>JAVKLA010000007.1:31682075-31714676 GCA_034782735.1 Sagittarius serpentarius | reverse complement strand
AGAATCACTTCCCTCGACCTGCTGGCCACGCTTCTCTTGATGCAGCCCAGGATCTGGTTGGCCTTCCGGGCTGTGAGTGCATAGGTGTCAATTCTACCCAAATCTGTTTAATAAATCTTGCTGTCAGACATGAAGAAACTTTGGGAAGCTGAGAGCTTTCTCTGAATAGTCCTTTTTAGACTAAAATAGTTAATGACTCTGTTGGAATTGAACTGTTTCAGAGTTGAAGATGATACAACTTTTTTCAGTGTATGCTTTAGTATAGCTATCCTAGGAACGTAGGAAGAAACGTTTTTGGCTTTGGAAGATATTTTTGCTCAAAAGATGCAACACTCCTTTTCTGCTTGTGACCCGCACATATGAGTATTCAATACTTAAGGTACCTCACAATGTGCATTATCTTAAATAAAAGGAAATCAGATTTGTTCAGAGGCTGGACATGATTTTCAGGGCAACTTGTTTCCCTGTCTTTGCTGGAATGGTAACACTACTACATAGAAAAACTGTTTCTTGTGTGTTCTTTGTCTTGAGTGAGAGACTGAATAATGGGAACTCATCTGGGAAGTTTTAGGAAGGGGTAATATATCTCCTATAGGGCATAGGTCCTGCTTTCTGAAGGACTTAAACTACAAAATTCAAACTTAATTTGTATCTTATGCCAGAGCAGCATTTTACATCCCTTGTGGTGTGAAGACTTTTTTTAGACGGCTTCTTCAAACTTTTTTCATATGTGCATACCATTAAAAGAGCTTCTGGTTATTAAAAAAAATCCAACAGAAGAAGACTCTGACTTCTTAAAAGTCAAAGTATTAGGAAGGGGGGGGAATAGATTGGCTCTGGGACTTTAGATAAATTCCTTCTGTTCTTTAAAACTGCAAAAACTGAAACAACCAACTCCACCCTACACATGGGTAACCTGTGATCCACTATGTTCATACAGAAATACAATAGAGAGAACTGCACTTCATGCAGTTAAATAAAATTAACATTGACCTGTAATATGAGTTAAAATAGCATGGCTTAGACTGTTTGCATGAACTAACTCTTAATTATTACTGCTGCACTGAGGGGAGCAGCTTAACATGGGGTGGAATTTGCAGGTATCCCAGTGTCCTGGTTTTGTCTGGGATAGAGTTAATCGTCTTCCTAGCAGCTGGTATAGTGCTGTGTTTTGGGTTTAGGATGAGAAGAACTTGATAACACCCTGATGTTTTCAGTTGTTTCTAAGTAATATTTAGACTACCTTAAGGATTTTTCAGCTTCTCATGCCCAGCCAGCAAGAAGGCTGGAGCGGGGCACAAGCAAGTCCAGAGGGGACACAGCCAGGACAGCTGACCCAAACTGGCCAAAGGGATATTCCATACCATGGGACCTCATGCCCAGTGTGTAAACCCGGGGGAGTTGGCTGGGGCAGGGCAGATTGCTGCTCAGGAACTAACTGGGCATCGGTCGGTGAGTGGTGAGTAACTGCATTGTGCATCACTTGTTTTGTATATTGCAATCCTTTTATTATTGTTATTGTCATTTTATTATTATTTTCTTCTTTTTGTCCTATTAAACTGTCTTTATCTCAGCCCATGAGTTTTACTCTCCCCCGCCCCACTGGGTCAGGGGAGCGAGTGAGCACCTGCATGGATCTTAGTTGCTGGCTGGGGTTAAACCACGCCACCCAGGCTGACTTCTGCTTCCAGCTATGCCCTTCTGGGTGGCAGCTTGTATGGCAAATCCTGAACCAGCCCCATCTTTGTATCTTGTCTTGATAAAGGAGTTTTAAGAGATTGCGTGAGCTGGGATTAATGTAGAATATTTCAGGCCATCTTCTTAGGCTCCCCCAGCTGTGATTAACGTCTTAGTATGACTCGGATGTTAGAGTTGTAGCCTAATGTACGTGGGTCTTTTGTTTTCTTCCAAATTGGTTTGCATTAGTCTAGAGGGTTTTGTCTCTCTGCTTTGCAGTCCTGTAATTAATACTGTGGAGGTGTTTCTTATTACACAATGTCTGTCATGCAAGGCATGGTATTCACATGTTTAATATTGTCTTTGTCATGTTGTGAGGTAAAGTGTTATCTTCTGTGTTTCGGTTATGCAGCTATGAGACTATGAAGTTATGTATGTTTTAAAGTAGTGACTATCAAGTGAAACTGCCATGGTTGACCTTCTAGATTAAGTGCCTTTGAGACTTCCCTTCATGCCCTTTGCTGTCTCTCTAGAATAGATGTGAGTTCTTGGGGTAGTATTGGTGCCACTGGTATTTGGATGCACTGTCCTACTCCTGGCAGATGATACTCTCCCTGAGGAGAGTAGTTAAGAGCAGAGGCGTGTGGAACGGCTGTAGCTGTGAAACTGCTGTGCAGCAGCAGTTCCTGGAACAGCTGATTTTAGCAGAGGCTAGATTCTGCAAGCCCTTTGCTGGCCTGTGTTAAGCTGGGCAGGTACCTTAACAAGTGGCCTGGATTGCTGTAGTGCTTTGTTGATGAAAGCTCTTGAAATCCAGGCCACTATAGTGTCTAGCTTTCAAGTTCTGCTCTAGACAGTATTTCTCGTGGATTATGTCAATTTGCTCTAACGTTAGAAGGTCACTTCCGAAGCCAGTACGTGAACTGTCCTTGCTGATACATGCAAATCTCTTCTGGCATAATTGGCGTTTTTGAGGAAGAATCATGCAGGAGCACAACAGAAATAACAATGTGTAATCAGTTGTCCTTCTGTATGAGAAGACAGCAGTCGGTAGACCAGAATAATTGTTTTTGCTGTGCCCTAATTTTGCTTCTGCGTTCTCTTCTTTTAAAACTGATTACAGTGTTTCCAGTTGAACACTTAGTTCTTTCCTTAGACTTTTGTAACTGATCACGTGGAATTAGTTGATTCACCACTTATTTACTGTACACCATGGTTACTTAATACACATTCACAACATCACTGGTCTTGGTGAGTCTAGAGATGAGATTCATTTTATTCTCTCAAACACTTTTGTCAGCTGCAGTTCTGGCTGCTGCAGTGTGTTTTGGGGGAACAGTTTATAGAATCTGTCAGTTTGTAGTTAGTCTTTCCACATTTCAGCTAGTCTATGTGACACCTCTTTAAGTCCTCCCTTTCCTCTCCCAAATCGGTGTATATGTAGATGTATCAGTGTGTATATATGTATAATCAGTGTGTGTATATATATAGAGATAGGATAAGAATGCTTTAAAGTGCTTTTTGAATAGTTTTTATAAAATGCTTTCTACTTAGAAGGAAGTTCTAAAGCTCTAGGACCTCACGTGAAAACGTGACCAAGAACTATGAAATACATTTGGAAATAACTTTTTCCAAATGTCCTTTCTGAAACATCTTGTTTGATCACACATTCTTTTCTGCCCGCCCTGAAATTTCTCATGGACAGTAAGACAAATGTCAGAACTGGACTTAGGTTCCAGCTTGTGTTTTTTACTGTGGAAATAGTATCTTGACTCAAAATTTTAAGTGATAGTAGTGTTACTGTTTAAGTCTTTAAACAAAGAAATGGAAAATAATATTCAGCTGTAGCACACTGTAACTGATACAAATGCCATTTAGCAGACAGTTTGGCCAGCTTGTATTTTCACCTCACATTCATGCTTGATTAGTTTGAGTGATCATTTACTTTCCTGTACTTTTAAAGATAACCGGTTCGGTGATGACTAGAAGCTTCCCTTGGGCATAACAGGTAGCTTACAGGGTGGAAGTTGCTGCCTGAGGTATGTGGTACAGTGTTATTATAAAGCATTCTATGTAGATTCAGAGTAACCTCAGTACTTTCACACCGGATTTTACCAATTGGTAGGATAAGATCAGTATAACTCCAGTGATTAGATTATTAATTTCATTTGTACCTTTTTAGTCATGCTATGTGTACATGGCCAAGATGTAGATGCTGCAGAGCAGTTGTCTAATGCTGCTGATGGCTTTTCTAGGAGCAGTGCTAAAGGTGGTACTTCGCCGTTTTCTTGCAGGAATAGTTTTAATCTTGCAGTTTTGGTAAATGGGAATTTGGGATGAACATCACTAACTTCATTCTTTAAATCCTTTCTGACTGACTTGGTACTTTAAATCCTTTTTAAAAGCTTTTAAAAAAAGCAATGAACTTCTCAGACTATCAGGTAAGAAAGGGAAGGAAAATAAATGACAGGATTGTTGTGAATGGTAAAAGCCTCTATGCTGAGCCTCATGAGAGACTTGGCATAAAAAGATTGCGTTATTGCGGTGATGTTCAATGCAGGGTTGTTAAATACCAGAGGATAGAAAATATTTCTTACCAAAGGCTGCAGTTTAGCAGGGAATAATGAAGAAGGGTTTGAATTATTTTGGAGATGTTTGGTTAGGTACTGAAGTAAATAGTAGCTCTGTGAGGGGCAGTAAAAACACATTAACAGCGTTCTCGGCCACTTCTTCTCACCTGTAGAGTGAGGCTCAAATGGAGATAGCAAAATGTCTGGGAAAGGTATTACAGAAAGAATTTGGGTGATATTTGTAATTATTTTCTCCTGCTGTCCCACTGTTACCATCATCTTGAAACTTTTCATTTAACAATGATACCCAGTGTTATGGTGAGATAGCGTGCCAGGCAGAAGAGATAATTTTAAGGAAATGTGTGTTCTGTTCATCAATCTGTGGCAGAAACAAAAACGAAGAAGGAGGTGTTGAAGTGCATGGTACTTAAGTGTTTAGTATTTAAAGCTAAACAGTGACTTCTTTCCTGGCTAATTAAATAATATAAAAAGGAAATGTTTTTCTTGTCAGCATAATGTGGAAAGTATTTTTTTCTATTAATAGAAAATCTGGAGCTAATGGAACACTTGAACAAGTTTAAGGAAGACCATGGGACTGCATTGGAAGCTTAGGTTGTGATGACTTTGTTAAGTTTCAACTGTGCTTAAACTTGACGGGTAGAATTTCAGTGAAAAAAACATTTATGTATAGGAAACTTCATACAGTTTTGGTTATTGCAAACTGGAAGCTCGAATAATATATTATGGAAGGATTCTGTGCTGTTGCTTTAATCCCCTACATAAACATCTGTGTGGGTTGATCATGGTAGTCACTGAAATTGCTCAGTAGTCTTAAGGTCTTGGTGTTAGCATTAAACTTCCCTGGTTTTACTTCCAAAAGTGTGGCATGAAAGGCAGCAAGAAAAAAAGTGAGAGGGAAAGAAACATTCAGTGTGTGAGCTGGACGTAGATTTGGGTGTCTGAGCCTGTGAACAAACGGCTTGAAAAAGAGGTCTGAGTATTCCCATCTCTCTTTTACTGGGGGTGTTGGTTGTGATGCGAGAGCCTTACGCTGTTGCTGCTTGTTGGTAGGCGAGGTTAGGAACTGGCAGTTGTGGCAAGAAGGTAAAGGGGAAGACCAAAACAGTGGAGCAGATCGTGTTTCATGATCAGTTTCAGCCAATCTATGTTCACTTACCGTCAGTGATAGAGGATGTGTTGTGTCTGTATCATTCCTCTTAATTAATACTCACGAAGCTTTCCAGGCATCTACATCAGAGCTGAGCAAGCCAAAAACTATCTAGGAGTTTTTAGTGGGGAGAGAGGAGAAGGTACTTGGTGACTCTTTCCTGATTTGTTTGGCAGTGTGTAGTATGCTAGATTTTTAGTGTTGGCACAGAGGGTAAAACATTGATCGGCATCTATACACAGGATACCCTAAGATAAGGGGTGGGGGTGGGAAAGGAAATATTAGTGTTTCTGAAAAGGGGTATTTTCATTGCTTGAGCCTCTGAACACAGCGTGTGTTGCTCCTATGTAGAGATCCATAATTTGTAATGTGCCGATCAAACTGAGGGATATGTGAAACTACCTTATGGTGTGATACTAATCAGTTTTAAATATGCCTCATCCTTAGAATTCATGTGGTGTCTTTCTGCTGTCGCTAGGTGAGGATTACAGTTAATGGTTCTCTCTTTAATGTCATATGCCTTGCAAGGACTAATGTCTGTATTCAAGTT
Source organism: Sagittarius serpentarius (assembly GCA_034782735.1). Lineage (NCBI taxonomy): Eukaryota > Metazoa > Chordata > Aves > Accipitriformes > Sagittariidae > Sagittarius > Sagittarius serpentarius. The sequence continues at coordinate 31,708,711 of JAVKLA010000007.1, read as the reverse complement.
TTGTTAAACATGAGTTATGAAGTATGAACCTCTGTGTATACTTCAGTGCTAAAACCAGTGCTGTCTGGTTTGTACAACTTGTGCATGTATTCCCTTACAACATTAGCAGGTAACAAGTAAAATACTCTGCAGATTTAAACAGTTATTGTCTTCTGACTTTAAACTTTTAGGAAAAGGGTTCTTACTGCTGCAAGAAATACTTGAGAGTGTTCTCATAAATGTGACCTCTTATTTTGGAGTTTGCACTGCTGCATTTTGGGAGTAGCACAGGGGAAAAATTTGACAGGCATTATCTTCTTGATAATTACCCAAATATTTTTAGGGTGTATCACTGATAAATTTACTCTTAAGTATGCGACTTCCTCTTCTAGCTGCCTGATGGCTGATAAGCTGTAGCAGAGTCACTTTAAAGCACACATTAGTCACTGCGGTTCCTCACTGCCCTGTACTGAAAGTGGTGACTAATCTCTCGGTCTGACTTTCCATTATGAAGCACAACCTTTGTCCTCCGTAACTAGGTGGAGGATTTCACATAACAGTCTAAAACATTCCTGCCTTCTGTGCTGGGCTCCCCACCCCACAGCTAGTAATCTGCAGCTTTTCTGTGAGCTAGGAAGGATGTGGGGCATCAGATCTGCTGCTAGGCTCTTAACAAACCTTTAAATCCTGCTCTCTCTTTGAGGAGAATCTTGCTTTGGATAGTGGTTCTTTAAACAGTGTCTGCAAAGCTATAGCAGAATGAAAGCAAGTAGCAATGAGAAGCCCGAGATGCTTGGGCAGCAAACTACATAAAAGCTTGATGATCCAGAGGTTACTTTTGGCATTTCTTTGGAATTATTTTGCCTGATAAGACTGGGGTAGTACAGTGACTTTCACTCTTTGTAGGGTGTTTATAATAGTCATTTTTAATAAATGGAGAAAAGGATGTAAAGCCCAACACTTTTTTGCAGTGTTACAAACCAGGCAGTGATAGAGAACCTTTTTTGCCTTTATTTGAAAGCAGCTGATTCAGAGCTTAAGTATCGATTCAGGTTAGCAGACTTTTCTGTCCAGACCTGAAATACTGCAACGAGCTCGTTTTGGAGAGGATGGATTAAGTAGGAAGAAGACGTATTCTTAATCTCATTTTTACAGAGTGAAGAAGTTGTGAGGGAGTCTTTAGCCTGTTGGAAAAAGGTCAGTATTTCTTTCGGCTCTGTTGAAAAGGGATTTAGCAATGTGCCTTGGCAGTGATGGCAGCCAGCACTATCCTGAGCTGTATTTAATAGGAGCGTAGCCAGTATTTATGTGGAAGTGATTATTTCTCTCTGCTCAGTACTTCTTAGGTGTATCTAGAATACTGCGTCTGGTGTTGGGTCCTTGATCCAGGAAAAACAAACTGGAAGCAAGCCCAGCAGAGGGACCGTCAGGGTGGTCAGGAGGCTGGAGCACGGGCCCTGTGAGGGGAGGCTGGGGGAGCTGGGTTGCTGCAGCCTAAAGAAAAGAAGGTTCAGGGGGACCTAACAGCAGCCCCTTCATACCTACAGGGACGTAGTCAGGAACATCGGGGCCAGGCTTTTCACAGTGGTGGGAGGATCAGACACAAGGGGCATAGAAGTAGTGATACAAAAAAATGTAGATTTAAAAACAAACAAACAAAAAAAAACAAACACAAAAACCCCAAAACCAAAAAACCACCACCTTTCACGGCGAGAACAACCATGCAGTGGAACAGGCTGCCTGCAGAGGTGGTGCATCTTTGGAGGTGTTAAAGGCACAGCTGGACGAAGCACTGAGCAACCTAATCTGATGTCATAGGTGATCCTGGCCAGAGGCCTAGAGACTTCCTGAGGTTTCTTCTAACCTGAAATATTCTGTTAGTGCTTCTGATTCTACAGATGACTCTGACCATTCTCAAAACTTTTGTTTTAGGAAAGACTGTTAACCTGTAAATAAAACTGTTTATGCCATATACATGTGGATTATTGCCAGAATGAGTTATTCTAGCGCTAAAAGATTACAAATAATTGCTATTAAACAGATATTGTGACCTTGGTTCTTAAAAGATAAGGGTAAATAACTGGGATAGGAGGCACCTTTTAAAGGGCATCAAACTTTTAGTTACCAAACATGATCCTTTGGAGTTGCAGAGTTTGAAGATGCCTTCACATGATTAAGGCAAACCTACTCAGCGGTGTTCAGAATGATAAAAGAGCTCAAAGATACTGTTTTTTTCCTTGCTTAAGTAGTCCTGGTGAGTGCTCTTAAGGAAAAATTTACATATATTTTATTTATAATCTACATATTTACACATGTGGATATGAATATTTTTATGCTTTTGGGGACAAGCTGTTTCAGAAACCTAGCACTGCTGTGGAACATGCTGAATACTCAATACCAGGAAAATGGAAACTAATATCCGTCTTACTTTTAAGAGGTGTAAAGAAACAGAATTCCACAGAACTGGTAAAACTTGGGTTGTACAAATAGATAACCATTAGCCTTGAGGCTTTTCCCCTCTATCTGGGTAAGTGTAGGGATTTAGTCCTTAAAAGACAGCTTCTCTTGGTACATTAGTTAATCCTAAATGAGAGAATTGCAAAATCCCTCTGTCGGGAGATAGAGGGAGTATCTGCTCTATTTTTACTTCTGAAGATAATTTTATACAGGGTAACTAGTTAATGCTTTTTATAAAAGTTGAAGTTTATTGCAAGTGACAATATGATGATAATTGCAGTTCTGAGAGCATTTGAATGAACGGTACTTCTGTAATACAGCTTTCTTACTTGCTTTTCTTTAGCATCACATGAGCAAGAAATGTGTTGGCAGCCTGTTAGAGAAGGTAGATAAACTTGTAACTTTTTAGATAAACCACAATTCACTTTGTGCATGCATTTATATATTGTAAGCATAAGCACTGTACAGCTGAAAGATGAACAGAGCTCTGAAAATATTTTTACTGTAGGGAAACAGAAAAGATAAGCAAACCTATTAAACTTGTCCTGTTTGTGCATACCTAAGTGTACTTTTGTCAGATCTGGTTTAGCAGTTGTTTTGTTTTGTTTGGTTGGTTTTTTTCCCAATGGTCTACACGCTGAGGCATACATATAGCATGGAAGAAAGGATACTATAAGAACAAACTGAGACCTGGAATACTTTAAAAAATAAGAAGAGAAATCCCCAAAAGCCAGTTTTATTCATTACTGTCAAGGTAGCAGAGGCTACCCAGCTTCTTTTCTAGTTCTGGTCCCATAGGTAGTCCTAAAAATTTGACTGGAGAAAATAAAAACTAGCTAACAGTTGTTTCCTGCTAATTGTGATACGGATAACAATATGATACTATAACTTTCTCTCGTGTTATCTCCAAATGTGCAGGTTTTTTCTGCAGTACTTTATTTACAGATCCTTTTTCTGCAGCTGCCAAGTACAAGAATATACTACAGCTGGATCAAATGTTTGAGCCAACCTTAAAGAAAGTGAATGAGGTGTACAAATACTATTGCCTAGAAACCCTTTCTGTCTTGTATGTGAGTATGTAGCTCTCCTTAATGTCAGAGTAGATCAGTCTTGCTGTTTTGGACACTCTTGTTCCAATAGTATTGTTCATATTTGGAACAGCAGGTTAAGAACTAATTATTTGGAAGGCCTATGCAAATTGTGACTATTCAGTCCTTGATAAATTATAGAAGTTAAAATATTTTTTGAGAAATGTTACAGAAATTCCACATACTGGATGAGAAGCACCAGTTGTGAGCTGACTGTATGTGAAAATGACCTTTATGTGAAAATTGGATGACTAACAAGCTAAATAAAACTGTTTGTTATTCTTAAGTTCTAGCATAAAGAGCCAAATGTGGACGTGCTTTCTTACACTTGTCTTAAAGCTATACCCCCAGTCACCTATTATTTTTTTTTAATGTCAGTCAAATGAGGATGCAGGAAACTGAAGGAGCTATTTGCATGGGAGCAAGTAGAAGCTCAGGATAAACAGTTAGGACCTTGAAATATGTTGTTCCTTGTGGCAATTACAACTTCTGCTGTAATATCGCTGGTTAAGAGGCTCTGCTCCTTGATGAGGGTATGTGTCTATTTTTAGAAGGTATTGAAGTGGTTCCAAAAAGTAAAATTTGTTCCTAAAACCTGGGTGTATCCCTTACAGGAATTTTATTTATCCTTTTGGGTTACTTGGCCAATTTTATGCGAGTTCTCCCCCAGCAGATGTTCCATAGCTTAGAGCAATTGGGTTTGATTTTCAGACCCTAGATGTTGGCAAGATTGCCAGGTCTGAGCACTGCTGCCTGCTTACTGAAGAAGTCTAAGGCCTACTACTAGGCAGTTTATGGGCATCTCCTATTCTTGATATGGGGGCATTCCAGGTTCGACAAAAGAAACAATAGGGTATTTTACCTAAATTAGCATAAGGACAACATGGAAGCTAAAAGGAACACACCCCTCACGGGGCCTTGGATGGGTATGTGATTGGGGGACAGGAAGTTGGCAGAAAAACGTACGTACTTCTAGGGAGTTTCTTTTACAGCCTGCAGCAGAGGATGATTAGGCTGTTGGTGCTCTGTATCTGTCAATTCTCTGGCCGGTCAGATTGGCAGCAAGGGACTGAAAGCTTCAAGCAGACTTTTTGTCTTTTTCATCAATAGAATTTCTACTTTCTCTTAGAATACCGGAGAAACCGGTTGAAAAGGTACTATAAAGGAAAGCCTTTATGTTCTTACAGATCACTGATCAGATGATATATAGCACCTTGGACTATCAATGTAAACAAAGGTTTGACCACAGTATGCAGTCTGCTTGAAATAATCTTGATGAGCCATCAGAAATGGTAGATCAATATGCCTTACAGTCCATTTAAAAGTACCAGGAAGGAACACAACTTTTTCCTGCAAGCTATACGTATAAGTGCTTTGCTTAATAAGTTAATATAAAAACCTGAGTACCACTCTGCTTTTAGGTTGTTAAGTTATTGTTCATCTGTAGTTCAGATGCTCTTTGATCTTTAGGGCTTCCTTGGATGTCATTAAATACCAGAAAATAAAATCTTCCTTTTACTTATGTTACTGGTGGTGTTGGGAATTTGTGGGGAAGAGAAGGAAATAACTAAGGTTACTACTTAATGTGATGCTCTCTGTTTTTCAGTAAATGCATAGTTCTAAAAATGTTTCAACTGCGCAGGGCGTAAAACATACCAAGTTTTGCTGATCTCTTTATCAGTGACTGCTATGTGTAACATTGTGTTGAGTAGAAGGGTCTTGACTTAGTAGGTGAATGCTAGGTAGACTTGTGTTCCAGAACTTAAACAATTAGGTAGGTTCAGATTTTTTCTATACAGTCACTTAAGTGTTCTGTCATGCACTTATCTTTAGTAGAGAGGGAACAGAAGAACGTGTGTGTGTGTTAAGAAAAAGACTTGTGAAAGTTGAAATGCTGTTCTACTACAGTTTTAGGTAAGGCTGTTTCTTTTAGAGCAGCTGCTTTGAAAGAATAGTCTTAGTTGTAGGAAGCATCAGAGAGGTTGTTGCCTGGCTGCTGGGTTAAACATGCCCTTCTCTTACAGAAGCAGAGTTTACAGTATGGTAGTAAGAGGGAGAAAATGCATCTGAAATCACTGCTTGTTTTCTTGGGTATTTTTTTTGGGGGGTGGAGAGTTGTTGTTCGGGTGTTTTGTGTGTATTTTAGTTTTCATACACTTGTTGATTAGGGATTTAGAAAAGGTCAGCCAATGGATTTCAGAAACACTGCTGAGAGGTTAATTTCGAAATGCTTCTTGATTACTTCAGTACTATTTGTATGAATCTCTCACGTGTTGGGGGTCAGAACCTTTACCCCTTCTCTCTTTCAGCAGTAAGAGCAGCAGCTAGGGAATAAGTGGGATTTACATGCTGGCCAGGTTAAACATCCTCGCTGTTTGAGGGGGCTAAGGGACCAAAACACAAACATCCGGCTTTTCAGGCTGTTTTGGTTTTACATTATCCCTGCTATCAAGAGATCAGTTTCTGGACAGGTTTTTCCTAAGCAGGTAGTTTTCTCTTAAGCCAAGTTCTGTGATGTACTGTTAGGGAGACTGGCAGCTCTAGTTGCCATCATGACTTAATTGTACGTATAGCATACCAAACCATGGCAGCCTGTGTTGGCACGCAGAGACTTGAGGTGGTGTTAGGGTTGAACTTCTCTCAGAGGAACAATTAAAAAAATAATTATAATTTGCTGTAGATAGTGAACACTTTGTATATGATAATACTACTTTTGCCGTAGGAGCTGAGCAGAGTAATAAAAATAGGTACATTGCAACTACGATGAGTAAGTGGTTTCACAGAATGTTAAAGATAAGGGTGCAGAAATGGCCTTTGTTTCAACTAGAGCAATGTCTGTTCTGTAGAGGTGAACAGCATTCTTTTTCTCTTTGTAGAAAATGTTGTTATAAAACTTAAGCACTTATCTGATTTTTTTTATCTAATGAGATTTTACTGAATTGACAAATGCAGCCTGAAATAAATCCTGTGCCATAATGAATCTTGCTATTTGTTTCTATTTAAAAAAAAAAATCTATTTAGACGTATTTTTAAGTGACTAAAGGACAAACACAGATCCATTTGTAGTCTGTTCTACGTATAGGTTACCATAACTAAGAATCTAATCCAGAGGTGTATTTCTCAGTTCTCTGAAGCTTTGGACATTATTTAGGGGGCACTACAGTAGCTATGTAGATGCATTTTTTTACTTTTTTGGTTGAAATATTCATTTAGATCCAAGAAAACTTAATGGAGCTATACAATGAGGAGATATTCTAGATTAATCTAAATTACTTTATGCCTTACAAAAGCAAATCCTGTAGTGCCTTTCTGTTTTCTGTGCTATCACCCGGACTAGCAAGGTTCCCTGATCTATATGGACAAACTATGCTAATAGCTGTAGCAATCCTAGGGTCAAAAAGGAGACATTTTGTATGGAATGCCCCTAAGCAATAAAATTCAATATTGCTGCAAGCAAGGATTAGTTTTAATTATGACTACTGTGCTGTCATGATCATTAAAGTCTGTGGATCTTGTCCTTTAAAAAAAAAAAAAAAAACAACACCACACACCAAAAAAACCCCCCAAACACCAAATCCCAGCAAAAAGCCCAAGCTGGTACTAGTTCGTAAACTGTTCAGAGATTTACCAAGTTGCGCAGTAGGAGCTGGCTTAAATTATTTCACAGTAACCACCTGTCTCTAGTTTGCCTTTTGACTGTGTATACAAGTAGACTTGGATGGAACTTAGTATCTTTAAAATGCTTATTCTATCAGTGTCACATTATGAGTTCTGAAGGTCCTCAGAATCTGTTTTGGTTTTGTTTTTGCAGATGATACAGCTCTGGAAGAAAGATTTGTCTTCACAGTTTGCTTTACAGTATCTGAATAGTGAAAGCACAATGGACACTTTTTAGAGTTTTACAGAAATCAAAAATCATCTAGGAACAAGAACACTGGACTTCAAGGAATAACAGATTTTAGAGAGCCCAGAAATTGGTCACTGATAAAGCTGATTTGGCCGTACATCTTGGGAATGAATACCATTGAGACAGCAAAGCTCGAAGAGCATATGGAGGGTCAAAACAATGACACTTCTAATGGCTACTCACGACCTACTCTCTCAGTCAGTGAAGAGAACAAAAATGGCACTAGCAAACCAAAGGGCTTGTCTAATGGCTTGCGAAAAACAACAAAGAAATATCCTGATTACATCCAGATTGCTATGCCTGCTGAGTCTAGGAACAAATTTCCTCTGGAATGGTGGAAAACGGGCATTGCCTTTGTCTATGCTCTCTTCAACTTGATCCTAACAACTGTCATGATCACTGTGGTCCATGAGAGAGTACCTCCAAAGGAGCTAAGCCCTCCCTTGCCTGACAAATTTTTTGATTACATTGATCGTGTGAAATGGGCTTTTTCTGTATCAGAAATAAATGGAATGATACTAGTTGGATTATGGATATTCCAGTGGTTGTTTCTTAGATACAAGTAAGTAGCTATATTTTTATTTTTTTTCCCTCTACTGTATGTTTTCAGAATGTTGGTTTCCCTCGTTCATTTTGGGTAGAAGAAATCTTATGGTAGAATCTGTAGCAATATTGTAGAATAGGGCTGACAGGAAAATGACAAAGGGGTGACTTCTTTAGAAAATGTTCCAGTGTCCGTGTTGGATATGGAAACACAGGTTTCTCCTGATTATTCAACAGTGTTTTTTAAATCTGAATTTGGCACCTACATTATTCTGGGATTGGGCTTTTCAAGCCCATGGTGATGTTTCAACAGGGGAAATCATGATGATGTAAAAAACCTCATCTAAATTTGAGAAGGAACTGTCCTCTACAGCTAGACTAGAAGCTTTTTCCTTTGTCTTCATGTGCTTGAACTAGATATATTTGAAGTCAAGTACATGGTTATAATACGGGACTAAAAAGAGGAGGTCCCTGAGTTGGCTAGCTTTGCGTGGGAGCTTTGTGGTAGTTCTGTGCTATTATGAGATAGCAAGACTAAAACCTGAAGAAAGGCTTTTTAGTATTTGATTTAGGGAAGTGTGCGGTGAAGAGCAGTGCGTGGAGCTGCCCTATAACTATAGGGATTTAGCTGTCTGATAAAGCTAGAGCTCCGTAACTGTTACATGTGTATCCTGCATGTGGACTTTGTACTCAAATCTTTTTTTCCCCCTTCCCTTACTTTCAGATCAATAGTGGGACGCAGGTTCTTTTTTATAATAGGAACTTTGTATCTGTACCGCTGTATTACTATGTATGTCACCACCTTACCTGTGCCTGGAATGCATTTTCAGTGTGCGCCGAAGGTAAGAGCCTTTGCTCCCTAATTCTTACCTTAGTATCTGCCCGAGTCCTTACGGCTTATTAGAGCAAATAGAAGATAACATTCCAGGTGTTTATTACATAACACAAATTACTTTCAGTTGATGTCTTCAGAAACTTAGATAGTGATAAACCAACAGTTGTGTGATACAGAAAGAGCCTCAAGCTGTTGCTGCAGTTAAGATGCTTTAAAGGAGAGTACCTGTGTTGAAATAGTGCTGCTACCAAATTAGTAAACTTGCTTCTGAGGCTCAAGCTAATCACTAATACTGCAGCAATATTTTTTTGTTACATGGTGGGATACCTACGGTCAATATTGTAATTCACAGGCTGATACGCAAGCTTGTGTTGCAGTATCCTTTTAGAAAACCACAACGTTATCATACGCTTTGTCCTTTATCATACAAACATCCTCATGCTGTTTTGTCAAGAGCCATTGCAATACCTGAAGTCAGCTGCTTGTTCCTGCTTCCAACCTGCAAAATGTGCGTAAATGTGGCTGAAAGAAGTTCAGCTGTTTAAATGAGCTGATACATATAGAGACATGTATGTGCTAGTATTTCTGCAAGAATATTTTTAAAAAATTTTGTCAGTGTAGTTAAGTGGTGACACAAAGGAACTCTCTTACTGCTGGTTTATGTTACTAATAAAAAGTTGTAGACATACAATTGTCTTGGAACAAACGGTATCATGTTGGCTGCACTGAAAGGACAGTGCACTTGAGCGAGTAAGAAACAGTTTGGTTGTGCACTGAGAAGGTAAGTATTTTGAAAACTAAAAATACTGCCAGTTTGCTTGGGGAATAAGTTTGTCACTTCTCGGGTAGCATCTCATCAGTCTTGAGGTACAGCATCATGTCTGTTCAGTCTTATTCTTTCACATTGGAGCAACTTAGGAATATAGTGGATGAACTACTTTTCTTATGAATCAGTATCTATTTGTAAAAGCTTTATTTACATACCACTGTTGTAAAGACTCAACTGTTTTGTTCTACTAGCTTGGGGAATGACTTTGTGTAGTAGACTGTATTGAGGAGTGGGAAGAAGTAAGCAAAGGAAAACTAAAATGTCTCTGAAAGTCCATTTTGCTAGCATTAAAACAGGATGAATTATTATTTTTATCTTGTTTGGGTTTTTTTCCAGAGTTATCTTTAAATAGCTAGGTGAAACTGAGTGTTTGCCTAGTATCTATGAGAAATCAAAAGCTGATCCTATTGCATGTTTAAAAAAAAAAAAAAAACAACAAAAACAAACAAACAAAAAAAAAACACAAAAAAACCCCCCACAAAAATCCTCTGAAGCTGACTGAGTGTGTAACCAAATCGAAAATTGAGTTTGAGGTTTTTGTCCTGTAGAAACATTGCTCAGCTCTCAACAGAATGACAAGCGGTACGCAAGGTTGTACTGTGTTGGAACCAGTTTTGAATGGGTTTTATCCATTCTGTCAATGGCTATCATGAGATACCAGACCTTACCAATTTTTAATGTTTACCTTTCCAGTATATTCTGCATCTCATTCTCATATGATGCATATTTTAAAATAGCCTGGGAAAGCATAGACAGGATGCTAGTGTTACCAAGCTGATCTTTAGAACCTGTCAACTTTGATACGCATGCTTCTTTGTTTAAGAATATAAGAAAGAGAGCCAAAGAAAATGAAGGTAACTTGTGTCCTTTTCTCAGTCTCCCTGACTCCACATAGGTTTGGGCAAGAAGTTTACTCAAGTCACTTATGGTATGTCTTAAATTTTTTTTGTACCTCTTTTTCTGGTGTTCTAGTTGAATGGAGATTCTCAGGCAAAGGTTCAGAGGATCCTGCGACTGATTTCTGGTGGTGGTCTATCCATAACTGGATCACACATCCTGTGCGGAGACTTCCTGTTTAGTGGTCACACTGTGGTATTAACGCTGATCTACCTATTCATCAAAGAGTGTAAGTGATGGTATTTCAATGCACTTTTCTTGTTCATATCTGTTGTACTGGGAAAACACGTGATAAAAGTGCAAGTAAAACTATTGCCCTCAAAGTTACTAGTCAGCTGTACACAGACTGTACGTGTATGGGTTTGAAATATAAATTATGACTTTGAGCGAAAATGGAATGTGGGTGTAGTAGAAATGGTGTGGGCTTTAATTAAGGGCTTAATGTGACTAGACCTGTCACTTCTATCTTTATATAATGTGTTTACTGGTTGATTGAAGCAAGCTAGCTTTTCCTTATTCATTGACAGGTTATTCAAATCTTGGGTAAAACGTACTGTAGTTAATTATGCAAATCAGCTCTGTGCAGGCTAGCTTATATACATACCTTAGATTTTTAAGGAATTTTTGTGGCTTGAGCACAGTGCCATTGTGCTCTTGACTACATCCAGAAGCAAAGTTATTTTTTTGAAGTGTGCTGTACGTTAGTTACTGCGAACAATGAATGGTTGATTCGTGCTCCTTGGATATCTACTGCTAGAGTCACCTACTTACGCCTCTTGGAGTTGATAAGAATTTGGCAAGCACACAGAAGCTATAGTTGGGGTTATGGGTTTCCCCCTTTGCTTTACATTGCTATGGGGCATGGGCAGGGGTGGGTGTGGGGGGAATCTATCTGTGCTGTACACACAGCATTCATTGAAGCTTTGGAGAACTGAGCACCAACTTCTAAATTTGATATGTGGTAAGCAATGCTTCTACCCTGGGAACTTGGCCGCTCATGAATGCGTGGCGGGGAGTTCCCTTTCCAGTTCACATGTTTGGAATTGGAATCTTCTTCCCTTACTGTTGTGTCCCAAACTATGCAAATGCTAGCTTGGCTCATGGGAGTGTGTAATTCTCACTGATACAAAATAAGACTAGCCAGCATTAGTTGAATGCCTGCCTTTTATTAAAATGTTGAGGGAAGGAGGTGTTGCAGTGCTACATTCTGCCTTAAACAAAAACCACAGTATAAAAACACCTGTTTAATATGACAAACTTCAAATGTGCAGATGCGAGACATTCTTCTTCAAACAGTGATTTAAGATGCTGATTATAGTCTGCTGATTCTTAGGCCTAGATGTTTCTTGTAAAGGGAACATTACTGGGGTTTTTTGCTCTGCTCTTCTCTTCCTTTCATCCTTTGCTGCTTCTTCATTTATTCCCCCGCACTCCAGCTTTTTTGCACAGAATAGTTATTTACCTTTTTAGCCTTGGTATGTCTGTCTTGCTTGGGGCTGTTTTCATCAACTTCTTGAGATGACTTGGCTCTTTTTTTAATTATTTTTTAAATCAGTAGGTACAGATTTGGGAGTCGTTGAGAGAATTTACTGTTTTGATGCAGCAAAATTTAAGTCGTCCTACAGTAACTATTTTGCACAGGCCTCTTTAAACTACTACAGGGTAGGCTTGTTGAGATCAGTAACTTTTTCGCTGGTATTGTGTGAAAGTAAAGGCTGACCGTTGCCCCACAAGGCAAGGGGTGCCAAAACCTCCCACTGCGAGTGAAATGAAGCCCATTAGCCTGTCAGAAGTTATGAATGGTTGTTGTGACACCCAAGGCATTTTTCAGTGGGGGAAGAAGGGCAGAGGAGCTTTTCCACTGAAGTGGCATAAATGCATTCTGAAGAATAGCTTCACTCCCATTTGTCGATCTTTAATGAAAGGATATAAATTCACATACTGTACTTCCCCATACAGTGTATTCTGTTTCATAGAATAGAGGTCTCATGCAAAGTAGTTAAAACCTAGGAATTAAAATAAGGATGTCTTTTCCTGTTTAATCGGTGATCTCTGCTCAGTTTGTATCAATGCTAGACATTTTACTTGAGTGTAAGTTTACTTGAGCATAGACTGTAAAAAGAGCAGCGATTCAGAGCACCCAAGTAAAATAATCAGGTGTTTGTCTTGCTTCAGTTCGGTCTCTTCCCTTGCACCCCATACCCTAGAAGTGGTTTAACTGGAAAACTAACTTACTTCGACTAGAAAATGGATGATGGTGCTATCTCTAACTGCAAGCTCATCTTGAGTTCATTTTGCAAAGTAAGAACACCTCAGTAAGTTTGCATAAATGTCTAGTCTTGTTTTCTGTGTCAAAACGGGGTTCCTGTACCAGTGTGGTACAAATGAGTTACACTTTAAAATTAAAGTAGCCTTAATTAAATCACCTTTTTTATCTTTTTCCCTTTGCTTTGTGGATTGCTATAATAATGTATATGGCTTATTTTGTGTGTGTTTTCCCATCACCTTCCTATTTCACAGATTCACCACGTCATTTCTGGTGGTATCACTTAATCTGCTGGCTAATGAGTGCTGCTGGCATAATTTGTATCCTTGTTGCTCATGAACACTATACTGTAGACGTCATCATTGCTTACTATATCACCACACGGCTTTTCTGGTGGTACCACTCAATGGCTAATGAAAAGGTGAGTGGCAAATACCTTTAGAATCAGTGTATAGCTTGCATTTGTTAATAGTGTTCAAAGGTCAAAATCAGTTCGTAATTTTGAAATAAAAATAGAGGTTCCATATTGAAATTTAAACAAATTGGGCAAGGAGTTTCACTTTACTGTGGATTAAGTAAATATTTAGTGGATTAAGATGTTCTTTTTTGATCTGTGCCTGTTGTGAAGTTGTTTCAAAATTTATTTTTTATAAATTTTTTTTAAAATTCCTGTTATCTTGGTCTAAAGGCATTTTTTTTTGAACTTCAAAAAACTTCATTGCTGTAGTGGATTTATAGAATAGCCCTTGTTTATCTACACTTAACGAATAAACGATAGTTTAGTAATAATGTATCTGACCAACCTAAATTACCTAGACCATCCTAAAATTCTAGTGACAGTTCTTCTGTAAATGTCACTAGAAGTACATTGTTCAAAAGGTAACTGCTGCACTTGTTTCAAGAACACTTTCAAGTAGGAGCATAGCTCTCAAGCCATTTTAATCTGCCTTTCAACCATTAGTCATCAGTGGAAACATGCCATGCCGAAAAGGAGTCACATTCAAAAAAGACTAGAGTGCTTTGTCTCCCTAAATTTTGTACAGCAACAAAGCATCACTGTGTTAAAGATGCTCAGTTTGTATATACCTTTGGACTCTGATGTATATGCTATTTGAATACTGTGACTTTTTTTTCTAGGCTAAATGCACCTCATCTTTGCAGAAATACATGCAAATATATGGCATTTTTGTAGTTGTCTTGACTTAACGTAATTGATTATAACGATTTAAACTGATTGTCTGTTTCCTTTTTCTCTTTACCTACTTTTTCCATTACAGACTTTAAAGGTTTCTTCGCAGACAAATTTTCTCTCTCGAGCATGGTGGTATCCAATATTTTATTTCTTTGAGAAGAATGTGCAAGGCTCTGTTCCTTGCAGCTTTTCCTGGCCGATATCTTGGCCTCCCAGCTGCTTCAAATCTTCATGCAAAAAGTATTCACGGGTTCAGAAGACAGGAGAGGACAATGAAAAATCTACCTGAAGAGAAGAAGGAAAGCATCTGCTCTGTTTTTTTTACGGAAACATTAATGCTGTAACCAAAGTTCTTAAGAGGACTACACTGTAACTGAAGAAGTGGACCAAGCTTCTGTGCAATTGATTGGAAAGACAATTGTAGACAAACGTATTGCCATTTTGTGTTTTCCTATCATCAGGCTGTACAGACCTATTCTACTCTTCAGTGCTAACAGAATGCACCACTGATGGGATTTTTTTTTTTTTTAATTAAAGAAAAAATGGAGCAGGACTTTTGGTTTACTAATGAGATAGAGGTGCCAAAGACCACACTAACACTTCCATTACTAACTATCACTCATTCACAGAAGCACCCAGAAAATCTCATCTTCGGAGTTCTGGAGTGCATAAGGGCAAAAACATGCTAAAATGTAAAGGCATGATATTGGCATATTTGAGGCATATAAAAAAAAAAAAAAAACCAACACAATTGTGGGAAGTGGTTTGTTGCATTATTCTTGCTAATGAAGGTAAGGCCTTTTCGTGACTGGTACAGCTGGAAGCAAGTCTTGACTTTTTTTACACTCAGTGGGTATGAATATCTTATGACCCTAAAATACTACTTATCACCATTATCTCCCATATCTTCTACTATATACCAATTTTTACATTTTTATTAGTAATTTTATATTTAAACCGTTGTGCTACCTGATGACTTTGCAAATTAGGAATAGCTGCTAACATCAGAGCTCAAGGAGCCTAAAACTTTATTTTTAAAAAAAGGACATGGTTTCAAAGTCTAAATCTGTAATTGTGGTTTGGCCTTGTGTATATTGCTATACAGTGCCTATCAGTGTATATACATGCATATACACACAAAAGCACACTGCTGTGTAGTTAAACAGATACTAAACCAACTTACTCAAAAGAGTGATCATACTGTTCTTAATTCAGGCAGAAGTCCTACAGATCTCACCTGCTTGAGGAATGCAAGGCCAGGTCCAAAATGGGGCTATATTTAAAATAAACTTTTTTAATTTTAGTAGCTATCTCTTGCTGAAACTATGTAGCAGATTTCCTTGGGAGCCATAGTTCTGCACTGAATTTTCTTTTTACCTGTTGGCACATTTCTGTGACTTCAAAAAACCAAAAAAGTGCCAAGGTGAATACCTACAACAGTAGCATTTCTTCAGTTATTACCTAAACCCATTTCATATTAAATGACACTGTGGTAGAACTCACATGCAGATTCCTTTTTTCCAGGGTTTCAGTGCAACTAAAATGGCTATTTAAGTAAGTTGGCTGAGAATGTGGGAAATTACCATGACAAACATGTAAGGAAACCACAAATTAATTAGCTACCTGGTTCTTGTTGGGTTTTATTCTTTTGTATTGTTGGGAAAGCAAAGTAGAAAATTAACATACCATGTTTAACCATTTATGTTCTGTATTAATTTTATTTTCAAATCTTAAGTAAAACCTGATAGCAAAGATAAAACTGCATTAAGTGTTGAAGTGATACTAATATAAAGGAAATGCTGCTTATTTTAAAAATGTCTTGAACTGAGTGACAAGTGTGAACACAGTTTAAATAATGACAACTTGTTTTTAAAGAAGTCCAGTTAAAGTTACAGAATGCCATATGGAGTATTTAAATACGATTTTTTTTTTCAGTTAAGGGGATCAGTCTGAGTTGTACATAAGAATATTATTAATGTGCATTTCAAATATTTTTTTGTGCATTATCAAAGTAATACAATAAACAATGTTCCTTACAATACATCCTTGGTAAGCCTTAGCTAAGAAAGAGATTCTGCTGATGTTTGGTTTTGTTATTTAAAATAAGTTTCTTGGACTCCTATAACATGCCCCTGGAAGTTGTGTGTATATGGGCATACCTATGTTTTCATTTGCTTGCCCCTGGCAGACCTTGAGCAGCTGAAGAGCCAGTATCAAAACATTTATATGAAAGTCCTTTTTCTGTGTCATGTAAATGAATCTGTTCAATGTCAGTCTGTAAATCTCCCAAGATACTTGTTAACTTGTTACATCAGCACTACTTCATAGAGCATAATACTATTTTTTTTTTTGAAGCTGAATTATAAGCTTTGTGATATCTTACACATGGTCATGTAAAGCCACTTCTAGTAATACTATCTCTTAGAAATTGTGACTTAATTTCATTAGCGCTAACCATGCCTTGAAAATAATATGATGAAAAGCATTCCAGTAAAGAGCTCAAACAGTGATTTTCATCAGGTGGCTGAATAATAAATACTTTGATAGTCTAGATAGCTAATTGTCTGCATAACCACCACCATGTCTCAGTGAGATTTCTGTAATATGTCTGCAACGTAGAATTTCTTTATGCAGGATGAGGTGTTTGGTTTTTTTACACTTTCACCTATTTCTGGAAGGAAAAAATGTGAAAGTGATGAAATAGAGCCAAGTAAAGATTATGCTTTCATTCTACTGCTGAATTTGATAGAAACTTCTATTGTAATACAAAAGGAAAGTTTAAATGGCAGCCCTAGCTCAAAATACTTGATTCCTGTTCTGGCTCAGCCTTCCCTTAAGTGCTTAAATTTTCTCCATTGTATCAAAGCCCTTAAAATGGTGTGTGTGTTTAATTAGCAGAAAAACCCACTTCTCTGCTCTCTTTAAATTAATAGCTTTAAATTGCTTTTGCAAGCTTGGATGGTACAGATGTATTTGAAGACTCTTTAGGCCTATATGTAAGGTGATGAAATGGGGTAAGTAATGGTATATGCTAGTGCTTACTGCTACAGTCGTTTATCCAATACAAACCACAGCTGGTACATGAAAATTACTAATTTTAAGAACTTAGTGATCATTGTAGTTAAATACTATGAAGGTTGAAAACATGGTTTCATCCTAAGAGGAAAAAGGATTGCAGTAGGTAACAAGGACTGGAGAAACTTAAGGCTTCACTTAATGTACTGATCACTTGATTGTAGGCTTATTTGGGTTATATATGCCCAGTGTTTTGTAGTATGTCGCTAATTATTTTTTCCTGGAGTTACAATAATAATCTTTCTTACAGGTGTCGCATGAGCTGCACCTGTACTGTGGCTATAAATAAAATGCTCCTTCTCTCTACTGAAGAGCATTTTACATGTTGAACTTCCCAGACACTTTAAAAAAAAAAAGGCACTACACTTGTACACCTGGCATATCAGTTGACTTAGATGCTCTTGGGTGCTTAGCATTTATGAAACAAGCTTTCTTAAATGCCTAACCTAAATTTAAACCTGGATTTAAAAGGTTAACTTGAGCATATAAAGAAATGTGCTGCTACATGGTCATGCTTAATTCCAATGCCAGAAATTATTAACATACTTGAAACAACTGTAAATTGACATTTTTACGGTATGTGCTTAGCACTCCCATGTGGACATAAATGGTACTAAATGTTAATCATCATTGCTGTTTTCTTGGAAAGATAGCTACAGGTGGGGTAATAGCAAAAAGAGCTGTGCTGAACGTTGCTATGAACTCTAGTACTGGATTTGTTTCCGTCAAAAAAAAAAAGGGGGGGGGTGGGAGAGAAGGAAGGGGCGGAAAAAAAAAATCAAGACTGTATTTATATGTTAACATGCACTAGCTTCATGTAATAGAGGAATAAAGCTCAGTAAAAGAGACAGAACTGGGAAGTATTTTAAGAGATGCGAGAGAATTCTCTTAATTAGCTTATGGCAAATCTACTTATCTGTATCTTAAATCAGAATCCATTCAAACTCTAGCCTTCTCCCATCGTAAGTATCTGGCTAGACAATTTATCCTAAGTTATTTGCTACTAACCCAAATTCTGTTTCTCATTTCAGTAGATATGAAGTATGATTTACAGTTCTAGAGACCAGATCCGTTAACTTCAGTGCAAGGTGAAGTCTTTCCATTTACTTCAAATGAACTTTCCCACAGCTCTTTTAACTTTAAAAAAAACTATCTTAAAGATTCATGGACTAGTTTTGAAAACATGTCCAATCTATCAGATGTACTGGAACCATTCTTCCTTATTGGCAGACTTAACAGCTGAAAAGCTCCATTGTCACCTTGATATTTTTACAATATGTGTGTTTTGGACTTATCTAGAAGTCTTCTGTAGGCACACAAAATTAAAGTAATACTGTAAGATTGAACACTCCTGAATTTAAGTGTTCTATACCAGGCGTTGTAAAATCAATGTCTTAAATTTAGTTACAGAAAAAGGGGTCTTAAAAATAAATGCTTCTGTTGGACATCATTCAGATGAGTGTTGCTGCTTAAGTGCAGATTAGAAAAATATCCTAGCGTGCCACGGAAGTAACTTTGCTTGTAAGTTAGCCTTCATATGTTATTTTATGCTGCTTCCCAGTGTCCAAAAATACCAAATTGTGCCGAGGAACTGAGAATGAAGACAAAGGCTTTTGTTCTAGTATTTACAAGAAGGAAGATGAAAACATTGAAGTAGATGGTGATCATATATTGCTTTTTACATGGAATTGAGCTAAAAAGACATCTAACTTCTAATTAACGTAGAATTAAATTGTTTATGTGTAATAGTGCTGCAAAAAATAAAACCTATAAGGAAACAGGCAGTAGTAAGCACTTCATTCTACAGTACAGATATGTGTCTGTGCTGTGGACTGTGCTGGTTCTCATCCATAACTTACAATATAAAAATAAAACCCAACTCAGTGAGAGATGCTTGGAGACTTTAAAATACTTAAATATGATTAGCAAATTTCCGTAAGCTGTTCCTCCAAGCTGTTGCTAACAGTTTCTAAAACAAGAACAAAGTGCTGCAATGCTCAAAACATACTGAAGCTTTTTTCTAGTTGGCTCAACTTTCCATGTGTTTAACCATTTGATTAAATCTTAATTCATCTAGAAAGTAGCACATAAGAATTTCAGGCTAGGTACAGGTAACTTAAATACTGTAGGAACAAGTTCTAGTTCTGAACTCATATTTTATTTCAGTAGGTAATCTTTCCTAACCAAACACTTAGAATGCCTGAATGATGTTTTAAGATGAAGCAACACTCTCTAGTGTGTATCTAAAATACTGGTGTTGAAGATTCCTTGTCTCCTGGTAGAAATTAGTGCTTAAAAACTCAGGAAGATTTGACTTGTTTTCAGTGAAAATATTTTAATTCATAAGGACTTGGAGTTTAGCAAATACTACAAGAAGTTTGTTTTCTGTGGCTCTCTGGGGTGGGCTAACCCTTAACTTAAAGTTGCAACCCAGGTAGGAGGAGAGGGCAAACCAGCTCTTGCTGAAGAAGTAGTTTGTGACTTTTTGAATTCAAGTCATATTGGCTGCATGCTGCAGGCAGTCTTAGCTGTACCATAGTGGAAAGAAAGATGCTGTATTATAGTATAAGTGTTCACGCTTTTTCAAATGATTCCGTATTGGTTGGCCCAGTCTTTCCCTTAGATGAGGAGTGAATGTTTTAGTCCTTTACTTGCTGTATGATTAGTCATAACTGGTTTTAGTTCTGGTAAATGCCAATGGAAAGAATGTAGAGCCGTTGTGTACAGTGCCTACGGTGTTTTTAAAGTCTCTATGCATGCGTTTCTTCTAGCAGAAATACTCTTCTTTCAAGCTATGCCTATACAATGTTAAATTTGGCTCTTGTATTTGCCCTCTGCATAATAAGGTCTTTGGGAAGTTAGCATTTGTGAAACTGCAGACTTATTACAGAAGAGTCTCCTTTGTGCCAATTGAGATTAGTTTTCACAGAATAACTTTGCTGAAATGTGTTTGAAGGTGACTTTTGCTTTTTTTTTTTTTTTAATTTAAAAGAAAAAATGGTCAGAAACTAGTCTAAAGTAAAGGCACCTTGAGCAGTTGGGGGCCCAGGCACCATGCACACACGTGTGTGGAGAGGGGTCTCTGCAGCATACGCAATATTGGGTGTAGTAGACAGAGGCTTCTCTGGGAAGATAAACTCGGTGTACTTACATAGTAGGCTGTGAGCCATCTTTGCTTGCTTGTTCTTTTGAGCTCCTTTCAAACTGAAGGCAAAGATGGCAATAGCTAAAAAGTGCAGTGAAGATCACTTACTAAACCAGAAAACTATGATAGGGGCTGAAAAGGCAGGCCCCTGTCAAACCAGTCATCAGAGAACTGCGTTCTGATTCAACAGAGTATATAATCTGGTGTTACTTCAAGCATGTGAGTTGCATTTAAAATGAGTGAGTCTGTTGACTTTTTAAATTATTATTATTATTTTAGAGATGGCAGGAGTGCTGAGAATATCAAGAGAAAATTTACCTCCCTGCTTACTTTTACCTCTACCAGTGAAGTGTTTGTATATGGACTTAAAAAATATTGCTGAACTCCAGCCCTTCTTCCATTTTGAGTAACTTCTTGTCAGTGCTTTGTTACTTCTGTAAAAAATGGTTTTGCATTCCACTTTTTTCTTAGTTTGTTGCCACTCAAAGTGCTGCTTACGCTTTAGCCTAGGCTGCTTTGGGCTCCTGTCTTTATCTGCTTCTGTTAACTGCCTTTTCTAAATGGCTCAATACGAAGAGTAGGATTTACATTTGAGAAGGCTCCAAAATATAACAGTAAAGCCAAAAGTTGTTCTTGGCAGACACATCTTAGCACAATCTGAAACTTGAAATTATTTTCAAGTACAAAACTGAACATCCTAGGGCATACTTTTTATCTCAGGAATCAATTCTTGCTCTTCAGATGTTTAGTACATTTGTTTGTGTTTCTTTTCCTGATTCAGGAGAGCATGTGTGAGATGTGAAAAGATAAATTCTGGCAGTTTTGTGAGGTCAGGGTCACACCAAGGAACCTGAAAGCAAAATAGGAAATAATGGGTTTGATGGTTGCGGTTCTCGTGCTTTCCATGTGACTTTGAGGAAAACTCTAAAGACTTCTGTAAAAACAGTACAGGATGTCACTTTTCACTGCAACATGGTTTCATCCTCTTTGGCTGACGCCTTTTCTTGCATGATTTTTCTTAGGTTGAATCCATAGCTTTGTACATTAATTGGAGCTATATATCCAATCTGGGAAAAACTAGGCAAGAAAAGCTGTTGGCTTTTAGGAACCCTGGATGGTAATATAGGAATGCTGTAACGCTTGCAAGATAAGGAGCTAAAATATGGCACTTTTTTTTTTGTAGCTTTTTGAGTCTGGTTCTGCAAATGCTGTACAGCATAACGCTACAGTAACAAGTGATATACTTGGAGACTTTTCGTGCTGTAGTTTCTACTGATGTTTGCAAACTGGGTCTCATTTTTACATAAGTTCATAATTAGCAAGAGTTGGCTTTTATGTTGCAAAACTTTCAGGATGACACCTTCTAGCACATCAGCTATTTCTGTTAAGTGGATGACAACTGAGTGTTGTGGTTTACTGTATACTGTGAGATACTAGAGTTGTGATTTGTAAGACATTGCAATATATGTTCACTGTGTAAAAAAAAAAAAAAAAAAAACCAAAAAAACAAAAAACAAAAAAACCCCACACCCACCACAATTGCACTAGCTGTACTTTAAAAGAGCAATAATGTGAGCATCTTGTAGCTTTTATCTCCAAAGGTGCTATTTGTCATGATCACTTGCACTGTTGACCATGAATTTGGTACAAACATGTTAAAGAAATTGTCCTGTGTGGTTAACTCAGCACATACAAGTTGAAACTTTTTATGGTCAGCCTGTTTACTAACAAATGCAAGACTTTGTTGGGCTACTTACATGACCACACACATCTTTAAAAATCAAAAACCTATGTCCATTTATGGTGCTAATGATCTCTTAAGTATCAAGAGCTGATATTCTGTTCTTACCCATGAACATTAAGGAAAGCTGTTGTGACACCTTTTCAATAAAGCAAAATTTCTGTACATTTTAAGCCTGTTCCAGATGCTTTTTATGTAAATAAGACCCCTTTCTATTTCTGTTTTATATAAAAGGATTTTTGATGCAGGAAAATGTTAGGAGTATATAGGTCCAGACTACATGTCCAGATTAAATTTTCATACATGCTTAGGATAGCTAATCTTCTGAAACTTGGTCTAAAATAGAAGAATTGTATTGAGTAGGATAGGCTAATAGTTAAAAAAAATTCTCTGGTTTCATCATCATTGTTGAAGCCTTGGAGACAAAGAGAGGATGTGAAAGGGACTAAACTGTATTAGGACGTTGATTAAGCAGTGTAGATCCATCTTTTGCTGAAACTTCTGAAAAACTTGTGAAGGAGCATGACCATGTAACCATATCTAAAGAACAAGTGAAACTTGATGTAATTGTCAAGGCAATTCATAGTAGGACACTAAAAATATATGAAAGAGCCTTATACTAGGATTGTTTAGATTGTGGAACAGCAAAGTAATTCTATGACTTTGTTTTAAAGCTTCACAAGCAACCTTCTCTTAAGATGAAAAACTGTCTTGTGCCTTCTGATGCAGAAGATACTGTTGTTTTTCCCCTGCCCCAGTTATGATTTTATGTTGCATATAATGAAGGACAATGGACTTCCAAATCTTTTCAAGAGGCATCTTTGGGCAGCAGTACCTACACTTTCTCTCCATGGAGAATACAAAGCCTTTAGTTCTTGTTAAAGGCCCCTTACTTATCAGCTTGCAGTTGTAAAAGTATCTGCCTGTAACACACTTGGAAGTCCTACTATGCTCAACTCTAAGTATGATGCTCTTAATTGATACAGACATGAACATGCAGAGCGGGTGCCATGTCCAGGTACGCACTGGCAAGCGAGCAGGGTGCATGGACAAGGGTAGAGTCTGGAACACTGCGGCACACTTGCTCTGCTGTAAAGTAGTCACACCCGGACGTTTTGGTTACTAAACAGCTATTTTTCATATACTGGAGGAAGTTCTCTTGCATCGTTTGTACCTAGTACTGCAAGAAATTAATGGACTTCTCTAAGATCTATTTTATGGAACTTTTGTGTCTGTGCAAAGAATGTTCCAGGTCTACAGTAACTTGAAGCAGAAACAAACCCACCATCTAGGATAAAAGAAGGTCTGGCTGGGTGTTTTGTTGAGTGAAGATGGATAGTCTAGTAACAACAGCCTGTATCGTGTCTTGCTATTTGTCTCGGCGCTTGCTTTAATGGGACACTTGGAAGAGCCCAAGATAGAACAAAGTCATCCATAACAGTTCTAAGCCACATTGAAATATAACTTTCCTATCTTTTAATTACTAGATGCTTCAGAGAAAACCGGTTGCCTTTTTTAGTTTACCAGAAAAGTGCAATATTTACAGAAATATAGAGAGAGAAATGGCTGCATGTTTAAATGCCCTGCAGAAATGAAACCTTTGTGAGCATGTGATACTCACTTGACTGAGAGCGGATTTTTAGCATTGGCACCTGCTGTGAGTTACAAAAAACAGGTTTGTCAGTGCACTAGTCTCAGAACTTTCAGGTATTTTCAATATTCTTTTGACAATGAGTGGGTTTTTTGTGAATAAAGTGCCTGTGGAAATAAAAAACCAGAAGTTGCCTGCAAGCTTAAATAAAGCGTATAAAAACACAGCCCATACTTGGAAGAGAATGGGTGCTAACTCAACAACTGTGTAGAATAACTCGTCTACAGTCATAAGTGTTGATGGGATTCAAAAGCTAAGATAAAGTTTGAGAAAGGAGAATACTATATTGCTTTTGAGTATGTACTGTGTTAATTAAACTTCCAGTGTTTCTGCTTGGGCCTTAACTCTGTAACTTGGTTATCTTTAAAGAAAAATGAGTTAATTTGAACTATTCTATTTTTTTTAAAACACTCAATTACAGTCTTTGGGTTTTTTTTTTTGTTTGCTTGTTACATGGAGGTTTTTTTACCTGTTAAAAGTAGAGTTACCAAATCCTTTGATTACTCAGTTTAGGGCAAAACAGTTTGAGGAATGAATCTTCCTTAAGTGCAGAATTAAATGGGGGTGGTTTTTATTACAGTGATATGAGGACTGAAGAGGAATGTTTTCTAAGGAAAGCATTATAGTGCTGAAACTTGTATAGGTAGTTATTTAGGGTATGCAGAATATTAGTAAAATACTTGGTTATACTTTGCTGTTAATTTTATGCTTTAAAAAGAGGCTATTTGGTTCTAATTTTAATTGGAAAAACTGACTTCAATGTTGCAACAACTATTATTTTTAAGTAGAAACATCCATTTAATGATACTTCAGAGCAAAGTTTACATTTGATCAGTAAACTTACTTAAAACTATGAAAGTAGTTTCACTTTTATAAAAATTAATGTGAAATTTAATCTCTCAGCAGCCTAGAACTGGCCATATGCCACTGAAACCAATCTTACAACTGCATTTGGAGGCAAGGAGAGAATTTCTTTATCTAGTGCTACTTGTCAACTAGACTGAGAAGGAAGTGAGGCTAGATTACTCTTCTATAAAGAAAACAGGCAAAACCAGTAATGTGTTCAGCTGTGCTGAATAACTTAGCTTCTTATTTTAAGACTGCAGAACTTAAACTTCCCTTGAGACTTAGATTTAAAATGTCTTTGGTTCAGATAAATTTTCACCTGCGTATTTCTGTTTTTCTAATATGCATTTTATTGGTGTACATTATAATCAACCACTGAATTTCTGCCAAATATGGACAAAAAAAGCTGCATTCTGTTCTGCCAATTTAAATATGTGATGATCTTAGGTTTTTCTACTTGGTTTAGTCCATGGCTAGTAAAATACCCATTTGCCGTTTATGTTAGATTAAAGAGACATTACATCCAGTTGCCTTAATTGCTTGGAGGAAAACTGACCTTAACCATTTGAAGCTTTATGTACTTCTAAAATTCCTGTAACTTCTGTATAATTGCAATAAAACCTTTTTAATATAGTCCAGCCACTATTTTAAGAGCCACTTGTCGCTATCTTTACTGAATGTTCAACTATTTTTAAAAAGCCAACACGTTTTTTAATGGGTAAGCAGCATTTGTCCTTTGCATTTTTATTTTCAGGGGGTCACGTTACAGGTGGTATACTTGCCTTTTGCCCACAGTGCTTTTCTCTTTTAGTGAGGGTGTATCAAGAGCACTTACTAAAATCACTGATGCTGCAGCAAATGGTTTCGAAGATGATGTGGCAGGATTTTTCAACATCTAATTACCTTTGTAGGGATTAATTTTTAGGCTGTTGATCAGCTGGAGAAAGTGCACTAAGGTGTATTTCTCAAGGAGGGGAAAGTTACCCTGAAAACCAGTTGGGTTTTTTTTTAAGTGGTGTGTGTGGTGGTTTTTGGTTTCTTTTTTTTCTTTTTTCCTTTTTTTTTTTTTTTTTTTTTTTTTTTTTAATGGGGAGGGATAAGAACTAAAACCATCTTTCCTCTAAAATTTAGGTCCAGCTCTGAGGATCCTCTCTGCTGTTCTGTGTTTGCCAAGCAGTTAGTTAACCTAGAGCTGGGACGTAGTTCCAGGTTAGTCCTTGGTTATTCGCTGGGGTTAAACCATGACAGCAACTCAGCACCACGCAGCTGCTCACTCACTTCCCCCCCACCCCATGGGATGGGGGAGAGAATCGGGGGTGGGGGAGGGGGGGGAGTAAAGCTTGTGGGCTGAGATAAAGACAGTTTAATAGGACAGAAGGGAAGAAAATGATGATAACACCCATGAAGGGATAATAATAATAAAAGGATTGGAATATGTGAAACAAGTGATGCACAATGCAGTTGCTCACCATTTGCTGACCAATGCCCAGTTAGTTCCCGAGCAGCCATCTGGCCCTCCCAGGCCAACTCCTCCCAGTTTATACACTGGGCATGACGTCCCATGGTATGGAATAGCCCTCTGGCCAGTTTGGGTCGGCTGTCCTGGCTGTGTCCCCTCGTGACTTTCTTGTGCCCCTCCAGCCTCCTTGCTGGCTGGGCATGAGAAGCTGAATGTCCTTGACTTAGTCTAAACACGACTGAGCACCAACTGATCTTTTTATTTGTTGCTATTAACATTCTTCTCATCCTAACCCTAAAACGCAGTGCTGTACTAGCTACTATAAAAACAATTAACTCTCTCCCAGCCAAACCCAGGACAGTTACGAAAACTACCTAGAAGTGCCAGCTTTTGTATTTGGGAAGGCGAAGAAGGATCGTCTGTATTTCCTTTCCTCCTCAACCACAGTAAAAATAAACGTTTGCCTAAGGGGCATTTGAAAGTAAGTCCTAGGAGGCTGTGAAAAGCAGTCACTTTTGGTTTTTTACCAGTGGGCTATATTTAATGAAATCTTTTAACCTCGGACTAAGTCCGAGCGCAGGGTCAGCTTTTGGCAACCGAACCGAAAACACTGTCACCCTGCAGAAGCTAATTTTGCATTTCACCGTGTTTTGAGGAAGCCCCACCTCGCACCCTGCAGATACAGGGCTGGATTTTCTGGCTGCTGACCCCCCAGACCCCTCCCTG
>JAVKLA010000007.1:31665456-31681975 GCA_034782735.1 Sagittarius serpentarius | reverse complement strand
CGCGCTGGTTGGGGGGGAAGGCGGGGCAGGAGGAGGAGGCGGGCGGCGGGGCGCGACGCCGCCTGAGGGGATAGCGGCGGCGGCGGGGCGGGGGTCATGGCTGCTTGGACGTGGCTGCTGCGGGCCCCCACCGCCACCGAGCTGCTGCTGGCGGCCCTGTGCTGGCTGAGCTGCTACTGGCTGCTGCGGCGGCCGCGGGCGCTGCCGGGGCTGCCGCCGGGCCCGGCGCCCTGGCCGCTGGTGGGCAACTTCGCCTTCGCCCTGCTGCCGCCGCCGCTGCTGAGGAGGTGGGCGGTGGAGGTGCGGGGCGGCGGTGGGGGCTCCCCTGCCTTCTCCCCTCACGTCTTCCTCACCGGCCTCACCAAGATGTACGGCAGCGTCTTCCGGCTCTTCGTGGGCAGCCGCCCCTGCATCGTCCTCAACACCTTCGAGGCGGTGCGGGAGGCGCTGGTGCAGAAGGCGGAGGTGTTCAGCGACCGGCCCTCCGTCCCCATCGTCCTCATGATCACCCGCAAGAAGGGTAAGCCACCCCCGGGGCGGGCAGGCTGTGCTGGGGGGCCCGGCGGGCGGGAGGCGCGGCCCCGCTGGGTCCCGCTTGGTGAGCGGCCGCACGCTGGCCGGGCTGCCAGGGCGGTACTCGGCAAGAACATCGAGCGGGAGCTCTTCGGTTTCGTGCCCGCTGCGCCGAAATCGATAAACACCGGCCGTAAAAAAATGGATTGCAGACCGAACCATCCGCTTAGCCTTTTTGCCCATCGTGTGTGTCCCTTGCCCGGCTGGTGGCAGAAAGCATAGGGAGGAACGCGCCCTACCTTCGGGGGGACGTGCAGCATCCCTGTGAGCTTCCCGGTGCTGCGTCGCTGAAATGCCTGCTGCCTTTACCTCTCTTTGCAGTGAAAGGAATGGTGTTTGCGCAGGGATTTAAGGAACAGCCAGTCTGTCGCCTAGGGGGGGGTTTCTGGTTTTAGTTACGTCGGGAGAAGAAATTCGGAATACTTTGGCAGAGGTACGAAATAATTGTGCGGTTCCCCAGTTCTTGCCAAGGTAACAACGATGGCTCAGAGCGGGCTTCTGTGGAGTCCCACAGCTGCGCAGTCTGCGCCGCCTGCGTGCGAGCTACTGTGGCCAAGGTGTTTGCAGGTGCGTTATTCTGCCTGTCAAAACTTACTGAGTGTATTTGGGTTTTTGGTTTGTTTTTGTTTTTTTTAATAGGTCAAAGGAGAGTTTACTAGTTTTTGCAAAAAAAAGAGCATGGGGAGTTTAAACACGTGATAGTGGTATCGCAGTTAGGATTTCTTCATCTTTAGTCTTTAGGTCCGTTACAGATCTCAGTGTTTGCAGAAAACTACCTTTCCATTTTCAGTTTAGGTGAGGTAGCCCAGGAGGCTTGTTAATGTGCTAACTGTGTTGTGAAACGTTTCTTTTTTTCTTTTCTCCAAGGCCAGAGAAATCTACTTGTTAAGTGCCTGAAACTTTTTATCTTCAGTTTTTTACTGTACCAGAATTACCCCAGTAAAGATAAGAGGAAAGCAAGGGACCTAGATCATGTTCATTAAAAAGCAATCAGGAACCATTACTGTAATTGGTTTAAAGGATAAAAAAATTAATTACTTTGGTCTAATGATATTGATCTGAGACAGAGCTTACTGGCATGTAGTTGTTTTTGTAGTGCACAAATATTTTTAGGTACAGTACATTTAGCAAGGACTGGGGGAGGAAAGGGGAAGAGCAGTTAGACATTAGATCAGTTTTAGCAGTGCTGTAAAATGGCATGTTCAGGCTCGTGGTGGATTTTTTTTTCCTTAAATGCTGTGAATTTTTTATGTTTCCTGTCCTCTGTAGACAGTTTTCAGTCAGACTTTTTGAACACAGTGACACAAGGGCAGCCAGGGCAGTTAGCATCTTCCACGGACGGATGCTGCAGAGGAGGCGAAAGTGTCAGGAGCCGGTTGTCCGGAGCACGCTGCGGCCAAGTGCAGGGACTGTGCCTGCCTGCGTTGCGCTGGGCTGTGGCAGGGACATTACACTGCTTTACGTTTAGTTTTATCTGGAAGGTCACCACAGCTGCGCTCAGGCACAAGGACTGTTACATGAGGGTTGCCCGCTTGTCCATAAAACGTAGTGACCTGTTATGTATTGCTTACGTTGGCTGGCGCAACAGGTTGAATTGTTGCAGATGTGAGAGTATTGTAGAATGAACCACAGGGGTAGTGTATTTTGAGTGCACAACGGGAAAAAGTCAGTGAATATGGGCAGCGTGGGCCTGCCCGGCCCCCACACAAGTAGGTTCTCCAAAAGCCGCTGGAAGTCATAGCTGCTCTCAGTGGGCTGGCTTGGGTTTAGCGGTGGCATGTAGGAGACAACCAAACCTCTGCGATGCTGCGTTTGTGGTACTGGGAAGGCAGTTGCAGAACCGGTGGGGTAAGAGGTGATCGATACATGTTTTCTGAAAGCTTTGTGGTAGGTTTGTTTGTTTGTTTGTTTGTTTTTTGTGGGATAGGTACAACGTAACTCTCTAACCTCAGTTTTCAGATACCGTCCCTTAGAGCTCTGGGTTAACGAGTGTTTCTTTTTGTGTGTGGTTCATGGAGGAGGTGGATGGGTTACAACACTCAAACTGGAGGCCTCCTTAAGTTTGGTCTGGGAGCCTCCCGCCCTTAGTTTCGGGAGTTCATGGGTGAGACTTTGCTGCGGATCAGGTCAGTGACAGTTGTGTTCGTATGTACTAGGAAAGGAAAAGATAGAAGCCGGATGATTGTGTAACTTCAGATCTATCGCTCATGACTTGGGTATTACAACACTGGGGCGCTTTGAGTCAGTAAGCATCCATTTCGGATTCCTACAGCTTCGTTCTGTAAACAAAATACCTGGTGTAAACTTAAGGGGCTATTTTCTTTTAAGCTACGTGTTCTATTGTAGTTTTGTCTTTACCCTGAGCTGACCTGCTGGGTACGTTCTGGAAGAAAGACAGGCTTATGTCAGCTGTGTGTGGCTCTATTGTGTGTAAGATGCAGATAAAATGTTGTGCCCGGGGGAGAGTAAGTAAAGGTATCAGAAATGGCAAATACTGCATTTCAGTAACTGAGTAGCAAAGAAGGGCGGCCTTTTTGGCTGGATGATAAGTGCAGTGAGAACTTAAGGGAGAAGGTAGATGTCAATTCTTAATCAAAGGCTTCTGCACATAATGCCTGTGGAACGAGAAATACTAGACTGGGGGGAAAGAGTGGATTTTGGTATTTTTGGTTTAGTAAAGCATTTTTGTATTCTGTAGGTATGAGAGGTAGCAAAGATTCAACCTCCAGAGTTGGAGCTTGAGTGGTCATCTGCCTTTATAGTCCTGCCCTGTGCACATCCAGATGCGGACATTGGACAATACAGAAGTTAAATGTTATTAAATGTTGTGAATTCTCTGTTTGTCAGTGTTCCCAGTATTGCAGCAACACTAAAGCTAGCAGTGAGAAATAGCGGGGGGGGGGCGGGGGCAGAGTTAGCCTTGGCCAGAATTTGCTTCTCATAAGGATTTGAATTTTTCATGTAAAAAGGGAGACTAAAACAAATTTTCTGTTTTTTTGCGTGTTTGTTGCTTTGTTGGTTGTATTGAAAGGTTTTCATTATCAGTTCATAGAAATTAGCCCCCTGTAATGAGCATGAAGTCCTGGTTATTCTGTGTTCTTGTTGCTTCAGAATTTATTATTGTATTTTCTTCAGGTTGTTTGTTTATTTATTTTGTTTGTTGTTGTTTTGGTTTTTTTAAGAATACAGTTGTCTGTGCTGGGTACATTAACTTTTCAGGTCATGCAGAGATTTTCTTTGAAAACAGTGAAGTACTATTCCATTATTACTACCTGGCAGTGATTGAGTTGGCAGTTTTTGTTCTCTCTTACCTCTGTTACTCCAGCTTTCCGCTATTCTTCCTCCTTAATCTGTCTCCTCTGTTACTCTTTCCCAATCTGCAAATCAATTATTGGTATTCTGCAGTAGTTTGGGGTTTCAGAACTTCAGAAGACATCATGCGGTGCAGCCATACCCTGTGCAGGACTGCTGGAGAGACTCTCTGAGTGTGGGGAGGTTTGTTGTTGGTGTTAGCCTTTCTGTGTGACTAGGAGAGACTTCTTTACATTCAAGACAATAGGTCTGTTTTCTTTTATGAAGATATTTGGATCCTAAAACTAATTTTCCTAATGACAGAAAGGGGAAGAGATTGTGGATGTATAGTCTGTTTTGGAGATATTTGTTGAGGGATGGAAATAGTGATGACATTGTTTTGTTCCAAGAAATCCACGTTTCTTCCCCACCCCAGCTACAAACCCTGAAAACCCAAGTTGGTTCTTGGCCAAACTCAGCGCCAAATAAGCCTGTTTTTTCATCTGCCCTTCTTGAGGACGCTAGTGCTACCAGGAAACATTACTTGAGAAAGGGAATCTGGAAACTTTTTGGTTCTGTTTTTAAAGTGCTAGTGAGTAGACATTTGAATAGATTTCCTAAGGAATGTCTTCATGCAGAGAAGATGAAATTCAGCTGATTCTCAGCTTGTTCTGACTCTTTATAATGTTCTGCTTATTTTGTTTAGGGCTTTTGAAACTAGGTTCTGTGTTTGTATTCTTCCGTCTGTTGTTACTACTATGAGTAGATAAGGTAATCAGAAAATCTGGCTAGAAAGATTACCAGTTTTATCTCACACTGGACTATTCATACCTTTGGGATTGCAGAGCCTTCCGAGTACAGTTATCTTGTTTACACATCTACAGATTACTGTTTCTAGCTATAGATTTCTTATCTGTTTATTCTCTTGTTTTGCATTAGGGGCTATGAACATTAAGTTGTAATAGAAATGTAGGTAATGTTGAGTATTGAAACATGGTACATCTTTCTGTTGCTAATTTATTATGGCCGTTTCTCTTTCTTTTAAATTTAACATAAAGATTTGCAGTTGACAGAAGAATTGATGTTGCTTTTATAAAGTAACTTCTTATTTCCAGAAAAAACCCAGATGTCGTGTCACTTTACTAGAAGAATAAAGGCAGGACTAGCCCATGTTTTGATGACTTTGAACTTTCTCAGGTAAACCATGGAGTATATTAGAAATAGCAGGTTGTGTGTTTTGTTACGCTGCGGTATCTTTGGTTTGGTCTGTTAATCACCAAAAGAGATGTTTCTGTCTGTAAGCGAGCAAAATTTATACTTGAGGCTAAGGAATTTAATTTAAATGGTGTTTCATAGTGACACAATTGTGCAGAACACGTGCCTAGAGGCATCAAAACGGTTGAGATGCAAATCAAGCAGGTTTTTGCCAAGTGGCTCTGACCTGTCTTCACCTTCCCAGTTTGTTGCAGCATGCGTATCCTGTATTTTGATTGTAAGTTAAAGAAAAACCTTGCTTGTCATAGAAATATATACACACACAAACAGTATTGAGAAGTTTGTATAACAAGAAGGGGAAAAGAAATGCAAACCAGTTTGTGTTTTCATAACTTCTGTTCTGGCTTACTGAAAAAATTCATGTCTCAGGACGTTGAGGAGAAAAGGCTGTAGCTAACGTATATCCCAGAGTAACAGTTCCTACAAAATTGTTATCACTTGTAATAAAGCATCTACAGTACCTTTTCTCCATTCATTAGTGTCTTGCAAAGACTAATGAAACTATTGATGTAACTGTTATATTCATTTCACTGACTGGGAAAAGGAGGGATAGGATTTCCCAAAGGTATTATAAAGAACCTTGTGTTCTTCCTTTAGCTCCTAGCCCAGTGCTTGGGATAGATTTGCTATGTATTGTTTCCTTCTCTTCTGACTCTTGGGTTGCAGGCCTGTCTAACTATTTCTTCTTGAAAATACAGCATTTTGGTTTCAGACTCTCCCTTTCTCTTCCAGGTGTTATTTTTGCACCTTATGGCCCTGTCTGGAAGCAACAGAGGAAATTCTCTCTCTCAACACTGCGTCATTTTGGAGTAGGAAGACACAGCTTAGAGCCTAAAATCATTGAGGAGCTGAAGTTTATAAAGGAGGAAATGCTGAAGCATGGAAAGGATTCATTTAATCCCTTTCCGATCATTCGCAACGCAGTGTCCAATGTTATCTGTTCCATGGCCCTTGGCAGGCGTTTTAACTATGAAGATGTTGAGTTCAAGACGATGCTGAAGAACATGGCCCGTGCGCTAGAGCTAAGCATGAACAGCTATATGATCCTGGTCAATATCTGCCCTTGGCTGTATTACCTTCCCTTTGGGCCTTTCCGAGAACTTAGGAAAACAGAATTAGATATTACTGCTTTTCTAAAGAAAATAATTGCACAGCACAGGGACACACTGGATGCAGCAAACCCCAGGGACTTCATTGACATGTACTTCATCCACGCAGAAGAAGAAAAGAACAACAAGGAGAGCAGTTTTAATGAAGACTACCTATTTTTTATCATTGGTGACCTCTTCATTGCAGGCACAGACACTACTTCCAACACATTACTGTGGTGCCTGCTCTACATGTCTCTCTACCCAGAAGTACAAGGTAAGACTCTTTTTATTCTAGGTGTTTTATTCCAGCTCTAGATGGATGTTCAGAAACAGAAGCAAACAGAGACAATAGAGAAGTCATTTGGAGTGCAAATAGTACATGTGTATGTGTAACTTGATAGGCTGATATGTAATCAGGCATCTTCTATCCTGCTCTGCTGTGGTGATCTCTAGGTTAGTGCTATATATTAATTATCTAAATGGCCCTTTAGTCTGTGCATTTCTTCTGTTGTGGGACAACTTTACCTTTCCCAAGCAATTCCAGGGAACCTTAGCATGTTTCAAAAGCTTTGGCAATTGTGGCATTCCAGGCCTGTAGTAGTGATATAAGATATGTGAGATGCATAGTGGTAAGGTCTGCTTTTACGCCTTCCCTGAGCAGGGAGGTTCTTGAGCCTAGCGGCAGAGTCTGGGGAAGGGAAACACTACCCACTGTAGAGGAAGGTCAAATTAGAGACAGCTTAAGCAAATTGGACTTACACAAGTCCGCAGCACCAGCTGGTCAGTGTCATTGCAAGGCCTCTCCCCATCAGTCTTGAACGGTCATGGCAGTTGGGTAGGTTGCTGATGACGGGGGTGGGGAAAGACACGTGGAGCACATGGCCCCAAAGGAGAGGCAGAAGGAACTGGGCTTGTTCAGTGTTAGGGAAGATGATGGAGGCGAGACCTTATGCTCTCTACAGCTACCTGATCAGAAGATGCTAAGAAGATGGAGGCAGTCTCTTCTGAGGTGTGTAGTGGAGGAGCAGAGACAGTAAAAAAAAAAATGCCCTATGAAGATAGCAAGGAGTGCAACAGATTGCCTTGAGAATCTCCAACTTTGGAAGTATTCAAGACTCAGTGGGGTATGACCCTGAGTAGTCTGACCTACCTTCAGAGTTGGATCTAACTTGGAAGATGAGTTTGCTTTGAGTAAGGGTTTAGATCAGATGACCTCCAGAGGTTCCTTGCAACCCAAATTATTTGATGGTGCTATAAGCTGGTTACTGTTTGTGACAGAGTTCTAGAGAATGACTTGTAGATTTTTGTGGATATGAAAAATATCAGTGATGTTGGAGAGGTTACAATATTAAAATAGTACTTGCTAGAGTTATATTTCAGGACTTAGGATAAATTTCCATCGCCAAAGACTTAAAATTAATTGTGGTTAAGTATTTTTCCATACTGAGTCTTGTTACAGTACATGTGGTCGCAAAGCCAGCATTTTCTTTAGAACTGTTTAGCAAATTTAGATGGTTGAATTTAAGAAAAATAAAGCAATTGATTTATTAATTTATTAGCAGCTTCTCCTAAAGTCCTGCATAGCAACTGATTTCCACTAGAAAAATTGTCAGGTATATGCAGACTGGAAACCTGTCAGGATGGAAAGATGCTACTTAAGTAATTCTACCTCAGTTTGTAGTACTGAACACTTCCCCAAGAGACCACTACTTTGCTCAGACTTCTTGCTAACCTGGAGTGAAAAAGGGTTAAACCTCAAGTTATCTAAGAACAATACAAACCTGGAATACTTTTGATAAAAGTATTTGAGATTTTGAGGTTTTCATGTGCTGCAGCTGCTCTGCAAATAAGCAAATAGATACTTGTTTACACCACTTATCTGGAATGATCTCTTTAAATAGGTCAAGATCATAGTTGATTGCACAGTTGACCAGATTGTTGAGCAAAGATTGCAAAACAGGGCATCAGTTCAGTGTATAGGAGAGAGTCCACTGGGGACAAATATAAAATAAAATTCTTATTGTTCTGTTTTTAATGGTTTTGTTTCTGTTTTTAATGGTTGTGTGTTATCCCTGCTTGACTTGATATGCAGTTACATGAATTAGATATGTTCTAAATTACACAAATGAGATCTAGAAGAGTTTTGTGTTTGGTTTTTTTTAACCTCTTTCCCTACTGCCTGGTACTGTACAAGTATGTGCTAGTCAGTTTTCTTTCTTCTGCTGATCTCTAACAGTTTTATTGCCTCTCTCTGATTTCTCCTTTCCTTATGCTGTGGCTGTTGTCAAACTATGAATAAGCTCAGTAGTCCAGAGTGTTATCACTTAGCTATGTAATATAATTCTCTTACTTCTAGTATCACATTCCTTATGTATATGTATTATGATTGCTTGGGAGTCATGTATGGGCCTCTTTTTATTTTTCTTTTTTTTTTTTTTTCCTGGTAATATACTTCTCTTATCCCCTAAAGGAAATACCTGAATTGCATAACTTTTAGCAGTAGCAAATGTTACAGACACTTGCTGGAAAGGCACATGAAGGGCTATCAGGGAAAAAATCAGAAAGAATGTATTTGTCTGTGGAAGCCAGTTTTGATTTTCACAGGGAGAAGGAGAAGGTTGGGTGGGTGGGCAGCAGGGAGTATTTGGTTTGGTCTGTTCCCTGACTTGGTTTTGGTCCTTGACTTCTGAAGATCTGTGAGATTTTTAAATACATGAAATGTAGTGGAGCAGTTCAAGTAACATGCTGCTAGTGTAGAACTCTTGAAGTCTAGCAGCTGGTAATGTGAGCAGCAGTTTGGCTGCTCTCTGTTTAGTTCCACACATCTTTACAAACTCCGAAGAAGTGCTGCTCAGGATAAAATGCTGGTGTGACATTTGGCATGAGACAGTCTCCTTAATTTTTTTTTATATATATATAAAACTTTACTCGTGTAAACTACTGTGCACATGCATGCCTGAATACAGGGCTATAATATGTCATTAAAAAAAGTAGCAAAACCCCACAAAGCAGGCACTCGAGAGCCACACCAGGAGCAAATCTCTGTTTTTTACCGTGTTCCACGTAGGAGAACTTGTTTTCCTAGCAAACCCAGCAGGTGGCAGCAACTGTTCGTTGAACATAATTTGTACCGTGTTTCTGAATGCTTCCCTGAAAACAGAGAAACTTTTTTGCATTGAGCTTCTATTTAATCTTGAATCAGTGCTAAGGAGAGAAAAGAGCAAAAACTCAGACTATCAGCAGCCTGGATTCTGAATCTTGGAAAAGGCAAGCAGGACAACCACAAAATATTCAGGGTATCAAGGGTAAAAAATAAAAACTGACTCATTATTTTTGATTCAAGATTAATTTTGACGTCTGCTCATTCAGGATTGTCTTTTACTGTGTAGCCAGATTCCAGTTTACCTGAAAGAAAAGGTGCATCGTCCTGTATGTGGGTGAAGCAAATCTTGCATCTTGGAAACTTCCATGAAGAGAATTTACTTGTATGCTGAGCCTTTAGTGAGATGAAAGGGGCAAACAAATATTTTGACACTTTGTGCCTCACATGAATGAGAGGGGAGATAAGCTCGTTAACTTCTGTTTTTCCTTTGCAGAAGGGCTGTGGCGGTGGAAGGAGCATCTGCTGCTGCCTTTTGGGGGAACTGGGAAATAGCTGAGTTTAGGTTCTGTGAATAGAAAGTAGGAGACAGCAAGAACAAGTTAAATGGCTTCAACGCTTGGAGTAACAGCACCAGAATTCCTGCTCCAGAATGAAGTATCTAAAGCAGCTGCATGAAAAGCTTTCCCATCTCTTCACCACCCTTCCCAGTTCTGAGAACTGGATCTCCCCAGGGGCAGAGACCAGCTCAGGCACGCACTGCATGCAGCCTCTTTTTGTTCATTTTTTTAAATGCAGGCCAGAAGCTTGATGTTTTCACCATTCAAATTACTGTGTAGTTAAACTCTTAAACTAAGATTATGGATACGTTTGGAACTGGAACAGAACTTTTCCTGTACTTTTCCAGTACAGAAGTGCTAGCAGTGTCTGTCATCTCAGTAGCTTTACTCTTGACAGTTGTCAAGATGGCGTTTTGTTGTTTTGTTCTTAACCGAGCACATTCCTAAGGCTTATGTTGGCATAGTTATTTCAGCTAAGGATCACATGTCTTGTAGTCATTTTTGACAAATCTGTGTAAACAATGAAGCATAGGCACATGAAATTGAGATAATGTCTTCTCACGTGTTGTGCATATTTTTTTATTTTTTTTTATTTTTCTCACTTCCTTTTGAATAGAGAAGGTTCATGCAGAAATTGAAGCTGTTCTAGGACGTGACAAAGTTCCGTCTCTTACCCACAAGGCTCAAATGCCCTTCACAGAGGCAACCATTATGGAAGTGCAGAGGATGACTGCGGTTGTTCCCCTTTCTATTCCTCGAATGGCCTCAGAAACTGCTGGTAAGCATTTGTAGAGGCTTGTTAATCCAGCATTTCTTTTGTGGATGAAGATCTGATGGGACATCTAGTGAGAATTTACAAAGACTTCATTTGTGTATTACACATGTAACTCAAGTATGTAAAACGCCATTTATAGAGAGTAGACGGCCTTGAGATACTCCTATTTAAGCAGCGTGTCTGACCTAACATCCAGAAGTTTTCTCGTTTAGAGCAGTTTCTTTTCTGAGGGGCAGCTCGTGTTGACTGACGCGGTTAGCAGTAGTTGGCAGCTGAGACTCCACCTTTGTACCTGAAACAGCAGAGTTGGTTTTGGCCATCTGACACAGAGGTCTGAAAACACCAATTCAGAGCAACTGTTTTGCTAAAGCTTGAAAGGCTTCTACCATTGAGCTCCGCATCTACAGAAAACAATAATAAATATCCTTTTTCAAGTCATCTTGTTGGCTATATGTTTTCATAAACATAGCTGAACACCGGCTAAAGTGAGTGAGAGGTAGTAATATTTGGCTTTCAAACCCAGTACTGAATTGATCTGCTTTTTTAAATGTTTTGGCTTGCAGGACAGTGAGGTGCAACAAGCTGAAATGGGACTAGTCACTTCAAAACCCTTTTGTGATAACAGTTCAACACTCTTCGCTCTTCCTTGCTTCCATCTTCACTGTGGTGGGGCTCTATGACAGCAGAGGAACAGGAGGAAGCAGGGTCACAGCACTTCTGTGCAGCAGAGTTCATTTCTAATGAACAGGGAGCTGTTGGTGTAATTTGATGTCTTTCCAGCTCCTCTGGCCTGCATGATTCTGACCCAGGCAGGCTAGCAGAGATCACCTTTTCCTTAAGCTCCTGCTGCGTTTGCAGCCCGCAGCTAGGCATCCGTATCATTTTTGTGACATTTTCTAGTCGTCTTTTTAATACGTATAAATCTCCCATGTTTACTTCTAGCAACTTGTCAGATCTTCTGTCTCTGTACTTTTGTTTAAAGTGCTGCAGGGCTATACTATTCCTAAGGGCAGTGTGATCGTGCCCAACTTGTGGTCAGTACACAGAGATCCTAACATTTGGGAGAAACCAGATGAATTTCAACCATCAAGATTTCTGGATGAAAATGGCCAGCTGATTAAGAAAGAGGCATTCATTCCTTTTGGAATGGGTAAGATATCCACATGCAGTCAGTAGCTGGTTGGGGGTGGTGGTGTTTCAAGTGTAGGGCCTTGGAGGTGTTGAGATCTGAAAGCTGTGCGTAGGACCGACTACAGAACTTGTTTTAGTATTACAGTTGGTGGCTTGTAAAATGGGTTGGGTTCCTAGAAGCTCCAGTTGCCAGGCAGAAATGAGAAATGATTAATTATTCTTTGAGAATACAATACTTCTGCTATGGATGTAAATGCTGTTAATAGGAAGCAGTACAGCTGAGCAAGGCGTAGACTCAAATACGGGAGACCAAAGCTTCAGAGTTCATAGCTTAATAGTAGCTTGAGCCTTTCTGTGTTTGGACGATGCTAGCATAGGAATTGCATGTGTGTTAACAAATGGTTAAACAGTATAAAACAAGTAATATCTCTCTTCTAACTGTTCTTTAGGTAAACGTGTGTGCATGGGAGAGCAGTTGGCAAAAATGGAGCTGTTCTTAATTTTTGCAAGTCTAATGCAAAGTTTTACCTTTTTGTATCCTGAAAATGCTGCAAAACCATCTATGGAGGGAAGGTTTGGTCTAACTTTAGCTCCGTGTCCATTCAATATAATAGCTTTGAAGAAATGATATAACATAAAAAATGATTAAACAATGAAATACTGCACTTTTAAAATCCAGCTTTATTTTGTTTCCAGCTTACTTTGTTACTTTCTTTCCGGAAAAAAACCAACTGCACAGGCTTTCATAGTCAGTAAGAATGATCCATTTACACTTCTGGAAGGAGAAGGTTTTTTTTGTCAGCCGTTGCATTCCACAAATGAACTGACAGCATAGTTTGCAATTTGGTATTAAAACTTGCTGGGCTTAACCCCTCTGTCTGTAAACTATTGCTGTCAGTTTGTCAAATATGAATTATGGGAGAATGGTCCAAAACACCTGTTAATGCTTTAGCAAATAGTAATTGTTATTTTAGTAAAAGCGGTACGTAAACATTTAATTTACCAAATGAGTGAAGGACATTGTTTAATACCAAAAGGATCAATGAATGGGCGGGTATTAGCATTTTCTGTGTAAAGAAACATTATAACTGAGCTTAAATAATGTCAAATACTTTTTGGAAATGACTAAATGACGCTTCTTTTAACCTTGGAGGATTCTTTCTGGCAAGTAAGTCGTAGGTGTAGATTAGATCTAATCATTCTGGATTCCTGGGTCCATTCTTCACTATCAGGGCTCGCTATAAACAAGCAGATACCAACTCTGAAATCCCAGGCTTGGAGGCCAAATGATCCTTGAATATACCATGTCCTTAACATGAAAGGAGTGTGCAGCGTCTGGATGCAGATGTTTTATCTCAGAATGTAAGTGAGAGCAGATTTCTCTTAACAGGAAACGGCAGAAGTCTGTTCTCTCTGGTGCCAAGCAGATATTCAAGACAACATCTGTGCTGCCACTTCTCATTCGCTGTTTTCCCCACGTCAGCGGTGGCTGCCGTCTGGACAAGACCAACAGCCTGCTCATCGGGGAAATCTATGTCCGTAATCCCGAAGCTGGGGCTTGCGCTCAGGTTTTTCATTTACAGGCAGTGTGGACAGTACTGCCACAACCTGTTTGGTTTTGGGAACTGGAGTCTTACTTCAAATACGGCATCAATATGGCACTACAGACGTGGGTCTTAGATGTGTAGGCAAGGAAAATGAGGAGTCTGACAAACCTGAGGTTTGAGTATAAAGGCTTTCTCTTTGTTATCTTCCATATGGGGTAAAAAGATCTGTA
Organism: Sagittarius serpentarius; assembly: GCA_034782735.1. Taxonomy (NCBI): domain Eukaryota; kingdom Metazoa; phylum Chordata; class Aves; order Accipitriformes; family Sagittariidae; genus Sagittarius; species Sagittarius serpentarius. The sequence goes on along the minus strand of JAVKLA010000007.1, from coordinate 31,668,402 downwards.
GTTCATACAATGTCAGTGTATCAGTACCTTATTCTTTTCACAGGCAAAATTTTAGTGCTGCTTATCACTATCAGAGCAATTGCCAAGGAAGCCTGTTGTTGGGTGTTTCGGAAGGGGGCACTCAGTCTTGCCTTTTATTTGAAAGATCTCTCAGACATCAAAAGCGATCGTTTGGGGGACATGTAACAATTAACCTTTCAATAATCGGTCTTAATCATCCTTAAATCTCTTCATACACCTTTTGATCTAGCAGAATTTAATATCAGATGAAGTAAGTATGTAGGTACTCTTTTAAGGAAATATTTTATATTCCCCCCACCACCACCAGTGGAGATCTAGAAAATACTAGCAGTCCTCTTAATGTCAAGATTACAACACTGGAATGTGAAATTAACTGTAAAGTGGAATTGGGTATTCCATAGCAGAACATAAACCTAAATTATAAAAGAAGAGTCAACTCTTCAGCTTTAACTTAACCTCTGGTTTTGTTACTTTTTAACTTGAAGTTTTAAAATGTGCCTAGCAAAGACAGTAAGATAGTTGTTTTGGATTTAAATTAGAAGTTTTCTGTTCGCTGTTTTGAATAACAGAGTGGCTTTATTTCTGAATGATGTATTTGGTTCGTCAGGTACCCCACTCTTTGTTTGAGAACTTCCAGTTCTTATATAGGCTAACTTTTGTCTTTATAGGTTAGGCCATGCTCATTTGAAATTTTTTCTTTGTATGAAATTTTTGAAAACGCCATAGCCAATAAAAAGTTGAGTTTGGTACCAGTGCTAGTAAACTTGCCCTAAAAGCTCACAGTACTGGAGTAATTAGTGCTTATTTCTTTAACTTTGTATTTTCCAATGAATAAATAGATTCTGTACAGTTGGGATTTTTGTCTGGAAATCCTTAAAATGGTACATGCTTAATTGCAAAGCTAAAATTAAGTGCTGATAATATTTCTTTCTGTTGAAATGCCTCTTTAAGCAACATAATGATGTTGGTGTGCAACTAATGGCTTATATAAAATACATTTCCTTTTAATCAATGAGGACACATTTGAAAAGCACTTTAGTATATTTTTTTTTTTTTTACAGATTCCAGAGAAGATGCAATTTGCATAATCCCCTAGTATGTGGAATTGTACATATTTGTGCTTGTCTTGCCTGCTGGGTTTAGTTTAAAATGTCACCTTTGAAAACTATCCTTCGAAAATTATTCTTCTACAAATAGTACTTAGAGATGTGGTTTGTCATGATACCTATAATCAAATGCTGCGTAGTGCGAGAAGCTAAAAATACTGATGTGAAGGTGCAACCAGGTCAATGTCTGCCAGAATGCAAGATGCTGTTGGAAAAGACAATAAAGACCTGCCTTGCATGCCTTCCAGATGCACTGAAATTTTCACAGGGTGCCATGAAAGTAGCTAAACAATAGCCTAAAAGCAACAAAATGTTTGTGGCTTTAAAAGTGTGTTGCCATCTTTGGTAAACTCTAAGTAAAGTGGTAGCAGGTTTTGTTTGTGTTTGTAAATGTATCCTTCCCCTCCCTTTTTTTAGCAGAGGAAGCATCTCAAATGCCTTATTGAAAAAAGTATGTTTATATAAGTGAATGGGTATTCCTGAATGCTGAAAACGTCTTTATTTCTAAAAAGGACTTCAGACTTTGCTTCAGTGTAATTTTATTTTTAATAAAGTAATGCCCAAGTGTTTGACAGCTTTGCCTAGTCATTTCAATGAGTTCCACTTGTTGACTAAGCTTGTGGTGTTTGGTGTTTCACATCTTGCAAGGAAAGCTTTTGAGTGGGAAGGTGTTACAAAATATTTTGGGCGAGGGGTGAAGGAGGTGGGGGAATAAAATGAAATTGGGAAAATACGATGCCAAGCATGACGTGAGCAAGTGATAGAAAGAGTATGTCTGTTCCTTCTCTCAATGCATTTTTAAAAACAGTGGTACTCTGAATAAAAGGAGGAGAGAGAAGAGTGGAGATGAGGAAGATAAAAGGGCGAATGAGTTGCCACCAGGAGGAGATGGCACAGTCTGAGGAACGAGGTGGGAAAGAAAACGACGGGCGGAGTGGAGGTGTAGTTTTGTTGCACTCCTGGCATAGAGGGGTCAGAGAGCGGAGGGCAGAGAGGGAAGGGGGAGCCCGGCGAGGGTCTGGGAGGGGGCAGAGAGCTGGTGCCCCTGGCCCGGAGGGAGTCCAGGGAGAGGCAGGAGATCCTCGCCTACAGAAGGGGAAGGCTGAGCAGGAGACAGCCGCGGTGCTTGTGGGAAAGGGAAGGGGAGGGGGTGTGAGCTCAGGTATGTATGGGGAGCTGGGTGCTCAGGAGCAACAGCTGTATATGGAAATCCTGTGTCTCACACCCCGGGGTTAGGTTGCCGGTAACTTGGCACGGTGCTGTTTTTTTAGGGAATTTTATTAATTACCCCCTCAGCTGTTGTTTGTATACACAAGGAACAGAAACTCTGTGTTCGGGCAAAGCTGTTTCCAGCAGCCACTTACTGCTCCTGACCAATCTGCCGTCAGATGAGGCTGGGTGAGGAAAGGGGGAATTTTTTGCACTGTGCTTTTGGTACAAAGTGCAGAGATATGAGAATACTCTGCTGCTTTTGTTTGAAGAAAACAAGTTGCTTAGTGTTTACCCCGATGCTGACTCAAGTAGAATATGCTGTAGTTGCCATGTCGTCAGCTGCCGCTGTTGTCGACTTGAAGCGCCGGTTGTTCTGGCAATAAAGGACCGAGATGGAAAATTGTGGCAGTCTGCATCTGGTATGATCTAGCCATTAGTATTTATAAAGGAAGGATTTGATTTTTTTTGGGGGGGGTGGAGAGAGAGGGAGGGAGGTTTCCTGTATAGTTTGTGCTAGCCTGAGAATGAAAACCCCTTTTAGTTTGGAAACGCTCTTATTACGGAGCGCTTCCAACGCTGAGAAAACGAGCTGCTACAACGGAAGCGT
>JAVKLA010000007.1:31640868-31663833 GCA_034782735.1 Sagittarius serpentarius | reverse complement strand
AGGGGGGAGAGCGGCGGAGAAGGCGGAGCCGCGGGTGTCCGCCCCCCCGGGTTGAGGGGGAGCGTCACGTGGCGGCTGCCAGCCGTTTGCCCGGCCCGGCCCGGCCCGGCCCGGCCCGGCCGGCCTCAGCGCCTCGAGTCGCCGCTCGAGGCAGGAGCAGCATTTACAAAAGCAACCCGAAACTTGTCGGAGCGCGTTGTAGTTCGCCTCACGAATTATTCCACGCTCGGCTCTTTTTTCCCAGCCGGCGTTCCCGCTGGAGCCCGCTCTGCGCCTGGCCCCCTCGGCGGAGCCGGCGTGCCCCGCGCGTGGGTTCGTCGCGCCCCGAGGAGGAGGGCCGCGCCCGTGCCGCCCTGTTGGCGGGCGGGCGTGCATTTTGGCGTTATTGCTGCGGAGGAGTAGAAAGAATGGCTGGGCCGCTGCTGGCCGGTTGCGCCGCTTTCAGACTTTTCGTTCTCTTGCTGACCCACGCGTCTTCAGGTCAGACGGGTGGGCAAGAAGAGCCAAGGTCAACGTTCCTTGCTTTCTCGTGCTGTCAGGAGAAGCTGACCTCGGCCGAAATGTGCAGCTGAAAGCCAGGAGTTTATAATTTCTGATTCTGCCACGGGAAAAGCACTGCCGTGTGAGAAAAGCGTTAACTGACTCCCCGGCACTTTTGTGTTTCTTATTTAGTATTCTTAAGATGATTGGATAGTAGAGTCCGTGCGAGCGTGTGTTCGAATTGCAAGGAGGTGGTATGAACTTTTGCCCTTTTTCTTCTTTCCTGTCCGTGTAAATATGGTAAGAATGCGGTGGGAAAAGGGAGATGTTGATTTTTCTAGGATTTTTTGCCAGCTGCTCAGTGATTGTGTAATCGTAAACGGATGATCAGTGAAACGTCTCTTATAGATGTACTCAGTATTGATTTTTCTTCCGAAGAGTGGAGGGTCTTGCTTTACCATTGTTTTACCGTTGCAAATGATCAGCAACAGATGAAGTGTTAAGAGTGCAAGTCCAAGCTTGGTTGAAACATTTTTTTGTGGTTTAGTTGTTTTTATGAAATGGCCATAGTGAAAATAAATAAATAAAAAAAATAGAAAAAAAAGGTGGATAAAGAAACGACCAGCTGCAGACTGACACTTTGTTAAAGCTATAGGGCTGGTGTCCAGAGGCAGTCTGGCATTTCTTTATTTGCTGGATTAGTGAGGCAACTTGGATGAGAATAGCACCACACTTTTCTTCAGGAGATATCTCTGTATTTTTCATTTCAGCTAGCTTTATTGGAGTAGGTGTTGTGGGCACAGGAGAATCTTTTAGGTTAGATGTAAAGTAAAAGTTTGCAGAAGAGAAGCTCCTAAGTTGTGTGACTTTAAAAACGGTTACTGGAACCCTGTTTTAACGTCTGTTTTCCGCAGTTGTTATGTTACAACTCTGTTAGTTCAGGAATTCTGAAAATGAAGATAGGCTGTTGCTAACTACCAAGAGCAACATAAATTAATGAATAGTGAAGTAACAGATAATGAACAGCTGATTTTTAATAGGCTGTTGCAATGTGAGAAAGTGACATTACATGTTTGAAATTAATTGAATACCAACCAAAAAGACAACCCAGTAGTGCTGTCTGTAGCTGAGCCAGTGTTTGTACCAAGTACATAGTAAGGAGAGTTTGCGGGCCGTTCAGCTCTGGGCAGAGTCCTCCTGTAAGTGGCGAACGTTTCACCGCTACTCCCAGCTCTGTTGTCACCTTCCTGTTGTTGCAGGGACATGCTTATGGCCCAACAGCAGAGTTGTGTTATGCTACATCCTGGGAACACAAGGTTAGCCATCCCTTGTGCCACCCACTCACCCTGTCAGTGTTCCAGTTTTGGTCTCCATAGCCCTTTTTCCTTACAAGTTCCAAGGATCACAGCTAAGCCACTTGCTCTTTTCAGGACAGCTGTTTGTTCTCTAGCCCTAGCCGTAGCCGTAGCCGCAGAATTCGGCTGCCTCTAGGCGCAGGTAGCATTCTGCAGACAGCTTGGTGGAAAAATGGGTTTCTTTTTCCTTTTCCCTCAAGTTGTTAGAGACCTTTATCCCTTCCCCTCTGCCCAACTCTGTACAGGTCTTGATGGTTTTCCTAGTGAAGTGCGTAAGTCTTGAGTCAATGTTCTTTAGCTCTCTTTTGCCTAATTCATTGCCCAGTGTATTGTCTGCCGCAACACAAATCGATATAATTGGTTGTTTTATGATGTTGAACCTTTTTTTCTTTTTTTTTTTTTTCCTAACTTTCAGGTTGCAGCAGCCAGTGGTCACACTGTGGTGTTAGTAGACCAGTCAGATGAAATCCTTAAAAAGTCTACAAAAGGAATTGAAGAGAGTTTGAAGAGAGTGACAAAGAAGAAGTTTGCGGATAAGCCTGAGGTTGACATCTTCTGCTTTATTCCTCTAGGAAAACTTAGGAGAATAAAAACTACCATACTGAAGTTCTGATATTGTTTACAGTATGGATTATAGAGCATGTTAATATACTGGCTTAAAGCTTTTTCCAGTGTGCTGAAGAACTTGGATTTTCTTTTTCTGATTCAGGGAGGCTGAAAGATGTCTTACCTTATTTTCTTTCGTTTATAGACTTCAGCCTTGAGATAAAGATTTAAAACAACTTGGTGACCTTCTAAAACAGATGCTAAAAGTGAAATGGTGCCAAATTGTTCATCCTAACTTAACAGCAAGCTATCTTTGAGCGCTTACCTGGGAGTGCACCAATTTTGTCCAAAAGCAAAAAGTAACAAAATTGTCTTAATACCTTTGTAAGGAGTCTCTCCACCCCCTTCCCCCCCCCCGAGACTTGGGCACAGGATTACTGCAACGGAAAAGTTTTACCGCCCTGGAGTAACATGAATTAGATGCGTAAGATACTTTGCATTTACATTACTGAGTAAGACCTGCATACAGCAGGTCCCAGTGGAGCAACTGATGCATCTAAATTTACATCCTAAGGGTTATTTGTTGCTATGCATGTTTCTCTAAATTCCACAGCAGATTCAGTTCTTCTTTTGATACATATTAACTTATATTGATGATTACCAGCATGAATAATGCAGCAGACAAAGGAAATAAAAAAGGGCTTGTTTGCATGAGGGAGTACAGAAGAAATATAGTAATACCAGGATAACCAGAGCATACATACAGAATTATGGGGAGTCTTTTAATCCAAAAGAAAACTGTCCACATGATGCTTGTGCTTGATATATGACATTATGTTCTAGCGTGCAGGTGTGTTTTTACTTATACTATGTGTCCATTTACCCTTGGTTCAGACTCTTGCAGTTGTGTTTGATGTTTGTCCTCACAAACTATGTCAGTGATTGTCAGATTTACAAGTCGGAAAACAGAGTATTTTTTCGCCACATGTGCACTGAAGCTATAGTGATTGCAGGCCATTTCGTTTCCTGAAGTATTAATGAAGTAGCACTTATCTGTTCATAGGAGTGAGTCCAGATAATCACTGAATGAAAACAATGCAAAGGTTTGAAACTGGAACAGTTATTCTTTATGGAGGGCGAGTCGAGGTAGTCTCAGAAACTACTGGTTGACCAACCAGTTGTTCACTCAGACTTCTATGGTGAAGGTTGGACTGCAGCAAATAGTCTTCCTAAAAGAACGAATTCATACGTCTCCTTTTTGCTTCAAAGTAGATTTGTTTGGCTAGGAAAATTTTGTGAGTGAAAGCATTGTATCTGTACATACTTAGAACTTTCTTACTGATTTGGAAATGTGGCAGACTGCCTGAATTTTTGAGGGCTTAAAAACACTTCACAGCACATAGGGGGAATTTCATGTAAAAACAAATTAAATCGTTGTAAATAGGCATTGCAGCTTCTTGGAAATGTTTCAGGATGGTGCTGAGTTCATTGAGAAGACCTTAAAGAACCTCACAACAAGCACAGATGCAGTAGCAGTGGTCCACAGCACGGATCTGGTGATAGAAGCCATTGTGGAGAACCAAGAAATTAAAAATGAACTCTTCAAGAGGCTGGACAAGTTTGCTCCAGAGTATGTATATTTTTCCTGTTACATTTTGAAACTTAGACCTTTGTATCTTCTGTTTTTATTCTTACACCGTTAGCTCTGCATTTTCTTAGCTGCTTTTCTTAAAAACAGGAGTTCTTCTCCCTTAGGCTAACTCCAGGCTGTCATGTGGTATGGAATAGTTGTTGTGCCTGGTGCATATATTACAAGCACTTTCAGGTGTATTCACCAGGTTTATGTACTTGTTGCATTGCTTCATTTGATGTGTTTCTGGGTGTGTTTAGTCATAAAGTTTGTCCATCTACTCAGCAAGTTCAAACCTAAATCCAAATGCAAATGCACAACAGTAGAGTAAGCTTGTCCTGGTACACACGGGGTATGGTTAACATACTTGTTCCCATATTTAAATAGGGAATTGGGAGGATAAAATAATTGTTTTCAGCATGTCTGGCACGAACAAGTTTTAAGAAGTCTCAGCCTCTTAGCCATAAGTTGCAGTCAGCTCAACAGTGGCTTAAGTGAACTAAGTTCACTTTGTATAACAAGAGTTTGGAAATAGCTCATTGCTGGTTATTGTGTGTGATGTAAAAGTGTAAATAACTTCTTAGCATGCACTCACTTAGTTACTTACAGTCCCTGGAACTTCCTTTGAGATATATTTGATAACTGTTGGAAGTTACTGTTGAATTGTATCCAAAACCAAAAATGCTGTTAAGCTGAGCGTGCAGTCTCAGAAGCTTGATCTTTGTAATGGATGACTCAGGATGACAAGACCTTGACTGCATGCAGGTTGAGGTTTTAAGTAGTACAGCCAAATCTGGGGATATTGGCTAAGAGGTGTTCTAGGCTGTCTAACCAAAGAACTAGGCAAGCTGTGGCTTGAATATGATGTCAAGGGAGGAAAGATGTTACCATTCGTTGACTTCAGCCTGGGGAGATTTTCAGGCTGTCTTATATGATCGGTAATCAAAATTACGTCGTACTTCCAAATACAACAGATGATCACGAACAGCCGTGCACTGAGCACAGGGTAACTTCCCGTTACCCTTAGTCTGACAGACAAAAGTAAGTAGCTGCCTGTGGCCATTATTGGGTACCTTGTCATGATTAGGTTGTGCTTCTTTTGTGAAAACAGATCATTGCTTGCCTGAGTCTTTGTCCATACTCAGCAGAGAAAGCTAGTGAGCAAATTAAGAGTCTGCTAAATGGCAAACTGCCTAGAACCAGTCAGCAAGGGAAAGTGGGCCCAGGGACTTGGAGCCTCATTTAATAATATGTGTATCTGGAACACCTGAGGCTATTTTTCATAAGAGTGAGCTGTTTATAAGCATAGCTGCCTTGAAACATCAAATTTTACATTACGGAGTGCTAAAAAATATTGGGAGTTGTTCAGATGTGCTCCTTCCTGTGGTAGAAGGCATGATTTTGCAGGGTTGGGAAAAATGACCTTAGACAAGAAGCCTTTCTTTGTAAGAGGAGAATTGGAAATGATGATAAACATATAGATATCTTACCTGTAGGATAAAGAAAAGGGAAGTGGATGGTGAAGAATACGGCTTGCAGTGTAGAAAGTCTAGATGAGAAGAAAGAAAAGCTAGTAAAATAGTGAAACTTAGTAGCCAAGTGTTTAAAATATTAGCTATTAGATACAAAGGCTAATTTGTAATTACGTGAGGAGTATAGAGTTGCAGATTGTGAGTAGCATGGGGAAAGGCAGAGATGTCTAGTGAGTGTTTTTCTGTGCGTTAGAAGGAAGCAGTAGCCTTTATTCATCCCACACAGCACTGCAGTGGAATGGACAGCAGTCCCTGTCAGCGCAGGCATCCTACAGCCTTCACTAAGATTCAACACTTCAAAATTTCTAAAACTATTATATGGACTAACTGTTGGATCAGCTTAATGGGGGTGGTGGACTTGTGGTTGACTGGTAATGAAGACAAGCTTTGTTTAAGGATAGGTTTGAGTCTCAGAAGCAGCTTTGCTTGTGGGGCCTTGGGTGTTGACGGCACTGTGAAGTGTATGTTATAGGCAGAGATCATGAAAGACCAGGCTTCTGAGGAGGGAGGACTTACCGCAGGGGTAGCTGATCAAAACGTAAGTGGCTGAGTGTTACAATTGCTCAAACAAGATGATGAATTATGTCTTTGGAACATAAGCTGTGTGAAACCATGCATTTTGATTCTTTTGTACTGTATCCTGCATCTCGTGTTTCCTCAGCTGCAACAACTACATGTTTGTCTCCCCTATTTGCACTATGATGACCTCTTCAGCGAAGGTAAGTCTGGGGACAGCACAAAACCAAAGCATTGCATTAAAAAACTGAAATGCAATTAACTTACTTCCTCTTCCTTTTTCTGTATAAAAGAACTATCATTCCTCTGAAAGTGGATCTATAAGTGGAGGGGAGTGGGCAAGCTATTCTTTATTGGGAGAGGTTTTATTAGGAGGTGGGGAGCAAATTTCTCTTAAGTTTTCAGAGAAAAGGTGATGAGCTGGGAGAGTTTGGCAGCCCCAGAGAGCACTGGGAACTCAGGGTATTCCTCATCTGGGTGACTGTCCAGGTGAAAGGGTCAGTGCTGTTTCTTGGGTGCCACCAGTGTGAGAGCATACTGGTTTTTGTTCTTAGAGCTTGGCAAAACTGCTTGTCTATGTTATATTCCTCTCGGTGTTTTACTCGTCCTCCTAACAGTAATTGTTAGTGTGTTACATGGTCATAATCTTTAGAGCAGGTAATAAAGTATTGCTACCCACTCTTCAGTTCTGTTTTCCATTTTTTGAATTGAGTCAGTCTCACGTTTCCATTTTGAAAAGGTCGGACTAGGGTTTTTGTAGAATATCCCCACACTCTTTGTGGTTTTAAGGCCTTAAACACTGCAGCACTTCTCCAAACAGGATCATAATGAACATGACAAAAGAATTTTGGGGTATCCACCTTAAGAGTTCTTGCCTGCTTGCTTTCAGTTTTATTTCTGGGTGGTGGGAATGCCTGACAACATCTGTTGGTCTCGGATTTATCCCTAGATGTTGGAACTCAGCTAGGAGCTGCCCAGTGGTTATGAACTGTTTGGTGTGTTAGAATCAGTGTGTTATAAAACTGTTAGAAAAGAAGTGTTGTTCAGCGTTCCCTGAGTAACGGAGCTGGGCTGTGAGAGTCAGTTTTACTGAAATGGTATGTTTCCCTTGCACTGGACTCTGGTTTTAATGCCTTCCCATGACCCACTAGATGGCACCAAGAGAAAGCACAGGGGTGCCTGGAAAAGCATCACTAGGGCTTCACTAGTACTGTGGCTTTCCAAAGCCTTCTGAAGGTGCTGCTGTCACCTGAAGCGTGCATTATGTAATTCTACGTCACAGAGGCATGTCAGTTCTATTTTAAACTCAATTTATGTCAGTTGGTTGGTCAGAACAGAAAGGGTAAATAAAATGCCCTTGTACACAATGCAAATTCAATGCTTCCCCCCACCAAGGCTTTATGTTGTGTGAGGCTACAGTATTCAGCTGCAGAAGTGAAGCTGAGGTACGATCTCGTACTTCAAGTGAACCCAGATATAAACCTAGAAATGATTACATCTCACAAATCAGTGTGCTTAATTTTTATATGAATATTTGAATTCTTTGTATACAGTGGCAGATTTTCAGTGGAGTAAGTGTCTTCTGGATGCATTGACCTTGCAAGGTCAAAACTATGAAATGTAGAATACTCTTTTTAGTACCCCACCTCAGAAAAATATAAGGCCCACTTTATGGCGGGGAAATAGTAAAAGAATATTTGTAAGAAGTGTAACCAGGAATTTTCAGGTTTTTTTTATTTCCTTCTCCATAACAAGTACTCAAAAACTGAGAAAACATAAAAAAATGGAAATCAGTGTGTTTTTTTTTTATCCCCAAATGTTTTCTTTTAATGGCACTACAAGATGTCCCCACAGCTTGGACGTAACTCTTCTGAAAGCTCTGTTGTGAAGCTCAATTACATCTTAGTGAAATGTAAGCAAAATACCAATATAGATTAACATTTGGTGAGTCCAGTAGGATAACTTTTTGAAAGGTCAGTAGGTACAGCCCAGAAAGAAAGATAGGGTTTCATCTCTAATTTAGTTTCTGATTTTTGTGGTTTGTAGGAAAAGCCATTTCTGTAAGTTTTCGGTGTGATGTCAGTATAGCAGGGCTGTTGAGGTTCTGAGATATTTCTGGGGAAAAAAAAACCTAAAACATTATAAATTTCAATTAGTAAAGCTGGTTTATGTCTGGAAAAGGACTTCATCTATATCTTAAAAATTCTTGTGATTTTGTGTACCCTTTGCAGTGTCCTATGCATGGCAGTTTTTACCTTTTCTCTGTTTTTTCCCATCAACTCTTTGCTCTGGTGGTAGGTTTGCTCATCATGTCTACCATTTATCATTATAAAAAATAAAAAAAGATTCCAAATTTTTCTTAAGGCTCCAAAGTGCATTTTGACATGGCAGATGATTGGGTTTCCATAGATGTGTAAATGATTAACAGTAAAAAATACCATTAGGTTTCCAGGATTGCTGAAGGAATTACCTGGAATAGATTTGAGGAGTTAACAAAAATTTTCTGCTTACAGAGTCTTTTTTTCTGTCACCTAATGTAAGTATTCAACATACTTACTCAGGAGTCAGAACCTCACATAGCCCTTCCAGTGGTTATTTCATCAATGCTGTACTTTTATACCTCAGCAAAAGGACTGCGATAATCTGCAGGGGTATTTCGGAGAATGCTGTGAATGGTTAGCCAATGGATGTCTGTCTATGTTTAGTGCACCAATCTCCTGCTGTCAGAAAAATAGCTGTCATTTATGCAATCCCCATGTTTCTTTTTTCCAGGCATACGATATTTGCAAGCAATACTTCATCCTTGCAAATCACGCAATTGGCTAACTCAACCACCAGGCAGGACCGATTTGGCGGTCTCCATTTCTTCAATCCTGTGCCTATGATGAAGCTTGTGGAGGTAAGTGTCTTATCATCATCATAACCACTGTAGCACAGCAATGCAGTTGTTGTCACTGGGAATTCAGTTAGATGAAAGAGTAGATCTCAGTTTGCAGCTCTTCCAATATGGAATAAGCTACCTCTAGTAATAAGAGAGCGGTACAGTCTCTGGTGAGGGGCAGGTCGAGGAGATAGGGGTAACTCCTTCAGTCTTGAGGCTCTTTAGTTCTCCACTGAACTGCCAACAGAGGTGCTGTTTATAGTGATCATTTCAGGCACACGGGCAAGCTGATTATTAAGAACTACTGGCAACGTAAAATCATCTGATGACCGACAGAGGAATTTGGTTGTTATCAGTGTAGAAATTGATAGAAAATGATGTGAGATGAAATCTTACTGCCTTGTGACTTCTGAAACAAAGTCAGTCATGTTTATTTCAATGTTCCAGATGATTTGTTTGGAAGTATTACAGCATTTCCCAGTGTTTAAGGAAATGTGAAAACAAGTTTTTACATAACTCTTCAGATGTCTTTTCTAAACATACCCTCTTTGGCTACATCGTGAAATTTTTAATAATACTGCAATGCAGACCGGAATAAGAAATAATCTGATATAAGAGTTTATCTGAGCCTCCAAAGGAAAGGTAACATTGCAGAAAAAACAACAGGTCTCTCTTCTTTTTCTCGTCTTCCCCCATTATGGCTGACCTTGATCAGCTAGAACTTACAAACTCTTGAGTAAGTGAAAATAAACTTTGCATTTTGGCCACTCTGCCCCAAAGTTTCATGTACTTCGTGCCCTTAAATGCTGTAAATCTTTTTCTTCTGTCCCGTGAGTGATTAGTTCTAGTATTGCTTTGTGGTGACAAGCACTTCAAATATGTTGTGCCTGCCTTTTGAATTCCTGAGATACACTTTATTATATTTTTCACTTGTTTCCCATTAAAATACATATTATGCAGTTGCTTGCTCTGTGTCTTTGAATGTATCATTCTCTTCCTCCCCCTTTTGAAATAATTGAACCTTTCGGCTGAAATGAACAAATTAAATTCGGTGTATGGTTGCCTGGTGAGGGCTCGAACACTTGCAGATTCTCACTAACTTCTGTACCCATGTGGATATTTTTTTAGTTTAATAATGCATCCTGAATATTGTGATTAAATGCTCTGGGGAAATGTTGTAAGAAGGAAAGGGAGGAATTTTGTAGGTGTTGTCAGAGGTTACAGAAATCTTTAGCATAATTCCTTAGGCTAACATTGGCTTTATTGATTTCTGTGCTAAGAACTACTTGTTGGCAGTAATTTATTTCTGTGGATGAAATGTTCTATGCCTTGTCTCAAGCTTAAAACAAATCATAGTCTTTAGAAAACTAAACTAAGCCTCTGTGAGATTTGAAAAATACAGAAGATATCTATCATCGTTTGTAAAAAACAAAACAGACCAATCCCTGTCTGACTACTGTGGTCAATCTTTATAATTTGGGTTTTTTCACCTGACTTATGAATGTCCTATCCCAGAGTCACTCCAGTTGATAAGTAGTATTTGAAGAACTTTAAAACACAGAAACTGTGCTTTCAATTGCTTGATCTTGAAAGGCTCCAATATTAGTAAATAAATACACTTTCTAAAGCTTTGGTTTTGTTTCAGATCTACTGCTGTAAATCAGGATTGGCATTGACAAACGCTGTAGAACATGTTCTATGTAAAACAGATGTTTCAGTTTGAAATAATTGGGGGGGCTGGAAATCAAGAGACTCGCCAAAACTATGAAAGATACTACTGAAATTGCCAGTTGTCTGTCTTGGAAGCTGTCCTTCATGGGTCATAAATCTGCAGTCCCTTTGAGTCTTGTCTGCTCTTTTCATAGGTTGTTGATCTCATGTTCAGAAGCACATAGATTTGAGGGGATTTCTCTCTCTAATAATCCAAAAGGCTAGTGCTAATGTTTCAAAATTCTGATGTGTATTTTAAAAACTCATTCTTGAAACTGTTGCAGTCTTATGTAGGTATCTCAGATATTTTTATCTCATCTCAAAGTAAAAGAATGCTATTTTTTTCTGCTGAGAAACAAGCCTTTTCCTCAGTTGTAACTAGTTTTTATGTTGGCCTTACATCAGTCATTAGGATGAGGGGAAATCGTATGATCAAGGAGGTCAGCCTTAACTGCTTATGTATAGCAATTTTCAGTTACTGCACATGCAGGTCAGTTTCAACACAAATGTCATAACCCATTCACCTTCTGCAAGTTTCTTTTTTCCTTCTTTTTTTGGGGTGGGGTTTGGGGGGATAGGTGTCTAATCAATGGCTTAATGCATCCCAACTCCAGTAAAGTATAGAAAATACTAGACGTGACAAAAGACTCAGTTGTGAAGAAAATCAGCATGGAAATGTACTACTCAAAAGCTAAGAGGCTGTCACAAATTTGAAAGATTTTAAATTTTCTTTAGAGTTAAATGTCTGTGTCATGTTTACATTGGGCACAGGATAGAAGTTACAACCCTTTATATCAGGAACTGTAGTTTTCTAGAGTGATGCCATCGTGTTTCCCAAGGCAACAGAGACTATGTAGCTTTTAAAGTTGTTTTATTATACTATAATCTCTAAATATGATTCCAAAGGATAGTCCCTTTTACCATCTGTACTGGCTGAGTGGGAAAGTGTCTTAAAGAAACACATCATTTCAAAATGTGCAAAATGCTGTATCTACCTTTAAAATAGATTGCTGAGTCTGTTACATATATATCCACTGAAATTGTTTTTTGCAAAACAAATGTTTTGTGAATTTCTGGAATAGTGTTCGGGATTACAGTTTAATCATTGCTGTGCTGGTAAATGAGAGAGATTCTGCTCATAAACGTGCTTACATTCTCCCTACCTTCCCTCTGCCCAGGTCATCAAGACTCCAATGACCAGCCAAAAGACTTTTGAATCACTTGTGGATTTCAGTAAAGCAGTAGGAAAGAGTCCTGTCAGCTGTAAGGTGAGTACATTTTGATTGGTAGCGTTCAGAAGGTCTGTTCTTGAAATCTATTAATTTTAAGGTGGTAGGTTTTAGTAGATGTAAGAGCACTTCAGGAATTTCCAGGCTTCTTTTTGTCCAGTTTCTCTTCCCTATTAAAAGCATTTTGATAAAGAAAACACCTACATTTACCACAAATTCCTCAAAGTAGAGTGACTCTAGACATCTTGTCTAGAGCAGTAAAACTCATAAGTATCAGGGTTTAGAGTTTTTGGTTTCTCTTTTCCAGTCCTGCAGAAGCCTGGGCTCTGGAGAGCTTAAGCAGGAGCTCATCTTTAGCCATGCTAGAGCCAAGACTGCTGCCTCTTGTACTGTGAGGCAGTTGGATGAATTCTCCATGGTGTGTGTTCATTGCAAGTTTTTATTAACACTGCAGTAACTAGGCCCATATTAATCTTCATTGCTTCACAACTTTGGTTTTTTTCTCTAGAGGAACACCCTGCTTCCTAAGCACGCTTTTCCCAAATCCATTAACTTGTGGTCTGGGTAGCTTTGTGCAAGCTATTGCCTTGAGTTTCACAGCCCCCAGGAGACGTTTGGTCATAAAAAGAAGGGCCTGTGATCTGGTAGTTACCAGTAATTCACCATCTGGTTGCTGTGTACTCTTAATTCTGGCTGTAGTGCTAAATTGCTCTGTGGCCTTAGTTGACTTTTTTCCTGTTTCTGTCACAGCTTTGCAGTATGTAGTGTGCATAATATATGATGAATTGTTGTTATAAATTAGCTTGGGTAGAGTGTAATGCCGTCTCCATGTCTGAACCTTTTTTTCCTTTTTTTTTTTTTTTTAATTTTTTAAAAAATTCCTGTTTGTAGATGAAAAGTTGCTTGGATTCTCTGGATTAAATATTGAGATAAAATGGAATGAACAATAAGCATCTGAAACAGTAGCAGTATACGAAATTATACTATATTTGCGAAGCTCTTTCTCTTTTCTTTGTATTTTTGATTTTGATTAAAGCTTGTGTAAAAGAAGTTCAGTATCAGTTTGTAATCTTCGGACAGCATATATCTTATCTTTTCATTGATAGCATTAGTGCTTGCTATTGAAGTGATCCTAGCTTTCAAAAGCATGGTTTACCAGTGAGCAGTGGGGGAGAAGTACACTATTTAGCCAGGAATGTTTCTAGTAGTGAACAGACAAAAAAAAATCTGTTAGGGAAGAACTGTTTTTCTCATACCCTTCAGGAAACTCTATCAGCAGAATTTTGCTAAAGAAAAGGCATTTGCCAACTGGCCACATTAAATTTTTTTAAGATTAACTGAGCTGGGCTTGTAGTAGTCTTACTGTCCTCAGTCATGATGAATGTTTATGTGCCGTTCCTTGTTTGTGAAATTAATCTTTTGTGTTTTAATACTAAGCAGATAAATCGTATGAAAAACAGAGTTTAGAGGGTACCAGAAGTCGGTGATTCAATAAGTGTCTTCTTCCACTTGTTTAATTTGTCCTGTAGCATTTGAGTGTAGTACTGGTAAAGAATGTTTATTTAGAATCCCTTTTTTCTTTTCGTAGGATACTCCAGGGTTTATTGTAAACCGTCTCTTGGTGCCATATATGATGGAAGCCGTTCGACTTTTTGAGAGAGGTACTTGTTGGGATATTGACTTCAGGGAATGTTGACATATAACACTGCTAAATGTTATATCCCTTCAGAAAAGCCTTGGGATTCCCTCAAAACTTTCAGACCTTAAAGGCTGGAAGTGAATAGTG
Source organism: Sagittarius serpentarius (assembly GCA_034782735.1). Classification (NCBI taxonomy): domain Eukaryota; kingdom Metazoa; phylum Chordata; class Aves; order Accipitriformes; family Sagittariidae; genus Sagittarius; species Sagittarius serpentarius. The sequence continues at coordinate 31,650,168 of JAVKLA010000007.1, read as the reverse complement.
AACATCAAATACGAGCCAGTATGTATAGTTGGAAAGACTTTGTCTTCACTTTGGAATGTCAGTGTATGCAGAGTCGGAAGGTACTAGTTACTTGCGTGGGAAGTTTCTGGTGGTGGAAAATGTTTCTGGTTTGGAGATGACAAGGTGAGTGTAGTGCCATTGTAAAAATATCGTCTGCCAGTTACTCAGGAACTTCGCTCTCTCCATCTCAAGAGATGTTAATGAAAGTGGTTGAAAATCCCATAATGGGACCGTTAGCAAAGTTCTCCTGAGTTCATTTATATTGGACTTGTGAAATAAACCACACATTTTCAGGTGAGGTAAGTAGTACAATACTCAGTGTCACACTATGGTACTGGCATACAAGTGATTTGGGCTCAACTATTGCCCCATAAAACCTCCTGTTCCTCTTCTATGTCCTTTTTTAGACACAGATTCTTTAGGAACTCCCGTCTCGCTGCTGGTCTCTTTTATGTTAATACCGAGGGTGGGTAGAAATAATCACAAATCCCCAAAGAACCATTAAATTTTTCAAAGCATTGGTAATTGTTTTGAAAAGGAAACAAGCCAATAATATAGTGGATAAAGAGGAAATTACGGAGTATAATTGCTTTTATTTCAAGTGCTCTGCTCATAGCTCCGTGCTACTAAGAATGTCATTTGAAACATTTTGGTTTTGAAATCACTGCTTTTTTACAGATGAAAGAATTCCATCATCTGTATTCCACCAAATATGCTTTAAATATTAAAAATCTCTTTTATAGCACATGGAATGGATGGTTTGATCTCCAGAAAAAAAAAAATAATAAACCAACACTACTTGTTTATCCATCAGCAGATGTACCTAATTACATCTCAGAGGGACAAAAGAGCAAATTTAGTGACTTGAAACGCAAAGGAGTGGATGCAAGGGGGCATTATTCTCTTAGAAGAAGTCACAATTTTAAATAAAAGTTTATGGGGTGTTCCAGTGTGTTTAAAAAGAGGTGCCTTTGTTAAGTGACATGTATCATTATACATATTTCAGGAGACCCTAGAACTTCTAATTAAATGTAGAAGGAAACAATCACTGAGATTGTATGTTAAAACTGACTGTTTTCTGCCTAAGCAAAACAATATTTTGAGTTAATCTTTATTCTGTTTGTATTTTGCTCAACAGTATGATATTTCCAAACTTGTTAAAGTTCATTTATGAATTTTTAATTCTAAGGAAATCTATTTAAAAAGCTGGTTAATGGTTTTGAAAAGCCTGATGGCTGTCTTCTAATTCATATTTTCCATTGAGTCAAGTTAAATTTTTATCATATCCTTTGCACTAAATCTCAGAGTAGACACTTGGGCCAGATTGTCATCCACATTAATATGAAACTTGATCTCTTTCTTGGCAACTCCAGGCACTGAAATACCATTTTATTGGGTCAGTCCTTGAGTCTTTATTTATACAAAATCTCCTTGGGTTAAATGTGCGCTTTTGCATAGGCAAAATAACTTTAGTATATTAACAGTGATTTAAACAGGGGGCATATTATAAATATTAATGTATGGTGATCTGTACTGCCGTATTAGTAGAAAACAAAAAAAGCAGTCAAGTTTCTGTGGGAAGTCTGCTTTGTACTAGGAGACTAGTATGAACTAGGAGTACGACCCTTGTTTGCCTTTTTAGTATTTTTAATAGTATTGTAACACAACTGCATACTGTCAGGTGGCCAAGTCCCAAGTTTGACAAAGTGGCACAAATCTGTTGATAGAAGAAGTATGTACATCTGCATCAACTTCAAATGAGTTGAGGATTTACGTGTGTTTGAATCTGGGGAACTGAAATTATGTTAGAATTAAATAAGGCTAATTTTCCCAGTTTCTCAGAAATAAAACGTGGTTTAAAAAAGACATTGTCAGCTTTAAAGAGTAAAAAGAGATATATAAAAATTATTACTTCATACAGAACTTTCACTGAAGTTGTTGCCTTTAAAAGAGACTTTTGAAAATTTATTTCTAAGATTCTCTGATCTTCGGTGTATAAATTGCATAGGCTATGTCTGCCAAGCTTTTGGACACCTTGAATGCCTGTATGCATTGAGAAGGGAGGTTACTTAACAAGTACCTCTGGGGTTTGTTTAACTTCGTCCTTTTTACAGGATCTGCAAAGAAGTGCACTGCCTTTTTCAAAATATGTGTTAGAAATAAGCAGTAGAGGTGCATTTGCTTTCATGACAGTATAAAATACGCATTACCAGCAAAAGAATGAAGTGAATACTAACTGTGACAATGTGGTAATGCAGGATTTGTATTTTTAAAGGCACAGACTGAAGCAGAAGTAACAAATTTCTGACAATTTTGATTTTTTTTTTAAAATAATTTTGGAATTCAGAAATTTAACTGCACCTGCACAGGCTCTTCAGGTCACTCCGATCTGCCATCTCGGATGCTGATGGATATCCTTCAGTGAAAGCTGCTGTAACTAAGCATGTTACTCAGCTGCTACTGCTCCCCTCCCCATGCCTGCCTTGTCCATCGTCTGGGTATCACTTGCCTTCTGTCTGTGGTAGAGTAAGGGTAGCTCTGTCTTGTGCATCGTTCAAAAGCTACTGCTGATCTCCTGAAGCTGAAATTGAGATCTTTCCTTACTTAAACTACTCAGATGCCTCTAAAAGAAGCTCTTGATTCTTCATAGTGACCAGTTCTTCCGCTAGTTGTTCTGATAGGTTGAGCACAGTAGCTGTTGCTCCATCAGTAGCGTAGTGGTCTATATTGAAATGCAAGAGGAAGCTAGAAAAATGGAAAGTAGGCCTGCAGGGCTTTTTTTGTGAGAGATTCAGCTTTATACTCCAGCTGTGTATGCTGACTCCAGTTTTTATGGTTCTGAAACGTGCAGAGATTTCTGTGAAGAGCTTCATCGGGGTGAAATAACACTCTGTTAATTATTTATAAGGGGTGCCAAGTAGATGCGGAATCTTCTCTGTTCATCAAACTGTCAATCTTTTCTCTAGGAGATGCATCAAAGGAGGATATTGATGTTGCTATGAAGCTTGGGGCTGGCTATCCCATGGGTCCGTTTGAACTGCTGGACTATGTTGGGTTGGATACCAGTAAATACATTATAGATGGTACTGCATGTTTATTTTCTTCTGGTTTTCCCCTTTTTAGCTAAATTGTAGATGAATGTTCTAATGAAAATCTGACTTGTAATTAGTTTAAACTGAATGTTTATGGCATAGCCTTTTAACTGTTGAGGAGAAAAGAATGAGAATTCAGCTCAGAATGCTGTATGAGTACAGCGTTTGTACGGTATGTCGGTACCCTATATACATGGGGACAGAACAGTGGTGGTTTTGCTGACTTCATCAAGTTCCGGGGGCGAGGGGGGGGAAATTATTAGTGGAACTTTATAAAGAATCAGTGAGAAGAGAGACATGTACTGGAGGTAAGAAATACTGATGAAAAGAAACAAATGTTGAGACTCCCTATCCTTTTTCTGCCAGCCATGTTTTCATTCTTAATTAATGGGAAACCCAGTAAGTACTTTAAAAGATGCAAGTATACCATCTCCCTTTCACTTCAGTTGATAAGTGGGTGAATGTCAGTACAATAACAAAAAAGACATAATTGGTGACGGCTTGTTGGTGGTTGTTGTATTATTTTGAACGAGCAGCTTAAATATTCTCCAAGGCAGAATGTCACTTTCAAAGTGGCGTCTTCAATGGAACCTGTTCTGCTTTTAGCCAGTACTGTGGAGTAGTGTTACATTGTTCTAACTGACTGTCTTTTGCAGGTAGAAATTCATCTTGGAATTTCTTTCCACTTGAATTTCTTTTCAGCATAGCCTCTGTTTTATTTCCTTGTATTTAACTATATTTTAAAAGTTCTTCATAATGTTTTTTAAAGTATTAAAAGTCCTCAGTCATGGAGATTATAAGGTGTTCAGCGTAGACTGTGCCTAAAGACTAACTGCTAGATTTGCTCATAATCATCAATACTGATCAGTGCTTTATGAAGCTGTGTTGAAGGGTCTCGGAGAGTCTAGAATAACTTCCAAACCTCCTGCAGTTTTCTGACCTCTTAGTATTTTTCTAAGGAGATGCAGATCTCTCTTATCTTTGCATATAAACAAAACTGTTACTAATTTATCCACTTGGTTTCTTCCACCAGGATGGCATTCGTTAGAGCCCAACAATCCTCTTTTTGCACCCAGTCCACTCCTGAATAAACTGGTAGAAGAAAAGAAGCTGGGTAAGAAGACTGGAGAAGGATTTTACAAATACAAATGAACTCCAGAGCTCGGAGGTGTTAAACTATCTGTGTATGCTATTCAGCATTGCCATATTACAGGTGAATTCTGTTTAAGCCTTCCCAAGGATGGCACAAGCTGCATTTAGAACATAACCCACCTCTGAACGGAGTGATTGCACTAGTTAACTATTTCTCTGGTGAAAGCTTGATTCGGTAGATTTTTTTTTTTTTTTCTTACAGTTCTGAAAAGCCTTATATGTACAGTGCCTTCATGCAAATGTTGATTTTTCAGGTGCAGGACAGAATGACAGGTGAATTTATGTATTTGAAACATTATTACATTAATGGGAAAAATCCTAAAAATAACCGCACTTTCTTAAAAATAAAATTTCCACCAATTCTGTATTGAATGTCATGGCTTGCAGTTGATGTACTTGGTTGTAATCCACTGGGTGGCAGTCTCTTTTCACGCTGGCAAATGTAGCAGCGGAAAGGCAGTAAGTTGTTTTGTTAGGATTTTTAAGTGCAGTGCTAATCTATAGGTGTAGATTACAGTGCCTTGAACAATAATGTTTTGAATGTGGTATTGTTTTTTTAAAAAAAAAATAATCGTGCAATGGCAAGCTGTCACCTGGACAGAAGGTTCCCAATACAGCATTTAAAAGCAGAACTCATGATTTGTATTGGGATTTTCTGGCATTTTCAATTACCGGTTGAGGGCCTCCTTTTGCTAGGTGCTGTAGAAACACAATGAAGAGGTGGTTTCTATTCTGAAGGGCCTAATACATAGATTTGGTTTTTATTAACTAAGCTAGGAAGCTGATGAAAGCCTCTGTATGCTTTCTAGAGACCTGTAAATTGGCTTTATTTACTGGCTATTCATTTTAAGTGTCATTTTTACACCCTGCACTACTAATGTAGTTGAGTACTTCAGGGCATTGAAGTTGGCGTCTGTGCTGTGTAAACAAATAGGTGTGTCTGGCTTTGTGCAGTACCTTCTGTTTTGCAACTTTATTTCCTGGGGCTTAGCAGAGCCTGGATTTGTTCATGGTGGGAGTGCTGTAAATCCTGCCTTTTCTCCAAATACTGCAGAGCAAGCGGGCATGAGAGTTGGAGTTCCGGTTCAACTGAGCAGTAGCCTTCTTTTACTTTGTGTATTTTGGGTCTGCACACAGAGTGCATATATTATTTTTTTTTAATTAAAGAAATTATTCATAATTATTTAACTCTTAAGTTGCCTGTTCCTCCCTCCCCCAACATGTAATTCAGATTGCATGTAAAGAAACTGAGGCTGACAGATGTTAATTTCCTTGCACGCAATCACACAAGAAATCTCTTCATAGAGAATAAAAATTGTTGTTTTATTGGATCCTGGTTCCTAATTACAGGTCTTCTGATTTTGAGTCGCTTGTCTTGAAAAAAGAGAGTTAAAGGAAAGAAATGGTACTGTAGACAGTCTCTTTCCTTTACTAATATATTGTTAAATTGAATTGGTTTTCCTAAAATACAGTCCACCTCTTGCACCTGAAGTCTGTTTCACTTGAAGGTTCCTAGTGCCTGTGACTTAAGTGCTGCAGGGTGAAGTTAGCATCAGAATTACGGTTTTCAGTAGTAATTAAAAATGGGAGTGTGGATTACTCTTTTGTCTTTAAAAATGCTATTTGTTTTTTAAAAAAACATTTAGGCAGAATTAACTTGATGCTGCTCCCTTTACTCTGAAGATCATATTTATTTTTAATTTGGAAATGCTTAGCTTTATAGCAAGGCATGGGCTATTTAATAGTAAATGTGCAAAGTATTTTTCACTATTAAATGTGATATTTTAGAAAAACAAACTTTCTCTAAAACAGTGTTTTCTTTTCAGGAGCTTGAACAGGTGCAGTATGTATATATGTAATACAAGAAACCTGAAAGAGGCATTTGTAAGTTTGGTTTGCTATTTCAGAAGAGACTTCTTTTTCTCAGTAGCAAATAGGCCATGTGGAGGTACTTTACGGGTGGGTGGGGATGGTTTATTTTATTGGCATGTGGAGTGCTGTGCCAGGTTGAGCAGAGACGGTAAAGGGCCAAAACTTCAAATACTCTCCGTTAAATCCAGATCAGAACGCATAGTGGTAATTGAATGACTGAGGCCATTGAATCGAGGTAAGCCTTTTCCTTTGCCTCCTCAGTGAGGAGGCATGGAGGACGTAGAAGTCCCTTCTTGAGGTCAAGATCATAATGAAATTGTCAGAAGCAGGATATTAAATAGTCGAATTTCTGTCTCTTTGGCTGTTTAAAGATGTCTAGGAGGCTTAAAAGAATGAACAATGAAATAAAGGAATTGCCTGTCTCCACCTTTCCGTCAATAAAGATTATTTCCCGGCCCTTGTTATGCCTGTGACTTGATGCGGAGGTCCACGAGCCGCCTTCCTCTGCATGTAGTGTTGACAAGTGAAGGGCAATCTCCTGCTAGTCAGTACATCGGACTAGGGTGTGGTACATTGGACTGCTCCCACCAATCAGCTCATGCTGAATTTTTATTGACAGGGGAAAAGAGATTGTGGAAAAAAATGGTGGACAGAAGAGAAAGGAGGAAGGGTGGTTGGTTTCCCTCACTGCCTACTTTTAAAACACTTAGTCTTCGTTATCCTTTTTGTCAGCAGGCCTCACAGATGTAGAGCATTTGCCCCACTTTGGTCAAAGCTTTGAGATGTAGGCTTGGCACAGCTTGATGGCAGCTTGATAGCCAACAGCTGAGGAGTCAGATGTGAGCCCAGCTACTGCAGCTGGGAAGATGGCTCCAGATTCAGCATCTGGGTCACTTCAGCTGCCAAATGTGCTCCATCTATGGTCATCCTAGCTGCTGACGCAGCTGGGGAGAAGACAGGAGGGCAGCAGAAACCAGAATCTTGATTTGACTGGAGGAGGATACTCTGCCTGAGTGGCTTATGGAGTATAAAGTGCAAGAGGCAGCAATTAAGTTGGATCCAAAGAGGAATTAAGTGTGTAGAAGTTAAAACTTGGCTTTGCTCTAACAAATTAAATATTCTTCATTAATGGCACTAAGCACAATAATACTTGTATGTGGGTCCATAGTAGCAGCTGCCTGTTTGTTGAGTGCAGATGCCCTGAAGTTCTAAATCTGCATCTGTGTTTGCAAAAATCATTGAGCTTTTCCAGTATATTACTGTAGGAGATTAATTTTCTTAGAAGATATGGATAGCAACTTGCAGTATGAATTTGAATCTGGAATGGGAAGTGGAGTTTGTTGCTTCATCCTTCCTTCATTGTGAGGACTTGCAGAACATCACCTTGGTAGAAATTTAGCTGGGAAAACAGCATTGCCAAAGAATTTAATGTATGTTAATTGTCTCTTGATGAAGTTTAGCCCCTAGAAATGAGTAGCTGCCTTGAAGTGAATAGCCCAGCTCTGTCCAGATGAGAGTTTTGTGAACCTTTGCCTTATTTTACGCAGTAGGAAGAAGGGCTGACTGAGCAACTGCATAAAACAACTTGAGAAAGTATCTTTTCTTCTTTCTTAGACAAGTTGGATTTTTCCTCCAAGCCATCTGACCCAAGGGTTTTGAAGTGACAATGCAAATGTCCTTCAAAAACCAGTTGTTATAAACGGCAGGCTATCGACAAGACAGGAGTTAACTCCAGCATCTAGCATGGGCTTTTCAGAGCCATGAGATCCAGTACTACCAGCCCAGTGCTCCAGCAGTGAATCAGGCCTCTGAAAAGCGTGGTGGTGGCTTCAAAATGAGATCGAGTTTTGTTTTGTTTTTGTTTTCTTAGTGCTGTATGTGGTGGTGGTTCTTCTCCCAATGTTTGTTCTGTGGATAAGGCTCTTATCACACTTTCAGTTATCTGTGAAACTTTTGATGTTTGTCCATCGATTTCTTCTGTAGATCCGCTTACGATAAATTAGTAAATGTTTATCAGGCTGGAGAAGAAAAAACCCAAGAAACTTGCTGTATAAAGCTAAGTGTAGCAAGATGTGACTGTCTGGTTAAATCTGTACTTGTTATTAGAAGAGTATCTGAAAAAAGTTATTTGCAGTTTGCCTGCCCAAAGGGTTGTCTTGGTGTGAAAAGGTCTTGTGTGTTCCTGACTTTGTGCCAGTAAAGTTTTTGATCAGTAAAGTCTGCAAACGAGTTAGGTGTAACCTAACTCAATGTAACATACTCTCCTGGTCAGAAGGGTAGGTGTTAGAGGATGCAGGTACTAGCAAAGGATCTCTCTTGTGTTACTTTGTGCTTTAATTGCAGTGCAGTACTGAGGTCTGGGATCCCCGAGGGCAGTGTCATTTGGGTGTGTGCACTGTAGTAGCGTAAAGGTGATGGGATTGCATTGTTCCTTGGGGCGGGGGGGGGGGGGGGGGGGGGGGAAATATCTGGGGCGGGGAGAAAATATGATCAGCCATGAGAAAGTAAGTGCTGTTTCTGCTGCTGCTTTGGGAAAGCAGTTCTGACTTTTATTTAATGAAAAATTCTTCTTGCAGACAGATTGGAGAACTTGTGTGAAACTACAGATGCTTGCTGTCCTCTGGTGCTTTGTTTGTGTAAGCATTCGCTCTGTAGCATCATGAGATACAAAATGTTTTCCATGTCTCAGAGCGTTGTTCTTCAAGCCTGTGTCGGTTTTGAGAGATGTATAGCTGATGGTTATTGCAAATGTTCATGCTAATAATTTTTGTTAAGCTATCAACACATAATTGCCAAAGTTTAACGCATGCTTGTTATTTTTACATCTAGAGAAAGCCACTTTACAGTACCAAGTGCCTTTAAAGATGTGGCCAAACCAGAAGCAGTTTTTGTGGTTTGTAGTGACCAGCTTTCCCTAAAAATTTACTGCTGAGAGTTTTCTAGGTAATTTTTTCAAGAGATGCAGCAGTTGTCTTGCACCTGTAGCTATGGTGCTGTGTTCCTACTTTTCTAACTAGTACCACAGCAGTGACCTCAATGTGGTTTAACCCCAGCCAGCAACTCGGCACCACGCAGCTGCTCACTCACTTCCCCCCCACCCAGTGGGATGGGGGAGAGAATTGGGAAAAAAAGTAAAGCTCGTGGGTTGAGATAAGAACAGTTT
>JAVKLA010000007.1:31579932-31640768 GCA_034782735.1 Sagittarius serpentarius | reverse complement strand
GACAGGCAGAAACTAACAGTGACACTAATAACCACACTAAAGGGACAATAATGATAAAAGGATTGGCATACACAAAATAAGTGATGCACAATGCAATTGCTAACCACTCACCGACCGATGCCCAGTTAGCTCCTGAGCAGAGATCCCCCGGCCAACTCCCCCCAGTTTATATACTGGGCATGAGGTCCCATGGTATGGAATAGCCCTTTGGCCAGTTTGGGTCGGCTGTCCTGGCTGTCTCCCCTCCCACCTTTCCTGTGCCCCTCCAGCCTTCCTGCTGGCTGTGCCGGAGAAGCTGAAAAGCCCTTGACTTAGTCTAAACACAGCTTAGCAACAATTGAAAACATCAGGGTGTTCTCAACATTCTTCTCATACTAAACCCAAAACACAGCACTGTACCAGCTACTAGGAAGACAGTTAACTATCCCAGCCGAAACCAGGACAGATCCACATCTCAGTATTTTTATTCACTACAGTTTGCAGCTATGTGAGCAATTATAAAAGCGACCTCAATGATGCCTATTTCCCTGGGCTTTTTGGAAGATCAGAGACCAGGAGCAAAAGCAGATGCTATGAGTCTTTTGAGAGCTAGATCTTTTCATGTTATACGTTCCTTCAGTAGCTTTTCCTGTTGTTCATGGCCAGAGGCAAGTGCTTCTGCTGAAGTCTGTTAGAAAAGGGTTAAGTAGAGCCACAATCTGGTAACTGTAAAGATGATTTGTAGAATGATCTGTCTGGATTTTTATGATCGACTCAAAAGTTCATGTTAACCGAAATCCCTTTTTATGTACCATTTACTATTGAGTATACTTCTCCATTTATAAATGCAGTGCTATGCAGAGTCTTAAATTAAATGTATATGATCACAGAATAGTATGTAATGAGGTCTGGGGTTATTACTGATACTGTATTAATCAGATTTAGGTTTGTATGCCCATAGAGCAGCTTTGCACTTGTTCAATTCACTCTTGTCTTTTATTCCCTTAGAGGGTTTCTATTTGGTTTTCTATAAATTGCTGCAAATAACTCGTAGCAATGCATTCTTTGCAGAGAAACTAGCACCATAAAGCTCTAATGCTGGCTGGATGTTCTGGATGCTTCTGGGCTAGGAATAATACAAAACATCAAACCTAGTTATTAAAGGAGCCATTTCTTTTGTCATGTGGTGGCATGAGACATCACAGTGAGGCATAAGGCCAAGTTTTGTTTCCAGCCTTGGGTCAGATGCTGTAAGTTGGCCAGGGCAGGGCACGGGGAGGGTATTTTAGCACAAGGCTTTTGCTTGGCGGGCTCTAAGGAACTTGTCGCTTACTTTGGCTGTTTCGTGCTGCCAGATAACAGGGTCTTTTCCTAGCCTATTGTTCACTGCTGCTTTGCTTGGTGCATCTCTGTCCTGCCTGGTAACAGCTTCTTCTATTCTGGTCTTGTTTTTCTGCCAGCAACCACTTCTAGGGTGGTTTTCTGTAAATGGACAAACCCTTACAGTATTCACTAGTTAAAGAATGCAAAATTTTTGTCATTAGTAACGTAAACCCCCCCATTTGGAGTCTTGGCTTCAGCAACAAAAATCTTGTGGATTAACCACTTTCACCAGCGAGAGGCTTTCTGATGAGCTGTGGGAAGAAGTGTATGCTTGGCGGTAGGTCTACAGTAAACAGCTGGAATTTGCGTGTGGTGAATTAACACCAAATAAAGTGCCCCTTTTTCTGCTTAATTGTCCTTGCATACTCAAATGGATCTATTAAACGTTTGTGCAATAGAAATTGGTAAAACCACGCATTTACAATAAGTGGGTATTGATTGTGCACAGACTGAGATTTGTCTGCCCTGCTGGTGGCAGGGCCTGTGTAGGTAACGGAATGGTCTGTGACCTGATGAAGGGACCACTCTGTTCCCCGACTCGTCCTCGGCAGGCAGTGGTGCCCTGAGCTGGATTGAAGCACTGCAGCCATTGGAAGCCCTTGCTTCAACTCTGAATCTTTCAGGTACTTTATGTTAACTTTGTTTGAGACCTGCTGTTTTGAATCCTACGAAGCTGCAAACATAAGTAGGTTTAAGATACACTGCATTTATATTTCACAGGCTTTTTAGTTGTTGGTTTTCTCTAAAGAGGTTGTGAAAGGTAAAATCGTTCTGACAACTGCTTGAAGTCCTTATTTCTCTGAAGACGACAAGAAGGCTAATGGGTTCCTTACAGCTGATATTGCATTTCTTTCTTCTTTGCAATTTAGGGTGAGATTTCCAAAAGCCTTTTTCAGTTGGAAGCCTAGTGATGTTTTCCAGAATGTTGAAACAGATGAGGCATCTAGCTTCCAATGATTTCTTTTCAGCACTGAAATGCCTCTCAGAACTTAAAGAAGTATTTATGGAAGAGCTTGATTTTGGGGGTCCTAGTTTTATTTAAATCTTGAACTTAATTTTCAAAAGAATGGGGAATATTAGAAGAGAACTGGCGTGGATTTTAATGACAAGTTTTCTGACTCGCCTTCAGTTCTTGAGAGAATGTGAAAGAAAACAGCGATTTTCAGTCTTTTCCTCCTCTATTTGCTGTTTATCTACTTTACAGAATCAGCTGCAGGAACAAAACTCTGTTCTTGCTGCTATTAGTAATTTCAGACAGTAGCAATCTAACAGTCAGAAAAAATACTGCCTCCCGATTTCTTTACCTTCCCACTTCGCTTTCTTTTGAGCCAAAGGGTTATCACAACTGCTTACGGATTGACTTCTGGGTGCTATCATGACATTAGTGTCAGAGAGCGAGCAGTGAAAGGCACCCAAATAATGTTTTAAGTGTCAAAAAAAACTTGTGTGGGTCCTTTTGAGGAAGGAGCGTGGGTGAAATAGGCTACAGGGAAATACTTAATTGAGAGAGAGCTGACTTGAATGAGGCTGTGGATTCTAAAACCCAGTCAGGGTGCTTTTAGGAAAATGGCAGTGTCTGTGAAGAGTGAGATCTATGATAAGCATTTAAATAGCTTGCTTTAGAGTAGGAGACAGAAGATACTTGGAGAATTTAATTTATTCAGTACTAGAGAGATGAGGTTTGTAAAGTGGTGAATTTTTCTTTTAAAAAGGAGAGAGAATATGGAGCGGGGGAAGATGCTGTTAATTTCACATAAGTGGTCTTCCTGATACCATCTTTTTTATTTCTTTAAACAAAAGCATTAATTGGAACTGAGGAAGAAGTCTTTCTCTTTCTTAAAGACTTGGCATTTTATTTTTGGCTAAGACTGAAAGCTATTGTTGCCTAAGTTGACGTTAAACTGGCAAATCTATGAACTGAAGCCAGTATTGTTACTTGAATCTAAATTTTTAAGGACATTTGGTTGTCTTAGAATAAAAGTTGAGCATATAGTTTACCTCAAGGGCAGAGTTACACTCTAAAGATTATTTGCGCAGGGTTACAGCTGGAAAAGTTGCTTGGCTTATTGACACGTGACATTTAAAGTAGCATGCTGATGGAAGGGAAGAATAACGGCAAATGATGATGAATATGTCAAATGATCGTACAATAGCCATGATCTTCACCCGCGGGCTTGCTGCTTTTTGGCAAAGAGCAGAGCTTTTCTACAGTGGCAGCTAACATCACAAGGAGGAAAGTTCCCAGTGAAGACTGTGATTTTGAAAAATCGCTTTTATTGTGTCTTTAGGGAATCAACTGTTTCAGTGACAGATAAGACTGGGCTCAGCTATGGCTGGTATCAGCTTGACTTAGAATTTTTTTAAATTCACATTATGAGAGCAGTGCAAACCCACAGGCACCTAGCTCAACTTACAACTAGTTCATATTGAAATTGGGAATTAAAATCTAAAAATCAATGTAAATAATTGAATTAAATCAGTCTAAACAAAAGCAGTGCCCATACAGTAGGTTATTCTGATTTAAGCACAGCGGTTTGTGAAGGCTTGCTTGCCCACAAAGCTTGCTTTCTTTCAGCTCATGTTCCATGTAAATTTTTGGCTTCTGGCAGGGAAGGAGAGCCACTTTGTCTGCCTTCCACGTGGAGCAAAGTTCTTTTGGAGAACTTGATGGATCTGCTGAGGAATAGAGAGAGAAGAAACAAAATTTGGTATTGGACATGGCAACTGGAAATCCAGCAGGTGTTAAAGGAGTTTAGGTGCCTTTGAATAGAACTGATTTCAAGATGGACCCCCTTCAGCCTCAACTAGTGTATGCGTCAAACAACTTTGCAGGCTTTCCTATCCTCTTTAGGAGTTGTCGTGTGTATAAGTTACCTAATTTAACTAAGTATTGATCATAATGTCTGAAAAAAATTGCATGAAATCTGGTAAAGGGACAGGTGAGAAAGTGCTGCCTAGCCTTCAGTGTTCAGCAATCATAGTAGCGGTGGGTAGTTGGGACTGGTGTTAATGCCTTTCCATTTAATCTTTTCTGTGAGCTTTTACTTCTGCTTAGTTACAGCCCTCAGCCTAAGTGTAAGTCTCTCCGCGCTTCCCTGGGATCATGGAAGGGTGATGCTACAATAGTGCACATTAGAAAATAGTTCGGGTGAAACACTTAAATCCACGCCCATCAACTTACTCTCTTCTCTTACTGTTCCCGGAGTTGTTACCATTGCTTCTGGAAGTGAGGTAACTCCCATACAAAAATCACAAGGCATTAAGCTACTGAGACAGCTGTTGGAGTAAGGTGATCTGAAGAATTCTTTGAATGTTGGTTGATAAATACAGTATATTCCATGTTTATATAATTGTGTTGTGGCAGTTATAATAACTATTCCTGTAGTGTAGTTGTATGCATCTCATTTAAGATATCCCTTAATACTTCTGTCTGTGGTTTACACTAGTTAAATATAATCATATGTGATCCTCACAACATACCTGTGAGCTAAGGAAGTACCATCCTTGGAATGTGTTTGGGGAACAGATATACCGGGAAATTCTTCCTTAAATTTACTTGAAAATAGCGTTTTCCTTCATTCTTTCTTCAAATGGTAATTATTGCCAAACTGGACTCAATGAAGATACAGTATAGGTGTTAGACCTGTGCTAGATTTAAGTCCGTCTTTATCTTCATAGGAAATCCAGCATCAGCTCACTGGAAAGGGGAGCCTGCTTCCCGGTGGGTGATGGCACTTAGCAGTGCTCTTCCATCAGCAGGGGAGCCCCAATTGCCCATGAGGACAGGGGAAGAGCAGAGAGTCAGTCAAACACGAGAGACATGGGAGGAAGGAGAAACCCTAGAGCAGGAGTGAAATTGAATGGACCAGAGGAAGAAGAGAGTAAACTACTTGAATGTTGAGAAATTGCTTGCTATTCTGTTTCAGTAAGTAATTTCAGTAAATTTACACATTAAAAAAAAAATTTAAAAAAAAATGTGGGGAATAACTGCTTTGGAATACCAGTATGGGCAGAACTAGACTGCTCAATGGTTAGCTGAGTGCTGTGAGTGGTTTTATTTCTGAGTCATGCAGTTATACCAGTCCCCCACAAAGGGAAACTTTTAGACCGTATGTCAAAATCTTCCCTGTAAAATCTGAATTTTCAAACAGTGACTAGAACCACTCATTGTTAAATTTGTTGAGAGACCTTAGGTTACGGTGTTTTGATTGTGAATTCTTTCAGGACATTGTACTCAAAAGCTGAGTAGAGTTTGAGCTGCCAGGTTTTTACAGGAAAAAAGCAGTGGCTGTTCTGCCATGTGGTTTGTTTGCAAATACGACTACTGCCTATCTAATTTAGGATTGAGTGGAGAGGAAGAAGTTGTTGCTGATGGTGTTAGTCATGACAAAACAAAACAGATTTCACAGGAGAAGAGTAAGAAGGAAACGTATTTTAGGGTACGAAAAGCAGCAACTAGATTTTAAGAATCTTGTCTATCTCGGGCTTTGAAACTTCGTCTCAGTCAAGGGGTGGGGCTGCTGCCATGTTCTGGTGTGTACTGTCTCCCCTTTTATTACCCAGCACTTCACTTTCACAGGCAGGTGCTGAGAAAAAGTAACCCTTATATAGCATTTTGCTGTGTCGAGATCTGAGTCCGTGTTTCTGTGGCTTCTTGTCTCCGTCTTAGAAGACGACACAGAGTGGTCCTACCTCTGCCTAGTCAATATCCTGCAGGATTTTTTAGCCAGTTTTCTTAGCTGTAGGAAATGAGTCCAAATTCAGAGTTGCCTCTCCAAGTATGTCTTGACCATCATTAAGTTGTGGAGTATGTTGTTGTTCTTATTCTGATGAAGATTTTATTTTGTCTTAGTTACTTTTCTCAGCACAGTGAACACGACAGATCAGTTCTTGGGTGAGTTGCTCTTCTGGTATGAGGCAGATGGAAACTTTTCTTGTAGTTCTGCTGGTTCGTGTTGGTTTTCCTTAGCTGAGAGGGATGAACAAACCTGTCATTTACTTGTATGTGTTGGCTTTCTGGGAGGTGGGATGGGTGGGTTCATTGAAATGTCATTCACAGGAAGAAAACCTTACTATCCCAGACCAGGTAAGGAGTGACTATTATCTCAGCCAAGCAGACGCTGCTTCTGTGGCTCAGTGAAGTTGTGGTTGTTGCAGGAGGAGTGTGCCAGCCAGAGAGAAGACATCATTTAAAGCCTGTGACCTGAAGGTATGAGTATTTACCCTGGGAGGAAGGGGAGCAGAATTTTAGTCCTTGCTTTGACCTGGCTGAAAGCTGGTGGTTAAGAGATTCATTTCCCGTATTTCTGGCAGATACGTCCCTTTTTCTGGAGCTGCAGGTGCTTGTTTGCTTGCTTGCTTTCTAAAGCTGATCTTTGTATCTGTGAGGAGACTCACAGGGTAAATTCATACATTAATCCGGAGGTTCTCTTCCTGGCCTGTCATGTGGAAGAATGAATGTGTTTGCACACACTTTCCAGGTTTTTGGATTCATCTCAGAACGTCATGTGTTTACAGCCGGCCATTTTCCTGTTACAGCTGGTCTCCTTTTGGCTAACTTCCTTCTTAGCCCAGTAGTTTTGTCACTGACCCAACTTAGGAGAGATGTGTTCATAGCTGACAGGCTTCTGGCTATTTGTGAAGTCGCTTCTTTCCCCCATAATGTTCTGCTTTGTATTGTCCTTATGCTGGAGGAGAGGCTTCCTGGCATGTTACCCGCCTTGTGAATGCAAGGGAACAAACTGCAGTTGTGTTATTGGAGAGGTTAGCGGGCACTCCTTAGTCTCTGCAGTGTCCTTTATTTTCTGCCTCTCTTGCTTCAGCCTAATTAGCCGCGTAGATCAGGGCAGAAGGCCATCGATAAAAAGGGAATGGATGCTTCAAAGCTGTGTGCACTGTAGTGGTTTCAAAGGAGTGCGGATGACTGATGCTCCGGATTCTGCTGTCCTACAGCCTGGAGCAAGGATTGGGTCTTTAAGGTCCCACATTTGCTGCAAATTGACCTAACCATCAAGCTGTCACTTGTACAACTAACTTGCTGCCTTTTCTGTTAGCTAATCCAAAGCGGAAAGTACACCAGAAGATAATTCTCTAGAGCTGGTGAGTCCCCATAAGCCCCGCTAGTGAATCTGTCATCACTTGCTGTGTAAGAAGCCAAAGTTAGCCTGGAGCATTGTTCTTTTACGTAACAGAGGGGAAATGGCTCTGGTCCAGGTGATCCAGAAGCCTGAGGAGCCAGACCATCCTGTGATGTTGGCCTGATTAGCTGCAAATAATCCTCGCTCAACTGCCCTGTTCTGTGTCTTTGCCCTTTGCTGTTTTTTTGGTGAGGGGAGGGGGAAGGACGTGTGTTTTCTAGCTACTGGGATACCTCCTGTGTTCAAGAATGGGACTACCTGTACCGTGATCTGTGCAGGACTGGTTTTGGTGCATGCATGGAATGAAGTATGGAGAGAGAGAGAGAGAGAGAGAGTGTGTTTATGAATGCTTGTACAGAAACATCTGGATAATTAACTCAGCCATTAGGTAGAAGCATTTAATCCTTAAAGACATTTTCTGTGGGAAATACAGGGTAATCATCTCCTCAGGCACGCAAGAGAGGCATAGTTAGGTGCTGACTTCTGCCTAAATTGCACATCAGGAATTTGGGTGCCGTTTTTGAGTCTCACCTGGAATAATTTATTTGGTATCACAAGGATTTAAACCTAGTCTTACTGCCAGGGTAACACCATCATCACCAGGCCATTTTTACTAGCTCATCTGTCTCCGCTGACAAGCTGGCACGGTACAGCGAGGTCCCAGGTCAGTTTGCTCTTTCAGTCTTGCAGGAACAAATGCTGATTACCAGTGGGGGGCCAGGAGCAGACACGGACCCAAGTCACAGAGGGTATTCCAGGATAGTGCTGATACTCTCAGGTACTCTCATGGGAGCATCCTAAGCCTTGCATATTAGTTAACCTTTCCCATAGTTGCTGTATGTGAAAGGTCTTTGATCTGTGAGTGAGCCCAACACATGGTGCTTGCTCACTGTATGCTAACAGCAGAGATGTTATTTTCAGCTCCCGAATTCTTTTTCTCCTTCACTATTAGAGCTGAAAGACCTCTCGTCCTTAATAGAGGCAACTGTTCACTACATAGTGTATTTAGGACAACGTGCTACACAAGGCTAACACCTCTGTTGGGAACAATGTTTTTTGCAAAATGGGTAAGTGGCTTTTTAAGTAGCCATTAAAAAATCTAAATAAAGTAGTTGTGTTTTAAGAAGATTTAAAAAGAACTGTTATCTTTGGAACATGTAATTTACAGAACTCACTGCAGTAATCCTTGATTTAGAACAATTACTGCAGTAAAGTACTTGCATTTTTCCCTTTAAAACCAAAACCAAACCAAAACCCAGACAGGTTTCCAGCAAAGGATGGGGTAATTGACTGGAATGGAAACGTAGCCAAGTCTTGCAAAATTCCAGTATACGGTTGCTGTTCTCTGAGGTCTTTGCTGCCATCTGAGAGTATTCCCTTGCCTGGTCGCTTGTTTTGGCTTTTTTTTTTTTTTTTTTTTTTTTTTAAAACTGTGTTGGGTTTGCGTGGCAAGGTTTCGGTAGTGGGGGTGCTACAGGGGTGGCTTCTGTGAGAAGCTGCTAGAAGCTTCCTCCATGTCCAGCAGAGCCAATGCCAGCTGGCTCCAAGATGGACCCACTGCTGGCCAAGGCCGAGCCCATCAGCGATGGTGGTAGCGCCTCTGGGATAACAGATTTAAGAAGGGGGGAAAGTTGCTGTGCAACAGCAACTGCAGCCAAAGACAGGAGGAGGAGGTGGGGAAGACCACGGTGAGGCAGGCTGTGCCCCTGCAGCCCAGGGAGGCCCACGCTGGAGCAGATCTCCCCCTGCAGCCCGGGGAGGACCCCACGCCGGAGCAGGGGGATGCCCAAAGGAGGCTGTGACCCCATGGGAAGCCCGTGCCGGAGGAGGCTCCTGGCAGGACCCGTGGCCCGTGGAGAGAGGAGCCCAGGCCGGAGCAGGTTTGCTGGCAGTTGTGACCCTGCGGGTGACCCACGCTGGAGCAGTCTGTGCCTGAGGGACTGCAGCCCTTGGGAGGGCCCCACACTGGAGCAGTTCGTGGAGGACTGTCTCCCGTGGGAGGGACCTCAAGCTGGAGCAGAGGAAGAGTGTGAGGAGTCCTGCCCCTGAGGAGGAAGGAGCAGCAGAGACAATGTGTGATGAACTGACTGTAATCCCCATTCCCCATCCGCGGGTAGGCAGAGAATTCGGGAGTGAAGCTGTGCCCGGGAAGAAGGGAGCTATGGGGGGAAGGTGTTTCAAGATTTGGTTATTTCTCATTACTGTGGTTTGATTGGCAATAAATTAAGTTAATTTTCCCCAAGTGAAGTCTGTTTTGCCTGTGATGGTAATTGGTGAGTGATCTCTCCCTGTCCTTATTGCTACCTGTGAGCTTTTTGTTATATTTTTGCCCCGTCCTCCTGAGGGAGGGGAGTGACAGAGCAGCTTTGGTGGGCATCTGGCGTCCAGCCAGGGTCAACCCAGCATGTTAAGGTAATCACTAGTTGCAAGAACTAATATGCTGGTTACTTTGTTACAATTGGGTTTGTGTGCTGTGCATGCTGATTTAGGAGGAAGCTGGTTTGTAACATTTTTAATTATGATATTCCTTATGCAACAGAGTTTTAAGGGTCAGTTTACAAACACTATTCACAAAGCTTCCTTAGGCAGTAACTCACCTATGTCATTTCTGGTAGCTCAAGCTTGACTGAGCCCCATCTCACCCCAAACAAGATTCAGGAGCTAGAATACAAGGTATGCTGGCTCAGTGTACAGTTCATCAATACTTCTTTTGCAGTGGTGCTCAGAAACCATTGGAATAGTTTATCTACAGTGTTTTGTTTTGTTTTGTTTTTTCCTTTTGAAGTCCTTTAGTGGAAGTCAGGCAGCTCTGTCTGTGTTTTCATAGCTGTTGGATTACCAGTCCCTGAACAAAAGGGGAAAGGTGTCAGAGAAGTTGCTGGTAGTGTTTGGGGCCTGAAAGACTCAAAACACCTACATTTTCAGTTTTGAAGTGTGCACAGTTGCTGCTCGCTATCGCAGGAACATCTCACGGGCACCATGGGCAGGAGGCAGGCCATGCTGACTCTCTGGATCTGACACCAGGCCCTCCACAGCTGGTTCTGCAGCCAGTTCCAGCCCCTGACTGCAGGATAATTTGTCCAGCTATAAGGAATTTAACTGTAAGCTCCTACCTCTTGTGTGGGCATGGACTCCATCCAGAAAGAAGGGAATCCATATTCCTCATCATCAGCTTAAAACCACTGCTGCGTTCCCTTAAGATTTTAGTAGGAAACTGAAGACAGAGGGATCACAGACCCTGGTACTTCCACTTGGGCCAAATCTAACTGAGAAGCGTAAGGGAGCACTGAGCTGGCCCATTCCATGAAAACGAGACTTCTGCTCTCTTTAGGAAGAAAAAGACAGTCCTCTTCCAAAATGACTACTTCAAGTGAGCAAACAGCTGAACAGACAACAGTGCATTTCTTACAAGGGAAGACTCAGTCAAAAGTCTTCAGCCTTAGAAGTGACTGTGCCTTCCTGGGCTTGCTTCTGCCTTCGAGGGATTCTAGCACAAGCCATTCTCATTTTTTTAAGCCGGACACTTGACTTTAGTTTTATTACAAAGCTTTTATTAAAAAACAAATGCTCAGCACATTAACTCAAACTGGAATGAAAAAAAAAAATCAGTTGACAGTATTTTTGGCAAAGGCTGTGCCTTACTATTTTAAAAAATGGGTACATCAATGCTCATTTCAACAACTGGCATAAAATCCCACTAACAGGCTAACAAAAACAGATACAAATACAGAACAATTGAAGTAATAATTCAAGTGCTGGGCTTTTTACAAGGAGAAGGGGAATGGGTGAGGAGAACTCACTGCAGTCAGATTTGCTGGATGTATTGCTTATGGTTACAGAGTAGATGATGCAAGACTGACGTGTCGACTGACGTGTCTACTGACCAGCTGACTGTTGTTACATTTATTTAGTTCTATAGGACACTGTATTATATAGACTGAGAGGCCACTATTTGTTACAAATAGTTTAACAAAAAAGCCACCTTTTTTCCATACAGGTTTTTCCTCTGGCAGAAAAAAAAAACAAAACAAAAAAACCCTTTTATTTAAAAAGTATTTCAGATTTCTGACACTTGTTTAAAAGCTCATACCTAGTAAAATATACACCAAAGAAATTACAAACTAAAAGTTAAAATATAAAAGCATTCAAGTTTCTTAAAAAAGCTAAAACCAAAATTGATCCTGTCGCACCATTAAATAAAAAGAAGGTTGAGTGTGTCATCCTGGTCCAGGCAAATTCCATTCCTCAATGTGCTGTATGGGGCAGCTGTGGTCTACGTTACTCTGTTGGCTGAAGCAGGCAGAGACAGCCACGCTACTTTGTTTGCTGACTCAATACGGACACAGATGAGACGGGGGCTTAAGAGTGCAAGGCAGAGGTGGAGTGAAGACAAAAGCTGCTCTGCTGACCCAGGAGCTCATTTGCTCTATTTATATCGGGGCTGGACCTCGTGATAGTGAAGGATTTTGGCAGTGATTGTCTTTATGATTCAGTGTCTCTAGCAGTGACATCAGGGTGAATGACATCCTAGACAGACTCCTTGGGGGTGGTCTGTGTGGATGAAGGACACACCTAGGGTTTAACAAGCTTCCATCTCCAGAAGGGGTCCTGGTGTCGCCGCCTTTGCTTTGCAAGTTGAGAAAGCGTTTCTTTTCCCACCTGCAGCGAGGGGGAGAGAAAGAGAGAGTGATAAAGACTATATGAAAACAACTTTTTTTTTTTTTTTAAATCCTTCAAAGAAGCTGGTGATGGGTCACTGTATGACAGCTATATTAGCAGAACGTGTGTTTGCAATGTCAAAGTTAAGTGCAGGGTATTGCTATTTGCTCTTGCTTGAAGTTCGCAAGAATATTTATGGAGAGTACTTTGGACTGTAAATAGATGTCCACACCAACTAGAAAGCTATTTAGACATTCAACATATTACAGAAGTAATTCCCTTTTGTAGTGGATTTCATTTATCTACAACATTTGGCCCAGATATCTGTTACAAAACTAGACATCCTCAGGCTTTGGTACTACAGTTGTTGGAAGTCAATTGAACCTCTACTTCAGAGCCTCAAGCTCTAGTCCCAGCAGAAACAAAGAAATGCTGTCCTCTGTAAGCAGCTGGGTAGAGGAATGTGGTGGGTGAGGCTTGCGTGAACACTAACCCTACCGTGCATCTGCACGACTGGGGAGGATTCATTCTGCTCTTCAGCGGGGTAGGGAATATCTTCCAGTTGCAATTACCAACCGCCAGTTACCTAGCAGTAAAGTTCATGAGGATCTTGGAAGGATTTATGTTCTTAGAGCATGTGAAAAGGCTAACAGTGCAAGCCGTATAGGTATTGCTCATCCAGGGAGGAACAGTTCTTTGCCATGAGGTCTCTGGGTCACATTAGCTGACTTAGGCAATTGCTAACTCAACCATCACCCCTGCCCTTCTGACCCAGACAGCTGGGTTACAACAGGGACTCCACCCAAAGACTGTCTAATGAGTCAGGCGTTTTTCCACAGATGGACTCCAGTAATGGTCTCAGGATTATTGGTATCTCAAAAAAATCTACATTAACCTCTAGGCCTCCAGGTACTACTCAGCTGCCAAACAAGTAGAGGGTTCAATGAGCAGGGCTTTTGAGAATGACCAAAATTAGCACAGGAATGCAGTTTGGTGGAGAAGCTGAGTGAATTTTCACCAGAAGAAACACAAAATGCTTAGTCACACAAAGAAGATACACTGCCAGCACCTTGAATCACACAAGGCAAGACAGAACAAGTTTACGAAGAAATGCTTTAAACCACAAGTCAGACTTCTGTTAGACTAATCATAATAGATAGACTGCATGAGCCTGTAAAAGCCACAAGCAGAAATGAACCAGCAACTATTACAGCAGCAGTATTTAAACCAGGGCCATTTAGAACTGGGCACCCACCTCCCATCTGCTGCAGCTTCCCTGTAAGCCGTTACAACGCAAAGCGATCTGCCCGTACTGGTTGCGTACAGCTCCCAGATAAGACGTTACACAGGCTAATGTACTCCAGGGTAGAAAGCCTCCAAAACTGATTTTTTGGACCCTTTGATTTTAGTGAGTGCAAGCTGAGGTCCCAAAATCTTACTCAACAAGTTGACTCCTCATCAGAGGCCACCCACATGAGCCCTGTTTTAGTGGAAAGGAAAGTTGAGGACACTGAAGTTTAGCTGCAGACTAAGTAAGGCAGGAAGAACAAGCACAAATTAGTATCAAACTGTCCTGTATAGCTTTAACTTGAAGGACACTCTCCCCTCCCCCAGATACCACCATCCCTGATACATAATGAATAATTTTCACCTGCTGCTGGTAGCCACAGAAGGGTATTAAAAGCCACTGTGGCCTCTTAAAACAGTACAGCTGAAAGTCCACTGGCAAACCAGTGGTTTCAACAGAGGTGGTCTGTATTGACTAATTCAGTTCCTATTTCCTCACAAAACCAGCCCAAGTCCCAACTAAAAAAAGCCTTCTGAGCTTCCTGCCTTTCCTTTTTTTTTTTTCCTTTATAAAGTAGCACAGTGCTCCGTAACACATGCGGATCAAAGAGCTGCGAAGGGCTCTACCTTTCCAAGGAGCACGAACGAGAGGCCAAGCAAACAGCAGAGGAACACTGGGGAGAGCACCCTGCAGCTTTATATTTATTTTGTGCCTTTTCATCCCAGATTTTCAAAGGTTTGGTCCAGGTTGCTCTTCCTGGGAAGGTTTTCCTCTCAGTCTTACATGAAAACACTCAGCTTCCTGTTGAGGAATGGCCTTGAGGCGCCAGGCCAGTAGTTCACAGCAGTCTGATACAAGTGCTGTGATTCAGAGCTACTCCCCATTAGCAGCCAGGAATGTCTCCTCCACTGAAGGAAATGAAATGCTCTTCTGTTGAGATGGTTCCCTGCCTCCTCCCCCCTCCCCTTACCAGCAAGCTGTCTTTGAAGTCAGGAGGTTAAAATAATGACCGCGGCCTTGCTCTGGCCCTCAGCTTTTTCAAAACAGCAGCCATCGCTTCTTTCTCAATCCAAACGCAGGTTTTGCAGCGCCTGCCTCCCTTCCATTGCCCCTCTCGGCACCTAATGATGGCCCCCTCCAACAGAGAGGCTGCGGATACCACTGTAATTCTGCAAGGGGGTCAGGCACAGTGAAGCCCCAAATATTTGTATTTTTATTCTTAAGCAAATACTGCAGTGCAGCAAATTACACAGTAGCTATCCTGAAAACAGCATCTAGAACCCAGCCTTTCCCCAGCTGCACATTAAGGCTACACGCTGGAAATTGCTTGTACTGCTGATAAACCAAATAATACCTAAAACATACGAATGACGATGGTGTTGCCTTACAGATATAAAACAGGTCAAATCAGGATTCTTTTCAAGAAACCACAGGCATGTGCTAAGGAGACTGAAGACTTCCCACATCTAAGGCTTCATTGGGGGGCCGTAGCTGAAGTCTCGCCAAGCGAGGCGTGCCCTAGCAAAGCCCAATCCACAAGTGAAGTCGGTGCAATCAAAGACTGCAATTACAGCTCCCTGGCTGTGGTTAGGCTTCAAAGAAAGTGCTGCAAGTCACATTTTACATATGTGAAGTCTTCAGCCCCAGCCACAATAGGAGGCACTGTCTGTGCCATTTGCAGTGTACGTCTGACTGCAGGAAGAAAGGGGAAAAAAAAAAACAACAAACCCACCTCGAGTAAGAAACAGAAGTAAAATTAAAAAATAATTCAGTGTAAAAAGAAAAGCCTTTCTACTGAAGTGATAAAACTGTATTTCAGGAATCACTACGGTAAAACTAAAGCCTCCTAACAAGCCTGGGCTCAGTGGCTGAGGGCAAGAGCATCAGAGGGGATCAGAAGTCCTCCCCACACTTGCGAATGAGATGGATTGAAGGGTGGGTCTGCAGGGGCCTTGTGCTCCTCCTCTAGTCTTTATGTCATCTCCATTTTGCTGGAACAAGGGAGATTATTATGCAGCTTCATCCAGGTCATGCTAATCGGAAAAGGTTATGGAAGAAAGTCAAGAGCATCTGCGTCGCGTACAGGAGTAAGTACAGAGTAAACCAGACAGCTCACCCTTCACAGAAAGCAAGAGAAAGTAAAAATTTTAAATGAGGTGCTTTTTTTCGACACCTTTTCCCACCATAGGTTGTTTTCATACAGTTGTAAGAAGAGACAAGATGACATATAACAGCAGTTATATGTATTTAAAAAAAAAAAAAAAAAATCAGTCTCCAAACCTGGCTTTTAATCCAGTACTTCAAACAACATGGCAAACTCAGGGACCCAGCAGCTGAAACTGTCATTTCCTTTTGAAGTCCAAAACAAACATGTTCAACTTACTGCCAGGATTTATCCAATACTCCAGAAACTTGGGTATGCAAAACCAGGTCATTATTTATCAGAAAGGTTCACGCTGTTTGTGAAGCCCCTTTGTATTTTCTTTAGCAGCAGAGCTGGAGAGAGTTTCAGGCGCGAGCAGATAGAAGCCGGCGCTGCAGTCTGCTCCTCTTCCTGCCCAGCTGTGCCATGGTTTGTGGGCTTAGCCTAAACCAGATCCTTGAAATGTTCTGGGCAAACAAAAACAAACACTCCACAACCTTTGTTGTTTCTGAACCAAAAAAAACCAAAACAAAAAAAACCAAACCAAACAAACAAAAAGGAACACCTCCCAACAAAACCCCAGTCATTTTAGTAATCCAATTTGCTGCAGGGTCTCACAAGCTGTTACAGCACATGGATGGAGGGACCTACGGGACAGAGGAAAGAGCCCTCTCTGCGAGAGCTGCATACCAGCAGGCAGCAGAGGAAACCTTTTAAGATGCCTTTGTTGCCAAAGGAATTACATAAAATTGTACCCTAAACTGTAACAGATACTGCCATGTTGAAGCTATGTCAGTGGCAATTTTGTTTTGGGTTTTTTTTGTTTGTTTTTTTTTTCCCCCGCCTTGCTACTGTGAGCCTCAGCCCCTTGCTGGTAACTGTGAACCCCATCTCCAGGAACAAATTAAATTATCTATCCGCTGGTGTTTTAGATGCCCTGAAGCAGCTACCCCTGAAAATACCTCTCTGTTGACTACAGGTGGAGCCTGCTGTCCTAACTTCTCTCCTCTTAGTTTGGCCTAAGCTAGATGCCTTAGGTGAACAGCAGGAATACCTTCCCCCCCTCCATGAGTCAGAGACCTCTTCCAGAGCAGGTTAGTGTCAGCATGGGAAACGCCCAGGTATTTTTAGGGCTCCCACTTTGTGCAGCTGAAGTCAGCGATGCCAAAGCAGCTGTGGCTCTTATCAAAGGCCCCCAGCGTAGGCAGCATGAAACTAGAAGCTCTATCACTGCGCTACAATCTTTAAAATGATCCTGCTGGAAGACTCACAACGCGTTTTCCCTGTTGGGGTGGGAGGAGAGAGAGGGTCCATGTTTATAATGAAAAACAGATTACCTCTAGACAGCCGTCTCTAGCGGCTTCTTAAAGAAGAATAATATACTACAAGTTGTCTGCAAGGGAAGAAGAAATAGGCTTGTCCCCTTTTTGTATCCTTATGGCATATAATAAATATTCAGAGTATTATTTTTAAAATTATGTATTTTATAGACCGAGTGCTGTGAAGAAAGACGCATCTGTTCTGAAGTAGCAATTTCAATGCCCCTAGTTTTCACCTGCTGTAACAGAAAAGACATGAGGTACTAGTAAAATAGTAAGTGAAAATTCTCTCAGAAGAGAGAAATAATAGGTAACGTTTCCTTTGTAGCTCTTCTTTTCTGTCACAATTAAACATATCTTAGAATTTACACTGTACTTTGAAAGACAATCTAAACATTTAAGTCTTCTAGCACGTGGAATAATTTAAATAGTTGCTTTCATGCAACCAAAGGTAAGTCAGATGTAACCTGAGTATTTTTTTGAGCTTCATCAACTCTTCTACACACACACATCCACAGAGCGTGGATGCAAGACAGTGTAAGACAGCAGTACACAGAAACCAATACAGAACTCAAAACGCATCAACTTCACTTTGATACAATTAAGTCATCTCGGCAGAAAATCTCTCCTGGTCCGACATACACAAGCCTCCTGTTGGGTATCTCAAAAGACACACATATGGGAAGAAACCCAACTATTCGTCAAAATGTAGTCTCACCTAGTGTCAAGACAAATAAACGCACACGCCATAAAACTAATTATATGTAGTTATTTTGGCAATAATGTTTTACCTTGTGCAATTTCAGGTATCCCAGAGATGAAGGGCTCTCAAAACTCCCGAGTTTATTCTGATGCAACTTAATACTCATGAAGAAATACGTGTCTTACTTTTGCAAGGAGGAAGGAACTTCAGAAATGATGTCTCTTTGCTCAGTTAAGCCTCCTTAGTTCTCTTACCCCCTGATCCCACTCTACTGATGCCCGTGGCAAGAACTCTAATTCAGAGAGATGGTCGCTGGTACCATTTCCCTCATTGCACCTAGGCCTGCTCCACACTACGCTCCAGTGCCGATGACACCTTCGCTGCACAAATGTGTCCAACATTTGCTCCCGCTGCTGGAGCCAAGGGCAGAAAGCTGGTGTCCTGAAAGGTCGGACTAAAACACATCCTGTCTAACTGGCTGCCAGTCTCACGTTTAACTGGCTAGACCGTGGTGCTTCAGCTGGCCCTGCTGTGAGCTTCCTTCCTTGTACAGCTTTCCAATCGGCACACTTGCAAAATTGTTTATATGGTACAGTCTTAACAAGCGGGTAAAGGATCAGAGATTTAAAAGATGACTTGCATAAACAGTCTTAAAGTAGAGGATTAAGGAACTGACTGGCATGAGAAGGTTGGCTCCATTAGCAGTGACTTTAGCAACATCAAATTTAGGCTTTTTGATTTGGTTTTGATGTTTTGGGGGTTTTTGTCTTCAGGATGGCTAGTTTTGCATTCATGTATATCAGAAGACCTCCTCGATCCGATCATAATCTCTAAAGGTCAGAGGCAGACAGAAACAAAACTCAGTGCTGGAGTTGGATAAGCTTTGACAGAATTGCATTTGAATACAAACCTGTTGAAATTTGAGGACATATTTCACCCAAGCTTAGTCTCCAGAAACAAATGGGAAAAAGACTTTGACAATGTTGTAACAACATGCTTTCCAGCTGTTCAGGAATACAGTCTCAATTTCTCATTTTGAAATTTTTTGTGCAAATATACTAAAAAATGAAAATGCAATACAGACCCGAGATGAACACTAAAATGCTGAGGTTTTCTTCCAGTTGGGAATGAAACCACATGTCAAAATCTTGTGTTTTCTTTATGAAACAGTTTGTTTCTACAGAGTTTTTCTCATGACCTTAGAATTCTCTATCCGGTGGCGAGTTTACTAAATCCACTAAAATACACCGGTTTTGTCCAGAGAAGAATGGTGCACCAGCCGTTAACTCCCTGTCCCCACCTTATCCCACAGGAAGAGTTAGAACAATAGTCGTCCCACTGTTCCTTCATTCTAGCCCAAGCCTCCTACTGCTAACACCTCAGAACTGAAACGATACGGGCGGGTTTTTTTTTTTAATCACTTCTAAATGTGGCTGAGTTCAAAATTCATTAGGCATCTCTAACTTCACAGCAGCATCTGCAACTCGAGCATCTCTGACAAAACAAACAGGTTCTAGATATTCGCCTGCTGAATTATCTGCTTTTGCCCTTTTGTCAGTGTAAGGTTAAAACACGAACTGCTGAGGGTCAGCTTCACAGCTGACCGTGCTACACCCTTCGGTTGCAAAAACTAATGTTTTGTAAATACGTAGAAAATTTTCTTGTTTCCCTAATCCTGTAATTATGCCGATTCTCTAGTTGAACGAGTTCTGCTGTTGTTTATTTATTTAGAAAACCTATGCTTGGCCCCAACGCTGACTTACCCTTATCGCTCACACAGTCTCTGATTGCACCCAAAATAGCTTTTATACCCTTCCTGCCTTCCCTCCTGCACTTCAGAAGGCTCCTCTGCCAGGCTGACAAAGGGAACTGGGGAACCCGGTCTGCTCTGCCGCATGGCTCCCAGCAGGTGTCAGTGCCCTTCTGTACCTGCCGCCTGCCTAAACGGGAGGCGGCTTTTCTTCAGGTTTGCTCTTCTGACCTTTCCCTTGAGGCCAGAGAGCCTGACAGAGAGGAGGTTTTCTGTCTTTCACCCCGGCAAGATCAACGCCAGGTCAGAATTAAGCTGCGGGAGGGAGCCTGTCTGAGGGCTATACCCTTTGTCTTTGGAAATGTCTAAGCCTATCTGAAAAAGGCTGAAGTTAACCGAAGTATTCAGTAATATACACGTTTCAATCCAGCAAATTATCTTCTGTTCGTTCTGTCCCTCTTGCCTATCGCCGACGGCCGCCGCGCATAGGCAAAACGGAACGGGGAAACACGGGGCTCTCAGGAAACGTGTTTTTAAAGCAAATCAGGGCACGTCTCTGCCCCGCCATCACCACAAAAATTCTCACGCGCGCTAACTTCCGCACAAATCCTCCAGGCTGTTCAAAGCTTCTGAGCGGTCAAGGGGTATGGAAAGGGGTGGAGCATTTGCTTCATTTTCAGCTACTCCAGCAGCAATTTCAAGAGCACTGGACAAGCCAGGTTAGAAAACATCTGCCTCAGAAAGCAAGGTACCACATCCTCTTTGCATCTCCCTCCTAGGATGCAGGCCAGAAACCCATGGTCAACCATGACCACAGTCATCAGATGGTTCTTTTCCACAGTATCCTGGCTGTAGACTGGTCCGCTTCATCGTCTGCTTTCACAACCTCACTCCATATTATTTCTAAGTAATAAGAAAAAGACAATCCAGTCATAGATTGTTACAACACTATCCAAAAATCACTCCTGCACCAAAATTTGGCTCTAATTTCCATGTAGGCAGTTTGAAAGGTTATAGATAATTCATTATTTAAACAGTCTTAATCTGATCCTTTTAAGTGCTTCTGATTGTAAATCAGTATTAGTCAAGTTTTCTCATTTTTGAAAGCTTTGCTAATCTAAATGCTAATTGTCATGGAATTTTGCAAGCCACAAATACACTTCTCACAGGTTTTCAAATGTCTATAAGCTTCTCTATCACTCTTTTTAGCCCTTGAATATATGCCAAAACACAATGTTAAATTATGTAGCTTGTGAGGACTTCCCAATTGCATCCTGCCATATGTCAGATTATGTGCCTTTTACAATTACTGTACATAGCAAGTCATAAGAAGTTAACTATTTCCACGTTGCAGAACAATCAGGAGGAATTTTCGTTAGTACCCTTCTATTTCCTTCCCAATTTAAAAATACTCACAAGATGCTAAAAATCAGCTCTTTTTCCTTCCAAAAGTCAAATTGGATAGGAAATCAGGAATCTCCACTTCCGGCACAGAATTGCTCCCATTTACAAGTCTTCTAGAAGGCTGTGCTTGAAGTAACAAGAAAACACCCGCCTTTCTGAAAGGTGCTCAACAGACGATCTCTACGTTGTCCTCAGCCTTGGCTTTCCTCATTTCCCCTTCCAAACTTATTTTTAGCATTATCAGGTCTTATGCCACTCTCGGTTAATTTCAAAAGGAGAGAATAAATACAAGTTAATTCTTCAACAAATAGAAGTTATTTCAAACACTGTGTTGGGCCATGTCAACTGAAAACAAAATCCTGCTTGGGGACAGTTCCACAGAATGGCCACATGCTTTGGAGTACCCCAGGACAATTTAGCAAAGACTGGAGCACAAGGTCACAGTATTCTTAAAGCTCTCTAATATTAAAGTGTTTTACAAATTCGCCATTCAGCAGGCTGGAGGAGATGGCGGAACTCGGCTAAAACCTAAGCAGCGAAGCCGTAAGAAGCCTGCTGCTGTGTACAACCCTGGGAAGAAGAGCGATTTAACGCTACCGCCTTGACTTCACCGCTCAAATGATGTCCAAGCCAAAAAGCAGGTTAGAGGTCCACCTTAAAGATCAGTTACATGCTGAAGCGTTCATGGACAAAAAAAACCACACCCAAAACTTTCACAGTATCTTAAATCACTTCTGTTTGCATGTCTCTTCCGTTACTTTTCTCTGAACATCCCACCACACAACCCTCCCACCATTTCATCCTTCTCACTTACATCACCGTAATTACAGCCCTGGCTGATCTCCTTTGTGCTGATCTCGAGATTCTTTCTTTGGTCTTGCCACCTACTCATTTCTGATTCTTCTCAGATAACAGAACGCTTGTCTCCTTCCCAGACCTCCCACCCTCCTTCCCCCTCTTCCTTGC
Source organism: Sagittarius serpentarius (assembly GCA_034782735.1). Classification (NCBI taxonomy): domain Eukaryota; kingdom Metazoa; phylum Chordata; class Aves; order Accipitriformes; family Sagittariidae; genus Sagittarius; species Sagittarius serpentarius. The sequence goes on along the minus strand of JAVKLA010000007.1, from coordinate 31,619,037 downwards.
ACCATCCGTACGAGCAAGAAAGCTAGTGTTTTGCTGTCTTCAAGAGCTCTTTGCGGCACTCACTGAAAGGCATTCCCAAACTTATTATCTCCATCCAGTAAAGACTACAACAGCTCTGCTGTGGGCCTGGTAAGATGTTACGCTTGTGGGCAAAACATTCTTTGGATTAGGCTTGCAAAGGGCAAGAGTCTTAACCTTCAGAAGTTTACTTTGAAGTCTGGCTAATTCAGGTTCCCTAAATCATTCTGTGCATTTACTTCCAGCTAGAGCAGATCTGTACGTCTCCAGTGGAGAGCATTCACTCGGCACGCAACATTTTTAGTGAGGCTGCCTACATGTGCATATATGGAGTCAACAGCACACTCGCCCTTCAGTGGAAGAAGATACCTACTGTTCTCATGCTCCGTTTCTAAATTGCACGAGGACAGACAGACAGGTATTACCAACAGTTTCCACACCGTTACAGAGGTTGAGGGGAGGGAAGGAGGGAAGGAGGGAAGGAGGGAATGTAGAGGTAAAAGGGAAAGAGAGAAAACCCACGTACTCAGAACACTCATCGTCTTCTATTTCAACTCATCCTCTGCTATGGAAAATGCAAACAGAGAAACTCCAACAAAAGTAGTTCAGTAGTTCAGGCAAGGCAGTCATCCTTAGATTGTAAGGCATCCAAGAAACCAAATATCCCCCAGTTTTTAACTGTCACTTGAAACTTAGTTGTGTTCCGATCCCAGTTGAGTGCTCTGCATCAGTTCAGATAAAGTTATGTGTGTTTTGCTTACTGGTACTGTGTCAACATCAAAGGGAAAAATACTCAGAACAATCATGGACCTGGGCAACTAAGCTGAAATATCAGTTATAGAACTCAAGGTTAAAGCACTTGCCTTTTTTTTTTTTTAAAAGGTATAATACTTACAGCAGTCACTGTAACTAATGATACTTACAGCTACGTTTGTTGTGTAGGCTACAGAACCCAAATACTGCAATCCACATCTAAAATCAGCATGACTCAGGCATATTGCAAAGGGCAAGACTGTCTGCTTGCCTAAAAAACTTTTGCTTCACAGGAATCAAAAAAGAGCACGCATTTTGCCTTTTCACTCTACTTTCAGCTTTTAAAAAAAACCCCAAAGTCTTAAACCCAACCATGTTTAGGCTAACCAGCATAATGGCGCAACTACGGAAGAGGCCTGAATAGTGCTGACTGACTGATGACTGACACGCTGCACAGAGCGCACTTAACTGGGCTCTCTCTGGCTGACAGTCCAAGCCGAGCGGAGGGCCCACAGGAAGCCCCTTTGCTGACCGCTCTGAGTGCCCAGGGGATCCTGCGGGCAAACAAGGCAGAGGGGGTAAAAAGCCCATTTCTGTTATAATGCATAGGTAAGTTTAGAAAGTGTTATTTTTTAGACAGTGTAGAAGCAACTATTATGTCAAATGAATGCCATTCCTACTAGAAAACGTATGACGCTGAGAGGAAGAGAAGGACCAGCCTTCCAACACAGACACTGAGAAATGAGGATCTCACTGCGGTACCACATGCACTCACAAGCAGACTAGATGGTGTTACTGGGTATGCGTAACCACTAGTCATTCCACCTTCTGTGCAGATGATATGATATGATACGATAAAGAGAGAAAACACACGCTGGAAGTACAACAACAACAAAAAAAAAAACCAACCTGCACCACACACGAAATACCACTGTACAATCAAGGGAGAAGTTCTTAATGCAACTGAAATACAGTCCCATTTTCTTGGCAGGTGTTTTGTTAGTATACAGGTGAATAAATTTTTAAAAAGTGTACCCAGCCAGCATCTTGTAGATGTCAGCACGTAAACTGTCCTCCGAAGCCAGTTTCTAACCTGCTCTTATGAATTGTGACAGTCTGCTGGCTGGGAGGGTTTGCACTGCTTAATAAACCTGCGCTCCACAGGCAGGCTTGCAGCGAGTCAGTGAGGTATGGTCAATTTGAAAATATTGAGGTTAAGAAGTGAAGTGGTGAACACCTAATAGATAGCCGGTATAAAAACCATCAGTAGTCAAATTAACATTAGCTTTGGGATATGATACTTCTGCAATTTTTGCTAAATTCATATTATTGCATAAAATTTATAAGAAAGCTTATTTTACAATTAAGTTTTATCATCAGAAAGCTTTAGAGATGTTCTTACCATGCTTCAGATGTAGGCAGCTGTCATTCTGGGGCCTGTACCTGTAGAAGATTGTTTTCCTTTAACAAATTTCTGTTACAGCGTTTTTGCACATTCCAAATAAGTTTGTTTGCTACAGTATTACACGGATTTTTTTGTGTGTGTTTTTGGTTTTGTTGTTTGGGTTTTTTTTATGGTTCTTATACCAGCCATTTTTGGGGGGGAAAACAGGGTGTTTCTTTGTATATATTTTACAGGCAAAGAGGAGACCTCACTGATGCTTTTAGCCAACCTACTAGACAGCTGTTAGTGTACACAGAAATGTAAAACACAGCAATAAAAAATACAGTGGCTACAAAAAGGTCAGTGTAAAGTTTCCAGTGTCCAATAATCCCACACAGTATTTGAGTCATAGTTAAGTCTAAGGATGATACAACATTGATTCAGGAGAAAAGCAAAGGTAAAGCAGGACGGTGATTGCGGCAATGCATAAGTTCAGCCAAAGATGTTGATGCAGTGAGGACTGCTGTACAGAAAGGTGTAAGGGAAAGGAGACATGTATTGTGTGCATTTTCACAAGCTTGCATTCAAAGTGAAGTATCTTAAAACATCCATCAGAAGCAAGTGTTAGAGAAAAGCATGTAAAAAATTAAATAGTGCAAGCCCTGGTTTCTAAAATATACCTGAGGTGAATGGTAAGTAAGAGTTGGTCATGGCCTACCTGATGCTGATTCCTGCAACTTTTCTCTCTTCCTCTTCTTTTTCTTCCCCTGAAAAAAGGGCAATTTTACTGTACCGTTGCATGCACAGAACTTTTTTTTGTCACTCCCCCACCTCACAGCATAGAAATGAAAACCATCTGAACACTGAGAAAGCTGTTAGGAAAAAAAAAAACCCACAATTGCTTTTGGGGTAGCTAAAACCTTTTCTAACCCACTTCCAACTGTTTCAATAGTAACAGGGTTTGCTCTCAGCATCTATGGAGAAATATGCACATGAGCAATACACATTTTTATATCCATACGGAATTACAATTTCTGGCAGGTTTTCAACTAACGCTGGCTGCCGCAAGCATCTAAAAGACTTCTCACGCTTAATAATCTGATGACACGTATGTTGATACCATAATTTATGGCTCTTACAAGAACTTTTCACACATTCAGATATTTACACTGTCATACATGGCAACAGCAGACAGGGTGTTGAAAGTACCTAGGATGACCATGACTTGTCCCCAGGGTACAAACCAGCCAACTAAAACTGTTCTGATAACGCTTGTACCTTAACAAAAGCCAAGTCTCATACGGCTGTGCCCAGAGAACGCGCCGTGCAACAACCAAATACCAGGCTGCTGTACAGCAGAGCACCCTTAATGCGACCGAGGTGCAGGACAGAAATGGACGTCAGGCAGCTGTCTTTCTTGGACACCACACTGGCACCAGCGTGCCGGCGCAGGCTCATCGTGCCAACCCACACACTCGGCCTTCTCCCGCACCCCCATCTATGGAAAAGGCCAGAGCTCCTGGTTCGCACAGTTTTTCAGGAAACAAAAGGTCAGCGTAGACCCACAATTTTAAACCTCAGTCATCTTGCATCACCCTAATTACCACTTTGATATCCCTCCATACGATTTCTCATTATTGTCCTGCATTGCCAGTCAAAGCTTTTTTTGTGCTCTTTAAAAAAAAAAAAAAAAGTCATATCCCTTTGTATTTTAAAGAAGCCTTCAAGCTGCCAGGACAGGCTCTAACAGATGAGCTCTGGCAAACCCGGGTGCAGTTGCTGTAAGCGGGACTGCAGCCCGCTGTCCATCCTTCTGCCCCCGCAGCCAGCCAGCGGTTACCCCACTCGGCACGGCCGGCAGCCGCCGACGCACGTCCCGGCACAGACCGTGCCGTGCACGGTGGCCACAAACTGGAAGGGCTGAGGTGGAGGGACACGTCTTTCCGCCAGCTAGCTCTGCAAGGCGACGGGATGGACGGCAGGTGGTTGCAGAAACCACCTCAAACCACTGCCTTGCTCACTGACGGACAGCAAGTGAGGGCCCCAAATACAGGCTACGGTGAAGCTACGGCAGATAACTTTAAGTAGTCTCCAGTCTGCTCTGACAGCGTGGGCTAGCTTGACTCTTAAGCTCCTGTCCTTATGGATCCTGAGGCTGGCAACAGGGCCGGGCAATGCCTTGTGAGCGAGCTCCCAAAGATGGGCCCAAAGGCTAGAAGTTGGAAAGCAGATCTCTAGGCCTCTGGGAAATTCACAGCGATGTGCTTTATCTCTTAGGCACCAAGGCAATGCTCCTGTATTAGTGCAGGTGTTAACACGGAAAGATCGTGCAAGGAAAATGACGTTTTATTCTCTATGGCAGGCTGACTTCGAGCGCTAAAACACACTGGAAGCTGATCTGAGATCCATCTATGAGATACTAAAACGCACTGAAAGCTGATCTGAGACCCACCTATGAGATACCAGGAGCGGAGGAACAGAAGGAAAAGGCTAGGCTGAAAACCAGTTGTCAGCATTCCCAAATGAGGTAGTTCCTGACAACTCCAGCACACACAGATGCCAGGACATTATGAAAACACTGTGCTTTTCGTGACTAGCACACAACTTTGCAAGACTGCTTTGGGTGTCAGTAATAAAAACGTAATAAAAAGCACACAGATATTGTCAACAGTTCAATAGCAATGCTTAACATTTTCTTGAAATTTCTGAAATCCAGAATAACCACACGAACCAAAAATAGAAGACTTAAAACTAAGTAGTACTTTTTTAATTGTACTGTTTTGTGAAATTCAGCCACATGAAACAGAAGTTACCCCTAAGTCACTTCCAGCTCTCAAAATACTGCAGTAACATCTGTGCTAAATGAATACAATTTCATTTTTTGATGGCTCAAGTTAAAAAAAAAAGAAGAGAAAAAAAAAAAAGATGACATATATCTCAAAAGGTTTCAGTGATAAACTGTGATCTACTAGGATCACTTTCTCACCACCACTGCAACAAATGTGTGCATTCCTGAAGAGGCAGAGAGAAGGACTGCAAGAGGAAGCTAGCGGAGTTCTCCACTGTAACGTATAGGACTGGAGTATGTCAGAGCTATACTTCCACACAGGATGTAGGCTGGAAACACATCAAAGAGAGAATTCATACGTGCCACCTTACACACTCCAAGTGTCTATCAAGGCATTTAAGAAACCGCAGGTCCACTGCTTGTGCTGTATGGCAGTAGGCTGTGGCAAAACACATCAGGTTCTCAGAGTCAACATGACTGACCATCGCAGGACAATCTTGCAGGCTGATGTCCAGTAAGCGTGAGCTAACAAGGCTCCAAAGGGGTTTGATTTTCCAGCAGGTAAGGTCAAGACAACTGAAATCCCCTTGTTCTCAGGCAGTATATCACTAAGGCCCTATTTGTTCCCAGGTGTACTTCAAGACAGCCCTGTAGACATGGTCTGGTTACTGGAAATAAACCCTACCTGCGTACGGTCATGACAGCTCAACCTGCTAGGAAAGATGACTGTACAAAACAGGCAGAAACAAGCTGTTAGGGCTTACAGTAGTGCCTGTGCTTACAAAACTAGGCACGGATGTCAGCAAGGCCAAGGCATTTGCTTCGGAGATGATCACGTAGTTTCTGTGTCAGTGCCTTCTGTGCCAAAGATCTCCCTACGAGACTCTAGCTTACAACAAAAATTTTGTTTAAGCTGAGAAGTAGCTGTCCTGGATTGCAAACGTCGGGTACTTCTACAGTTTCTGTTAACACTGTATTTTAGGTGCCTCATGCTCTTTAATGTCCACAAGATATCACTGAAGTGAAGAAATACTACTGTCCACCTAATACAGATGGAAAACTGAGCCAGATATAGCACGCACACTTTCTGTCACAGTAAATAATGTCACAGCTAACGGGGGGACAGAAAGGAGCCCAGATCTCAGATCTCTCTAGGATCAGTCGCTCAGGATTGCAGCTTGCGAGTTTTGTAATGTGACACACGACTACACTGACAGCTCACTGTAAGCACAATAGTATAACTGCAAAGTGCAAGCTGTGCGACGTGGTATTTACACTTGTTTGATATTTAATTATAAAATAAGAGTAATTGTAAGAAAACTTCTTAGCTTTGCCAAATTGCATAAAAGCAGAATCTATCATGAAGTTTACTTACAGAAATTTTGCAGGCTTTATTTCAGAGATGGACTATTGTGAATTACTTTCAGCTACAGTTCAGTTTGCATTAAGACCCCTGGGCTTTCAGTTCTTTTGAAAGAGAGACACCCCTTTTTGCTCAGGCCTAAAGAAGATTTCTGGATAGCAAGAGATCAAATAGAAAATAATGGAAAATTCACAGCTGTACAGTAGAACATAAGCTTTCAGACAGTACTAATGATTGTCTTAGAAAAAAAACTTTCCATGCTAATTTTTTCCCCTCAAAAATGGTGACCTTCATAAGAAGCATCTCAACAACAACAAAATCTCAAGTTTTCTGGATGCTTGAAGTGCAAACAAATATAAGGCTCATGCTATATGTTTGTTCACCATCCCTCCATCCAGAACTTTCCACCAGTTAAAAAGAAAAAGAAGAAAGAAAGAAAAAAAAAGTTAGGTAAAGGAAGTTAATTTGAAAAGAGCCTTCAAGTGAGTGACTTACATAGTTGTCTCTTGCAGACCAGCCTGGATAAAGCTGCATGTGTAGCTGCCTTTCTTTACGAGCTAGTTCATAATATTTCGCTTGTTCTTCACGGGAAAGAGCATGCCACTGCAAACAAAATAAACACAGCATTAGACTAGGAAATAACTAATACCTAGGCAACAGATGACATGAGCAAGTGCTTTTGTGACTTTGATTCAGTCCTTCCCCACTGCAAAAATGAAATTCATTAGCAGTTACAAGCACCCGTGTTTATTAACCAACTTTCAGGCATTTGTCAGCTCTGCAAATGCCAAGTGCCTTGAGCAAGACAACAATAATTTATGGAAACAGGGCTTACCAAATAATGTGCTCACAGAAGCATGCTCTCCCAACACTACTTAAAAAAAAAAGAAAACACACACCCCACCCCCCCCCCAAAAAAAAAAAAAAACCCAAAAAACAAAAACAAAAGCCCACCCTTTAGCTCCTGACAAAACAGAAAGGTTTTGTGCTGCCTTTAAAGGGCAGCGACCTCCCCACCACAGAAGGGTTTGCTGTCTTGGTTTTAAGCAGCAGCTACACACGGGTTTTCAATGCCAACGTAGAGGGCTTTCTGTGCACCAGCAGGCTCCTGTTCCAAGATCAGCCTCTAAGTACTGAGCTTCAAGGTACCTGCTTTCTGATTTCTTCTTGTTGCAATGAAAGAAAATGGCAACTGCAAAAAGTTTCTAAGATACGGAAACCACAGAACTGTAGCCTTCCAAATTACATGAGTTGACCTCTGTAGTCAAGTAGGGATAAACTTCCTGCTTTTATCTACTTAAAAAAAAAAAACAACAACAAAAACTCCCAAATCCCTCACAACCTGCACATTTGAAAAGGCACCAACTACATCAGTATCTAATTATTTGTTCGTGTTGAAACACCTATCATAGACCTGAACCAAAAAGAGTAAAGGCCTTTTAATTAGAATCAGCTTCCACTGCTGCAGCATTAGATGTGTCTTCTTGTTTGGCTTTGACAACATGCATTGGGGGGGGGGGGGCAGGGGGAGAAGAAGGTATTACCAAAAAAAAAAAAAAAAAAAAAGAAACAAAAGAAATAATTAAAAAACACATGCAAGAAAAATTTAAAAAACAAGGATTTCAGATCAGATCATATTTGTATGATTTAATATGTCATTTTGTTGCACGTCAGAAGATGTGAACTAAAGGGCCTGCCTATCTTGACTTGGCAAGTTTGACGCGTTACTGAGAGCACAGCAGCTCGGCTTATTGGCAGCTCTCAAGTTCCACACGTGCATTCCAAAACTGGAAGGTAGTGAACATTATGCCATGGCATCAGATCATCCAGCATCATGCAAAGCATCAGCTCTTGAGAACAGAGGTGGTTCCTGTGCCGGAGTGGCACAGGGTATAGTAAATAGTGACCAGGCTGACTGAACACAAAACATTTGATGACAATTAATCTCCAAGCAATTATACTGGGTAACTCATGCGTTGGTTGTACCACAGTGAAAATAGAATTTGAGGTACTTTCACAAAAACCAGTAACTTGAAAAGAGGACTCCAAGCTGTGGAAAAAGCAGCCAGTGGAGCATTGAGGTCTGATTCATTACCAAAATGGAGATAAGTAAGTCAGTGCCCTCATTCAGGCAGAGAAAACACAGCTGACATACTAAGCAACTAAGATCGATTACTATGGGAATAAGAATGAAAACATGATCCGAGAGACTTGCATGAAAGAATGAAAAAGGCAAGCACCAAGATGTCCCTTAAGAGGAGGTAACAAGAACATCAGAGAAAAGGCAGAAGGCTGCAGGAACCGGGAGAAGCGCCAATGGATTTGTGCTCTCTTTGAGGCGGGGAGGGGAGGAGTGTGGGGGGGGAAGTCTTCATACTGTAACAGAGAGGTAGCAGTTAAGGTCACGCACTGACTTCCCACTTAAAAGCGCAGGGTTTTCAGAGAGTTGCAGTGCCTGTCAATATTGACTTAGTCAGTGGTCAAGAAGACAGAGGTTCACTGAGCAAGACTGGAATAATCCCTACTCAAACTCGGATTGCTACAAAAGTCGTCCCTTTTCTCATTTCCAGGACAGTCGAGGTCAAAAGGGGTATTTACTTCTGCTGCTTTCCCTTGGAAGAACACTGACAGTGAACATCAAGTTTGTAATTGTGGGTTGGCCTGCAAATTCTTTGTGGAGCCTGGAAAGAACAAAACATGCCTACAATGCCACAGAAGCAAATGGCTCTCAGCAAGGCTCTGGGACATGTACTGGGATCATGAGGACTCAGCTGGTGAGTTTAGAGACATTCAAAACTTGACTGGGCAAGGCCCGGAGCAACCTGATGTAACTGGACCTGCTTTGAGCAGGTGTTGGACTAAATGACCTCCACAGGTCCCTCCCAACCTATGTGACTCTACAATTGGGCCATGTTATATTAACTTTTGAGTTCCATCTCCACTGGTGTCCAGTGTTCACCTTTGAATGATCCCCTCCTCCTCTGACGGACACCAGCCCAAGGGAGGACCCAGAAGGTGATCTGAATGCTCCTTCCATGTGTGAATCAGGATATTTCATGCCTGAGGTGCTGACACCGTGACATGAGTGGAACAGACACCAATTTGATGATGCTGCTAACGCTGATAAAAGAAAAATCGAGATACTGCTTTTATTTTTAGTTCCATGTTTTATCTTCTATAGCTAATTTGATAGTTGCACATTAGTTAGCACCTCAAGCAGAAAGTGAGCCATCACACCCAACTAAAGGGAAACACACACAAATTAGCAGCACACGTGAGTACACACACCCCCTCCTGTACATACCCTTCTGCCAAGAATCTGGTTGATAGCTGCGCTTTCTTTCAGAGTACACTCTGCTACAACGTTCGCTCTCATTTCTTTCATGTACAACATGAAAGCATTCAGAGGTTTCTTAATATGAGGTCTTTTTGGCTCTTGTTCTTTTCTCTGTTCATGCTGAGGCTTCCTAAAACGTGGTGGGGGAAAGGGAAAGGAGGGGAAAAAAAGCATCCATTTACCTTCAGCCTAAAAAAAACCAATGGAAAATTACCAACCTGTGGTTACAGTAGCATTTAAGTAGGAAGAATGAGAATTTCAGTGGTCATCATGTCCCATCCACTTCCATATCTTTTCAGAGAATTGACTTAATTTAACATGCGGGGAGGATGTCAGGTTGACATTCTCTAGCAAATAACATTTGATCTGTGAATCTGCTCCAAATTCATCACTTGTCCCAATTCTCTTTTTGCAAGGCTATCCATAGTACCCTAGAAGACCACTGCTACAGGCAACAGGATAGCTCCTCATCCACTTCTTTCTTAAGCCTTTTGCCCTCGAGTACTAAGTGATAAGGCAGCTTTTTACTAGTAAATTTTGCAGTTAAGACCTCTTCCAGCAGAAGTTCATGAGTTCACACTCAAGCAACATTCACAGGGAGACAGCTCCATGATTACGTCTGAATCAAGATGGCTGTTGCCGATAGCTAAAATGTGCTGAACTGGAATGAAAAATGGTTTCATGTCTTATTACTCTTCCCAAACAGCAGCCCACATCTTCCATTTTCGTTACAGGAGAAGAGTTAAAATTCAAAGAGGTCATGAAAGGTACTTCTGTTTTTTTTTTAACCTCCTTGACTCTTCTTCAGACAGAGTTAGTTCTCAAACATTTATAGATTAAGGACTAGTGCAGAAAGGCAGACTCACACATGCATTAGCTCACTGTCGTTGTGCGGATGTTCTTGTTTTACTTGAGGTGTTACAATAGCTGGGTGAGGGATTCCAGTTGTGTGAGGGCCTGGAGGACCAGGAATCATGTGATGTGAAAACCTAAAAGAGAAAACAAAGGAAAGTCTGTAACCCTACTGAAGACAGGCATCAAACATGTATGACAGCAGCAGGATGCCCCAAGAATGCAAACGCTACGGAGCTTGCAATGGAAGACAATTCTTCAAGAGTGCATGAAAAATATTTGGCTAAGATTTGTGCATTGTAGCCCATTTATTCAAGAAAAACAAACAAACAAACAAATCAGTCAACATTTTGGTTGTAAAGAAGTTATTTTATTACCTTTCAGGCAAACAGTTTTAGCAAGAACACAAGAAACATTTAATGGTTGTACTGTTGCGCTGACTAGCAATAAAAATACACATTTCTTAACCAAAAACTGTATTTCCACACCAAGATATAAACATTTGTAAAATATCCACCACCAGCCAATGCAAAGGAGGGAACTGCCATGCAGAAACAAAATAAAAGAAGAAGAGTCTTTTCAAGAAGTCCCTGATGGCTCTCTAAGGAATCTATTACATTTCAAGGTACTTAAGCTAAAAGATTTTAACCTCACTTCGCTTAAACTCACAATTCTTCCCTCAAATGCTTAAAAAATAAAAATAAATTAAAAAAACTCCTGCATCCTGGAAAAAGGGGGGGAGGGGGGGAGAGACAGAGGAAGACTTTTGTCCTAAATAGACCTTCCTTTCATTTGTACAAGGGAAGCGGAAAAGAAAACCAAAGTACCACTAACTCAATCATCCCCCCTACTAACCCAGGTCATCCTCAAGGATAGCTGAGACGGGTCTTGAAGGTGCTGAGCTTTGCAAGCTCAAGTGCAGCAGAAAGCTTGCACACTTTATTTTGAACTGGTGGACAGTACCATTAACATAAAAAGCAAGCTCAGGCTCCAAAGGTTTGCTAAATGAGTGCTGGTTAAGGAATCGCATCCAACCTCTCCTTTCTCCAATCCCTAGTCCTCTTGCCCTTTTCCTTCAAGCCATCAAAATAAAGCAAACACAAAGCCCTGTAACCAAATCAGGTCATTTTACTGCAGAGAAAGAATGGGGTTTCTTCCCAATCACCCTGACAGGCACATGCTTATCATTCCCCTGTAAAGAAGTGAAGGGACAGTGATAATCCAAAGGAGCCCACACAAGTAGAGGCAAGAGGACCCACCACTTAACAAGTGGCCTGTCTTAAATCCCCGTGCAAGAGGATGTGTCTTCTACAGGTCACACAAAACCCCACCAAGAATGGTATATTGCAACCTCGTGTACACCAAGCACAGGATGCAGAAGCTGTCTTTAGAGTGCAAAAGCAGAGGACAGGAGGTCTGGAGTGTCTCATGGCCAAGTCTCAATTAGCATTGCTTGCTAGCACTTAGACATAAAGACACAGTGCCTGATTCACACACCAGTACAAATACACTGTGCTGGCATCCCTTGCCATTAGTGGCTTTGGACTATGAAATACCTACTTGCGAGCAAGTTTCCACACGGAATGATGCCTAAATGATTCAAGACTAATTACCAACAACTTTGAAATTAGAACTAGAGAACGCAGACTAGAGAGACAATCCACCTGGTTGCATACTTGCATGAGCAAAACCCAAGGATGCACGCTACGTGTTGCATCTAGAAATGAACTAACAACTCATTTCAGATGAAACAGCTCAATTAATTGTTGACAATTCACTGGTGCTCCTAATTGCAATACTTCAGAGACTGCCACAAAAATGCTGAATGAGACCAGTGTGGGATCCAGGCAAACTGTATACACACAAATATGTTAAATAAAAATGTACGCATAAAGTTTTAGCTGACTGAAAAGCAAGCAAAGGCAGACCAAGATGCAAGCAGAAGAGCAACTTGCCCTCTAATGCCAGCAGTTACTCCCCAGTCAGTCATTCACCTCCTACACCTACCTGGACATGGAAGGGTCGACTGAGAGTGAGGATGGATAGGGCTGCCTGAATCCACTCGAGATGGGATATACAGGCTGACCTTGCCTGAGGTCACAGAAGAAAGGAACCCATCAATCACACGATACGGTATTCAGTAGTTACTCTAGAGTTACAAGCACTTGATGGGAACTCAGTACTAGTGACAAGTAAATAGTAATAGGTAAAACTTTCAAGAGTTCTGCTGTATTCCAAGCTAATGAATACTTGAATGCTTTGGACTTTCTCCCTTGCTATTGAAAGACTCCCAATCTAGGTTTCCACTGGGGAGGAAAGCAAAACAACCAGCCTTCCTTCCCCAAAGCACACGAGCACATGCGCGCGCGCACACACACACACACACACACGCACGCACACTCCTCTATCTCTATCCCTCTCTCACCTGGTTTTAAAAGCACCGGAATCAGATTTGGTTAACTAGCTGTTAGGAAAGAGGCATTTTATTCCGAATAGTTCTACTGTAGATCAGCACAAGAACACCAGACTGAATTATCAAGCTAGAAAACCTTTTGAACAGTTTTATTAAGTCTTCCAAATCTTAGGACTCTCTCCATTTGCATCTTCTATAGTGAGGTGCAAGTGGCCAGCTTTTCTAAGAACGTGTAAGTTTATTTCATTAAAAAAAAGCCCACAGCAACACAAGTCCATCTTAACTACTTAAAGTTCAAACTTTGCAAACCAGTAAGAGAAGCTTGTGTGAAATTCTTACCTCCTTTATGCTGCCACATATATGGAATATTTTGTCACCAGCCTGTCATTTGGACTTTTTAGTTTTTATCATCATCACTACATTTTGGTTACTTTCAGTTAGCAACGGTTCAGGTCGCGACTACGATTAACACCCTGAAGTAGCATGCTATGGTAATGCAAACAGATACCAGTTCAGTTCAAATACCTGAACCAGCCCAGAAAGACCACCGCACACATCAGTCTTACTCAAACAGTTACTTATTGACTGGCAGATCCGCTTTCAGAGGGGAAAAAAGGGGATACTGGCCTTTATAAGGTTCAGGATACAGGTTTCGCATTTGGAGTACGTTACTGGAAATGAGTTCTGCTCAAAGCGAAGGGGGGGGGAAGTGGAGGAAGTTTCAGCAGCGCTACGGCACAGAAGGCAGCTGGAAGCCATATAGCACACGGGACAGCTGGGTACGTCCCGCTGTCGGTGAGTGCCGCTGAACACATCCCCAGAAGCCTTACAACATCGGATCTTGTCTCTCCTCTTCTTTGTCTTTTCCCTTCTTCCTCCCCCCAGCCTCTGCCTCAAGAAACCATTCAGAAGAAATGACTGGCCACATCTGGAAAACGCATGCCAGGAACTGCCTGGTGGTGGTGGAGGTGGGGAGTCAGCCGAGCAGCAACGAATCGGGGATGGGGGGTAGGGGATGGGGTGGAGGGGGAATAATTAAAAAAATTGAGGGTCAGATACTTCCCTATTTTAGTTTGGTATCTGACAATAATTTGTTCCAAAAAGGCATGTGGCACTTCCTCAAAGATTTGCCAGCAATACAGCATTTTACCTTCTTCTGCTCTCTAATTTCTCTGCCTGTTGTAATCTGGATCATGTTCCCTTCCCACAGACACATTAAAAAATAAAAATTAAAAAATCTGCATTGCTTTTTCCGTGGGCACAGACTAGTCAAGATCCAGATTCTAAAGCACTGAAATTTTTGCTGAGTTTCCTTATCCCCTGCTCCGACAGAACTGAGGGCAAGTACCTATCTACCCCAAGCAGATATGAAGCATCCTGCCAAATCGATTACTCTGAAAATACCATGTGTTTCCTCCAAAAGGAAAATGACGCCCTGAGTGGTAGAGAGAGATCCTGAGAGTGCTAGTATTAGCAAGAGCAGCAAAATCTTCCAATGACAGAGGCTTCTCTCCATACAGAAACTGTAAAAAGCAGCAGACTACAAAAGTTTGTTCTCCATTTGGGTGCAGTTTCAAGATTTCCCCACATACACACTTCAAAGTTCCTTCTCACCTCCCCTCCCCTCAGTAATTGCAATTTTGTTTATTAAGAATTTACATTTAATTCCTTGAGAACTGTTTTCTGTTATCTTTCCAAATGCCAAGAGCCACAAATCTGAGCCATAAGAAATATATAGGCTTCAAAGTGAAATCTACACACTTCAATTTCTGTACGTGTTCAAAACCCAGATTCAATTCATTTCAAAGATCGACATTTTTTGATCCTTTCAACTAAAATAACATAGTAATTTCTTAGTGCAGTGACATTCTTATTTTGTAAATGCTGCAATTGATTGAACAACTGCGAGTGGTGTGAACGTGCACCTTCGTCTGAAAAGAAGCTAAAAGATCTTACCAGCCAAGAGGTGGTGTTATCTGTCCAACCCCCCCTGGAGACAAGGGATAGAAGGTAGGGAGATCAGGAGCTGGAGGATGCCTGGACATGCCTGTTAAAGAGCACAGAAGAATGAATGACTTTCCCCTCAAAATACTACGCATAGCGAGCTACAGTTCACGGCTAACACGGCCAACGCTATGATGGAATTAGCGCTCTGGGTAAGAAATAACCACCTTCTTGGTTAGCGTTAAAAGCAAAAGGCTATCCATGCCACCTTTAAAATAATAAGCAACTTGCACATGATATTGCAGTTCAAAGGGAAATACTGGAAAAATCAAAGTGGATGGAGGAAATAAATGTATGGGTAAGGACCTGCACAAGTTTAGATCTCCTGTAAAGTGCGTTAGGCAATACTGTCCTCTCAATGGTTTCACCAAACCCATTTGGATCCTGAGGACCTCTCCTAACACACCGTGAAACAAGAGGAAAATAAAGCGTCGTCAAAGAGGCAGCACAGCAGAGCTATTAGATTAGGTAAATTGCTACTTGTACATTTTCGCGGGTTCCCTCATGGATTCACAGATTTTGGAAACTTGCTACCAGAGAGGATCAGTGGTTAATTAAGAACCATTTTCAGGCCTGTAATGGTCACACTTGATATGATTCATTTGGCTTCCAATTGTCACTCCAGCTCCAACTAAGCTCTTCATCAAGTTGACTCCTGTGGGCTCCAAGGTCAATCTGTTTTGCATTGGTAGTATTTCATGGAAAAATAAGAGTCCCATCAGGAATGATCCATCAGCTCACATCCCCCAGAACAGAGAGTCCTACAACTGCAAGAATCACCTCAAGATTAAAGCTAATCCTTGTCCCAAGAGGGTCTGTGGTCTCCATTCTTCACCTAAACCTTGTGCCCCCAGGAGACATGGAATTACGGTTGCAGAGGCCACAAAGACATTGGTTTATTTAAATGTGTTTGGGGAAGAGGGGGCTAAAGCAGAAGGAATTGTTAAGTCTACTTCACATGTTAAATCAGCTGCTTTAAAAGGGTATTAAATATTTATGTGGTAACACTCCCAAGGTCCAAGACTGAGCGTGTGCTACCTTGAGACTCGGTTTATAGATTGATGCTACTGATTTATCCTCTTTCCCCCCCGCCCCCCAGTTTGTATTTAAACCTGCTGAATTTAATTACAAGATTTGAAGAATATCTTTCAGGACTGTGTACAGGAAAGGATGGAAAACAATATTGGTGGCGTTACTGTCTCAGAAAAGCTAAATTCTCAGACTTGGGACCACAATCTGAGTGAGGATCAAATTTCTGGACAGTTGTCTTTTCAAAGGTGTAAAATAGCTGGTGGCTGACAGGAGAGGGAAGACTTTATATATCCCAGGGTTTTTATGTGAGAGGGAATGCTCTTTCAGAGCAGTTTAAAAAAAAAACAAAGGTGAAAAACAAGCCCAGTGTCTCATCTCTCTTGTCTCTGGCGACAGTTGATGCTCCTGGGAGTGACAACATGACCTTGCCCCTGCCAGACTCAGTTCTGGGCAAGGAGCTGGGCCACTCCTTCCCTAAAATCCGTATTTCTGACCCACAGAGACGACGCTGCTCTCTCTGCACTAATGCACACTGGTTATCGCTAGTCCAAAACTTCTGGCCCCTTACAGGGGGCTGCCAGCTACCTAACACGCAGCAGGAACACGCGCCAGCTACCATATGGTCAGTGCTCTCCAAAGCAAGTTCTTGCTCATGAGAGGGTTAAGAAAAAAACAGTAAAATAAAAATGGAAGGAAGAAACGACCACCTTTAGCAAGGCAGTGGCTGTGTGTCCATTCCAAAGTGCCTGGGGTGCAAGAGGCAGTGCCGCGGGCAAGCTGCCGTGGATCCCCTCGTTAGGGGATTTTGGTGGGAGGAGGGCACCCTTGCATCAGAGCTGGGGCACCAAGGCAGTGCCTCGTCTCAGGCCCACGGTGGGAGGCGAGGACAGAAACAATGGTCGGAGGCGTTTGGCAGAGGACCTGAGGCGGGGGGGGGGGATCCTCTCTTCGCAGCAACTGCATGGGCCACTTCACTGGGGCTGCTCCCACACGCCAGCGGCACTGGAACGGCGAGTATGGAAAGACCACACACATCAAGGAGACCGTCACAGCCAAAACCAGAAGCCTCCAGCCTGCATTATCTGCCCCCATCTCCACCAGACACTGAGCAAAGGGATCGAGAGCCCGTTCAGGAACACCGGAGGGGCATGAGCTCCCCCCCTACCCCCCAGCAGGGCCCCTCGCCAGGCTCGTGCTTGGGGACGTGAGCGGTGGGATGCACCAGAGCTGGACAGGGGAGAGGGCAAGAATAGGCAGAAGGGAGGATGGGCAGCAGAAACAACAAACCACAAGTTGTTCAGTTTGGGTCTGCAGGACAGGAGTACAAAAATAAACCCGGGCTAAAGGCAAAGAATTGGGGCGCAGGAGGGCAAACCCATCACGCAGTAAGTGAAAACCGCTTGAGCTCATGAGCTGCAGCAGCGAGGTGTGCCCCAGCCATCGCAGCCAGCTCAGGCAAGAGGTGGAAATCCCGTTCTTTAATGCACGGCACCCCTGGGATTTCAAGGAACAAGCGTGAATATCCTTCTCCTGGGCACTGACGCAAAGGAGGAAGACAAATGAGGACAGAAGCTCTCCATTTGCTTCTTCCAACTCTGAAAAAGATATTATACAAGTATTTACAGGCCAGGCTTTCCAGGCAGAGTGCTTTTTGCATTCCCCCTCCCTAAAAAAAACCCCACCCAACTAACCAACAAACAGCAAAAAACACACAGAGCCACAAGGCCATGGTATTTTCTGGATGTAGCCCATGTTATTATCTGCATGGCACAGCCAAAACAAAAACTAGGCATTCAGGGAAAGTCAGAATTAAAAAAAGTCTCTCTCCCTAAACAATGGTGGCTAGACACCTCTCCAGGTAAATGGGACAACTGTGCACGTGGATGTGCACCCAGGTAAAGCAGAGCTTCACAGTCTTGTCAGCTAGGTGTCATGCCACATGGCAGGACAGGCGAGTGCAGAAAGAGGCAGTGAGGGGCACCCTCCAGGCCCTGGCACCGACAGACTTCACGCCCGCGCACAGACGACCTGACTACAGCCAACGCCTTCGTAAACCCTCTGCTCCCTATCCTTCCCTCCTCGCCACCAGCTCTCCTGAGCAGGCTTCTCCCCCTCAGGCCCTTACCCAAACCCCGGCTCAGACCCGTGCCGACGAGGGTCAGTCCTCCCCTTGCACCTCCCCAAGAACCATCACATCCCCCGCCAGCTCCTGCATCCCAGTGCAAGCAAGCGCACCCTCCCCAGGAAAGCCCTGGGTTTGCCAGGGTGCCAGGCTCTCGGCGCAGGCTGAGCTCGGCACCTCGGAGGTCGCCGGCGCTTCCCCGGGGCCCTGCAGACTGACCCGGAGCGCGGCTGGTCCGACGCTCCCAGACGAGGATCTGGGGAGCTTGCTTTGTTTGTTTTAAGGAGTCCTAGGGGCACAGAGAAAAGTGACACCCACGACTCGGACATCTAAAATGATGCTTTCTGCAGAAGGCAGCGGGCACGAGAAGGTTAAAAGATGCCACGTTTGCAAAGCTTAACTTGCGCAGGCTCGAAAGTGTATTTTATGGGCTATGCTTCAGTTGTGCCAACTGACGTACGGACGAATTCGGACAGCCAGAATAGAAAGGCAAAAGAAAAGACTTCAATCACAGCACTACTGAAGTACTCTTCTCCCGTTTTCGGGAAGGTGAGGGATGATCGCCATTTCCACATCTGCATGCTGCAAGCCTCAGGCACCACAAGGGATGGTGAGGACTGGCTTCTGCTTATTGAGATTTTAAAAGATTTTGACGAGTAAAGCAAGCCTGAATTATCATATTAGAAAGAGCATGAAGATTTAAACAGCCAAGTTAAATATCAGCATCACAGCAGAATTACCATCTCTGAAAGCGGGCATGCACGCCTGGAACCCTCCCTCTAAAATATCACAAATAAAGCTCTGTCAGCAGCACAGAAGGCACCAGGACCACTCTGCATCCCCACTCCGCTGGGACGGGACAGGCTCACCTTGTTTGGAGCTGACGTCGGAGGGGATGTGAGACGGGTGCGACCCCGGGGAAAAGTGCTCATCGCTGTAGGTGATAAGAGGGGTGAGGGGGTGAACCGCATGAGAAGGCTGTACCACTGGCACCTTGTTTGACTGCAAGAGAAGAAAAAAAATTTACATTAAATAGTGTTAGCAAGGTGGGGCTTCTGCATTAAGAGAAAAAAAAAAAAAAGACACTTCCAAAATGCAGTTTTTACATATTTGTATTACTGAAGGGGGGTAAAGAGATGGACAGATACTACATTGGGGCTGGTGGATGGCAACCAGGTTTGCTGCCAAAATTGGCATCCTTGAACCACCGGCAGCCGAGGAGGGATGTGGGCGTTGAGGAAATGCAGGGAAATGGGTGGAGGCTGGAAGCAGGGGGAAAGGCATTTGGGAGACACGGAGACAGGGCCAGGGAAGCGGTGGCCAGAGGGCAGCAGGGCAGGAGGAGCACCACGCTGGGCAGGCAGGCATCTTGCACCAAGGGCTGTGACCGAAGGACAGCAGAGCCAGCAGAAGCGCTGAAGAAATCCTTCGGCTATGGGATCAGCATTAAAAAAAAAAAAAAAAAAAAAAAAAAAAAAAAAAAAAACAAAAAAAGGTTTACAGTGCAGGTTTGCCACATCTCCAGCCTTAAGGGCAACATGAGCTTCACCGACTTCATTCCTCCTCTCCATTGCTCTCCTGCACAGCCACAGCACAGTGCAGCGGGGACAAGCCCCCACCGTTGGTTGCCAGAGGGTACGGTGGGTTTTTTCCCTTGCAACTTGACAAACTCTGGCTGAAGTCTCTTGGTTTGTGTAGCAGGTAACTGAAAAAACCACCCTTAAAATCCTGATTTCATTTGTAAGTGGTTGGCAGCAGCCTCTCCGAGGGGTCAGTTAGGGAAGAGACCCGCTGACCGCCCAGGGACAGTTGGGAGGCCTCTCACCGCATCATGCCAAGGAGAAACCAAAGTCCTACAAACACCCAACAGGGTCCTGAAACGGGTGCCATAAGGCAATGTCCATGCAGGCCAAGACACATGCTTCCCACCAGAGGCGCACGTGAGGGGGCAATCGGCGTGATGGAGGGACATCACCCAAAATCACACTCTTGGATCAAGGCTGCAAGACAACGGGACTCATCCCTCCTGACAAAATTAACGTATTAACGAAACTGCCGTATTAACGCTGCTTGAAACGCAAGCTGCTCTTCCCATGGTAGGACAAGCTGTAGTGATGATGCCAGTGTGTAACAGGCACTCCTCATTTGTACCCCGCCACTCTACCCTGCCCCTTAGCAAAATTAATTATGGCACAAACAGGTTCTTAATAAAATAAAATAAAAAAAAAAAAAAGGCAAAAAAAAGCTGTCCTTCAGACAGAAACGCTGATAAAACTCAGCAAGGACAGCCTGTCAAATGTAAGGAATTAAGAAAAAAAAAAAATTTAAGAGCCCAATGAAATTAATTTTCTTTGAGTTCACTATTGAAATTCCGGCACAAACAGATGTTAGGACAATACTTCAAGTACAAACCCAGGATTTCTCTGGACTTCTGGAAGCAGAAGGGTTATTAAATGGACAACTCAATTTATTGTTAAGGCCGGTAGGAGTAGAGGAAAGGGAGCTAATGGGAACCAGTGCAGCAGTTTCTGCTTGCCTTGTTTCCAGAGCACCACCTTAAGGAACTTGCATTAGCAGGCAGTATCTTCTTAATGTCTGACCTATCCCTCCAGTCATATAGCTCAGAATCTGGTGCCATGAATTTTTGCTAAATTATGCTATCCTTGCTCTCCTCTTAATTTTACGGTTTTCAACACAGATTTGCTTTCCTGTGGGAAAGAGATAAGAACCTGAGGATTTTAATTTAAGCTTCGGCCTTGTCTTATATTTTGCAAGATGGAGAGAGAAAGCAGCGCTAGTAGGTGTTTTAAAGCCAACAAGCATTAGGTCCATTTTTGTGACCAAATAATAAAAGCAATATGAATTCTCAATAATATCTATGAGTTGAGTTGTAAAGGGGATAGCTCAGACTGCTATTCATCTTCCTGTCTGTATAAATTCAGCAAAAACCAGATGCCAACAAATTTCAGATGATTAACAAATCGGGTCTCAGTCTTTAGCTATGAGACTTGTGGGCCAGCCCACCATTCAGCAATTACTTTATCAACAATAAACTGTATATTATGAATAAAGATCAAGCAATAGCTGTATTTAGGTCACATACACGCAGTTGCTAATCAGCATTAATTTCTCAAAATTTAGTAATTAACATTTTTTATTATACTGGATGTCATTGTCACGCACACCCCCGGTATCAAGGTTACTTGCTCTCAGAAATCACCCGTCTGTACTTCGAGCAAGCCAATCCCCAAACCCTCTCGCTCTCCAGCATCCTGCAGATCTTATTTTATTTTCTGATTCTCGGCACCTTATCCCCCAAGCCCACGGCAGCAGCTTTCAACGGGTGAAGGAACTGCAAGAAGTCAGGAGAAAAGCAAACCGCTTGTCAGCAGGCTTAAAATTAACATATAAACAGGCCATATCCCCATTAAGAGCATTTGGGGGTCTGCAGAGCCAGAAACTGGAAAAAAAAAAAAGTAATAAAAAAGAGTAACAATAATAAGGACTCTCCAGCCTGCCTGCCCACAACACTTTGGGAGGACCTAGGGAGCTCTGGCAGCTAAATCCTGCTGGGCACCCAGGCCTGCCACCGGACAGGGGCTCAGTGGGCACAGGCTGAGCCTCCCTGTTCCCCGTGGTCCCACCACGATCACCAGAGTGACTGACAGGGGCAGAAAACACAGGGCGACATGTGTGAAACGAAACTAGGATGAGAATGGCCTGATGACGTATTTTCCAAAAGCCCCGTGGACAAAACTGGTTCTGCTCTGGCACCTGCCCTACAAGCCAACCCAGATGGGTTATTGGGGTCCTCCTCCCAGAGGAAGTTCAGGGCAGGAGACCAAGACCTCACGTGCAGACCTGGATGCCCCTCTTGCCGCCCTCTCAACCCTCCCACCCTCAGGCTGGGGTGAGGGGAGGAGTAGATTGGCCCCACGCACCCCGGCCAGTCCCACGGGTACTGGCTTGCACCCTTCACCCCGGGGATATCCAGACTGGGGACGATGCCGAAGCCCTTTCCACTGCCTACTGCTTGCAGTGGGCATTACTGCCCCCAAGGGCTTTCAGGGCTGTGCAACATGGCCAAAATCCTACCTCACACTGAGGTACGAGACAGCGCTGGTTAGACGACTCCTACTGCAGTCCGGTGTCTTTACCCATAGGCTTCCTCTTCCTCCCACAAACACGCCACCCCTGCTACATTTGTCTCCCCAAATCCTCCAAAGACGATGCTGCAGAAACACTTGAGCAACCGACAGAGGCCTGAACCGTGGGTCAACGTGATCTCCATGCAGGGGGAACTCGGTCCCCCACGCTTTGCTAACCAAGCCAGTACCTGCCAACCAAGCCAGCAACCACCACGGCTCTCCCCAGCACGTTGGTGACATTTACATCTAATGTAGGCATGGTTCGTGGAGCACCTTTTTGCCTCCGCACAACCTTGAAATCTTCTCCTGCAAAACCCGATCAGTCCACACGCCTCCGATGAGACTATTACTTAATTACCCGTGGTCCTACATAAGGTTCTTCAATATTTCAGTACAGAAATTATATTTCATCCCCCCACCAATACGCAGTATTTTGGTGCAAGCTGGTACCTAAGCAGCTTCTAGAAACACAGTAAAGCAAATAAGGATGCAATTCTCATTTCCAAGACAATCTGAAGAAGTTGGACATTTGTTGAAACGCTTCCTAACGCAGCTCTGATGCGGCATACGTGGTCTACTGCCACACCACATCAGTTTAGTCCTCTTCATTAAACTCTGGGCCTAAGCTTCTTCACACAACCGGGAAAGTAAAGGAAACTGAACGTACAGCCTAGCTCAAGATCTGCGATTTGGAAAAAATAAGTAACCAAAAATAAGGACCTGTGGCTTACAAACCTGAAGACCTTCCGTTATGCTTTAAGGCACCTTGTCACATGTGTGCCACAGCCTGTTATGAACATTAAAGGTTAACGGCAAAGGGATCACCCATGCCTGTTGGCCTGGGGACATCCAGCTGTGCCCCACGGGACCGAGCTCAAAGGGACACTTGCTCCTGAGCAACTAAACCTTGGTGGCTTCCTTCTCGGAGGCTGGTTTCCCACCAGGCCTCCAGTCCCACTGCACAGTCCTGCAGCACAGCCTATGGCAGCACCCTTTGGGAACTGGCCTTGCACTCAAGGGACCTCTGCCCGGCCCTCCCTGGGGCACTTCTGCTGCTTGGACGTTTGCTCATCAGCTTGGCCTTCACAGTTGGTATCTTTTATTTCTCCCAAGCACCTCCTCAGGCTGAAGTGAGGCAGCGCAGGCAGGGGACAGTCCCCTGAAGGGACACCGACAGGGCAGACAGGCAGGGCTGGGAGAATATACACATACTGGAAAGAGCAGGAGGTGAATTATTTGGCCAGTTAGTGCTAGGATGAAGCTGCTATTTGGTTCTATGACCGACCTGAAAAAAACCCAAAATGCCTAATAAAATGTTGGTAGGCAAAGGGCAAGAGCTCACAGGGAAGAGGACCCTGACCCAGCCGTAGGCGTTACCTCAGCAGGAGCTTCGCCGTGCACCAGGCACTGGTTTAAAACTGTTGCCACGTTAAAGTAACGCAGGAACAACTGCCCAAGTCAGCACAAGAGCAAACGTTTCCCTTGCAAACAGAAGTCACGGTCTGCAAGTGATAAGGCTTGGACCGGCATTTTGGGCAGGGCAAGGATGGGGAGAAGAAATCCCCCCCGCCGCAGCACTGGCACAGCTGCTGCCATGCGGCTGGGTAACCCCTGCAAGTGCTCTGCACTGGCAATGCCCTACCTGGATTTGCAGTTACTCGCCATTTTAAACACGCACCTGTCCTCTCATCTGAGGAGTACACTTTGAGACAGTTTAAATTAGTCTCCGGTGAGTTGGTGAGATGGTGAAACGCTGCATCTCAGATTCAGTCTGAATCCAGGAGGTTTTTCCTCATTTTTTTAAATGCTGCTGAAGAAAAGCAAGGCTAACAGAAAAAAAAACAAACCCCAAGCCCTTCCCAAGCAGCTAGCTAATGCTTCAGCAAAGGCCTGCACCTGTAAGGTATCCTGTATGCAACAAGTGTGCAAAAACTATAAAAAGCCCGAGACAGCCACGGCAAAAATGCCTGTAGGTCAGCGCCGGGTGAGGCGGGTGGCTGGGAGCTCCCACTGGAGCTGGGGGGACCATTTGTTCCAGCTGCTGCACAGCGAAAGATATTAAATTAACGACCCTTCAAAGGACGTGCACAACAAAGGAGGTCGCAGACAGGCAGGGAGGTTCGCAGAGAACTGCGAGCAAGTGAGCCCATGCACACGAGACCCAAGCGTCCCTGGGTCAACACCCGAGAGGTGCTGGGTTGGTTTTTGTTTTGGTTTCCCTCTTTTCTTTAAACAGAAATCTGCTTCTAGAAAGCCAAAAAAGGCCCCAGCCTGTCTACTTTTCCTCTCCTGTCAACAAGTTGTGTGTTGGGTACAGGCACTAGCAGACGGTCTTCTTGATTCAGACTAAAATAAGCCCATTAAAAAACAACCAAAACTTAAGGATGGAAAAATGCATGCATTCCCTTTTGTTCCTGAAAAAGAGGGTCATTTTGAAAAAACATGTCTTCGAGCTTTTGACAGCAAATGTAAAATTCGGGGGAAAGCGCAACAACAGATAGCTCCTCCAAAAAAATCCTCCAAAACAACCCCAAACTCTTCCACTATTGCTATAGCAGTACCTCAAAACAAAAGGACCAATGACTTGTTGGAGGATTTGAGGATACCTTGACCTGAAGAGACAAGAAAAACCCATCCCTTTTTTAGCTTATTTAACTTCTAGTTTCTAGAACCCTGAAATCATCCTTAGGCAGAAGGTTTTAGCAAACCCAGAAGACGGCAGTTTCAGTTGTCCTCTCAAAACAGTGACAGCATTTTAATGACTAAACTAACTCTGCATTTATGCCTTTGCTGACCAGCTGTTGCAATAAAAATGCAAGACCAAGAAGAATGTAGTTTTGGAGCAATGTCAAAACCAGGCCCATGTCCGGGTTCATCATGGACGAGCTTTAGCACAAGGGGACAAGAGGTGGAAGAAGAGGAGGTAACAGTAAGGTGTTTTGGCCAGAACTAGTTACCAATAGATGAAAACAAGCTCATAAACACTGGTAATAATTGCAATTACAATCGCCACCTTCCTGGGAGCTATTGTACAATCCCTTTCCATAGACAACTTCGCAGACAAGCTCGATATGTAGAGAGCTTGGGTTACTTCCCCGCTCCGCCTCCCGCCATCCCCAAACCATTTATTTAGAGCAGTTTTATGTCCAAAGCCAACCTCCTTCTAGGCTCTTGACAGCAGAGATCATTTTATGCTTAATTTTCAAAACCTTCTCCAATCCTTAGACATACAGTTGCGAAAATGACATAGCAGGTATGGGGGTGGTGGATTTGTAACCTGACTTTTAGCCTCACCTGAAGCTAAAGCGAGCAGGGATGGGAAAGCATGCCCACAGGAACACCCCGCTCACAGGAAACAGGGGCTTAAGAATATTGTGATTTATGAAAGCCAAATAAAAAAGGCGCAGCCTTTTTACTCTGCTTCACAACTCAGCAACGGGAAGCCATTTATCTCACTGACCTTGCATGCTTACAAACAGCGGGGGTGACACCCCAGGGACTCGCCCGGGTAAGGAAGCAATGTGAAACGCTGTATCCACTCCGATGCAAAGTTTTAGGGCTTTGCAACTGCTCATGCTTCCTCAGAACAACACTAGAATCAAAATCGCACGTTTCAGGGGGTAAACTGATGGCTTGCTGAGGTCAGGAAAAAAATCCTCCTGGTCCCCCTTTTCCTCACATACTGTACTTCAGCGCTTCGCCACGTAATTAAGTTGTATTTAGTGCGGGCAGCCAGGGAAGGGGAGAACAAAAAAGTTAATTTAATTCAGTCATTGAAAGCTTCCCTCTGCCTCCCCAGGCCACGTTGCATCAGGCGACCGCAGAGCCGCAGCATCCCAGGAGACCCCCGGGAGATGGAGAGACGAAGCTGCCAGCGCATCAGCAGGCGAAGGAGGCACCCGTGATCCTTGCCAGCGTTTCCCATGGTTATTCGGGAGCAGGAGAAGCTTGCGCCCCTTTTCCAGCTGCCCAGACCGCCATCCTTTTTGGGAAGCCCAGCAGCAAGCAGCTGTGGCTGCAATACATGGGAAAGGCAGCTTCACGGCCAACAGTGCTGTGCCACCGTCCGCGGGCACAGAGATCAGCACCTGAAGCAAAGGGGGTGTCATGGCTGGAAAGGCAGGCAGCGTGCGAGGATAGGCAAGAGGAGTCGGAGCAAACCGCTCTGCCTAAAAGCCCGAAGGGTCGGTGCATAATAAAAACTTCAGTACAACAGCCAGGGGAGCACTGCAAAGAAAAGAGTAAATGCGATTTGATAAAGCCTGGGATAAGGATCTATCCAGACGGATTACAGTCAGTAACCGGATTCAGGTTAATTGCAACGTTACTGAGAAACCACCTCGCTAATGGCTTGTCTACATTCCTGTCTTTTTCCAACTTCCCCCCCCCCCCCCTTCATTCTTGGAAATTAATACAGCACAACTGTGATGGGTTTTTGCTGAAAAGTTGTAATAAACATTTAAGTTCCCTCAAGACAGCTTTGAAAACATGGGTGTTGAACCTCTGACAGAAACATGCTTTATTTCAAGTGTTCATTAAGCACTGCCATTAAGTAAGTGATTAAAGCACACCCAGTATTAAAATAGCTTGATTAGAAATCCCCTGCTATCTCCATTTTCTTCTCTCCCGTGACTTCTTAATTTGTTTGTTCTTGCCTGCTCAGGAAGGCTGTCGGGAGACCTGGAGTGCTGGTGAACCACACGGGGAGCCAGGCAGGCCTTGCAAGGCTCCGATCGGGCGAGGACAAGCCCATTTCTGTTCACGTACTGCAAGTTCACGTATACACAGATTATACTTAGTTTTGCACAGCCCATTAGTTTTAGAAATATGTGCTAACAACTGACAGGGCGTTAAATCGCCAGCAAAGCCACATGCTTTCCCTGTTAAAATATTTTGCAATGTGTTATTTAATTCTCCAAACTCAGCAGCAGGTCCTCTCTGATGGCGATTAATTGCCAGTAAACGCTCCGCAATTTGCCGACCGATGCTCATTTTAAGCTCTGGTTCCCACATGATGATCCTGTTAACTTTGCCCATCCTGAACAGTACATCTTTTTCCTGATGTAAATACATGCACCAAGAAGCCCGCACCTAACAAGTGGCAACCTGCAGCACCAAATCACACACTCGAACCCAGGGGTCACTAAGCACTCCCAAAACCTGGTAAATGGGACCACTGGCACTGGAAATACTCAGGATGGCAACACGCCCCACGGGCCGCAGCTCCCCAGCCTTTACGCTGTGCAGCATCCCTTCTTCTGCCTCATGCATCCTTGTCACTTACAAGCTGGTCCTGTCAGCTGAAAAGGTGTTTTCCCCCCGCCGTCGTTTCCTGACCTGCCCACAGCCCTTTCTGTTCCTTATTGGCCAAGGGGAACACGGGCACAGCAATATTTTAACAAACCCAAGCTTGAGCCTCTGAGTCGCGCAGGTCTGGCTTATTAATTGCTTTGACGATAAGGACCGTTGCCCTAAATCAGCAGAGGAAGCCTGCGGGACAGCAGAGGAACCGGTGTCCACAGCCCAGCCGCTTGCCGGGGCAGGATCAGCAGAGACGTTATGTGCCAGGGAGCCCCAGGGGTTTTGGCTGGGGGGGAAAGATGCTGGAGCCCATCCTGGCGTGACCTCTTGTGCCATCTTCAGCTCTTCCCTGGGGGCAAAGCTGCTCTGGTTTCTGTCACCAGAGCTGCCTGCTGAGTTAAGACAAAGACATAAGCTTGTTTCACTTGCCTCAAGGTTACCAGGATCCCTGCCCACAACAACTCTGGCATCTTCTCCGGGTACTCGGACCCGCGAGCTAGCACGCCTCTCCTGGGCAAAGGGATGCGCTTCCGTCCAATATTCAAAGCGGGGACTCCTCTGCACCCTTGAGCACTCACTTAAATCCAGCATGAAAACCTCTCAGGCAAGTGAAACACCATCTACTACATAAGCATACAAGTTTTGTGTGAGAGCGGGCAGTCCGACGGCAGCCACCGAAGCCCGACGTTCCTGTCCTGGCAGGCAACGTGCGTCACAGGATGGGAAGACTTTTCCTCATTGGCCTCCTCACGTCCCACAGGATACGGACCCAGGCTCCTGGGGGGGAACCGAGGAAAAAAACCCGTTCCGCACCCTGGTGACAGGAAGATGCCTTTCAGCATTGCACACACGGTGGTGGATCAAAGGTGCTTGAAAAGGACCTCTCTTAAATGTATTTGCATTAAGTCTATGTTACAGCCTGTTCAACACCACATGCCATAACAAAGACCATCAGAGGCGCAGAAGACTGAGAAATGCGTCAGCTTCTCTTTGAGCAGCAGTTTTTAAGGTGCACTGAATAGAAATGTTCTTGATTAAGAAAATGCAAGAGCATGACGTGCATCAGGGAGACATCTTAGCTCTGTCTCATAGAAGGTAAGAACAAGGGCTCAGACGCCTGTGCAAGCACCTGACACACCTTCATGTGTCCAAAACCTCTGTTCACCATGCCTAGATTTGCAACTTAGAGGTTGACCAGGCAGCAACTGCTTACTTCTAGCAAAACAGAGATCAAACTGTGCTGGCTACGCTACCCAACGTGACTGACATTTTTGGAAGTGCTCCTGCCTCCTCTGCTTTCTGAAAAACAGGGGAGGTGGGGGGAAGATAGAAACGGATGTGAAGACGGAGGAGTGACGGATCTGACAACATCGATGAATCCTCAGCTGGTCCTTGCTCCTGGCAAGCCCCGCTCCCCACCATGCCATTGCTGCCGAAAGGCTCCCGCAGGGAAACCACCGCCAAGGCCGTCCCCCTCCGGCCCCGAAGAGGCAGGAAGGGCTGCCCACGCTTTGCTGGGAGGCAAGGAGCCCCCGCCACTGGGATGTTAGCCGCTTCAGGGGGATTTCCCGGCAGAAGTGGAGCAGACCCGTGCCCAGCTTGAAGCCCAGTGCCAACAGCCGGGGCTGTATGTGCAGCATTACGGGTGGCGGGGGCAGGCAGGTCCGGGTGGGATCGACGCCGGGGCCGCTCGGCACATGACAGGGTATGAAGGAAGCACCAGAGGGGCCATTTTCTCCAAATTCAAGGCTCTCAGACACCGCTGACCCTGCGTACGCACTGGAAAAAGTTTTCAAGTAACTTCCCTGAGTCCGGCTAAACCGTATTAACAGATTTATCCAATAACATGCAAATTCAGGTTTTAATGAAAAGTCTTAAGTCCCAGCTCTAAGTGATTTGGACTTTTCTGCTAATGGCATCTGCTAATGACCAAAGATTTAAGGCATCAAGTCTTAGCATACATCAGTGCAAACAATATAACCATTTAATGGAGGTAAAAAGTCATCTCATTAGACATCCATCATTGGATGTGGGCAAGATGGTCCAAAGGCTTAAAATAAAATATTCATTTTTAAACTAAAAAAAAAACCCAAACCCCTAAAAACGTACAAATGATTAGGCCAAAAGTAGCAGCCTGCTAAAGCTTCACCAGGATTGAAAATGCAAACTGCAACGTTTATCTGGAGGTAAAACACATTTGCAAGTACTTAATTTCTGCAGCACTGTTCCACAGAAGGCAAAACCAATTTTAACAGGAATTAAAGCAATAGGGCCCTCCAGAAACAGGATGTCTCTTAGACAGGTTATTTGAACCATCAGAAGAAGGTCACAACAGGAATTATTTCTCTTCCACATTGTGCAAGATGATTTCAGTATAAACAAAAGTGTTGAAAAGCTACTAACTAAATTTTACAGATCAGTCCCACGAGGGTTCGTCACGTCAATGAGACACAAAAACATGCCCTAAAATTACATTTACGTGTAGCTAAAAATATAAAAATCACAGCATACAGCTAAGGACGAGCAAAGAATGACTTGAACAAGGCACAGGCTCAATGGAGCAGGACTACAAACACTTTTTTTGGCCCAAACCATTGATGCCAACTGTTTCATCTGGACTCTTGGCGTAAACAGGACCTATAACCCCACCGCAAAACACTGCTGGACGCTGAGCTACCGACGCGTACTCTAAATGCTCAGTATTTTTAGTCCTGTTTGCCAAACGGCATCTCAGAAGATACAAAAAAGGGACCAATGCCTCCCAGCCATGGGCTGCTGGTGGGAGAAGACTCAGGTCAGGGGAGTACTGTAATTATAATGGGCCGGTGCAAGCTGCCAACCTGTTTGTAGGAGAAGCGGAAAAAGCAAGGGAAAAGGGGTACCCAGAAAAGATGGAGCACCCCACCTTCATGCCTTATGTCTCCCAGGGCAGCTTAGGAAATATTCCCCACCCCCCCCACCCCAAAAAGCAGACACAACAACCGTGCGGCTAGCCTTGCCTCCAGCTGCAGAGAGGAGCCAACGAAGGAGCCGTGGAGGGATGCCCTTATGTCAGCTTCGGGCCTAGATCAGCCTCCGAGAGTTGCCCACGCTTGCCAAAACACATCCTTGTGACCTGAGAAGTCCACAGGACCCAAACCGCATCTTTCCCAGTGTTGGCGGCATTGGCTCTCCTCGGGCTTTGCTCTAGCCCCGTTCACCGCCCATCCTTGCCTCTGCCCTACCACCCTGCGCTCACGCCCAGGAAGCTGCCTGGACCCCCCCCCGGCTCTGCTTGGCTCGTTTTACCGCATAGCACCCTCAGGCTCCCCAAAACCAGGCATTTCCTTCAGTTTTCAGGCCTTACCCATGCAGGCGCGTGGGCATCCTGAGTACTGACCCAAAGGCTTTCCAGTGGCTGGGGCGGCCCCAACTTGGGCAGCCTGCGAGATGGGGGTGACAGGGAGAAAGGAGGGGCTCACCTGCTCCCCCTTCCCACCCCACTCGATTTGGTCTGTGACTACTAAGCTCCTTCCCTCAGTTGGCCACAGGGCTTAGAAAAAGGTTGCTGGTATGCACAACACACGTGATGCCTTTTAAATCCTGCGTAGGGTATTTCTGCCTGCTGCGACTTGATTTTTTTTTTTTTTTTTTAATTCAAGAGCTGCCCTTTAAAATTTAAAAAATCACTCTTAAAACAAAAAAAATCACACAGAGCCCACAGCCTAAGTTTTGTGCAGCAGGCACCTACATCCTCTTAAAAACCCTGGGCTGTGCTTTGTAACACGGGTAGAAGTCTAAACATCGTAAAAAAGAGCCTAAATTGCCAGATTGCCCAAGCCTCCAGTAAATCACCCTTCCAGATGGGCTTACAGCTGCACACAGAGCCCTGCTAGTAGCAACGGGTCACCCCGCAATTATATTTCAATCCTACTAAATTCAACAAACATTATATGAGAGTTATGCTTGATTTCATTAAAGAGGCACTTCCGAAGTTTACCATCACCCCATCATTACCAACAGTTTGATTTTTCATGCAATTAGCGCTCCCCTGTGCAATTAACTCCCCCCTCCACGAAGCACGGTGGAGGAAAAGGCGGACTGTTTCTTACCATAACTGCATCTCTCCTCAGTGTTTTTCATTGCAATAAAGGCCGCACTTGGGAGAAATACAAACACGTTAGACTCTGCTAAACAATTTATCAGGCCAAAAAATAGCTCATGCCAGGAGAGCTTGGGGAAGCATTTGGTCCCTCTCCCCGCTCCACTGCTGACAAGACGGATGGTTGAGAGTGCCAGAGATGCCCAAATACAACGCTAACTAACCCCTCTCTTTTTTGGGGTGGACAGGAAGTATCTACACCAGACCTGCCCGCTGCCCGCACGCTGCCGCGGGGCAGTGGACTCCAAAACCGCTGCAGTGCCCGGCGTGGGTTGGCACTGGGGCTGGGCAAACTCAGCCAGCGATGCTCCCACCCAACAACCCCTCCAGCTGCCACCACCAGCCAGGAACGTAGTCAAGGTCTGCAACCACACACTGGAGAAAAGTTTTTATTTTTCTACTTTTCCCCCCCGCTCCTTCCCACTCTCTCTCTTTCCCCTGCTCCCAGCAGAACCCGCAGGCTCCTTCCCCATTCCCAGCACGGTATTTCGCAGGTCAGGAGCAGACCCTCCCCCTCTTCCCTGCAGAGAGGGCACGCTTTTTAGCTCGATGTTGTGGGATCCGAGGATCATCTGAAGGTTGGGCAGCAGAGACGGGCCCTCCTGCTGCAGGCCCCACGGATGGTACGCACAGCCGTATTTTCCGTTTGCTCAAGAGGCTGCACGTCCGCAGCCAGTTGCGCAGTTTGCCGCATTTATTTGCAGATGAGGTAAATTTGCACTGCCCCTTTATTCAAGAAACAAGCTGGGAGATAGATTCAGGGGCATCTATTTCAGACCTTTACACAAGGAATCAAGTGCTCTGTTCTAAAAAAAAAAACCTAAATTAATTTTCCCCTTTCATGGCAGCAAGTGCCCTTGCCGTGTAACAACACATGCTGCTGGAGAGAAAGCATGTCTAGTTCTCTCTTACTCCCATCGTATACCTAGGATAAGGATACCTTAACCTCATTTAAAAATAAAAATTACCCCAAATTTCAGGCCGTTAACATACTTCCACCATCTCACAGGTGCTGGGTCACAGCCAAGACACTATCACACCCTGAAAAGCAGGCAGAAGAAGCCCCCCTTGCATTTCACATGGTTTCAGCGCCTGTGCCTGAAGACAAAGCTGGCAAAACCACCACGCCAGCCAACCAGGCTCAGGACAGTCAGCCCCCAGCCACAGCCAGAGATGGGACCGTGAGCCATGGGGTGAACCCCTGTCACCCCAGCTCGAGGGGTTCAGCCCCTCACGCCACCAAACTAGCACAGACGCAAAAATACAGCACCTAACGTGCAGAAGCGGAGACGGGATTTGCTCATCTCAAGCATCTCTTCCTTCCGCTCGCCCTCCCCAAACTTCCCTGTCCACGCACAAGCTGCTTGTGGGGGGTAACCAGCTCAAATGAGTAATTAAATACCAGTCTGTCAAAACAGTGAGAAAACAATATCCTCCCGCTGGAAGATACTGCGGATAATTTCTCATACGCCCAGTATTTTGGAACTCACCATTTGTATCAATTGCACAGAACTAGGAGCTAAGAACATGAGGAAAGCCGCTTCTTCAGTGTAGCACAGAGACGGAGCATGGCTTTTCTCAGCACCGAGCTCTCTCACACTAAGTCAGAGGAAGGAAATGCTGCCTCCCCCGCAAAAATTAAAAAAAAAAAAAAACAACAAAAAAACCCCCCACCTTTCCTCTTCAGAAAACCCAGGCCAGGTGTTACATGCTCTCAACATCAAGCTAAGGCCAGGCTGGCTAATCTGTAGGTTCACTTGTTAACGAGATAAAGGATTCCAGCACGGTGCTGCAGCCTGGGCTGTGGGAGCTGTGGGCTGGAGGAGTGCTGCCGGCAGCCGAGTGTCACTCCTGGAGGAATGCCTGACCTTTCCTGGGGCTTTGATCATGCTGGCTCGCAGCGTGAGATAACCAGCCCTTTGCAGAATCCGGAGGTAATAAAAAAAGCAGCTTTAGAGGCCTCGTGTTTTTGCAGGGAAATACTTACCTGTGTTCCCGGCACGCTGCCCCGTCCCCACCACCAGCCTCCTCAGATACCAGCCACTTTAAAGCCAAACTCATCGCTGTCAGCTCGGGGAATCACGTAAAGCATTCAGGTGAGAGTTTTTAGCTCTTGTTCAGTGTCTCTGAATTGAAGAGGGTACTTGTGTAGCACTCTTAGGGAAGATGCACATACAGAGACTCAAAAAAGAGCAGAGCAACAGAAGTAAGGTCTCCAATTAGTATGCAATTAAGCTGTAAGTAGGATAATAGGAGGAGAAATTTTGTATCTTACACAAACAAGATAGCAAAAGAGATAGATAAAAGCACAGAAGGGGAATAAAGCTTTATCCTCAGTTCCCCTCTGAACGCTGAACCCAAACAGAAAGGAGGGGATTTGGTGAGGGGCTTTGTTGGTTTGTAATTAATTTAAAGGGAGAGTGTCTTTCTCAGGACAGTTCATGATGGGCAATTTAAATGAGCCAGTGTAGTACCAGGTTAGTAACGCATGGAACACCTGGAGCCCTGGGTTGAGTGTGCTGAATATGTAAGTGTTAATTAGATCAGTCTTGAATACTGCCTTTAATGAGTCTATGCAAGTCCCACGTCCATCCACCCGGCTTTTGGTCGCCAACCTAGACAAGTTCCCATGATCTTCCCAGGCTGGGGTTGGTTTTTGTTTTGTTTTGTTCAGGCCACTGCAGTACGGTCTCTAAAGTTAGAGCTACAATTGCTCGGTGCTCTCTCCAGGTTACACGTGAGGCACGGGGCTCGCTTTGCAGCACTCCTCAGTTGCAAGCAGGCTGATGCCAAACTGAGCAGACCTGGATAAGTTACCCCTCTGGGGGGAAAAAAAGTTGTGCTCAGCTATGCTGTCTTCCTCACGGGGTTAACTATGTAGATTTCAGATGCAAATTTTACTTTAGGGCAGGCTTTATGGTATTAAGAGTCTCTTTCTCAGCCTTCTGAAATTTCATATGTATACATGCTAGAGCTCTCTCATCTCTGTTAATTGGGTTTTGTGGAATTTTGAGGCCCGGGGGCCAAGGGGGGGGGAGGGCTGGTGATTAAAGCGCGCTGTGCAGAAGTGGATGCAGAAGTGTTGCACAGTAACAGGAGGGAAACTGAATTCCTCCGAGCTACCTGCCTTCACGCGTGTACCCTGCCTGCCACTTTGGAGGAATCCCGTCTTTCGCCCTGACCTTCCCGAGGGTGCGAGGACGGCTCCTGCCCCCTCCGACGGGCATCGCGGAGAGGATGCTCACACCCGCCTCCCGGGTTGCACAAATCGTTTTCAGAGATTTCGAGGCTGGTCCGCAGCTACATTTGGTTATTGCACAGTGCCCGTGTCCTCGCTGCAGACCAGAACAGGGCCATCTCCCCACAGCCCTAATCCCAAAGCGGTAGCAACAGGGGGAACCCACACCCTGACCTACACACTTCAGGACCATTAAGGAGGAATAAAAGGACATTTAAGCTCCCTTTATCCCCTTTCATAATCCAGCATGCACATGTGTGTCAGAATCTGTTAGGCTGCGATGCCTGAATTGATGAGTGTGTGTGTGTGTGTGTGTGTTGTGTCCCCGTCTGTGTGTGTGTTTCCGTCCCCACAATGAGGGCACAGAAAATACCCATTCCTGCATTTGGCCAAACTGTATCTCTCCACATACGAGGATCCAGTCCAGGAGCTTGCTCGCTGGAGCTAAATACAGATATTCACACACCCATTATAAATGCAGTCTAGTTTCATTTTTAACCCGCAGGAGGGTGTGGAGGGAGAAGACATCAAAGCATGGACACAGGCTACCCTGGCATTCTGGGCATGCAATTTTATCTTCCCCTCATTTCCCTCCTCTCCAAACCAGCTGCTACAACTATCATGATGCTTGCCCTCCGGCCAGTATGCTGGAAAACTGGCGTCCAAGGCAGTCATTAATCTCTCCCCATTACCCAGCTGGCACAGGATCTTGCGTAGATGGGAGGAGAGTCAGCTCCATGCCCTCCGAAACACCAGTGGCAGCTCCCGCAGCCACGCGTGCCAGGCATCCGCCGGCCCCCGCTGCCCACACCGGCCACAGCCTGGCGCCGGTCACGCTGCTGTGGCAGAAGGACCACCCCGCGAGGGACGCAGAGGATAAAACTCAAACACAGGCACCGAAGAGCACTGAGGGAGGATCTTTGGTGTGAATTAAATAAAACCCGCCTGTCAGCAATGACGGTGAAGAGAAGTGCTATGCATCTTTGGGGGAAGGTGGCTCGGATCAGAGCTAAGTTTAGAGGCTGACTTCTTGCATAGCAATAGCAGCAGAGAGTAGCCCCTACATATGCAAGTTATGCAAGTGAAATGAAGATGCACGTAAACCTTCAGCAAGAAAACGCAGCTCGGCAATGTTACGCTTTTCACTCGGCCATCAGGTTTCAACCCATCTGAGGTAACAGGGCTGGAAATACACAGATAGGTACGTGGTATGCTGAGCGCAAGCAAGGGCTGCTCCAGTAAAGCCGAGCTGAAACGAGAGTAAAGCAGGCTTAGAAAGTAATGATGCGCACTGCTGCAAGTTTGTTAGGGAGATAAAGTAACAAGAGGTGTGTTTTGTGGGATTACCACCCGAAAAGCAGCCATTTTACTGTCCCCCACCATATACTGCACTGTCCCAGCAACACTGTGAGGCAATGTTTGACCACCAACATCGGGACAGAAATAACCTTTTCAGAGAATACTTTTTTTGTGTGTTGATGGGGTGATTCATACCAAACCTGTCATATCCTCTCAGTAATATTGCTCATTTGCTACTTTTAGCGGGCAACAACGGGGCCCGCCGAGAGCCCTGCGTATAAATACATAAACCTGCATTTGATCTGTCAGTAGGACTGTAGGTTCCCCCAAGAAGAAGAAACACGCAGACGAGTTTTTGATCTTCCTTAAAGTACCGCTTATCTCAGCTTTTGTTTGTTTTCTGTTTTTCGGGTGTGGGGTAGCGTCTGATGTGAATGCCACCCACTGTAAGCTACCTAGGCAACGAAACAACCATCATAAACCACCGCTGGAACAAAAATAGCAGCACCTTTCTCTCCCCTGCCTCCCCTGGGCATGGGCCACATGCAGGACGGTACTGCCAGCATGTGCCGCTACAAGTATATTCTACAGGTCACAAACCCAGAGGCACTAAGCATGGGTCTCCCGTCATTATCTTGCACCCAGACACTTGTTAGGCACCCGCAGGGTCCTTCCTGACGGCTACCAGAAAGAGCAGCCCTTCCCAAACAGCTGCGGAGCAGGGAAGGACGGTCCCCCCCAGGCTGCTGGCGGGTGCAAACTCGAGCTTGGCCTAAGGAAAGCTGCCGCCTGCGGTACAGCCGGGTGAGTGAGGATCTACAGCAACAGCTCAAAACAGTTCAGTCCCATGCAACAAGCCTAAACCACGGCACGCTGAGCCTTCCCCTGCTGCCCAAGTCTGCATCTTCTCAACTCCTCCTCGCTGTCTAGAGGGAGTGCCAGTCCACAGCTAGATGCACGACAGGGTGCAACAGCAATGGTACCAAATCCTAACTTGAACGGGGGAAGTGGTCTGAAAGGGATTTACTTGAGGTTGCAGGTTAAACCAAACTTTGCCCACGCTTTACGGCTTAGTCCCTCTTAACTCCAGAGCACGCTGGCCAGCCGCAGCCACACCTGAGCAGGAGAGAGAGGTCTCTAAGTGGCTACGCTCCTACCAGCTTTCGGAGGGGAGAGAAAGGACAAAAAAACACATCAGCGAGGCAGAGGAAGGAGCTCTTAATTAACAGAAAGCAGCAATCAGCTGCTACGCCGCCTGTTTTGCAGCAGCCGCCTGGGCGGGCGCGTGGGGCCACCGGCAAGTGCCACGTGAGCTCTCCATCCCCAGCACATCCTTCCTCACCCAGAAAGGACACAAATCCCTGGGAAACCCATCTGCGGGGTCTGCTGCCGAAATCCTGCAGGGCTCCTGCTGAAAAGCGCACTTAAAATGCACGCTAAAAATAGAGCCTGCGCTGATGCTATATTTAGCGGGAGGGTGCACGCTTTCGGAAGGGCCGTTGTCCCCTCCAGCAGCAGGGGCAAGGCAGCCAGGCATGCCCTCGGGACGGTCCCGCAGGCCAGCCCCGCTGGAGCGGCACGTGTGGGCACCCAGCACGAGCACGCCTCGGGAGAGCCGCGTTTTCTTACGGAAAGGCGAAGGCAGGCTGCAGGAGTCCCTTTGCAAGCCCACGGGTAACAGTCCCTGCTCCAGAGCAGCCGAGTGGGAGGCAGGAGGCTGGCCCTCCCTGGGAGCTGTGCCGCTGGCCTGTCTCACGAGTGGATGCTTCCTTCCCTGTGCCCAGGTTTTTCTACCTGGGTAAGTGCGATAATGAGCACCGCGTTCTTCATAAAGCACTTACGGACATGTTGCTTCATCCAGGCACTCGGGAGAGCCAGGCACGGCTGTAGGAAGTAATATTTAGTAAGGGCCACCTAAAATTTGTCAGCTAGAGAAAACACAAAACCTCCCGCTCAGCTTGTCAAGCCAAGCATCTGTCAAAATCCTTGACTAACCGTCTCCCAAGTAAAGAGCAAAACACCCATCCACTGGCCGGACCGCTTGCTTAGACGACGGAGGCAGATCTGGAGCCGATGCGACACAGGCACCGGGCTCTGCACCAGCAAGCCCAAAGGGCCAGCTTTGCACTTCCCACATTTCGTGCTGGGTTTCCTCTCCCCTAGAGCAAAGCCGAGAGGATGCGCGGCAGCAAGAGAGGATGCCACGCGGTCTCTCCGGGTGCTGCACGGGATGAAGTGGCACCTTCCCCCGTTGACTTGCAGAGCTCTGTGGGGTGGTGAGGCAAGGCGGGGGGTGTCCCACCTCCGGCACCCGGGAGCAGCCACTGAAAGCCGAGCTTCTAATTAAGACCATGGCTTTGGTTAATTGAGTCCAATTCACCTGTGACACGAACAGCCCCAATCCCATCAACAATAATGGAACTGCATCGGCTTACACTAGTAATGACTTCAGATCGGCGACATAATAAAGCTAATTCAATACTTCTCCAGGTCCAGCTGATGAGGCTGCCACGGGAGAGCAGGAGACAGCCTTCCTCCCGCCGCACGGACACTTCCTCTGGAAGAGAGGGCGACGCGAACGGCCCGGGGGTTGGGTTGGTTACAAAGGCAGGAAATGTAAAAAATAAAGTAAGTTTCCAACTAAAGCTTACTTTTAACATCGAATTACTCTTGCAGGCAAACCCTGTGCAAGCGCTGACGACAAAGCAGCCGCTCCCCATGACAACCTGCCAGGATGAGGAAAAGCAAAACCCTGCAAGGCAGCCGCAGGTTTCCAACCCGCCGTGTGCTGCTGAGCCACCCCGCTGAGCCGGACCCACCGATTCGGGGCACCGGAGGCAGGAGTCGCATCACGCACGTGCCGGGTAGCACCCGCCGGGGCGTGGGAAGGAGCTCGTGGGAGACGGCCGGGC
>JAVKLA010000007.1:31558370-31579832 GCA_034782735.1 Sagittarius serpentarius | reverse complement strand
AGGCAGGAGTCGCATCACGCACGTGCCGGGTAGCACCCGCCGGGGCGTGGGAAGGAGCTCGTGGGAGACGGCCGGGCACTGGCGGCCCTGGGGAGGAAAGCG
Organism: Sagittarius serpentarius; assembly: GCA_034782735.1. Lineage (NCBI taxonomy): Eukaryota > Metazoa > Chordata > Aves > Accipitriformes > Sagittariidae > Sagittarius > Sagittarius serpentarius. Next base: position 31,579,730 of record JAVKLA010000007.1, on the reverse strand, counting down.
GAGCGACATGAAAGTTGCCCGACATGAAAGTTGCCCGACGTAGGCAGACATGCAAATCAGCAGCTGCGCGGCCGCACCAGCAACCTCCTGATTGCCGCGATGGCAACCTCCTAATTGCCACGACGCCCATCCCTCTCTCGGGGCAGGGGCTGGGGAGGGGGCGAGCCAGGAGATGTGGGAAGGAGGGAAACCCTCCCGCTGGAGCAGGGGATGCGCTGCCGGGGGCCGGTGCTGCCCCGGGACGGCCCGAGTGCCCCGAGGGATGGGAATGGCACGGCTTGGCCCCTGGCCGCCCCACACAGGCCACTGCCTTGCACACACAAATTTGTCTCTGCCTCTAGCCAAAAAAAACTAAGCCACCACTCTTCTAAAGAGACGCGCATTATTTTAGAGCAGTCAAGTTATGACTGGTCTGATTTCCATAATACACGCTCTGCAAACATCTGCCTGTTATTTAAGGCTCGGCTCCAGCGGGACAGAAGTTGAACAGGGCAGACCTTTGAGCCAGCGTCTCCACAGAGGGCTCCTTGCTGCCGGAGCGACCTCAGGGCAGCGACGTGCCCGCTGGGAGGTCAGGGTGGTCACCCCTTGCTCCTGCGCCCGCAACCGACTTCACGTTTCTGAGCCTTTCCTCACCGGCCGCCAGTGCTCCCACTCCCATCACGGGAGGGCTCTGCAACCCCCCTCTCCACCAGAAGTACCCGCTCACGCCAACAAGCAGCCCCCAGAGCCTCTGCCACCCGCAGGAGGACCCAGACGGGGTACCCCTCCCAGAGAGACATGGGTTATGTATCACGGGCGTCTAACAAATCCTTTGGCACCTTCAGGTGGTCTGCCGTTTTTGCAAGCCGACTGCTGAAACCTGAGGGTCCCAATTAGACAAAGCTAAATGCTGCCCTGAACGAGGAGCGTTGCTGGCGAGAAAGTTATCCTGGCGTTATTGGACTGCTCCCTCCCTACCAAGAGACCGCAAATTGGTGTTTACTCCAGAGGCTAAGTAGGCCAGCTTTGAGAAATCGCGCCCGTCCCACCATCCCACAAGCTCCAGCTTCCCGGGGGCTTCCCGGAGGCCGCAGGACGGGTGCACCGGCTCCTCGCCACACACCTCCATGCCATGCCCTTGCTCTGCCTTTAGCCCCTGCTCCATCCCAGCCTGACGCAGCATTTGGCTACTGGTTTTATTCCCTGCACGCTGTACTGGGAGAGCCGAAATAACCGAGTCTCTGCACCGCAGTGAGTTGACACAGGCTAAATCAATTAGTTGCTGTTGCCGGGATGCTCAGCTAGGCCAGATCAAAAAAAGACAAAGAAAGAAAAGCCCCACGCTGAGAGGAACCAGGCTCAGTCAACACATTTATCTCCAATTCTTTAATCAACGTATTTGAAATGGGAAAGGGAGATGGCCGATGCTTCCCAAAGCGACTAGGTGCGGGCTTGCTTTCCTAGGGCAGGAGGGGCAGAGAGGCCAGGCGGAGGGCTGCAGCTCCCATTCACCTCTGCTCCGTCCTTTGTTTCCATTCAACACACTCTCCAAACAAACACAGAAAAAAGCAAAATACTCTGTAAGTTCAGTTAAGGCACTCTGCATTTCAGATTGGGTTGTTCCAGCCCCGTAAGTCTCCTAGGTCATCCTGATTCAAGCCGACACATTTGGCAGCTTGTGCTGAGCATCCTTCAGGAAGGACACAGGAAAGATCACGACGCACTACGTGGCCCCCGCTCTCCCCTTCTCTGGGCAGGTTTTATCATTTTGCAGTAATCTTTGCTCTGCATCAGCTGTCCCAAGGACTACTGGTCGTCTTCCCACTGACTTTTGCAAAACCACACTGGTCACCAAGCAGCATGTCCCTTACCCAGCATTTTGAGTACCAAGCGCTGGACCCGTTTTTGCCTCCGCAAAACAGAATGTTTCTTTTGAGAGACTGACAATTACTGCTGACAAGACTTCACCGACAGCTGGGACAGGAGGAAACTAAAACTGGTAAAGGACGAAAGCGGCTCTGCCAACACCCAGCTGCAGCTGGGCAGCCTCCAGCTTCAGCTCAGCCCCTCGTTGCAGCAGCTCCTGCTCCTGATGAGAGGTATCATGCCATGCTGCTCTTCACTTCAAAGAAGACAACCTTAAGGAGAACTATTAAAGCAATTAAAAAAATATTATCTTTAAGAAGCAATCTACCCAGAAATGAATGGGAATAATTATCAAGCTGCAGAGTTTAATGTTTTTTTAAGGCAATAACTGGCTGAACGTTTCTTCTGAGTAGAGTCACCTACAGTAACTTCTACTTTCATCGAAATGACAGACTGGAGATATAATTTTTTCACATTGTGGGCCACATCTTCCATACCGTATCTCGTAGTAACGTCTATACTCGCTAACCCTTTTCCCATTCAGTTCGGAATCCCGTAAAGACCTCTGTAGCAGCTCATCCAATTGTTTACACAGAAAAGCATGATTTATGTTTTTCTCAAAGCAGCGAAGGCAGCAGTTCAGCAGCCTGAAGTGAGAAGAGCCAGCCCCAGGTTACCAGGCAGCTGACTGAAACTGCCTCCTCAAATTCCCAGTGAAGAGCAAGAACTAACATCAATACCCTTGCCTCAGCTCACTTGCATCTCCATATCCTGAATCCTTTATTCTTCCTCTTCTGCTCTGTTGTCCCATCTACGAAACGGATATTATGCCACACTGCAGATGGGAAACAGGCCTTGAAACATCAGCTACTGGGCTGAAGTTGTGCATCAACTAGACTTTCCCAAATCCTTTGAATATTAGTGCATTCCAGGTATTTTTGCACACAATGTACGATCCATGTCTATCAATCACTTTTGGTTGGACAAAAGTGTTTTCTGCTGTTGGAGTAGCTATTACCTGAAGTATTACCCACTCCTGCCTGCCTCTCATGTGCCCGTGGGCAGGTACGAGCACCAGCCACCCTGAGCTAGGGATGCCGACAGATGCCTTGAGCTCCTCCCAATGGGACTCAAACATACGTGCTGGCCCCTATTATAAACACCTTTAAAGATGCAACAGAAACAGAAGCAGCTCAAAGCCGACAGACCTCTTTCCAAAGAAGGCTTTCTTGGTTTGACTACATCCCGAGACGTCAATCCTGAAGAGATACACAAAGGGGTTTAGCTTGTGCATCGCAACTTTGAGGCGCGACGCTCTCTTCTTTACGGGTTAAGGCTTAGGCCACGTACTTGATTCAATCAAGACAGCTAACTGGCACAAAAAAAATCATGAATCAGCTACAAAAAAGGGTTAAAAAATCCTCCTTTTTTTTAAAAATCTATTTTAAAAATTCCTTTGCAATTTAAATTAATTGGGAGGCAGAGGGAGGGGGGGGAATATCCCCAGAAGGAAACCGTTTTACTTTTTTTGAGATTATGCATCTTTCACCAAATACTTAAAAAGAAATCTCAGTTCATATTTGTAATAACAAGGGATTATCAGAGTCCTTAATTTACCATTGGACGTCTGCAGTGAAGTTTCGTACCCTGAGTGAGGTGCAGCCTAATCCCTGTGTGTGATTACATTTAGGAGTGAGAGGGAGGTATGCGGAGGGTGGGGAGAAGCAACTTTCATTGAAGACAATGCTTCAGGCAGCCCCGGAGCAGAGTGGATCCAGTTTGAAAAGAATTGGCAACCCGAAAACTTTTTGATAAGATAAAAATTCATTGATGTTGGCTCACGCCAGGCCCACTTCAACTCTGCGCTTGTCCTCTGTGTTTCCTTGGCATATCTGTTCCTTTCCTCTATCTGCTTTAGCATAACTTTATTTTTCTCTTTTATCTTCAGCTAACTGCACCCAGGGACTGGAGGGATTGATTTTTTGTTTTGACTTATTGTTTGAAGATCTGTAACTCAAAGCAGCTTCTTGCGCCTCTGATGTCTAAGCCTGAGCAGTATAAAAGGTAAAGCTCATCCTGTGTACCAAACTGAGTAGGGATACCATTTTATAATCAGTCATCTGTGTTTTATTTTGCCTTTTTGGGAGGAAAACTATTTTAAGACTTTATAGGCAATAATACTTTAAATAAATATTCTCATGGCAGATACTACACATGCCAGTTCTCTTTTTAAAGACAGTCAGCTATTGCTCACCAGTCAGGGGAAGAAGAAAAAAAGTTCCTAATTAAAGGAAGCCATTATACATCAGAAGATATTTTGAGCATCACGTCACACTACCAACAGCCTACTGCAGCCAAAATGTTACCATGCAAATCTAAAAACGCTCTCGCTCAGAGACGCGCTGCCACGAGACTAGCCTAAATCCCCGCTGGGAGGGGAAGGCAGGAGATGCGAGACGTGCTCCCCAGTGCCGTTTGTAAACAGCGATCTCTCGTTGCCGTGTTAACACCACCCTGTCCCGAGACATGGAGAGACGGAAAAGGATTTTTGTTTGCTTCCTCTGCCTTCTGAGCACCAAACTTGGGAGATTTCGCCTTTTCTGGGGCAATTCTTCCCTCCCCAAAAATGCCGCGAGGCTGTTTTAAACAAGCAGCTCTTCAGGACGCGGCACCCAGGTTTCTCACTGCACTTACGCATTTCTGCATTGTAGAAAGCTGATAGCCATGGCATACACTGACTTTGTTTACGATCGCCCGTCTCCACTATTCCCTGAAGTTGCCCAGCTTGCTGAAATATGGTTACATATGCAAACATTATCTCCCAATTGTAACCTCATTTTCTGCTCTGCTGGACAGCGTGACCAGCATTTGTCATCTCGCCGCCCCCGCCCGCCACATCATTCATGTGTCTATAATTGTCATCAAGATGTGGCATGTCAGCAGGACTCCCGCGTCCGCTGCTCCCCATCTCCACGCAGTCACTCAGGTAACAAACCCATAATCTCGCCCTGTTTTCATGATGGTTGAATTACACATAATTGTTTCTGCACAGTGATTGATTTCTGCCTGAATAGAGACCTCTGCCTTTTTTCAATGCGAGCGAGTGGCAGCCAAGTCTCTCCATCTAGGAGGAGGCAGCAGCCTTTGAAGAGATCAAAGCCAAGGCCGCGAGCAGTTGTGCGCCCTGGGAATATGGAAAGCCTTTATGCTCTCAACCCCATTTCCAACATCATGTTGGATTGCAGCTGCATTACATTCTGCCAGCATTCTTAATGCTTTTAGTATTGACTCTGACATCACCGATAGCTGTTTTAAAGTAACAAAAGCTGAAGGATGACTTATTTTCACAACTCCGTAATTGGAACATGCGAAGTTAGGGGAAGGGAGCATTTGTTTTTAATCTGAGATACAAAAGAAAGCACAGAAAATTATATAAGTTCCCCAAAATTAAAAACATGTTTTTCATATGGAAAGAACAGAGGGGGCATTTTTATAGCCTAGACCACACAAAATGAACTGATTATGCACATGCTTTTTCAAGCCTAAAGGCTGAAGTAAAAATACGATTGGGCAAGCGAGTCAAATTGGGAAAAAATATTGTGACTCATGGTACGTTTAGCAACTTTTAGCACCTGATGCAAGGCAAAATAATGCAGATGCCCAGGCTGTCACCTCACCTCTGCAGCTCCTTGTAGCAAACTGACAGCGGTTCACTTACCCTAAACCAGAGACATGGCACATGGCAAACAAACACTAAATCCCCATTAGTTATCTAAAAAGATAAATAATGATCTAAAAGTGCAAAATTCCGCAAAGCTTCCTCTAAGACTCCCTCTCCTCCAGTCGTACAGACAACTCCTAGACTGCCTTAAAACGACTCTTACCACAACATTGTTTTCAGGGGCATCAAATGCTCCCACGCTCCTCCTCTCTCCTCATCTGGCTTTGCTAGTGAAAACAAAAGTAAACCTCTACAGAGAAAGAGTGTCCTGAACTTTGATTAAACTTATGTCTACGCTGCCCTGAAAAAATATTTCCAGGGAGCTTTTAAAACTTATCAGTGGAAAGGAGGGGTGACAACCAGGACGTATAAAGCGAGAGCCCGGGAGGGCACAGCAGCTGAACCCCTCTGTGTCCATACGCTGACCAGTCTGAGCACCACTGCTACTCCGACAAATATTTTTATTCACGCTAAAACCACTGAATAGGAGCCTTTAAAAGCAGTAATTTTGAAATATGGTAGCTGCCACTACAGTGTGCAGAGTGGTGAGGAAGGAAGAATGTGCAAATAAAGCATAAGCTGTAAAGAATTAAACATTATAAGCTGTAAAGAATTAAACATTATGAGCATCCATGTATTAGCAATAAAAACAATTTCCTCTTAGCTGTATCGTTTTTCTTCTGCTGTTCTAACACTCCTTTTTTTCCCTGTAGTAATTAAAATCCCGACTCAAAGACAACAGCAAAGGGATCTGCCCTTCCTCCCTGCGGACACAGAGCTTATGTCCCTGTCATTTCAAGGCTGGGAAACTGTCTCGTTTTTACTTTGACTGTTCCTTAACACACACTAACCATACTGAGGCTGAAACTGGAGCCAAACATAGCAAGCTCTTTACCAAGATGTAAAAGCTTATAGGTTTTTAGTAGTGTTAAGACAGAAGTCTTTTCTGTGTTAATCCAAGGTTTGGGGTTTTTTTCCCCTCGGTTATTCTCCTGCTATCCCCAGCAAATTTACTGCTTCCTCTGCACAGCCTGCTTTCTTAAATCAGGACCAATTCTTTGTGGCTCTGGTGTCCACTCTGATAACCAGAGGGATGCTCGTAAAGCAACACTGAGGAAAGAGCATCAAGATACGGAGAGCTAGAGCAGTCACTGTAAACAGAGGTATCTGCTGCCATGTTGGCAGGGCAGCTAATTCAACTCCTGCCTATCCCACAAGGAGTCTCAAGTATCTGGAAATGAATGCCAGCCTCCAGAAACTGAGCAAGCAGCACGCGTAGCATTGCAAAGGTCTCCAAAACACTCGCCACTATGAAGAAACAGCAGCAGTCACTTTTATATGATACTGCAACCCTGCCTTTCAGCGTCAAACCATTACTGTGATGAAAAAGTATGTTTTACTGTAATTACTGCTTATTTTCCCTTCCGGGGACTTTTGTGTTCATTTGCAGAGGATTCACTTGCTACTTGATACTTTTGCTTGAAAGCTTGCTACTTTTTTGCAGCTATTCACCAAAATTTAAGAGACACCATTTAGCCCAAAAGAGGCGCGTGAACGCTATCAGCCAGGTTTTCATCCTGTGCAGCCCACCACATAACCTGCACAGGCAGCTCTCCGTGCCCAAGCAGAGGCACAACTTCTCCTCACACAGGATTTTTTGGTGACCACGTCAGGGAGAGCCGGGGGACCTGACAACAAACCTCACCAGTTCCTTAAACCCTGGTCCCTGCAAAGTGATGACCTGCATGACTGCACCAAACTTGAGTTTTAGGTTTGGCTGTGGTGCTGGGGGATGTGCAGCCGCCAGCTGTGGCCACCATGTATAGGCTACGGAGCTGTGAAGAAAAAAGAAACCACCACCGATGACCTGGGTAATCCCGGGGAGGCGACGCCACCGGGGCACGCCGCTCAAGAAACACGGGTAGGAAGCTGAGAGCTGTGCTCCAGCGAGCACAGCCTGGGCGCACACTAAAGCAGCAGGTATTTCAGGACGCCCAGGAAGAAGTTTCAAGCCTCCAGCTTCAAACCAGCCGGCACTTCCTCGCAAACCACTCTTCCCACCAAAGGCTGCTGAGGCGCAGGGCACGGACGTTGCTGAGGCAGCGGCGGGTGCCCACCGCGGCTGGAAGAGGAAGAGAGATTGCTGCCAAGACGCCATCCCAAAAAGCTGCTTTGAGAAGCAGCTGAGCAAGGTCCTTCCAGCCCCATGGTAAAAGACAAAAGCCCCACCATGCCGGTGCCCAGGGGAGCTGGCTGCGAAGCCCTGGTCGGCCGTCCCTCGAGCATCGAGCATCGTGTGCCAGAGCCACGAACCACTGGCGGCTTCCTAAGAGAGGGAGCGCACCGTGCTGGTTATCTTACTGCGTTTGCACTGAATTTCTGAGACAGGGAAGGAGACAGAAGTGGGGGCGTGCAAATAATGGTGCTGAGGGCAAGCAGCCTGCTCCCCCTGTGGGGAGAAAGCAAACAGAAAACAGAGTGGGAAGATACGGGTGCTGCTGCAATGGCAGGGAGGGAAAATGAGAAAAAACAAAGTCTGCTTTTTGACAAAAAGTTTTTAAGCTAATTTTCTTAAGACCCTCTTTGCTTTTACTTAGAAACTTCAGTAAGATTGTTTGGTCCTTAATCGAAAGGCTGGGTAGGAAACACAGCCACAGACAGCACTGACACCAACTTTCTCCTTATCTGCACTGTTTTTAATCCTCTTATTCCCTCCCTCCACCCACATCCCAGTTTTTACTTTCTCCGACTTCCAGTTAGTTTTAATGAAAAAAAAACCCCACCAGAACACCAACCCAAGCAACACATATTTATAAGCGAGCTGTCTCTCAGGTGGGCCTCTGAAACGAACTCGGGAAACGTGGATTTTGTTCCCACCTCTGCCATCACCTTCCTCTAAGTCTCTGAACAAATTGTTGCTTTTTCGGGTCTTCATTTGCAGAAGCCTCCACCCAGACTGTGCCTCTGGTTTTGGGAGCAGGGTGGGGGGAGGTAGAGGACATGACATCCACCCCCCACACACACCCCCCCCAACCCCGTGCCAGCGTGGGTGCCAGGGATACCTCCCGGGAATCTGCCGGCAGCCACCGACGCGCTGCGATTTCCATGGGTCACGTCCTCACGCTAGACTCTACGTTGGGTAATTATACACAGAATTTACCTATTTCATGCTTAATTGCACAGGCACAAACTTTTGCTCCACCCCCGAAACAGCCCTAACCTACCAGCGGCACTTGCATTATTAGTACAGGCAGCTCTCCCAGTCCTGGCTTAACCCCCTAGGCTCAAATCTCAGCCACTGCCTTAACCAGCCATCCCTTCCTGGGAGAACCCACCCAGCCCAGCAGAGGAGAGGGGATGCAGGCAATGCATGAAAGGCCAACGTCAGCCCACGGCTGACTTGTGAGCTACGGGCTCCAGAACACGGCCTCCAGAAGCGAAATGCAAGACCCACCCGCAAGGCTCTTCTGCTGACTGAACCTGAAAAAAATGCTTTGTCCACTGGATGTTAGCCCGAAAGATTCATTTAAGGGAGGAGGGCATTTTTTGTGCAGTGAGCACAAGCGTTTAACTAACTGAATGTATTTATTTGCAGTCCTGGAGCCAGAGCTGGAAGACAAACTCCACAAAACCCCCTCTGGAATCTCCTTCTCCTAACAAGTCTGCCCGTGCCCCAAACACAGGGGTTTCTGAACTGCCTTTGATTAAACCGCATTTCCCGACTGAGTATTTATTGTTCTGCCCCATTAGCCTGTAATATTCTCATTTACACACATAGCCCTGGAAAGAAAAAGAAAGAAAAGGAAGGATTTAAAGTTTCAAAGAAACAGGGAAAGCTTTCTAAGAAGTTGTTTTGGGAGGGCCCTTGAATTAAAAAAGCTTCAAGCAAAACAGCATTTTGACCAGCTCTCCTACAGATTAATTTTTTATTATTTGCTTATTACAAAGTATGAAGTCATCTTTTACAGGTCACTCCGATACAAAGCTTAGTAGTTGCCAGTTGAAAAAAAAAAAAATAGTGTTTGCAGTAGTGCTGTCGAACTGTCTGGGGAGTTGCCTAATAAATTAGCATTCTTTTGCCGTTCTCCTGTTCCGAGTTTTCCTTATGAAGATTTACATCTAAAACAGGATCTCTGCACTATTATCTTAGAAATATCCTCAAAATAACTGAGAGAGGAAAAAAAAGTCTCAACAAAACCAGAAGAATCCACACGCTTAAGAGATAAGTTTTTTAAAGTTTTATTTCTTTTTTTCCTTTAAATTCAGCACAGCTTCCTTTTCTCCCTATACCAGGAGTATTTAAGACATGAAATAATGTGTGAGAGAGAAGGTTTTGCGTAACAAATTTTCCAAATCCAACACGCTCAGTTCAAACTTATTGTTTAAGCTGAATTTGAGTTACGTGCAGGAGGAAACTGGGCGCTAAAGAACAGACACAAATACAACCCAGCATGGCAGTGTCGGAGGCCAGCGAAACAAAAAGCTTTAGGGGCATTCTTCAGGGTAAATTACTTTAATTGCTCATGTTTTTCAAAATGTGTTTTCGTATGTTCGATATACGGCTTACTTCCTCGGTACCCTCAGAAGCTCTCCCAGCGCCAGCTCGGTGAGCTCACTTTTCCTTTCCGTCGGGATCCCCAGCGGCCTGGAGGGGACCCGGGCACGCTGCTGCCTGTCCCACCGCCCCGGGCTCCTACACCTGACCGTCACCCACCTGCTCGCTCCCGCCCCGCTCCCAAAAGCTCCTCAAGAGGCTGAACCTGCGCCTGCGTCGATATCCGAGAGAAGACGACCTGTACGTGAACCTAGGGACAATTTTTGCTTTTCACAGGGGCTAATTCACGTGCAGATGTTGAGGGGAGAAATCAGAGTCTCCCCCAATTAGGAGGGGTCCCTGCGCTGTGTCAAGCCTGGCTACCCTCCTGCTTCACCTCAGCTTTTCTGTAACAAGTGTGTCTTGAGTTTAAGAAACAGAAATGCTGCCAACTAGGCTGCAAGGAGCCCCACACGATGAAGCAAGCTGCCACAAACCCTAAATTGAGGAGAGGGCACGGATGCGAGAAGGAAGCCACTTCGTAAAACTGAATTCGGAAAGCCACGTGGTGGGAGAATGCGCTGCGGCACCGTTTTGCGGCAAGGCGGTGTGAGGTGTAGCGCGGGTCGGTGGCGGGAACCTTGCTGACGGTGGGGGTACGCGGGAGTCGTGCAAAACTGCAATGAAAGCGGTACAGGACTGGGGGTGGGGGGGATACAGGGCAACCAAAACCACAATTACCACTTGTAACTGCAGCTTCCTAAATCTAATACAGCAGCAGTCAAAACTTTAGAAACTACAGACCCTACAACAAATGGCTGGATTGTGGCATTTTAACAAAATAAACACATTTGCACCGCTGGATACAGTTTATCTGCATTTTAGCACATAGCCAGGGAAAGGGCCTTCTCCCCAAGCGCAGTCTGCATTTGACAAGCGTTGACACCTTTCATCGTCACCTCCGTATTGTACTTCTTTTATGCTAGACAAAGCTTGCCAATGCAAGATTTGGGGGGAATGAAGAAAGATCAAGGCAAGAAGATACGCCAAAACTGTGGAGAGAAAACAGACGGTCACAAAGATAAACCTCTGAGGCAGTTTTGAAATATGGAAAGAGGCAGAAAATTGAAGAAACAGAGCCAAGTGACCAGTTACTAAGACAAAGTGTTGGCTCTGAGCAGCCAGTGTCACTAGGACCCCAACCCAGAAATACAGGTCCTATAGGGATAGCTTGCCAGAGCTCACCACTCTCCACCTCTGGCCAACAAAACCGGCCAACAAAACTGCCCAACAAAAGCCCCATGTTCCTTTTCCCTGTTTTCCTGGACATATGTGATGAATCAGACCATTTTGAGACTGGTTTTCTTCGGATAACCCCTGCATCCCCATCCGGAGCTCTGTTCAAGTCAGCCACGGGGAAGCTGGGCTGCCATCAGCTTTGTTCGAAGCACCAGCATTTCCAGAAGGTACTTCGTGGCAAACACGTGCATGAAATCACAGGCTCCCAAGGGACTTCTCCCCCATGCACTGGCCTGGGTGAAGCAGGCCTGCCCACTGACTTGTGCGGCGCTCTTTGAAGTACAGGGCTAGAGTACTGAAAGCACTTGGGTAGACAGGCGCCTTTGGGAATTAACTGCTCCCTGGCTTGCCCAGTAACTCCTAACCAAAGCGATTCTCTGGTTTACGTGTTACAGCTGGTGACAACAGTATGCTTACTTTTAAGTTACGCTGCCCATTTGATAAATATTCAATCAAAGCCTGGTAACTTTACACTCGTAATTTTTGCTGACTAAGCTCATCCTATTGATTTTATGCCTCAACTTCACCTATACCCACAGCCACTTAAAGAAAATAAACAAATGTCGAGCTGACCTTTCAGCTCCATGAAAGCGCTCTTCTACATGAGGGATTTGGTATCTTTGAAGATCACAGGCGAAGATATACTAGGTCCTTTATCTCAACCTGAAGCATCAGCGAGCAACACCACTGCCAGAAGCCAGGGGAAGGCATGCCACTTCTCCTCAGGCAGTTTGGACCACTTTTCTTCCCCTTCAGGAGAACAGGCAATCCCTGGCTGATTAGCACAGTTGGTGCACACGTTAAGTCCCTCCTGCACTTTTAGCTCAATCTCAAAGATTCAATGAATACATTTTTATTTAAGTGCTCAATCACTTTCTTGCTGAGAGGACAGATTCCTTTGAAGTGGGAAACCCAAACTAAATAAACATATCCACAAGATCCAAGTCTCAAAATAGAAGCCATTGGGTTGCTAGATTAAGTTATGCTGAATGCAATTTTCTTAAGTGAATCTAATGCTTACGGAGGGCCGGAGTGACAGAGACACTAATCCCCAACTGCCTGGGCAGGAGCAGCACGCCAAGCAGCTGCGCCGCCTTCCCCGCAGCGTCCTGCAAGAAGGGACCAAACCCGATGGCCAGATGAGAACGGTCTTCACGCCAAACATGCCTTTCGGCCAAAACCAGCTTAGACATAAATGCCTGCTAGCCAGGACGGGGGCAGTTTGGTGTAAATGGGAGTCATTTGCACACGACTGGAGCACCACAGCACGTGGCTCCCCTGCAGCAGCGGGGAGGACACATGCCGAGGACAACCTGCCTCCACCAGACCCACAGACCACCCAGCTCCCAGCAGCATTTCCCTCGGACCAGCCACGCGCTGGATCGGTGTCCGTCCGTGCGAGAGCGACACAGGAGATCACCGCGGGCCACACGCTGCACGGACCTCAGGCTGCAAAATGTTCAGTGTCTGTATTAAAGCAGACTCTTGCATGTCTGTCTTCTTCTGAGAGACACAGTGTTTTACCACCAGCAAAAAAAGCACGTCTCTAATAGGACTTCAGAAATATTACAGCAGCAGCAAAATGCTTTTGTGTGGGTTATTTCCCTTCCCGTATCAGGAGGAGTTTACCCTAACTATAAACAGAAGTTAAGTACTCGGGAGGAGCCAGGCCCGCGGTACCCAGGCTTTTCAATGCCTGAAGCCATACAGCGCTGCAAGTACCTGGAAAAAGTCTTTTCCTCTTTTGATGCCTAAACCTGTGGAGCTTCAGGCTTTCTTCTTGAGCCATATCCTTCCTGGCCTTTGCAGCCCGCAACAAGCTAGTCTTATTATTTTTTCTGGGCTGGGATTAAGTTGGAGAAGAGGTGGCACAACACCAAAACAACAGGAATGACATTTTGCTTTTAAACCACCTTACAATGTAAGCAGCAGCTCCACCGTTTACAGTTGATAGTGAATTAGCTCCTAGATATATAGAAAAATGGAGATTTAGGACATAAGCATACGCAGATATTGGTATAAAAAAGCTCCAACTTCGAAGATTTGTGATGGGTGGGGTTTCTGATTATGCCGCCTTTGAAGCCAGACACACTCTGGCCTGAGACATCAGGAGAACATTTTCTTTCCCCCTTGCCCATTCACAATTAGATAGATTTGCTAATTGCATCACCCTGGCAAGGAGGAGGCAGCAAAAGCAGAAAGGCTGTTTTCTTCACCAGTATGTGCCCAAAACCCACGCTAATGATGGACATACATACGTAAGACTCTGCCTGGATCATGCCATCTTATCACGAGCAACCAAATCAAGCTTCAGACAAAGGCCAACCTAGAGGCACTGCAGTAACTTCTTCTTCCCCCTTTTCCAAATAGAGATTCATTTCACCAAGGGCGGGGAAGGAAAGCACCACCAAAACTCGGCCCATGACCGTTCATGGCTTGGATTTGTGTTTCACAGAGACCTGGCTCGTATCTTAGACTGATCAGCTGCGACGCTTGAGTCACAGCAGCTGACAGACGCGTCTGCAGCAGTGAGGTCCCTCTATTAGCGCTGAGCAGATTCCTCTTCTCCCCCGGCGCTGGCATTTGGCGCGACTCACTGAGCCCCTCAGCAAATAGTGCTAAAATTCCTCCCCATGCAAACCCGAATAAACCCCGGCAAGTCTGCTTCCATAGAGTCGGGAAGCTTTGCGCTCCTCCGCACCTGATTTCAAAGTTATTTAAGGAGCTAACTGGCATCATTCAACTTCATTGAGAAGACGTGCCGCGCAGGGTGAAGCGGCAGAGCCTCAGTGCTGGGGGAGCAGCTCTGGCTCATCGAGCCCCTCGGCTGCCCGTGCAGCCTGTTTCCCCAGGCACGGGTCTGGGGTTGCAGGGGGAAGAAAGAGACGCGCGACAGGACCACAGCTGCCTACGGTCCTCGGAGCATCGTGCTCCGATGCCAGCTTGGGAATTAATGCAAAGCTTTCCGATGGGCGACACGGGAGCGGGAGCTGAGCCCCAACATCTGTGCTACAAAGCCCATTTCGTACTGGGCCAGGGAGCTTTCAGCTGACCACGGCTCCCAGCAAGTGCCTACAATTGCACAGTCAGCAGAACTGAACACTCAGGAAAAGACAGTATTATGAAAAATCAGGCTCGTGCCCTTCGCAGTTCCCATACCCCTTGGGGTCCCAAAAATTCCCCACAAGTGAGTGAACTAGCCTGCCTTCAGAGGGACAGCAAGATGCAGGCAGGGAAACAAAATCCTCTTACTGAGGCTCGGTAGCCACACATTCTTGCTATTTCTACCTTCATCCTTCCTCCTGTCCATATTATCTGCACTACTTCTCCTGGGATGTTAGCTCTTCAAGTCAGGAGCTATCTCCATACCCCTTGCCATGCAGAAGCACACAGGGAACATCCAAAACTTGGGCAGGGTAGGGGGCTACTGCGTATAACCGTCGTTCCTTGTGTTCAAACTCTCTTAGCAGAATTCCTCATAATTTTCAAATGGATATGCTGTGTTTTGCAAGTCACTGTAAGGTGTTTATAGATTGTACCCTCCAACCTATTTAACACCTCCAGCTGCTACAAAGAGACAGTTTAGCCACAAAGAAATAAACCCAGACCCCAAGAACAGATAAGAACAGACAAAAGGGAGGTTGCAGAAATCCTCTGTCTTCCCACAGAAAGTTTAATTCATTGGGCAAGAGGGAGGAACAAAGACAAAATTATTTTCTGGATGAATTTAAAACACCGAGAAATGATTCTTCTTCAGTCACCTCCTTTGTCCCCACGTTCCCATCACACAGACGAGAAAGGTTTGCTCCCCCAAACTTAGTCTTGTTAACAAAAAAGTAAGAAAAAACCCACACGTTAGAAAACAAACAGCTGTCTCCATCTCCCATCTTCAGTACCCCCACGATGCTGAGAAACCACCGAAAGATATCTCGAGCACGCAGGACACACGTTCACCAGGTGTTACTGCGGTTTTAGTACCATCACGTGCCACTTCTCCTGCAGCCACCCAAACCAACTGCTTTGCTTTTTCACTTACACAGCTATCTGATAGGAATACATACTGCGGCGGGAGGCTTGTACCTGAACTTGTGATTAACACTCTCCTGCTTCTACAAATACAACTTGTAAAAGGCAAATCAGTTGCCAGTAAAATTAAAAAAATTTAAAGAATTAGGAAAAAAAAAAAAAGGAGAATGGGGAAGATGAGACCACTCTAACAGCAAATTTTGGAAGATTTGAAATTCTCCTTATACACCGTCTCCCCTCCAAAAGCTGCACTGAAATTACACTTCGGTTTCCTTCTTTTAAGGCTTATTAGACATGTTGTGCCTGACTATAGATGCGTATTTTCAGTTTTACAAGGCAAGAATGTAAAGCGTTTGCCGTTTTCTTTAAAAAAGGCATTTTTTTCCCCCTGCTTGTGCTGATGAAAGTAACTTTTTTCCCACTCCAAGAAAGCTTTGCTCTCTCTGCCGGGCACAGCGAGCCGGGGCCGCCTCCAGTCAGTCAGAGATGGTCCCTGTCTTGGGTCTGGCCGCCATCCCCCGGGGGGTGCATCCCCCCGGGCAGTTTGCAGGCAGAAAAAAGATTCAGCGCCCCAGGGCGGCTTTTTAATCCTGCCTAACACCTCCAGGCAACAGATGCATCAACAAGAAGCGGCTTTGTCATGCAAATGACAGGGTGCAGGTACACACCGCCGGGCTGCTCCACGCACAAATGGCTGGGGACTGACACCCCAGGGGAGACCTCCACCTCCAGAGCTTGCCCATCTCGGCTGCTCCTTGCCCCCCCGGCGCCGGCACGTTCCCCCGACAAGGGGAGCAAGAGTAAACCTGCGGGGCAGCGGTCGGGACCCCCCAAAGGTGAACAGGCAGCAGCCGGCAGCGCTGGAGCTGTGGTTAGCCATGAAGCCAGTGAGCGTGTCATCTCCTGGACGCAGCGTTTTGATTTCGCAGGCATTAAAACCCAGCTGTCAGCTCGGAGACTAACAAAGATTATAGTTCAATTAAACAAAAAAATTATTTAATAACTCAAGCGTGTAGCCTTGTGGTTAAACTGAAAGAACTCCAGGCTTATGTCAACATTGCAGCCCTGCAACAGCACTATTTTACCGAAATAGTGGTGCTGCTCTAACATGAAAGAGCAACACTGAACTAAATTAGCCCCTCAGATGTTCTGCAGGCAGCTTTACAACTAGAAAGCAGATGCATTTCCCCCCTGCTCCCCTCCAACATACCCATGTAGGACGGTTCCTCAAGTACCTGAGCAGGCAGACAGCCTCCGCAAGAAGCCGATATTCCGGGGGCATCGATGCCAGATCAGTAAAGAGCGGCAGCCCCACGGCACGCATACGCAGAGAAAATCCTCAGTGAATAGTTAAACCGGATTTTGTTGTTCAAAGCCTTACACGAGCACTAGGGACTTTCTCGGGAAGGTAATGTGGGAAAGAGGGGGTAAAAAAAGGTCTGAAGTTTCCCGGTCGTCAAAGGGGCAGGTTTGAGTCTCGGTGCCCTCTCGAGAAGCTGCATCCTTTTCCCTACGATACATCCGAACCGAAGTTTTCTGTAAAGCAGCGTTTACAACAACAAATATCAACAGACCGTGGTCATCATGCTTCACCCTAAATGGCTGTAGGCCTCTGAACTGTAATTTATACACCAAAAAACCCGCAGAGCTATAGAAAGCAATATATTGCAGAAGTTTTTGCATCTTTCAAATGCAAACAGTGACATATAAAAAGGGCAGATCCATGTGTTTCCCAGTGCCCAGCCGCCCTGTCATACTGAATCCGAACATCCACTAATTTAACACGCTTTGCTACTGTCGAAGTCCCAATACAGATGAGGCCCCCTCTCTTTTGTTTTTGAAGTAAAAGCCACAACCCTGAAGAAAAATCAAGAACGTCGGAGAGCAAAATAATGCCAGTTGTTTGACAGAGACCGCCAAGTAAAAATATAAGAGCCAGTAAGATGGAAAACTGCTTTATCACAGAGAAATAACAGCATCCAACTTCACATATCACAGCACACACAACTGCAGCGACATTTTTTCAGCAGGATGCCTACAAGCAAATTTATTTCCCACTCCACTCCGGTTCTACTAATATAATTTCCACAGCTCATTTTAACATTGCCTCCTCATCGCTCTATACGTATACCAAGAGGTTTACAAAAATAAATGGGAATCAACTATCCAAAATTAAAAGTACATTAAAATCCATCAAACATGCATCTACACCAATGGAAACAGAGGGGCCAACCTGGAAGAATCAGTGCCCACCACAACATAAAGGAAAGCTGTAACTACTGCATCACGGTTGATTATTAATTCCTAAATGACCATTTCACAATTTGTGGCTGAAGATACACAGTACGTTTCAAAGCAATACTGCCAGATACATAAAGCCTTCACGCAGAGCAACTGATGGCAGAAATAAATATCAGTCAGCAAAGAGCAATGCTATATCTGAAGGCAAAAAACCCCAAAGAATCTAATTTTTTCACCTTACTCACAAGCAACTTCAGCAGTTCTGCTTCCAGCCCTCGGTTTTCCTCAACAAACGAAGAGTTAAAGACAGAAAATTCACATCTGTCCCAGTCACTACAAAGACGGCATTTACATCATTCCGCCATACATTATCCTACAGTCGTAAACCAGGGCTCCCCCCACAAAGTCCCCAGCCCTGTTCAAAGGACGTCAGACACCGCAGACGTTAACCTCAGCTTTTCCACCGTGATCGCGACCAACACCTCTACGAGCCCTCAGACTCCACTGGACGGAGGCTCTGAACAGCAGAAGCACAACCTTCACTGTAACTGAAGCTACCCAAAAAAACCCCAGGGTGAACACGCGGGGCAGACCAAACAGGAGGAAACCCAGCTCGCCAAAACCGGTCTTTGGAAGAGATAACTCACTGTTCTGGGGATGGGTGGCGACAGAGATCCATTAGGCATGTACGGGTCGTTATTCATATTTGGCATCATGATATACCCAGAATAACCAGAGTATGATGGTCCCTTGCTGTATAAGCCACTGTCTGGATGCTTTCCTACGGAAGAGGAAACAATGATTACATTATTCCCCACATACGCATTTCTTTTAAGTTAGAGCACTTAAACAGGTACTGTGCATTCATAAAAATGTTCTGCATGCAAACGTTTCCTTGCTCATGGAAATTACCTCTGACAGAAAGTGGTCCGCAGCAATTTGTAACAACATTCTTTTAAGAAGAGTTAATTCTTAAAGGAGTAAGTACCCTCAGTGAGGAGTTTATCCTTAAAATACGGAATAGCCTCAGAGTAACCAATTTATTTTGCTAGCCCCTATTCAAATCAAGGCAGAAACGTCAGCAATGAATCACATTTCTCAAGCAGCCGTTTTCCCCCCACTTTATACACCCCTCTAGGATTTGTGGATTCGGAAGTATTGCCGGCATGGGTTTCCAACATCATTGTTAAGAAAGGGAGGAACGGGGCAGTGATAACTAGATATAAACATTTATTTCTCTCACTGAGCCACTGTGTGCAGTGAACAATTCATTCTGGCCACGCTCACCAGGAACAATTAGAAGGCAGGGGCTGGCTTAGAAGCAGACCCTAATGATTTGGGGCGGGGAGGAAGCTGTTGAACACACACAGCACTACAGTCAAGAGGGAAGCCAAGTGAGGGAGGCTATTTTGTAGGAAAATAAAGAATTTGGGTCCAGGCCCTGCAAAGAGGGGTGAGCAGGTCTCCCCTCTATATGACCGTTGACAATGATACTACTCAAAGGTGAGGTTTTAAGAGGTTGCAAGGCTGAAAAGAAAACCACATAGAGCTGACCTCCTCCCCCTACACTGCCAAAATGCTACGAGCATGGACATTATTGCTTTTAGGCTGTCTAATGACCAGTTTGGAGAAAGACCGCCACAGGGTCCTGGAAAGCACCAGAACTGAACTGTGTCTGTCTTTATATGGAATTTATCATCTGGTTTAGCTCGTGATGATAAGCATTTCATTTTAAACATAATCTCCCATCCTTCAGAGCACACATTCTTTGTACGCGTGTCCAGCTTCCTAAGTGATATTCAACAAACTGTTATTTCCTCTGTCCTCCTCAACCAAAATTAACCAGCTGGTATATTAAAAAAAGCAAGAGGTCTGTTCATGCTTAGATTTGGAAGAGGAGATTTAAGCGACAGGCTTTGGCTATGGGGGAAAAAAGCACAGAGTTTCTGAACACACACTCGGCTGCCCAGTACGAGTGAAGAGATAGATGTGTTTAAGCTGATATCCTAAAAATAGTTATTTCTTCAGCAAAGATCCATTTGGCCTACTTATCAGTTTCTAAACAACTGAAATACCATTTGGTCACTCAAGATAAACGTGCTGCACGTTCATCGCCTTTTTAAATGTGCTTTGAAAGCACCCTGGCATACCCCTTCCCCAAAAGGTACTAAATTTATGTTTCCCAAAAGAAACCAAGCTCCAGTTTGAAGACCGTGCAGAGGTTCACAGGGGGACTAAGAGGGACAATATCGCAAGAGAGGACCGTGCGCTTCTCACCTTCCTCGGGGTGCTCTCTGCCTTTATCATGGTAGGAATCCTGCGCTTGAGTCTGCCTGGAAACCTGACCGCAGGGAATCCACCATCAGAAAAGAAGAAGAAAAAGAAGAAAAGTCATTGTATGGATGCTCGTTTATCGACCACAATGCCACAGCTTCTTGTGGAAAGAAAAAAGCTAGGGCAAGAGATAAGCATCTTTCTTTTCCCTCTTAAGTTGCTTGGAAGGCAACTGTACCAGAAACATTTGTGTAAACGATCGCTTTATGACAACGTGAATAACTATGGGGCTTTGCGAAGCGTGTCT
Source organism: Sagittarius serpentarius (assembly GCA_034782735.1). NCBI lineage: Eukaryota > Metazoa > Chordata > Aves > Accipitriformes > Sagittariidae > Sagittarius > Sagittarius serpentarius. The sequence goes on along the minus strand of JAVKLA010000007.1, from coordinate 31,559,480 downwards.
AGCAGAAGCACCCTACATCTAACGAAAGGGGCTTATTTCTGGAACATATTTGCAGTTTCAGCGGTCAAAATGCTCTTGGTAAAAAGATACCAAAAATAATGAGGTTGCCCTCATTACCAGACCTTTACGAAAAAAAAAAAAAAAGCAAAAAAAAGGGAAAGGAAAAAAAAAAAGAAAAAAAGGGAAAGAAAAGAAAACAAGAAAAAAAAAAAAAAACTGGTTCCCCGCTCGCCCTGAAGTTGTTTTAGCGTCGGGAGTTTCTTCCCAAACAGTTTTATGCAAATCCCTTAAAGAGTTTACGGCTAGTGCTCCGACCCCGCTGCTTTTACCGAGGAAATTTCACGGCTGCTTGAGGTCTAAGACCACCGCACCGTCGGGGGACTCGCGGGAACTTTCTCGTCCCGGGCCGAAGCGCGGAGGAGGGGGCCGCCCCCCCACCCCCCCACCCATCCCACCCCCGGGCGCGGAGGGGCGCGGAGCCCGCTCGGCTCTGCCCGCCTCCCCTCTGGAAACGGGAATTGGGGTGAGATGATTTTTTTTTTTTTTTTTAGGGGAAATTCGGAAAATTGGGGTTTCCCCGGTGCCCCGCCGAAGCTCCCTCCCTCCCGGCGGCGTCGGCGTCCGGAGCCCGCCGGGAGCCCGCGCCCCCGCGGCCGCTCCGCGCTGCCCCGCGGAGCCCCCGCGGCCTCGCACCTCGTGCCCGTTGGCGCCGGGGGCGATCTCGGACTCGTTGACGAGCGAGGACTTGATGTCGGCCAGGTCGCCCTCCTCCTCGGGGTGGCTGATCTCGGCGAAGATCTTCTCCTTCTGGGGGTCCCCCTCGTCCTTGAAGGGGATCATCTCGTCGGTGGCGCAGAGCTCCGGGTCCCCCCCACCGCCCCCGGCCCCCGGCAGCTGCGGCATCCTCACGGCAGCGCGGCGTCTGCTGCGGCCGCCGGCCCGCCGCGGGAAGGGGAGCGGGAGCGGGAGGAGCAGCGGGGGGAGGAGGAGGAGGAGGAGGAGGAGGGAGGAGGAGGGAGGAGGAGGGAGGAGGAGGGAGGAGGAGAGAAGAAGGAAAAATCCCGTGAAGTCCTCGGGGTTGCTCTCGGCAGCTGGAGACCCCCGCCTGCC
>JAVKLA010000007.1:31510805-31548141 GCA_034782735.1 Sagittarius serpentarius | reverse complement strand
CGGTCCCTGTGCTTTATGCAAGCTCTTGCGCACGGGTGCAATGAGCTGGGTTTATTTCATCTGCACCCTGACCTATGCTGGTGGATTTGACGTTGTGGGTCCGAACAAAGGTTTGATTTGGGCAGGAAAGTCTCCCCACCTGCTCCTCCCCACAATTTATGGAGGTGCCCGTGCCGCCTCTGTTGTGCACAGGATGCCCTCCGAATCAGCAGGTCTCTGCCCCGGGGGAGCTTCTGCTTTGGAAGAAGCTCCTATCTTTGAACCTATTTGAATTGCCCTCATCTGGGGAAATGAATTACCCTTTGGCTCTTTCTCATTTCGCAGAAGCTCCCTGTCCCCTCAGTCACACTTTTGTCTCCCTTGTTGCTGCACATCCTCCCTAGGAACTCTCCCCGCAGCTGGGGAAGCCTGCAACATCCCCTGGGAGCTGCTGCTGATTTCAAGTCAGGCACGAGGGCAGCTGCCTCGTGCCCAACGCCCAAGCAGGGGAGGGGGCCCTATTAATGTTACTTTCTTCAGTTGATCTGGATCTTGTAAAACATATCTGCCTTCAAAAGTCCTGCCTCTGACCTGGGAAACAGGTGGCACCTCATAAGCCTCTTCAAAGGGAGTTCTCCTCATCTGCCGTGTAATTTAGGCCCCCGCATTAAATATAACTCGGTGTGGAGCAATGCCCGTAACCATTGTGCTTGGGCCGTCTGCAAGTCGGTTCAGCAGGGCTCTGCGTAAATGCAAGAGCCCCCACTGGGCACCCTCAGTCCCAGGCTAAGGGCCTCTGCCCGCTGTGGCTCTTGTCTGTCCATCAAGCAAGGGATCCTTTGCGCCTTACTCCCATCAAAAGCGCAAACAGCCGTTTGCTATATGGTAGAGGAGGAAACGGCAGCAGCAACAGTTTTCGCACTGGTTCTGAAACCCACCCCTACGATAACGGCGAGATTGATGTAATACAACATAATTTAGTAAGCATGCAATAGTTAACATCTAACTTCTCTGCCTCTTTTGTTCTGCCAGGAGCCTAAATGTCAGCCATCACTCGGGTGATGTGGAGAAAGCACGGCTCGAGATTGACCCGGGTGCTCAGCTTCCTTCAAGATCACTGTGTGGCTGGCGGATCCCAGGGAGAGGCGTGAGCTGCCATCAGGCCCGGGAAGAAAATGCCCGTGCCCCGACAGGAGTGTCGGAAGCGGTGTCGAGGGAAGGTGGGCCATGCTGGTCGAGGACAGAGACCGCACGGCAGAGCGGTGTGCTCGGCAGAGGCGGAGGAGAGGAGCCCGGCTGGTGGGCAGGCAATGGGGGATCCATGGCACCAGCCGGGCAGGGGAGAGGCAAGGAGGCAGCGGCTTTCCCGCAGGTGGGAATGCTCAGGCACAAGTGGTGGCTAAACTGAGGAGTGTGGAAGAAGATGGATGAAAGACGGGGGGAAAAAAACCCTCGAAAACAGCTCCCTGGCCATCCCAAGGCTGGAAGAGCTTGCTAGGTGTTCAGGTCTGAAAGCATAGCTTGTTAGAGGCTTACAGCAGCCCTAGGTCTGACCACAAGACGCGACATAGCTTTCGCAATTGCCCTCCGGGGAGTCTTTCCCTCCGTGCTGGATGTATCGGGACCGCAGGCTCTTTCGCCTGTGAAGCTACGTGCAACAGACGGATGGCCTGAAAATTGCCCCAAGGTAACTTACTGTCTCTTGGTCTCAGTTTGATGAGACTCAGACATGAGGCCAACAAAGAAAAAGAAAACAGCATTGACCAAGACCTAGAAGTATTTAATGTCTTCTGTTCCTCGGTAAAGGGGAGAAAACACGAACTCTTCATGGCAGAAGTCGAGGAGCTGATTGCCAGAGCCGCCACGGTGCTGCTGGGCATAGGGTCCTGTAAGATGTGGTTTGAAGGAGGCTGGTTGCTCATTCCTAATCTCTTGGCCTCCAGCACATGGGACAGTGAAAGAGTTTTCAGGCACATACTTTCAGCGGTCTTGGCAGCAGTTGATTAAAATTAATCCTTACTTGTGGTGTCAGAGAGTTGCCTCTTGGAGCAGCCCCATGGTATCCTCTGTATTTGTACCGTGAGAAACACAACGGGACTCCAACCCCAATTAGAGTCTGAATATACACCTATATGTGTGTGTGTGTATACATATATATATCAGGCTGAACAACTTGGCGTGAACATCTCTGTGGCCAAGGCAGCGGCCCAGGCAAGCAGACCCAGAAGGGTCTGGGCTAGCCCTCCTTTCGCTGGGCTAGCAGCACAGCTCCCTGCCTTGCTGCAGGAGAAACCTTGCTCTCCCCCTTTCTTTGCTCAGGTGTACTTGGCATGCCTTTTTCTTGGCAATCGTAACACTGCAGGTCTGTGATAGTCACAAATACTAAATATAGGTGTTACTTTAATTTGTAAGTGCTGCTTATGGTCTTCGATTAGCTCATGTGGAGGGTGTTGGCAGCCCGGTGGGGGCCCCTCCGAGGAACATCACTTATTTCGGCCATACAGCACAACACAGTGTGCGGTAGCACTTTGGTTTTGAGGACTGAAAATATCTTTATTTCAACTAGATGGCCAAGCTGGGAAGCTGTGAGGGATTTTCCTGAGGGGAAGTTTTTAACCCTCTCCCTGGAAAGGCGGAAGGCTGCCGAAGCAGGGCATTTTATTTGTTGTTACCTCCTTGCCCTGTCTTAGTTCCCGTAGCTGTGGGGCAGTGCACGTGTGCCTAGCTGGGCTAGTTTATTGGCTACACTCTTCCTTTCCAACAAAAGGTTTTCTTCTGTGCAAGTTACTGTGTGTGAAAACAACCTATTGCTCTGAGCAGCTGGGCTATGCCATTAACCGTACTTACTTAACCTAGGAGGGTTTCTGTAAAGAGTCCACCATCTGTTTAGTAATGGTGAGTAGGTCTGCCCATTTAGACATGCCGGTGTAACGGGAAGGCTTTACTGGCAGGAATTTTACAGGAATATTGATTTATTTCATTCACACAAAAACTATAAGGACCGCTCTGTAAATTTGTAAGGCTTTAAATGCTTGAACCAAATGAAACTATTAGAAGACCACAAAACTGCTCACTCAACTCTGCCAGCCCAGCTCCTCTATCAGAAACGCACCTCTGCTGACTGCAGCCTAGATATGTGTTCTTTGCAGTGCGTGAAGAGCCTTTGCTGATGTCCTGAGAAAGGTGGGGAGAGCCCTCCATAAAGCTGATGGAGCCTCACAGCAGATGCTGTACCCTGGAGACCTTCTTCCTTCAAACTTCATAGCATCTGGCCCAAGCACCTCTGCCAGCTGTGATGGTTATGGAGTAGTGCAAGCAGAAAAGCTGCAAGCCATTTGGAGAAAAACAGTAAGGCACTCGACAGTAAGATATCACATGGAGGTATCGGGGACACTCAAAAATTGCACCTGCGTGTTAGTGAGCAACCTCAGTTTTGGAGTGATGTTGGCCATTTCCCTGATGGGAGGATCTGACCCAGTTCTCTATTGCTAGCAAATTCAGAAATCATTTGACCTGAGAATTCGTCAAACATACTATCCCATCCATCCCATTATGTTCATGTACTTTCTTGTGTGTTTTAACCGAAAAAATATTTTTTCAGCAAGATTTTGGAGCAAGATTTATTTTTAGTTCATTTTGAGCTGATTTGGAGCCAGCAAGGAACAAAAAAGCCTCCAAACCCCAAACGAAATGGCGCCATTGAACAAAGAGGCTCTTGTTTGTAAACTTCCATTTTAAAGTGTTGTTGCATATTCTACTGGAACAGTTTTTCATCTTTCACTTACACAGTCCAATTTTTAAATACTGACCTATTCAAGAGTTAGGTACTTTTTAGTGCCTTTTCGAGCGTTTTTTCAGTGCTGCGTCCCTGCTTCTCAGAAAGCTGAAATTGCCTTTCTCCCATGTATTGATCCTCTTAGATAATGTCTCCAATGAGAAAAACAAGAGAGTGTTTCACTTTGCAGAGGAGCAAAGAGACTGAGCTGAATTTGCCCTGTAATCTGTCAGCTGCAGAGCCTTCATCACTTGATGATCCTCACCTCATGTTTCTGCCGCTTGCAGCACAAGAACAGGACTCTGTTTCAGCAAAAATCAGCCCAGGAACAACAACAACAAAAAATCCCACTCCTTTGCTCCCCCCTCAATTTTCCTTTGAATCTAGACATGCTCTAGCCAGGAGAAATTTTTTTCTCTGCACTTCTACCTTAATATTTCTGTCTACATTGCTTTGCCTTTCTCTGCCGCCAAAGCTAAGTGTTTGCTGAATTAAATAAACCATGCCGCGTTGACAGAGCTTGTGAATACTGCTATTGTCACCAGAATCCTTTCGCTGATCCGACCCCAAATCCTAATGCCAACTCTGCACTTACTGGTGTGGTAGTAAGCGAACAAGAATCGATCATGCTGACGAGGCTAAGAGAATCTCCAAAAAGTCATTTTATAGGCTGGTTTTGTCACCAAGCAGCGAAACTTTGCGTGTGTTATACCTGGTCTGGTTTGGAATTGGTCCTGTCTGTCACGAAAGGTTTTTAAATTAGTAAATGCTCGGTAAATTAGCAACACATTAGAGAAAAGCTCTTTGTCCTATCGCTGAAGTAAAAATAGTTGATGATTTCAGTTGCAAGGTAGTTAATAACATCAGATTTAATAGATTTCCAGTGTTTGCGCAATGCAATAGGGGAGGGTGCAAGGAAAAGGATTGTTCCTATCTGTATTGTGGTGAGGAACCACAATGTGAAGTCTCTAAGATTAAAAATCAGAGCCATTTCTGACAAGATATTTTCTTAAGACCTTAAAGGGAGAAGTCTGAATTCTCAAAACAAAACCATAATAATTAAAGTCCCCTAATTTTGCATATCTTAAATGCCTATGCACTGTTATATATTCCAGAACCAAATACCCTTGTGTCCTACCGAGAAGTTCACGTAAAAAAATTGGGTACTGTTTTTGTGTGAGGTCTAGAAACAGACGTGTCCACCTTAGATCCCAGTCGGTCTTTGTCAAACTACCCAGTAAAAGAACATCCTGCCTCGAATCCCATGCCATTATTTCCTCTGACACCTATTGTTTCTTTTCCTTTTGGGCATGCTGAACAATAGCAGCAGGAGAAGAGATGCTTTGGTGAGTTATGGCAAGGAGCTGATGGCTCAGACCAGTAGTGGAGCTCCAGAAGTGGTATTGGCTTAAGGGTTTCGCTTTCTTTTTTAACATACTTGCGTGAGAGCGCCTTTTTTTAGCAATGTTTTCCTTTTCACTTTGTTTTTTTTTCTGCCAATATAGTGCATAACACCTCAATGTGGTTGTATAGAGAGCTGCTGCGTGAGTGACTCACGCTGTCTCTAGACACTGTGTTTCACCGACGCACGTCCTAATCCGAGAGCTATGGTCTCAGCCCTGTGGTTTAGGTGAGTCACGCTCAACCCAGCACCTGGCAATAGGAGAAAGGCAGCGTTTGTTGACTTTTCCCCATTTGGCCCTTGTCAGGGCATACGTACTGCTGGGTTACCTGTGGTCTCACGGAAGCACTGACTTTTGCCACTTAGGCAGGGTGCCCTGGCTTTACTGATGCTTTGGTGTCAAAGAAGCTTGGAAGATGCCCCGTTTCTCAAAAAATGGGCCCTGTCTGTGTGAGCTTTCCGGTTTATAGGAGTAAAGGGAATTGTATTCTTCCTCCTTAAGGTGTGAGGAGAAAAGTGTCATAGTTTATAATGCTTTCAGGTTTGTAAGCAGGAGCTCTGGGCTATCAGGGCTTGCTCTGTTGAGGCTCTGGCATCTCGGAGGATTGCAGGAGAGCTGGCTCCCACGGGGCCGTCCGTGGGCCTTGGAGGCAATGCAAGAGCATGGCAGCAGCAAATCATTTCCTTCCTCAGCCAGGGGAGGCTGAGAGATGGCAACTTTTACAAAATCTCATGTTCAAATGGCAGTGCCAACCTTGCGGCTGCAGTGACCAGCAGAGTCCAGGTTATCACTTGACCCTTGCTATGCAAGCAGAGGCTGGTACAAACCAAACTGATAATTCACATCCGCTGGAATTCAGATTGCAGCTCAGAAGGGACTCTTTAACAGCTCTGGAATAATTATTTCACCTGAAGTTGGAATTTTTTCTCCAGGCTCAACTTACAGTTTATAAATATGTGAGATAGGAGATTGGTAATTCAGTTTATAGTTTGTATGAACCCTGAAGCTTATGTCAATGCTGTTATCTATTATAGAAATGCAAACATGCTCTTTGATGTGTTATTCTCAGTGACTTGGGAGGATAAAGAAGGAATACTCTATGGGCATTTGTAAAAGAAATTCAGAAATTGCAAGTCTACTAGGACCTAATAACATATTTTCGTTTATTTTTTTCCTCTTTTGCAATACGCTTGATTACAGTAACTTAAAAACAAGAGAAATATTGCATCTGTCTAGGTTTCTGCAGTAGGAGAGCTCAAACTGGTTTATCCTGCTATGCCGAATCCCCTTTTTTGAGTATGCCAAATGTTTATTACATTATAGCGGCAGGGAAATTTGGTGCCACGTATCTCTGATTTAGTCTGTCGCACAGATTTTCTTGCTATAGGAGCACCTCCTGCTGGCTCTGTGCTGCGCTGCCCTTGGACTGCTCATGTTCTCCAGCCTTGGGAATAAAAAAGGAAGCCAAGCAAGGTTTCTTGAGGTGAAGGAAAATGGTCAGCGTGGGACCAGCTCTGCTGCTTTGAATGGTGATAGGGACAGCTCAGGTGACTGACACTGCCCAATCTGCTACAGATACATATTTATATAGTCCCTGATGGAGTACTGGTACTCCACTAACACACTTCAAGAGGGTGGTAACACACTTTCTGTTCCCAGATTTCCACGGTGATCCAGCCGAAGTCCATAGAATAGCTGGCAGTAAAACTCGGTGATAGGGAGGTGAGAAATAGCAAGATGACATTGTGCTTGTTCCCGGTAGCTTCAACTAGTCCACGAAAAATAATTCAGAATGTTCTTCCACCAAAAATGCCATTTTTATTAAAATCGTGAACGTCTAGTGGGTTTGTGACCATTTCAGTGAATTTTATTTGAAAATATAAAAGCATGATATTAAGACGTCCTTTTTGATTACTGCCACAACAAGCAGCTTCGGTGTTTTGTTTCCAAGCAATTTTTTCTTGAAGGTTTGTTCTTTATTTTTTTAAGAAGCAGTTAAAAAGTCATTTTTAAAAATAAAATAAGTCAAACTACAAATGATATGTTAAAGGTAAGCTAAATGAGCTATCCTGACCAGAGTGTTTTTTTCCTTGGAAAACTAAAACAATTGAAAATACTTGCTGTCATTCAGAGGCACAGCAAAAATAAGTTCGAAATATCATTTCCCCCACAATGAGAACACTGCCAGCTCTGACATGTTCCCTTTGGTGATCAAAGCTCTTGGGATGGATGGAGGTGGCATAAAGAAAACATGGTTTGTTCGTTTAAATGCAGTGGGTGGGGAGAATGAGAGAGCAGGATGTTGTAGGGAGTAGGACTCAAACAGAAAATGAGCAGTAAAGATCTGTTCATCAATGGCTATTGCTAGTAGTAAGCATTAACACTGTAGCAGCACTTACGTGTTCCTGTTATTTTTTGTTATTCCAACAGTATATAAAGAGGCCGTTGAGAGAGACACCAGAAAACAAGCTCAAGAAGACACAGACTGTGTCTCTACAGCAATTAAGCTTTTGTTTTACAAAGGGACGCCCCAAGGTTTATTACAAAAACATTTTCTTCTTTATTGTCCTATTTTAATATTTTGACACACCCTAATGAAAACACAGCATGCCACTACAATGCCATGCTGTACTCTGTTGTCATGTATTTTATGGCTGTGCGTACCCTCCGGCGTGTTTCTGCAGCCTCCTCCCTTGGTTAATTGTTACCTATGGCTGGCTGACTGCTCCGAGGGAGGATGCCACAAAGGTAATCGGTAGGTTTCAGGTGACACCCATCACAAACGCACACGCGTCAGCCCAGACAAATGCTCAGCCGGTACAGTGCCCACAGTCCTACACCCTGTATGGCACACATTTTACAGAAAGAAAAACGAGGAAATAATTTGTAAATATTGTAGAAAATGGTTTAAAACTTCTCTGGGGCTATTTTGGTAAACCTTGCTGCCTGTAAAGCCAGACTCCTTTTATCTCATAGGGACTGAAAGGCAGAAGAAAATTATGACTAATACATTTTTAAGAATTAGAAAAAAATTACCTAACCCCACATATTTGGAATATCGGAATATTACCATTTAAGGCTGTGATTTTCAAAAGAGCTCATGGGAGTGTGTGGCACCTGGACCTACTCCTACCCCCATTGAAATGCGTATTAATTTGCTATCAACTTTCATGTGAGGGATCAAAACTCTTCCTCTCTCACTGACCTTCCCTGGGAGTTTGGTGACGGCTGCAAAAATCCCAGCTCAAACCTCCTAGCTGTCACTCTCCTTTCAGGGGGAATTGGGTGCCTATTGCGAAAATCCCAGGCTGAACAGCCTGATAACTCCTGGCTTTCAGGGCAGGAAGCAAGCACTGTGCATCCTACCCGAAAGCCAGCAGGAATCTCTCTTTTCCAGGTTTTGACATTTTGGCCTTAGCTACATCCCTCAAGCTGGATGGAGTATGACCTGTCTCAGGCTTTTGATAGGTTTCCTTTATTCGGGGATCACAGAGAATCTACGTCTGGGCAAGAGAAAGCGGTATTTGATCGGGCTGTAGCGATCTGTTTCTATTAAGTAGTTACTGTTTGGAATGGTGCCCAAAAATTTGCACTGGCAAAAAGTAGGCCTTGTGAGCTGGACGAGGGGGTGAAGAAGGCTGGGGCAGTCACAAACATATATTGCCATATATTCCCAGGCCATCTCAGTGCCACTGTCACACCGATGCCTTTCTCCTTCCGAGACGAGAAGTAACGTGTGCGTTATTCCATACGGCATTACCGCAGTGAGGCCTGCGCAGTGGCTCTGCAAGTCAGCACAGAACCTAATCGGCTGCGGTCAGTGGGATGCTGCAGGGGCAGAAGCGGTCGCTTGTGCAAATCTCATGACGAGACTGTTGAGTGTGTGTGTGGGGGGGAGTGCTCTCGCACGTGTGTATGTGGGGGTGCACACCCTGCCGCGTGCACACGCGCGTGCAGGCGGACAGCAGCGATGAGAGGGACTGGTCGCGGGAGAAACAAATCTGCTTTACACTAACAGCTCCGGATCTGTGCTTTATTTAGAAGAAATAATGCTCGTGTATCTAACAAATAAACCAGCCCTGCTTGCCAGTGCTCTCAGAGCGATGGTAATTACATAGATTTTTAGTGAGTCCTGTCATATTTACTCCACTAAGTTGATTAACCTATGTAATGAGTACAGGACTGTGACCAATACTGACCCCACATCAAAGGCTGGTATTGCTGCTGTGTGCTGACCTGAATTTTAATTGTTCACTAGGTTTTGTAATTAAACCACAAATGTGCTAAAGAAGAGATTAGGCATTTTAGCTGGCAGTGTATGCATTTTCCCAGGTGTGCCAATTGTGTACACTATAAAACCTCTGATGCCCACCTCAGTATGCAAATATCTAACGACATGCCACTTCACAGATACCTAAAGCCTCTTCTTTTTTTTTTTCGCTTGATATCTTAAAATAGGGAGCAAATGTAATTTATATGCTAAAACTTTTCTGTATACATTATTGTGTATAAACAAAGCTCTTGCATAAAGGTATATAAATAAATCAACAATGAATAAATTAGGACTTCAAGTGTCTGTGAAGTTCCCACAGGCCTACACACTTGGTCCTCAGAGTCCAAAAAAGCTACTGCAGACAGATGTGTTTTCCTTCTTCAGGATCATCAGTGTGGCACATCTGTTGCTTCAGCCAGTGGCTATGCCAGGCTCAAGAGAAAACACGTTACTCCTTAAATGAAGACAACTATCAGAAATAAATGAGAACATTTGAAAAGCTACCCGTGCCTCACTTTTGTTTGAAAGACACTTCTCTTTTGGAAGCTCTCGCAACATAAAAGAGAGGAACTGCGCTGCCTCGCTCCATGCGATCCCTCCCTCTCATTTTGCTGGAGAAAAACATGTGTTTCGACATCTGAATTTTCCAGCGCATACTGCCTTCTACCTCACGTGCCTGCTCCTTTGGCAAGGAGAAGTCCAGTGCCTCTGTTCGCACAGCTCCCTGCTTTGCTTCTGACCACACAGGGGAGACAGAACTAGAACAAAGTGGGTTAATCCAGAGTTGGGTGGGTTGCACTGGAAGGGAACAACTGGGAAGAAGATCCATCTTTCATTCATAACATTTGTTTTGAAACATATGGGATGAATTAGGAGCTACATTTTCATCTTGATGAGCTGGAACTTGGGAGCATGTCTTGAGATTTATGCAAGACTCTGAATTCGGTCTGAAACTATTCTTTGGTGTGCTTGTACTTCTCCCATCCTCCTGTGATTTAGTCCTCCTGTGATCTACCAGCGATGGGTATCATCAGGACTCACAAAAAGTTGTTGGCTCTGTGGATTTGACTGTGAGCAGAGAGCTGGGCTGAAGGAAGAGCAAACCCCAGATTTCTTTCCTACAGGAAGACTGTTGTGCATAAAGAATAATGAGCGCAAGATGACAAAATGTGGCAGGTTTGGGGAGTAGCAGTCTCTGAAATACAAGCTGTTTTGTGTCACACCTTTGATAGCCACAGTTCTTCTAGCATGGGCAATTTGCAGTTGCCTACTGATACTTTGGAAAAAATAACTTCATACATGGCTGTGTAATTTACTGGGATGGTGAAACAGCCCTAGCCTTCTTTTTTTTTATTAAAAAAAACCCCACTCTGCAGACTAAAGAGTACCTACCTGGCACCGAATAGTGTCCTGTAGACACTGGTCTTAACGTAACATTCGCAACGTACTCTCCAGGGACAATCTCCGCTTTGTTTTTCTTTGCTGTGTGCTGCCCAGGAATCCCAAAGGCATCTCTGGGAAGATTTTTCTTTCAACGGGGGAATTGTTTGTTCAGCCACGTAGTAGAGTTCACCAGCTGGATGCTTTTTTTCTAGTATGTCTTCATCCGTTCCGAGAGCCTCAGAAGGCAACTGAGTGTTCCTTGGGTGTGAACTTCTCTGCCTGATTCCCAGCTCAGGTCACTCTCAGGCGCAAGACTTTGCATCCTATTTTGGCTGGTTCTGCCATGAGGGTAATTTCTGCATGCTGGAGTTGTTAAGAGCACTGATTTATGTCATACTGGCATCGGTGTATTGACATTTTCCTACCATTTTGCAATAGTTATTCATCCGTTTAAGCATGTGACCAGCCCTGAAAAATCAGTGAGAACTCTCAAACGCTGACTGCTGGACTCTATGAAGAATGATGCCTTCGTTACCAGACCTGAATACTCACCGGAACCTTGCTTCCTTGTTCAGAAGAATCCTCGCCTTTACATAAAATACCGTACCTGACGCCTGCCGTGTCAGGCCTTCTCGAATGTATTTGCAAGGACTGAGGGTTAAGTAAAATACCTGCTAGCTAAAGAAAATAATGTCACCCTGCCTGAAATACTGATGTGGTATATTCTTTAACGGTGCCTGCACGCACCTGTAAGAGCAGATTTTAGATTATAAATAAGACCTCCAAATTTTCCTCCTGCGTCTTAAGCTTGCAATGACAAAAGCCCATGCAGTGCATAATGATGCCTCCAAACAAAAATATGTAAATGTGCTAAAAAGAGAAAAGTATTTGCTTTCCAGAAATCTCAAGCTCTGTGAAATATGTTTTGACTCTTAAATTGAGACAATAGTATTCAAATAAAATTAAATGGAGTAACCCAAGATTGAAATCCTAATACAAGAATTAACAGGGAAGAAAAGTCATAAACAAATTACTGAAATGCAATTTTAAGGTAAATATGTTAATTTAAAATAAGTTTGCATACTCATTTGGAAGATGTAATTTCAAGAGAGAATAACCAGTTTAAAATTAATATAATTTATTAACAATTAAAAATTATAACACAAGCGGAGGGAGGTTGGAGGTGAAATACTGAGTTTCCTTTGATAGGTAGAGTAATTATGAAGTATGCTTTTGAAGTTCAAGAAGAGAGCCTTAGGACACAACATTTTTTAAAGTAAAAATTGGCTTGCACTCTGTTCAAGTGATTTATTTTGCACTAAGAAATGGGTGTGAGACATGATGTGATTTAAAATGTCATCCCTTGATGGAACTGCTTGAGGGTGACATCATTTTTTTTCTTTTTTCTCTCCTTTTATTTATATATTTGGCTGCTTGATTTCTAAAGTTTTCTATCTTAGGGAATCTACTGAAATTATGTAGACATTTAAAAACACAAATCACCAACACCCCCGCCCTCCCCCCAATAAAACTTTCCCCTAAAGTTCAGGAAGCTAAAAGCTAGACTCTGGAGGGAGCCACCAGGAAGGAATACATTTTTCAGCTGCATCTGTGTCATCCGTGTTGTTTACCTGGTGGCCGACTTTGAGGAACACCACTTGTATCTGCTACCAAACAAATGCACGTAACAAACGTTGTACGAACATTGCTTGTCTTCAAAACCAGGCTGTCCCACACATCCCTGGACAGGGAGGACCGCTCCTCCGCTGTCCCCTCTATGTGCTTTTTTTTGCAGAAACGCTTCTAAAAGTTGGGACTGGACTTACCACACCTCTTACAGTTTTTCTTACAAGCAACACATTATGCGATATATGTGGGAGCTAGTGCTTTTGCTTGCACTGGGCTTTACCGGCAGGAGGAGGCGAAGCTGGCTGTTGTGGCAATGGGCCTAGAGGACAGAGGTGGTGCTATGGCCGAAGTACACCCTTGCATACCTTTGCAGACTCGTCTCTTGTAAAGCTTTTGCTTAACCTCAGTGACATTTTTATATGCCTGGTGATTTTTATCATAAATCTCACAAATTTTGTTCAAGGCCCTAGCTACTGGAGGCAAGGGATTTATGCGAGAATCTCATAGATTTAACTTCATGCTGAATCTCATGATGTTTTACCTACTGCTAGCTGAATAGATCTTGTGGGTCCTGGATGGTGCAAGCATCTGGACACAGAGTAGCTCGGTCAGGCAGCTGTAGGGGAGATCCACCTGTGCTTGCTACCTACGGAAATTCCAGCCAAATTAAAAAAAAAAAAAAAAAAAAGAAAAGAAAAGAAAACCACAAACCCTTCAAGTTTCACACAGATGTGCTCTGCAAAGCCCTGAGATGTGGATGCTCTTCTCTCTCTGAGCTCCACCAGCTCTGCGGGGCTGAGCAATTGAAAAAGAGGGGAATGTATTTCATCACCAGCATGAATAAATTATAACCGAATACACACAGGGCACAGATCTGCCAAGTAAGAGAAGCCACTTCTTTCTGTGGTCACTCTTCAAATAAAATTGCTATCTAATCTAAAATACAGCAGTCTTGCTGAAAGTCTGTAAATTCTCTTTGTACGAGGAGCTGTAGCAAAGTTCGTAGCCAGACTTGTTATAAAAACACAGAAGCTAAAAATAGCTGCGCAGTCAGGGAGCGGGATCCAGCTCTAAATGGGTGGCCCAGTTTGCTCTCACATTCAAATACTGTAAACAAAAGTCAACCCTTTTCTTTTTAGGCTGATGATGATAGCTTTTTCTCTTGCCATGGGGAAATGTTGGCGCTTCCCTATCTGACAACTCCCGACTATTTTTGCGGTCTTTGTTTGTTCGTGAAAAGTCTGTGTCAACAAAGTACCAGTATCATTTTGAGTGTGGGAAGGTGTTTCTAATGGAGGAGAGGGAGAAGCTTTTTTTTTTGCAGAAGACTGGAAAAATTTCTACAGAAACTTTGCAAGGGGCTCACTACCTTTTTGTTCTGGGCCTTCTGCGGGAATTGCTCTGGTCAGTGGACGGAATTGCTGCTGCCCTGGGAGATGGATTGGCTCCTGATGCCACTCTGACAGCCGTCAGGCCTGCAGGAATTACAGGGCCCACTGTCTTGGGTGGAGCCATTCTGGAAGATTCATCCCGGCTGTGTCTCACACCAGGTGGCAAAGCAAACTATAAAGGGCTGAGGGGCTGGGGCTGTGGACTCTGCTCTTCCCTGCTGTGCTGTGGGTAGGGACTTGCTGTGTGTGATTGCTGCCCTCCTCATTGCACCACGGAGAAAGTTGAGGCTTTAAAGGAGGAGAGGGGAAGAGACCTCTAAGCTGGTGTAAGTCTGTTATGGCTAGCGGTGTTATTTTTTTTTGTTGAAATGCTTGGTTGAAGAACTGAGGCAAGCTTTCCATGTTTTCTGATTTACGCTAATCCCCAGCCTTGCTAGAGCCTGTGCTGTTCTACTTTGCAGGCCTCGTGTATGTCTACTAAATATAGCATGGAGAGGTCTGCCCATCTATGAAATGGGAGCGTAAGATTTACTGATCTCAGAAGGGCATTTTTTGAGATGAATTTGCCTTTTGTTTTTCGCTGTAAGCCTTTTGAGACTGGGTTCTTGTCTTTTGTGACTGCTTGGTGCCAAGCAGAGGTGGTGTTAGAGGCAGACTGTAAAAAGTGCTTTAAAAATCACTGGATGTGAGTGCTAAAGAATGAAAGGGCATTCCTTTATTTCAGTTGTTTAAAATGTTGACAGTCCACAGAAAGCTGTAGGCGTGTTCTCCATTACTAACTCATGTTTTAATGTGTGGTCTTACGAGAGCAACAATGTCTGCTGTTTTCCTAAAGCTGGTATTAGTAATAGTTTACACACCTCTGGCACAGTGTGAGGGATAAAGCCAAATTACGTATCTGTTGCCCAAGATGTAGCTGGGGATATTGTAGCCTATGGTGTCCTATTGCTGAATCAGCTCTTGCAAGAGGCTTGGAAAGGTGTTAGAAAGCTGGGAAGCACAGGGCTAATCCATAAAATCTTGAATATATGTAAAGCAATGCGCAAATGACACCTACTAACTGGAAATTGCTACAGATAAAAGAGATCTGGCAGCTGAATCACAAAATATTTTTCAGAGTAAATACTTACACCAGCTTAATAGGTTAGAAACTGTTCTACCACTTGAACAGCCTTCAGAAGTATCAACTAATTTGAAAGAGCAGGCAGCTGCTAAAATAATAATGAATCCAGCCTTGTCCTTTCTCCTCGGTATCCTCCAGACTTCCTCTGGTGGGTTTTTTGGTGTCTTTTTTTTGTATGATACAGTAAAGCACTAGGCAAATTTTAATCTTAAACACAAGCTTAAATGCCTCTGGGTTCAGAACAGCGTTTCAACATGTGCTAAAAGCTCAGCACGTTGTCTGTGGCCTGCATCCCCTTCCACCAGCAGCAAGGCCCAGTGTGGACAACCATGTGCTGTCTCTTGGCTAGTGAGATGTTGAAGTAAGTGGGTGGTAACCCTGCTCTTGTGCTGTTTACTCATAAATAAGCACTTGAGCGTGAGTCTAATGGTTTGCATTGTGGTGGAGAGATGGGATGGCCGCTGCTGTCTAGCAGGCAGTTTCGGCAGGTCATGGCTGGTGACCCTGAGCTTGCGTGGGGCAGGCTGCCAGTGCAGGAGGTGGCAGGGGTGAGTGATGAGCCAGGGAGTTTGCTTGTGTCTGTCTCTTCCTCAGTACTTAATTAGAAATGCACCTACCTAAATGCTGTCCCTCACCCTTCCCTGTCTTCTTCTAAAACTTCCTGCGCCTTAGTTGCAGGTTATGCTTGGGCCACCACACCAGCCCCAGCAAGGTGACGGTTGGGGTCCTCCATGCTGGCATGGCTGTTGCCCTTCTTTGCTTGTGAGGCTGGGTGGCCACACCACTGGTGTGGTCAGTAACTGCATTTCCCTGGTGTTGGGGTCATTGCCCTGTTTTGCCTGCTGTGAAGATGTAAAATAACTTTCTTATCACTGATAAATATCAAAGCTGGTGGGACCGCTGTGTGTGGCTGAGGGCTTGCAATATAAGAGCCTTAAATACTGATACTATACCTGATGCTGTAACAATTTCAGCTACTTTAGAAAAAAATACCCAGGAAAGATCTCTAGTCCTTTCCCAGAGGGGAGTGGGCCTATTAAAATGAATGACTAAGAACCTGCCATGTTGCTGGCATAAGCCATTTGCATATTTAGCTAACGAAAATCTACTTGTTTTAATTTTGAAGTTTCTGCTGCCCCGTGAGCTCAGTGTCTTGCTTTGCAGTTCAGGAACTGCTGGCCATGCAGTGCAAGGGAGCTGCTTCCTTCTGCTCCAGCTAAAAGGATGCTCTAGAAACTGGGGTGGTGATCTAGGACACGGCGAGTTTGTGTTCGCTGCTCTGCTCCCTTACTGGCTGCCTGGGTGATATTAGGCTTATCCTCCCTGTACCTCATCTCCGTGTTGAAAAACAGACATAGTGAGGACACAGTGGCTGTGTGAGACTGCTAAAAATTGCCTTTTGATAGTACAGTGGTGTTATGGTCCAAGATATACTTGCAGGTGAATATAATCTAGTTTCTGTGTATTAATATCCAGAAAGCTTGGCAGTGGGTTGCACAAAGCTGCTCCTACCATTGTGAAGAAAAAGTAACAAGAATGTTGCTTTACTACTTTAAAGACTTCTAGACACTATAATTGCAATAAAATTAACTACGTTCTGCTTATGGTGGGTCTCTTTCAGTGTTTCTAGAGAGGTTACCTGCCGAGCTTTCTGCTGCCTAGCCTGGGCTGCTTCTGCTGTGGGAACTGGTTTGCTGAAAGCTGGGTACCTGCACTGCATTGCAGGGTACGGTGGAGACATACCTTCAGTGTTATGATTTCCAAAGCACTGCTCCTTCACATACAGAAGATATTACTTGGTGACTACTGTTGCTTCATGAACTGTGGTTCAGGTGCTTTGTATATAGTATATAAACTGGGAATGAGATATGTAGAAGACTATTATATAGCGCCTTTTGAATTTCGTGCTCATAAAGACTGTGAAAGACTACTAGGGCCTTACAGATTTGTAAGAAAATTGTATATTCCTTATGCATTTCTTCCAGTAAGTGTAGCCAATGCTCAGCATCTCTGAGGACCAAGTCTGTTCTTCTTAAATAACAGGTAAGTAAAAAACCCCAAACTTCTCAGGCTGAAAACATCATTATAACTATTAGACCTCTTATTTTTTGACAAATGCTGTCAAATCTTAAGAAGAAACCCCATATCATACCTGTCACAAGTCGGGGGACTCCATGGATGTGCGTAGCTCAGCTGCTGAGTTGTTGGCTTAGCTTCTCTCAAGCAGAGCTACAAAGCCACATGGTGTCTCTGGGTACTGGATTTTGTACTTGGACCTCCGTATTAAAACTCATACGGAGTGACAGCTCCCTATTGGATATACATCTGAAGAGCCGCAAGAGTGCAAGTCATTCCAGCAAGGATCTGGTATAAATTACAGTCAGTAAATTGGCTCCAGATAAGTCTATTTTGGACTGTGGAACATGAAGAACTTGTGTGGTGTGCTAAAGCCTCCTATTTCTTGCCCAAACCCTGTCTCTTTGCAGGGAGCAGCCATCGCAGTCATAGAAATGCGGATCTAGAGGCTGGCAGGATTTGAATGGCAGAATCCTACCAGATCACGTTTTGCACAAAGACTGCTATTAACCTCCTGAGTATATTATTTAACAACTGGGAGATATGCAGTGGGATTGAAGAGCTGTATCAGATACTTCATTTAGCTGTAGCAAGTTGTCTTTAAGTGGCAGCATGCATCTTGATTTTGATATATGCAGCCTGAGAGCACGGAAGAGGTAGACATGGTATAGTTGTTTAAACCTCAAAATATGGTTTAAATAATTGATTTCCATGCATCAAAAGTAAAGATGAGTTATTCAAAACATTTATATTTAAAAAAAAAAACAGTATGACAAAATAAATACTTATAAATAATTTAAAACATATTTGGAGGCTTTTAATATTGCAAAATGTGTCTCAAACAGTGGTAAAACCTCAATAAATATGATTTAATAATTCTTTGTGTATTTAATACATAAGCACGCTATTGAGTAGGAAAAAAAATCAGATTTAATTAAAAGTTTGGCAATGGGGGGATGAGTTCAGAAAGCCAGCTTCTAAGTTTACACCTGTTTTGTGAAAGGCATGCACAATTGTAAGTATATGAGAAGAAACTGTTATGTTACGAATCTCTCTTGATTCAGTGCGGGCACAAACCAGTGCTTCATGATCTGGTAAAGCTGTGTCAGGAGAGATTCAGACTGGACATTAGGAAACATTTCTTTACAGAGAGGGTGGTCAGACACTGGAACAGGCTTCCTAGAGAGGTGGTCATTGCCCCAAGCTTGTCAGTGTTTGAGGCAATTAGACAATGCTTCTAATAATAATGTGCTTTAACTTTTGGTCAGCCCTGAAGTGGTCAGGCAGCTGGACTAGATAATTGTTGTAGGTACCTTCCAGTTGAACTATTCTATATCAAGTGGGGAGAAATGTTTGGCGAGGCTCTCCGGATTACTAAGAACAAGAAGTGCAAAGTGAATTTTAAAATGGATGGAGGTAGTTAAGGAGAATTTCTCTAAACTGTTGAGGTTATGACTGGTTACTATATATGCCAGTAACTTTCTGCAACTCTGCAGAAAGCTAAGGAATGTGCTTTTAGGGGCATGTCAGGGTGTAAGAGGTACAGAACAATACTGCTAAGCTCAGTCATCCATTGGAGTAAGGACTGGGCCACTTCCTAGGGGAAGAAATGAAGGCAGGACTTGTCCACCTCTACCCTTCCCGGAAGCTGGGCAGGTGGCCTCAGTCCCTGTGCTCACTTCTGTTCTCTACCCCTGGCAGCAGTACACGCTACGGTCCCATTGCTGGGGGGGTTTAGTTCCAGGCCTGCCTCTTACCTACTGATGCAAACAAAAGGTGAGGTATAATTCTTGCTTTATGACAAAAGAGGCGGGCTGGCTGCCCTTCCGTGGGCAGAGTTTCTGCTGACTTCACCGGGTGCTTCCTTGGAATAAACAGCAGAGCATGCACCAAAAGAACATTTAGATGCTAAAAGTTTGGGGTCACTTCAGTCTCACTTTTAAGATAATTAAGCTGCCTGCCTGTAAAATGTTCCCTTCCGGTAGTAAAAGAGCTGTTATTTGAAATCCATTTCAGATATTGAAGTTCCCCTCCCGTAGTGAGATCAATCCTGGCAAAAGTAAATAGAGACAGACGCAATAGTTCTGCAGTCTGTAGATTTTGAGCAGGTTTTGACTGTATGCCTATTATATACTGTCATAATGCAATTGGCTTACTTGGAAATAGTTGCTGATTGCAGTAATTTGAAGGCTTGTCTACATGAAGTATATTTAATAACTGAATTAGGGTGTGAATGTAAATCACATTAGCTTTTCTTCAAGTCTCTATGTGGATATTCCTGCTCTGAGTCTCTTCATAGAGTTTGGGCTAATCCACATCCAAAATTAATTGGCATCTTAATCTGTTCTGTGCTAACTTTTTCCATGGTTGGCAGGCTAATCAATATTGCTCCCAATATCTGTAAGCTCACAAATCACCTCTCTCTTCTTTCTCTCATTCATTCCCATTGTATAGCAGTGTGGTTATATACTTGGTGTTTCTGAAATACCCTCAGCCTGGAATTCCCCCGTTAGAAGTTAAATGTGTCATGTTGTGCTTTCTCTCTCTGTCTCAGTGTGGTGATTAGGGTACCTGTATACATGTGAAACTCCTAGGTCTCTACAGTGAAGAAGTTTAGGTGAGCATCTATCTTCCGTACTATCAAATACTATTTTGCGTGCCTTTATGAAAAGCGTAATGCAACACAGAATGCTGTACATGGGTTCTTCCAGCTCTGAATTAGTCTCTTTTATCTGTCTCTGACCACAGCAGATGTTGGCAGCCTTTCTATTCCATATCCTTAAGTCAGACTAAGAATATCAGTTCCGCTTAGAGAAGCTGTAGGGGGAAAATTTAACCCTTTCGGGAGGCTTTTTCCTAATTTCTTTTTCTTTTTTTAAAGCTCTTGACTTAATTTAAAGGGGGGGGGGGGGAAGTAAGCAAACGTCCAAAATGACATACATCTTTGGGGCTTCCTCAGTTTAAATTTCACGGAAGTGCTCATTGGTCTTTGCATTTTCAGCCAGCTTCCCTCTTACTGGGGACACAGAGACAGAAGTTAAAAAGATCACTGTGAATGTTTCCAATATACAGTTAGCAAAGGAATTTGCATGGAATGGCAGCAGTGTGTAAAAAGGCTTGTGAGTATAATTTTCAGCATAGACAGTACTGGCCATCTCTGTGGAAAACTAGCCCCTCTTGCCCTTCTCAAACAATCAATCAGTTCATTCTGTTGCACTGATTATGGTGTATGAAAAATTGTTTTAAAGGTTTGAAGAGAAGCAGCCTATTTTTCCCTACAGGCAGAATTAACAAGAGCTTCACATACCTAGATTCTCTTCAGGATAACCTTGTACTGTTTGCTTTCATCTTAAAACTCAAACAAAAACAAGCAAGAAAAATAAAGCTATGAATCTAAAATTTAAGATAATTACAAATGTGCAGATATTTTATTCCTATGTTTTACTTAAAGCTCATCAGAAAGTCATAATAAAAACCCACTATATATATTTATACTGTAATAATCTGAGAAACGCTCATTATATCTCCACATAGCCCTTGCAGCCTGCTCACTGCTGCTCTCTGAGATGACCAGCTACCGGAATGACCCTGGCAATGGCAGAACCAAGCCAGTATTCTTCTTACCGTTCTCCTGCTGCACTTGTGCCTCTAACAGAGCCCTGCACAGCCTGACGTGTAGCTAGTTGCATGTCTTCAAGGAAGAGGGCTGTAAGGATCTAATTTTACTGACTGACATGGACTGCAGAAGCATACACAGCTTGCTCATATCCTTTGTGGAGTTGGAAACGGAGCCACCTTTTTTCTTTTTTCCTTTTTTTTCTTTCCACCACACAGAGACGCCATCACATATGTTCAGAGGCTGATGAGCTGAAAAGATCTGGGAGCCACATGTGACCCGTAGAACAAGCATCAGCCTAGAGTAGAGTTTCAGTGGGAGATGACTTTTGGGAAAGTTCCCACAGAAATGCCATTGTAGCATTTCTGTCTTTGCTGGGCCTGATCTCACTTATTCTGAGGCTACTTTACATGTCCGTGGCACTGCAAAAATACCTTAAAGTGGGCGTAAAGCACACTTGTAATCACACCAGGGCTCCCTGGCATTGCCAGAAGGGTGCCAAAGGGCTGCTTGTATCAAGGCGGATCTGGCCCACCGTGTTTATTCGTACAGTAGCTTCTGCTGAGTCACAGCGCCTGCCTTGCAGCCAGGAAAAGGAAGGGCTTGTTTTCATTAGGGGACACCAATGCTATCTGGTGGCTGCAGAGCACCAGGGCGCAGAGCGTGCCGAGGGAGGGTCACAGAAGGCTTTCTGGGACACCAGGGCAGGAACATGTTAGTGTGACGAGCGATGCCGTTGGAAAGGTGGTATTTTCAATAATACAACACAACAGTCTATCCTTAAGCCTTACATCTCCCAAGTGTAGAAAGTGGGGGCTGGTCCCTCCTCTTCTGTGAGAACGGAAGCAAATGACCTCAGGAGGGTGGGATGACCGCATAAGCAGGCAAGTCTTCAGCCGGTTTGCTTGTGAAAGTGTGAGCTTCACCTTCTCCGAGGGTAGACCTGCAGGTCCCCTGGCCTGAGTCAGCCTCCAAGTTGGTTTCCTTTTCAGAGAAGGGAGCAACAAAAGTGGGCTGGGGGAAACGCAGAGGGAAGATACAGTATTTCCCCCAGGTTACAGGCTTTTGCTCTCTCAGGTAAAGTTTGTTATCCAGCTTATAATGGACTCTTTGGGGGTGGGGGTGGGGTGGCAGTGGGGGTAGGGTGGTAAAGGGAAGGCTGCTCTCAGAAAGCATTGGTCTCAGTCATCTTGCTTGGTGCAGGAGATGGGACTGTAGAAGCCAATGGGTTCCTGCTGGCAGAAATGCGAACCCACAGCTGCAGCCTTCCAGCAACCTGCTAGATTAGATGCAGGCAGGAGGAGGCAAGGGCACCCCTCAGTCACCACTCCTGATGCTAAGAGGGTGTAGTGAAGTCTAGAGCTGAGAGGCCCTACCTCTGAGGGAGCTGCCCTGACCCCGGCTGAGGAAAAATGTCTGATGCCACTGATTTCTCAACTGATACCTATTATAGATGAGACTTGTAATTTGGGGAAAGCTGCAAGCCAAGCATTTTGGGGGCAGTCACCCCCACTGCTGCAAGACTGGTAGGACACAGTGGAGAGGTTCTGGTCTCTGCCTCTGTGAATTGGTTCCTGATTTATATCACGCTGTGCAGTACCCACCACCTTCCTGGATTCCTGTCTCCTGTATTGCCAGGGTACTATTAAGGGCCTCTAGCCATCACACTCCTGTGCACATGATGAGGATTCATGCACTCTGAGGCAGAGAAGGGATTTGAGATGGGGTGAGCGCTCTGTCCTCTTTTAAAAAAGTGGGACATGCAGTGGCCTTCTGCAGTTTTGTACATCTGGCCCAATTGCTTCGTTTGATTCTCCTCCAAGCGCCCACAAATGAAATGTTTCATACTGAAAACATGTTTTGTGCCCAGTGAAATGGCTTCCTTTCACTGTCGTGAGAAAGGAAACGAAAATTTCAGAAGGGTTGCAGTCAGGACCCTCCCCTGTCCTCCCTGTTTTGTTGCCAACCCAAAAAATCAGTTATTCCTGTAGTCCCACTCCAGGCATAATGTCAACATGTAACGGACAGATCATGAAAAGCTTTACTGGGTTGAGTGAGGGCTTTGGAGCTTCTACCCAAGAGACTTTTCTTGCTGGGAATTGATCTCTCGTGCTTAGTGAGTGATTTAAACAGCACCATGTCCTGCAATTACGATAAGATAATGTTAATTTATTTCAGAGCACGCCAGGCCTGTTGATGAATGTTGTCTAATAATTGATAGTTGGAGGGTTTCTTAGTCGCTTGTGGTAATGTGGTCTTCCTCTTTGCAGGATTATCAGTCTTTTAAGTGGGATCCAACAACTTTCCTCAAAAGAGTGGAATAGTAGATTCGGCCAAGAAACACTTTGAAAGGATATTTAACCTAAGGCTGCCAGTGTTACAGAACATGAAGGGATAGTATTCTTTTTCTCTCTTCTTCAAATTCACGTGCACTTGATTAATTGCATCATTTATCCATAGCTAAATACTGTATAAAGCTCTGTCTTTATTAATCTCCATTGCAATTCAGCAGTGAAGTATTTTTAGATGTTGCATATAGTCACTGCTCGGTGTTAATTTCTGTTTCATTAATATGTACTTTTGCATATATATAAAATTCTAATATACTGGAATTCTAATGATTATTCCTTTTATGTTTGATAAACATCTAGTATTCACTGAAGAATATGGAAAAAAAAAAAACCCTGAAGATGAGCCAAGTGGCATAACTAAGAGCAATACCAGTGACTTCCTGTAGTCTAATCTGTGTGTTTGTGGGATGGTTTTCTTAAAAGAATTCCTAAAAGCATCCCAAGTCACTTCTACCTTCCTAATATGAAAAAGAGCCATTGTCCCCAGGTTTGTTTACACCGCAGTGTCGGACAGACAGGCTAGAGATGGCTCTAAGCTCGATTAAATTCCAGAGGCACTGGAGAAGACAGCCTATGATATTTAAAACTACACTTAAAGATAGGAAGGGTGTAAAGGAATTAATTAGGTATTCAGAAGGCTCTCGTTGCTGTTAATGCACTCCTCTCAGTTGCCCTGTCCAGTGTTAGCCTGGAGTTGACACAATTCCTCCAAATTTACTTTTTTATTATCTTTGTACTAATTAAGGCCAGTCCATTTTTGTGAAGTAGGCTATTGTGTTGGGTAAACAGGCCATCGCGGGTGTTCAGCTCCACTGACTGAGGGTGAGTGTGAGTGAACATTCAGAGGTCTGTGAACCTGGAAAAAGAAAGGCTGGCCTATCATCCAGCAGGTAGAGACTGAGACTTGAAAAGTGCCCATCCAAATCACATTACATTCCTTGAGCTGCTGGTGTAGTGCTGGAAGAATACAGGGCTCAAGCTGCTGCATACTTGGTTATCTTCCTGCTGGTTCATTTTGGGGCTGAAGAGTTCTGTGAATATCGGTGCATGTTCACATGAGTCATCGAGTCATGTTGCAATCACAGATCATATGGCTTCTGCTAAAAAAACTGTGGGTAAAATACACAAGCTCAGATTTTCTTTTCTCTAGGTTTGTTCTGCTGTCTGGGTCTTTTGAAACAAGTTTCCATGTGAAAGAGTCCCAAGGTTAAACTCTGTTACTAACTCCCTACGGCAACTAAACAGTTTCATGAACTGGCTACTGAGATCCTTAAGGGAAAAATCTGCGCTTGTTGGGCCAGAGCAGGTTTTTGGATTTTTATCATGGTTCTCAGTGATATGGGACTTTGAAGTAGTGTTTCAATTTGATGGGCTAATAGTTTCTTTCTCTTCTGCATAATATTCCTTTCTTGCCTGCATACTTTTATTCTGGGATATGACTAATATAAAAATATATTTTCCCTCGATCAGTGACCACTGTTGCAGACAAATGTAGCTTTTCTGGTATTTGGTTCTCAAGGAGCGTTTAAGAATAGGGTCTAGAGCATACCTGAGGGTATCCATCTATGATCTTTGGCTACATTTGGCCACCTGAATCTGTAGACTGAAATTCCTCTCTGCCATGATCATCTTCTTTCCTTTCATCTCATGTCTTGAATGTCGCCTCCATCTCTTTGAAAAAATAAGGTTGGAAGAGAATAGTAACTCCCCTCTCCTATTTCATTGCCATCTGATGTTTTAGCTACAGATGGTGGCTGACTAATGATGAACATCCTGTTCCCTTCTGCTGCAGGAAGTCCATGTAGGAGAGATAAGAGCACAGATGCGACGGGAGCCTGCTGGGCTCCCCACCGGGGCTGCCTGCCTCCCCATCCTTGAGAAGCTGTAGTGGCAGCACTGTGCTGAGCTCCCAGAAACTGGGAATGGCGCAAGAGGTTGCCATGTACCTCCTGATGCTTCTTGGGTACTTGCAATGGTGATGCACCTGACTGACTGCCGACTGGCTGTTTGTTTGGGTTTGGTTTTTGTTGGTTTGGGGTTTTCTTAAGTGCCGCAGTTTCCCAAGGCTGGCCATTTCAGTCCGTGGTTTGAATTTTCTTATGGCTTTATTTGGAGAAAAATGCACCCCTGGTGACCATATCTGTGCTCAAATGTGACTCTTCTACTGAGCAGTATTAGTAAAATGGAATAGATCTTCAGAGCAATGAAATTGTTCAGCTTGGAGAAGAAATCCCTGCAGACTTCAACTCCCAGTACTCCTGTGTCTTGCCTGGGTGGACGGAGTAAAGAAATAAGGAGGCTCTGAACTGTTAAGCTCAGCTGCAGCAAACTCACCAGCTTTTGCCTGAGAAGATACTACTTCTTGAGCTATAGGGAGAATGGGAGCTATTCAGCCTCCCTCGAGACAGGAAAGCTCTGAACTCTCCAAGTAAATCCACAGTTTAATCCAGTCCTGTAGTCTTTGAAAGGACCCCGAGCAGAACTTGAATGTGCCTGGACAGGGTGTGCTGAACTACTCTTTGCTCTACTGGCAAACTGTGCTGAACTACTCTTCTGGCAACTTGGAAAATTATGTCTGTCCAGTTTTTAGGAATACTGATCCTCAGAAGTGATAGAGCCTTAGTCACTTCAGAAAAGAGGTACAAAGATTATGGGAGCTGCTAGTTAATATTATTCAGTGAATAAGAAAAGATACTAAATTTGCAGGCTAAGTTATTTTTCTGTTTCAATGCTCTATGGATTCCAGTGTTTGGCATAGTAAACTTCATGTGATAAACTACACTTACAGTTTATTTTTACTTACTTCGCTTTTGCCATTGTGTTAATCAAGTCCGCAGAACTTACTTGAAAATCTTCAGAAAAGAACTTGGGTAGCCAGGTAAGAAATTATAGCCTGAGTATTTTCTCCTTTCTCCTACCTGCCTCTCTAAATACTATACATACTATACATACCTGATGTACAAAAAAAGTATTTAGGGATGACCTGAAACTAGATTTAGGAAGCTGTATGTCACAAGCATGTAGATCTAAAAATAGGGTATTTCCGCTATTAGTGGTAGATATTCTAAGCCTCCCAACAGACTACACAAGAACTCCTTAGGGCTGGAAAGGAGCAAGATGATGGATGTTAAAGTAGTGTCATTTTTAGGCATTTTTCAAAATAAATGGCTATTTTTCTTGCCATTTGGGAGCTACACAGCAGGATTAATGGTAACTAATGCAGTGTAGGTTTAGACAAAAAGTAGTCCCAGCAAGCAATTTTAAAAGTCTCTCCAACATTATCTGATATTGTAAATAAATAGGAATATGTGATCACATGACCTGATTTGTTGGCATGAGTATGGGATACTATCTTTACCTTAAAGTAGCATATAATTTAAAATAATGCAAAAAGTTTTCCAATGCCCATCCTCAAGTATCTCATATGTACTGCATTTCATGATATTTTGCTATATATTGTGCATTTTGTGTGCTGTATCTCTAGCAAAGTTTATCAACAGAAATTTTACAAGTATCTGGCTGTATATACATTACTGTTGGTGATCCTTCCATTATATTAATTTTACTTAAGGTCACAGGGGAAGCATTGTTTCTATGCCTTGGGAAAAAGTTGTAAACCTTATAATAGAGTTGCTTTATAAAACAACAGCTGCAAATACTTTTTCTCTCACCGCCTTTTTTTCTCTCCTGCTTTTTGACACTTTCTGCAAAAAATTAGTGATTTTTAAAAATGAAAACATTGTAATCCTATAATATACCTAAGCTCAGAAGTTGTTTGGCAGTCTTAACTTCAATTAAGCCCTTTCCTTTCCTCACAAAGATGTGAAAATAGATGAAAAATGATTGAAAGAAATATCCTAGGCAAAAATTTGCAAATAATCAAGATTGAGAAAAGAATGCCACTTTTGATTTAGAAAATACAGCTATTAAAACAAACAAGCAGTGGACTAATTATAGTTGTGGGGCAGCTATTCCATGAGAATTGCAAAAATGAGACTAATGGTCCACACTCAGGGGAGAGAAGGGAAGCGGAGACAGAGGATGCTCAGTTGCGAGTCAGGCGAATAATGATACTTCAGCATGTCTAATTGTCTAATGCTGCAGTGTGTATAAACTAGGGCAAGCTGTATATTATACAAATTAAAAGCAACCCAAGGCTGTCTTCTTTTTGTATCCGTTCTTCTCTACTGCAGAAGAGTTGGCTTTGACGGGAGCTGTGTTTTCCGTGTTGCTCACCGCTTGGCTCTTGCAATATGGAAGTGGAGGTGTCATTCAGTTAGTTTCGAAAGATGCAGTTGCATCAGCACTGTTACTGTGAAAGACACTTCTGGCAATTTTGTCTTTGAATGATCTCCAACAGTCCCTCTGCCTTGCCTTCAGAGATTTATGTTGGCAAGCACTCAGCGTTGCTTTAAGTCGTGTCTTTGGATGTGAACTGAAGGTCTTCCTTGTGACCTTCCGAGCTGGCGTGCGGAGCACTGCGCATGGGGTGCGCAAAGAAGAACAGGAGCAGTGTTGGAGCGGGGAGGTTTTGCATCATCTGGCTCCAGGCGTGGGAAGTGCTTTGATTAGGAGCTTAATCTCCCTGTAGTGAATGCAGAGACAGGCTCCTCAGAGGAGCAACTCGGAGGACCTAGATGAGAAGCCTACCTCTTTGAAAGTTTTTTCTCTGAGTTTTGGAATTACAGCATCTGTAACATCTCTCCGAATGATACTGAGACCTGGAAAAACTCTTGTTTGTGAAACTACTGAAAGAGATGGAGCCTAACGCTTTGAGGAGAGGAAGAGAGCAATCATGGAAGCTAATAAAGTGTGAAAAATTGCAAATAGCAAAGAAAAGGTAGCTTGGGAACTTCTGTTTTCCCTATGCCACAACATGCTGTCTTCCAAACTCACCAAGCAGTATCACAAAAACAGAACGTGGCCAGCTCTGCTCCTCAGTTGCCTCTGTAGATATTTACCTCTGCTAAGCATCACTGTCTGCCTTTTCCTCCCCTCATCTCAAACCTACCTTTTAACCTTAATTCAGTTCCAGGGTTTTGGTAATGTTTAACTACCTTGTTAAAGATCTTAATTTAATCCATATATTGTGCTTGAGTGGTAGTAGAAGCTGGTTAATAAGGAAGAGGTTAAACTGTGAACTGATTTTTCTGCGGTGGGAAGGGCTTGAGGCTTGTGTCCCATCGCATGTTTTCCTGGGCTGGGTCATTCGGAGTCCAGCTCTGTTCCCAGCTTTTCCTAGCACCGGGTGCTGTCAGCTGCTCGTGTAGGATGCTAGTGAGACTCCTGCGTCTCAAGGACTGAAACCATTTTGGCTCCAGCGTTAGCAAATGTTATTTAATTTTTTTCCACAGTAACTTAAACCTGTGCAAAAATTAATGTAAGTTAACAGGATACTTAATGTGAAAGGAAAGGAATCAGTACAGCAACCACCTATGGCATAACAAATAAAAGAAGCAAGCAGATACTTTTTTTTGGCAGCACCATTTTAACTGGTGCTGAAGCATGGAACAGTAGTGCTTTCACACAGGCAGTATGTGAAACGAGTGGTATGTTTTCTCCTCCTCACATAGGATGAGAAAATATCAGGTAAGGAATTTCATCTCCCAATACCCAAAGTAAAGTTCTGATTTTGGTTACCCTGTGAAAAACTAAGTAGCTGCTCTCCATGTATCACTGTAAAAAATAGTCTGCCTTGAAGAGACAAGAACATGGGCCTTGTAGAGAGATTTGCAAAATCCTTGTGCTTGGGCAAAGATTAAACCCCTGCCTCTGTTCCCCCTGCAGCAGAGCCAAGTTTATCTGTGATTTCTATCTTTATAGTGTCAGGCTCTTTCTGGTTCTCTTTGGGACTGGGGGAGTGAATGGGGAAATGCTGAAACCTATGAGAGGGCCTGAACCCAAGGGGTTGCCTGGTCCAGGGTGAAGGCTCGCCAGATGGAGGTTATTAAGCAATCAAATGGGAGAGTGTTTATCAGAAGTAACTGGACTTCTGAACTGCTTGAAGTTACCCTGCCAGGAGTTGAAGGTCACAGGTCAGATCCTTCGGCAGGTTTCCCTGCAACAAGCTTTCAAAGGCGAGAGCCAGCACTTTGCAAATGGCCAACATAAACATCTCCTTTCATATAATGCTGGCAAATGTCTGCATATGCAGATATATGCATATGTCTCTAATTACCAAAACTCCTTCCAGGGTCAGAGTAAAAGCAAGCCACAAAACCATGCCTTTAAACACCCTGATATAAAACCATAGATCTCAGCACACCTGAACTTTGGAGAGTTTGAAAACTTTATCCCAATTTGGATTTTGTTTATAATGCACACCTCTACTATAGCCACAAGTTCCGCATGCTCATGCCTTCTAGTAGTTATGCCAGAAAATACCCAGAGACAGATTTGTGTAATTAGAGTCCTGATTACTGAAGGGATCAGCATGTGATGAGGCAAGAAATGGTGGCTAATATCTGATGTTATCTTGCAAAAAAGAAAGCCCTAAAGCTTGAATTTGTTTAATGCTCATTTGGCTTCTTATACGCGAATGATACTGATCATCTTTTGACAAGCACCACTGATGATAATGGGTGAGAGCAGAAGCGTTACATGTTTTGGTTTGTGTTGCCTAGCGTGAGCAGAGAAAGGCATTTGCTTCAAACCTTTCAAGGAGTGTTTTCAGAGTCAAGGTTTCCGAGCCTCACCTTTCTGGTTCTGTGGGACTAGGTGCTTACAGCAGCTCACCAGCTGTGACCCAGCATCACCGCCTGCTAGCGGACATCTTCTCTAGTACTGCTGAAGGACACCTCTGTAGCTGGCACTGCTTTTGGTACACATCTACAAAAAAGGTTATACGATGTGTTTGATTTCTGGAAAAAGGGACTGGATTTAATCACCTAAAAATCCCTCTGAGAACTAGATATGCTTGTATATTGTCAGCCTTTCTCATGAATTGGAAACTTGGCAAAGAAAAAGACCAAAATTACTTTATTCCCTCTGAAATTTCAGTGCTTCTGAAAATCACATCCATGGAGAGCTCTAGTTAGACACTGACAAAGAATCCTTGCCTTTAATTAAATTGTAAGTATTTCTTGGTAGTGATTACAGTTATTATTTTAATTATTTCCATTAAGTACAATACCACTGGATCACACTGGAGTTTTTCAAAATGCATCTCTCTACCTAGAAGGACAAATAGTATGCTCTGATCGGTGAACTCATGTGACTTGGAAATACTGTAGTTAACAGATTAGTGTATCTATGATTTTAGAGCTTTAGCTGTCATCTTTCATTTACTTTTAAACCTCATATTTCCCCTTTTTATCCTGAGGGCATTACAGAAGGAGTTTCTTGTTAAATTTATCTTGGAGTTATCCAAACTGAGAAAAGAAAATTAAAGAATCCCCACAGTTCCCATGAGAGGTGTGGAAAACATGGAGATTATTCAAGCTTTACTGGGGAAAACAAGGGCAAGAAAAGAATGAAGATAAAGAATTCTACCATGTAGGTCAAGAGGGCATCCTAACTTGCAGAGAATATTGTGTAGGCTGAAGATAGCACTCTAGTGCCTGTGGGGTCAGCGTGACATGCCAGAGCTCCCTGGCAAGCAGTCCTCTGGTCCTGCTTATCTACTCCCTGTTGCCCCAACCTTAGAACTGTGCAAATCCCCTCCTGTCACACCAGCAAGGGGACCTGCTCCTGCTCTTTGATCAAAATGACAGCATCGCTCACATGAGGAGCACATGTGGTGCCGTAGGATGGAGCATGTGCATCTGTATTAGGTTGTCTGGTCTGAGTTGCATGACAGTCCTTCCTGTCTCTGGCAAAGGAATGACTGAGGTGGGACCCAGTGAGTACCTCTAATTCTGAGTAGTACGCATCTGGCCACATGATGAGGAAGGTGTCCTGATGTAGACCCCACAAATAGAGGCAGTACGTCTCAACAAATCGTCCACCTTGAATGTAGGCTAACCACTAAATTCAGTGTTCATGCTAACAGAACATTAACACTTTAGTCTATTCCATCCACAGAGAGAAAAAATCATATTGTAAATTTGTAAATGCAAGATAAAAAAAATTTTTTTCTTTGACTTCAATAGTTTTGCAAGAAACAGACTGCAAACGGCATCATTACTTATTCTGTTTAGGTTTTCATAGATGGGACTGTTCCTAATTCACTGAACTCCATGTATCTGTCTAGTTCATAAGGAGAAGACAAAAGTGAAAAGTCCTTGTCCCAGCAGGACAGCCAGGAACACAAGCACGTATTGCAGAAGTCCCAGGTGAGAATGCTCTCCTGCAGGCAAACAGCACCTAAAAAGGCCAGCTCTGAAGCCGTCCCCCACCTGCTTGAAAATGCCTCAGCAGGGGCTGAAGGGCTAGTTCAGACAGAAACCAGATGTTACTTGCATTGGCTAGGGCTCACTGAATTAGGCACAGTAACCAGACAACTTCTGCTCAAACCCACTACCAAATAAAAAGGGAAACAAGATGTTAAAATCTATTTAATAATTCCAGCAATATGAGGGACTTGAGCTGTCTAAAGATGGTTACAGGTAACGCAAAGTGCCGTGGAACATAGTAGATAGGGAAGGGGGGGGGGCTTCTTCAGCTAAAAGACTTGGTTCTTGTGGAAGTATCCTATTTCAGTTTGTATTAGCTGCTGTATTGTCCTACGAAGTACTGATCCAGTGAGTATGATGCTGTCTCTGACGTCTGGTCCCCAGTATTAATTCCTGTAATTTTTTTCTCGCTGTCTGGAATTACTAAGTAATTTTTAAGTGCTCTGCTGGGTGACAATTGCTGTAATCACTCTTTCTTCTTTGTTTCAAATGTAGTGTATTTGTGTTTTCCTCCTGGTATTTTCTCACTTCCCAAGTGTTCTTTTAAAGTGTTTCTCAGAGGTTCTCCAATTGTCTACATGTCATAATTCCCCAAACCCATTAAAGTAAGTGTCATCCCAGCCTGTAGCATTTCCCTATGTAACCTTGCCTGTGAAATAAATGAACAGAAATCACATACTACTTCCCACTTATTCAAAGTTTCTGCTGCTTGTTAGACTATTTCTATAAAGGCACCTATTATGTTAATAATTTTAGTTATATCAACTTTCTCAAAACTTGTGCTTCACCTCTTTCAAATACTTGCAGAAACCGTTCATTCTTCTAACCCTCCTCCAGCTCAGAGCCACTTGTTTTTCCTTTTCTCCTTTTGATTTTTTTTTTAATAGCCTTTTATTTTTTTTTTTTTCCTTGCAAACCTTAACTGGCTCTGCCTTCTCATTTAGTTTCTTCCTCCTCCTCCATTTCCAATACAGATTATTCTTTGTCCTTGGAGCTTTTAGTCGTCCCGTGTGAACACTCATCAGTTGCTACTGCTGCTTTGCTGACGTGAGTGTTGCAGTGTGCAGAACGGGAGAGTCAGCAATGCTTGGACCTTGATTATGAGAAGGCCCTCCCCCTGCTACTTAAAATTTCCCTTGCAAACACTGGAGGGGAGGGGAAACACATGGTGGAGCTGATATATTAATACACATACAATAGCACCAATTGCCTGCAGGAGTGAAAAACCCTGAACACCTAACCCGAGAACAAAATTAATTTTAAAATGTAGGTCATATGCTAATACAGCTCCCAGTGTAACCTGTGTAGCACCACCAAGCACAACATAGGAGTGGATTGTGCCTCCTTGTTTTTTTCTTGCTTGCCCTTTTTGCCACTTTCTGTGTGTATACAACTAAATTAGCTGTCAGACTCAATGGCCACATTAAAGAGAAGATTCCTTCATCTAATGATCAATAACAATGTTTTGCATTAGCCTTATGGTGGGGACTGTTGATACTCCTCCTTCATTGCTGATGAGCAAAGGAAAGAAAAGGAAGGATTTCTCCCATGATAATGTTACCCAGTGGGCGGCAGGCTGTGTTATGGGGGATGCTTGCTGTCCTATCTGTCTTGTGCTCTACAGCAGTTGTGCCCAGATGTTCTGGCCAGGGGGACTGGCGAGCTCAGACCTACCAGCAGAAGCAGGTTGTGCTTTGTGGCCACCTTCTACATGGTGCAAGCGGACTTAATGCATGTGCATGGTATGATTTGGTTTACATGCATAGAGTAGACCCAGTGCTTTCCAGTAAAGTTGGACATCCCTTCTCCTGCATGCCCTTCACAGGTTGTCCATATACAAAGTCTCTGACTGCTGGATGACTGTTCAGCTCTGATGGGATGGTTTTTTCTACTGCTGTTGAAGTTGTACCTTTACCACATGGTTCAGACCTTTGCAAAGTTCAGGACATTTAAATGGAGGCTGTGACGGATTTAGAGCTGCACAGTAAGAACTTATGAATACCATATGCTGACTTGGGTTATTGGGCTGTTTACTGCATAATGATACTGTTTAATTTAATACAGGGGGATGAAGAGAAATACGTGAGAGAAAAAGATGCAAGATAAGCTACTTGTCAAGAAGTTTGAGTAATAAGGGGCAATGCCAAAACAGGAAAGAGGCAGAGCTTGTCGAGAACAAGCAAGCAGGTAAATGCAGAAGTGGCATTTGGAAAGAAAAGTGTCTTAAGATGGGGGTATGGTTGGCTCTTTGAAAGCCTAGAGCACCTATCTGGTAAAAGGCTGAATATGGATGTCTGAGGAAATGGAGCTTACATATATTAGCATCTGGAGGAAGCAAGCATGTAGTCATACAGCAAATACACTGGCTCTCACCTGCCGGGCCAGGTCAAGTGCATAGTATGTGTTAAAATGGGAATTCAGAGATGCCAATTAGTATTGTAGGAGTTTATTTTTGTCTCCTTTGGTTGCTTAAAAAAAACCATTGTAAAAGGATTTGTGTTTTCTTCTAAGACCATTTTAATACGTTGTCCTTCAGGTTTTTTTTATCAAAAGGCTTAAGAAATTACAAGTCAAGCAGGACATTGTTTCAGGCCACTAAATTTCTTTTTTCCTGCCTCAGCTTTTCACTTCAGTAAGAAAATCAAGGGGATTCATGCAGAGCAAGGTCTCTTTTGGATCTTCCAGCATAGCATAAGAAAATCAGTCCATACAGCTGTTTGTAGTTGGTTCAGTACTTTAAAACCTCCCACCTCAAAAAGCTACCAATAAAAAACCTCACACATCTTGTTTTAAGAAGTCTGACTGATCACTGACTAGTTGCAGTCTGACTTTGATGGAAGAATGGGGAACTGGACCTGGTAAATGAGAGCAAAGGCTTCATTGAGTTCTTCTACCCAGTACAGCAAGCGTATCAGAATAATGCATATTCCCCATGCTGGCAGGACTGGGCTGCAAGCTGCTTGGCTACCTGATATCCCAGGAGCTGTGGCGATGTGGCTTTTGCTGTGGACATAAGAGCTGGATTTCTTAGCAGACCTGTACAGCCCACCTTGATCTTCATGTGTTTGGATCTGAAGTGGTTTGGCGTTACTGCTAGCGTGTTACAGCTGGCAAAGCAGGCATAGCTGAGCTAGCATAGGCATTGCTGAAAGCAGCAGAATCAAGAAATGCTGCCCCGAGAAGATGTAAGCAGGCCCCCCCTTGGAGAAAGAGCAGAAAACAGGTGGAGGTGTAGCTTCCCACAGTTATAACACAGGTTGCCATTAGAGGGAGGAGTCATTAAATTTTGTGCAAAGGACAGACAGCCATTTTGTTGGGTTGCTTCTAGTAAAGAAGAGCATGCGGCTCCTGGCATGAAGCATGTGAGAACATGAGAATCCTAGTATTTCTTTTTTGCTACTGTAAAAAGCAATTGCTGCACTTATTTATTTGTGAAAGCTGTCTGGATGGATAAGGTGGTAGCATAAGGTGTTGAGAAATGGCTTAGATGTTGTGCACCCAAATGGTCATCCTACTGAACAAGCAACTGCCCAGCAACTGCCCATTTAAATGTTAACTTAATTATAGTGGCGCCAGTTTGTCCCATGTTTAACAGTTGTGCCAGCATTTTTACAATAAACCTTCATTATCTAAATTTTATATCTGTCCATAAAATGTTGCTCTAGGCAGGCATGTGATATATAAGATAGGAGGGAGGAAAAATGTAAACACTCATTACAAATTAAGTTATAAGTGGGCATCATGATTTTGAAGAAAATATTGTAGCTCGGGCCTATCTAGTAGACTTGCAGTAAAGGTATGCCTACTGTGGAGAAGGGCTGGGACCCCCATTCTCCTGATTGAATGGGAAGCTGAGAGCCTGTTACTTTGCTGATGACTGCCCGGTGGGGTTGTGTGATGCCCACGTTAGCTGTCCTGGACAGGATGGCAGCTGGCTGTAGTACTGCGTACTTTGGTCTGCTAGCCCTCACTTGAACTGGTGGTTACCACATCTGCTGTGATACAGCCCTCTGACCAAGTAATTTCATGTCTTCACTAAACTTCCATACCCTCAACTCTTGCATGAAATGACACGACACATTTTCCATCCCCGTTAGCTTCTTTTGTCTTTCCCCTCTGCTTTTATCTTTTGTTTTTGTTGTTTTGGGTTTGGTTTTCTTTTTTCAAAGTAGGCAAAACAACGATTATTTTTTTTATGATGTATCCCAGCATCACAAGAACCCACAAACGAAAAATTCAGCAAACCAGTGTTACCGATTCTCACACACCTATACATTTTTCTGTAGCTCTACGCTCTCTTTCTTAGAGGCACAGCTTTCAATGTCCTCTCAACAGAGCAAAATCATTCAGAACAAGAAGGTCTTTCCCTGGTTGGCTTTCCTAATCTGCTTGACTTTCCTGCCTCTATCTCAGCTGTCCAGGTGCTTCTGTAGTTCCCTCAACCCAGCTTTGACTGGCTCACATCTGTTAAAAGGCCTGCTTATTTACAGCCCTCTGGTGACATGGGGAAGTGCTACTCCCCACATTTGTTTGACTAAATATAGTCCAAATGAGATTTAATGACTTGCCCAAAGGAGAGCAGCACGGACAGCAAATGCCTGAGTCCAATCTGTCATAAGGAAAAGGCAACTTTCTTTTCTGGGTCACTCACTGTTTTAAAGAAAAAATTGCGCAAGATGTTTTTAAAAAGCACGAAATAAGATGTTATACGAGACTATCATGTCACACTTTAGTTTATAATCCCACAAGTTGTGTTTTCAGACTTTTACTTGGAGTTTAAATGTGTTGTCAGTTTTGCTCATCCATTTTTTTGCATCTGCAGGTGTTCACTTTCGTTATGTTTGTGCAAATGGGGTATTTAAATGTCAAACCCTCTGATACGATCATGTCTTTGGTTCATCTTCCCCATGTTGAGGTAACTGCAGGGACCTCTGATTATTAAGTAATGGGAATTAACAAGACAAATGTAAACATTTGTTCAAAGGGATTGTACTTGGAAACCTTAATTAGAGGGCATGAAGCCATTAAAGAGTAAAAGCCTGCCGGCCTGGGGCTAGTGGGGAACACTGGCCTTCATAGCTACAAGCCCAGCCAGTTTCTCTGCTCTCTGCAGTTTTATTTGTTTTTACAGAGACATGGTTGGAATAGTCCATTTTTTCACAGTTAAGGCTCAGATACTTCCCCCCCCCGTACCGAAGTGAAATACTTCATATGTCTACTTTCACCAGTGTTTTAGAAAAATATCCGTATGCTTCTTTCTGGCACCTAGCCTGGCTGGTGTTGAGCTTTGTAGAAATGCTCATTCTGTAAAAATTGTTGCATTTCTTTGTTAAAATTCATGCAAGTAAATAAAGCATAATCTGCAAAAGCCATGAAGTTCTTAATTGGATAGGAACAGCACTGAACCTCAGTGGCTGGTGACTTCTTTATTTTAAACCATATTCTGCTTAAGTCTTCAGCATCTATCTTGCAGGCCTTCTTATTGCTTTCAAAAAGGATGACCAAAGGGAGAAGGAAAAAAGAAAAAGCCATATTTTTCCATTTCTGTAGGTTTAAAAAAAAAACCACCCTAAAAAATATCCCCTGATGAAGGGAAGCTGCTGTTGCTATAGTACAAATCCTAGGCTTACTTTTGTGGTTGTGAAAAGGATGTATATTGGGCCTGGTTGTTAATTTTCTTCGTAGAAGCATGTATGGTGCTATGTTTTGGATCTGTGACCGCAACAGTGTTGATAACACACCAATGTTTTAGTCACTGCTGAGCAGCGCTTACACAGTGTCAAGGCATTTTATGCTTCTTGCACTGCCCCACCAGTGAGGAGGCTGGGGGTGCACAAGAAGTTGGGAGGGGACACAGCCGGGACAGCTGACCCCAACTGGAGCAGATCATCCTGAGTGCCATCACGCAGTACGCCCAGGACAACCGGATGATCAGGCCCAGTCAGCACGGGTTTACAAAAGGCAGGTCCTGCTTGACTAACCTGATCTCCTTCTACAACATGGT
>JAVKLA010000007.1:31490833-31510705 GCA_034782735.1 Sagittarius serpentarius | reverse complement strand
TACTGAAAGGGTCATTAGGCATTGGAACGGGTTGCCCAGGGCAGTGGTGGAGTCCCCATCCCTGGATGTTTTTAAAAATCGTGTAGATGTAGTGCTTAGGGACGTGGTTTAGTGGGGGACTTGTCAGTGCTAGGTTACCGATTGGACTAGATGATTTATAGGTCTTTTCCAATCTAGGCAATTCTATATCTTCATCTTCTATATCTAACCGACCAAAGGGATATTCCCACACCATGTAACATCATGCTAAGCAATAAATGCTAGGGGAAAGAAGGAGGAAGGGGGGACGTTTGGAGTCATAGTGTTCATCTTCCCAAGTAACTGTTACGCGTGATGGAGCGCAGCTTTCCTAGAGATGGCTGAACACCCACCTGCCGATGGGAAGTAGTGGAGTGAATTCCTTATTTTGCTTTGCTTTTGTGCGTGGCTTTTGCCTTACCTATTAAACTGTCTTTATCTCAACCCATGGTTTTCATGCTTACCCTTCTGATTCTCTCCCCCATCACACCTGGAGGGTGTGGGGGTGAGCGAGTGGCTGTGTGGGGCTCAGCTGCCTACCAGGGCTAACCCATGACAGGGCAGGGAGAGCAGGTGTTGGGTACTTGGCAGCCTGACTAACGGGAGTCGTCAGTAGAGGGCACATGGACTGAGACTATGAAGTCAAATTTCACACCTTGCTTCACATTTTGCAAGGCTGCTTCTTCAGGATAGCTGGAGAACATGCAGAAGGTGGGGCAGGAGCATGGTGAAAGGAAGAAAGTTGTGGGTAAGAGTACAGCTGAGTACAGTTTGTAGAGGAATTGTCTCTGGAGCCAAAGGAGTGACTTTGAGTTGTTAGGGTGTGGTCAGCACAAATGACCTTACAGTCCTACCCTTGCCAAAGTAAAGGAAACAAATCCGAGGCACTGCAAAAGGGTGTCCTTCCCTCCTGTAATGTCAGTAATCCACAGGGCTTTTGGATGGTAGCCTCATTCTTTGAGAGCCGATTGCTAATGTGCATGATCAGCTGGTGAGCTCTTGGTCATCTTATCAATTCTTTACACCTTGTGTTTTCTTCTCCTGCCTTGTTCCAAGAATTACATGCAGCATCTCCAAAGGCTATGCTGATGCTCGGGTTATTTTATTTATTTAAGTAAAACACAGTGAGAACTCCTGAGGGTCAGAAATCGCTCCTATTGAAGGTTCCTATGGGATTAAGATTGGACCCTTCGTTAGGGCCTGACCAATGAAGCTATTAGCCTCGTCCAAGAAATTTAATGTCTGTTACACAGTTGCAAGTCTAAGTGCTGGTGCCGGATAAGGAGGACTGCCTGGATAGCGTTATGTTACTAACTATGCTAAGTGAATGCAGTCCCAGGGTGACTGTTTCTAAAATGCATAGCAGAATGAATTATAGCACATGATTGAAAGGAATGAATTGCGTAAATCTGCTTTGATGGCAAAATGGCTTCA
Source organism: Sagittarius serpentarius (assembly GCA_034782735.1). NCBI lineage: Eukaryota > Metazoa > Chordata > Aves > Accipitriformes > Sagittariidae > Sagittarius > Sagittarius serpentarius. The sequence continues at coordinate 31,509,253 of JAVKLA010000007.1, read as the reverse complement.
AATGCATGCCTTTTTCCTACTCCAAGATGCTTCACTGCATCTGGTGTGTAGGCTATGAGCTGCACTCATACCCTGCAGGGTCATTTGTCCACCTTGTTGCTTGCTGTGTGTACTCCCTGCAAAGTTCCCTTTCAGGTGCCCTTGCAGTATTGTGCATTAGACATTCATGAGGAAAATCCAGCAAGTGCTGCTTGAGATTTTCAAATGACAGGCAGTTAGCTATTAGCATTAATCCTCTTTCTGTATTCTCCAAAGAGCTCTTTGACAAGGGTGTGTTGCAGGACAGGAAGCGCTTGACAGGATTCAGCTCCCACTCAAATCCCTCCATTACAAATGAAGGAAACAGAGACCCTCCATCATCATGCCCAGCGCTGGTGCAGACAGCCTGCCCTGGGAGGCAATCTCTCCACTGGGGCATGTGCTGGGGGACAGTCTCCAGCATCCGCCTAAAAGGCCACCCAGGAGTTTTGTAGGTTTGGAAGAGCGATAGACACTGAAAATTATGGTCAAGGCACAAGCCTGCATCCAAGAGCCCCTGAAACGGCACAGAGATGAGCACTGCATGGCACTGCGTGGGCTTTGTGATCCCCGGCACCCCCATCCCTCTTTGGCCCTTGCCTGTGTGTGATGGATGGGCAGCAGCGAGGTAGCTCTCCTGCCACTCCTAAAAGAAGGGTGACCCCAACTCGGTCAGCTGGGCACCTTCAAGTCCTGCAGGGCCTACCGAGAGCTGCCGGCAGCCTGAGGAAGAGGGGAAGGGGGATTACAGGGGAGGGGGCTTCTTCGCTTGAGAAGCTCTGCACCTTTGGTTCGCGGACAGTATGGGTCAATGTTATTTCTAGAGGACTAAAAATAGGTTATCCTGCTGAGGCTGCATACGTAGGACTGGCAGTGGGGTCATGCCTAGGAAATAAGGGACATAAAGCTTTCCTGTCCGGAAGGCAGGCAGCCAACTGGCACGTCCATGTCTGACCATCAAAGTGTCTTTCTTCCAAGGCTGGCTGTGACACGCGTGCTGCACCTCATGGCTGTAGGAAGGATTACTGTACAGTGGGCATGGGAATTTGAAGGAGTCTGATTGTAGTTCAGCTGATGTCAGTGAAATTACAGATTATAAACAAAATCAGGATTTGTCTCACTATGGCCTTCTTTGAATCCACGCTTCCTTGATCCATGGTTGTAGCTGATTTACAGTTAGTCAGTGACTCCATAATTCCAGACTTTTCTGCCAAAACCCATCAGCCTTCCCCATGAAGATCTAAGCTTTTCTTCAGGAAGGAAATAATTTAGTTAATTTGCTGAATAAGTATGTGGTAGAGTTTTGTGGGTAAGCCTAAGGGAGAAGATTAAAATCACAAAACACATTTGAACATCAGCTGGCTGTATGAAATACAAGACAATGAAAGTCAAGACAATGACAACAGCAATTTAATAGTTTACTTAAAAATCTGTAGCATTTTGCTACAAAACTACGTAGCGATCTAGGCTTTGAAATGCTCGTGTGTATGATGGGGTACTATAGCTTGTCTTATATCAAAACTTGGAATTAAACATAAATGGCAACTGGAAGAGCATTGCTTTGTAGAAAGTCTAGGATGCTCTTCCCTCATTTGCTATCTAATGATCAGTCTAGTTATTGCCACACGTGAACTCTTAATCTTACAAATACATCACCTCAAGGAAATCTGCACTCAAGAATTACATTAAAGGATCACTCTTAAACAAATTCTGGCAATAACCATATGATAAATCCTGGCTTTCCAAAAAGTTGATTACTATCTGCTTCTGACTGCCCTGCTGGCACTGTATCTATCTCATGACACTTATAACTGTTGACTATAGCTTGATGTTTCAGACATGAAAATTTGTCTGCGAGTGTTTCACCAGACTGTGTAGCTGATTTGAGCAGCTAGCAGGTTTCACCATCGCTTGCAGGAAATCCCAATCTGAGAAACAAGGTGGGAAGAGAATAAGGGTTCAGGGTCTCCACAAGGAAGGAGTGTTATGGGACAACCCTATTCCCTACCCTGCACAGTTTTTAAAAAACACTAAGCTAAAAACCTCTTCTGGATAGAGATGGCTAGTTAAATTAATGTTACTTTATGTAAAACCAATAAGTGGTTCTGCCCGTGAGGTGACCAGCAGCATAGGAACAAGGCTGAAGTTGAAAGAACAGACAGGCAGGTCCTAAGAGCATGAAGAGACATCATGTTTAGCATTTCCCTGCCTTTTTGATTTACTTCACCAACAGCTATGTGGTCTCATCACTGCAGATGGACACCATCAGTTCAGCTTTATCCTGTTTGTATTCATAGACCTTTCTGTGAAACACCCCAATTTCAGCCTCAGGGATGCTGCAAAAACCAAAAGCAATTTTTTTTCTGGTGGTCTAGGAAAAGTAGCTCTTCTAAAAGACAGAAATGATCATCCCATGCTTATAAAATTAAAAAGGTAAAGAAAATGGGGCTTTGACAGACCTCAAGGACAGTCTTTCATGTTTGGCCTGACTGTGGACAGGTGACTGTACCAAACTAGAGTCATTCTTGAGGTTATCCTGGTGGCATAAGATTTGGATTAGTGATGTTTAGGCCTGTTAAAACATGAACTGAGATTGGGACCCAGACTTCTCTGGAAATTGCTAGTAATAACAATGCCTCCATATCTGTGGAGTCTGTTTAAAGGAGTATGATGAAAGGGAAGAGAAAGTCAAACACTCGGTTGCTGCCTCTATTACTACTTTCGGATATCTCAAGTTCAGCATGAAGAAATCGCAAACCGACAAAATAAAAAATAACTAAAAGACCTGGTTCTAGAGTGTTTCATTTAGGGATCTCAAAACTATTTTTCCTGTATGTGGTATTGCAATCTGTGTTCAAAGCAAGGCAAACTCTTAAATCAGATTAGTTCATAGATAATGTGGCCACCTCTCTGTTGCCGTCCTGAAAGCTCAAGGCTCATGGCATCTCACTTTATAATGAAGGAAGACTGAAACCTTTTTTAAGCAAAGGAGGACTTTTACAGAATTCTGTAACTCCAGAAAAAGCAATAAGAAACTTTAAACACAGAACTTGAGATGAAATAAGTTTGCAGTACTATGTATTATATTCTGCCTCATCTTTGACCACAGGGTAGGTACATCTCATCTGCCTGTGATGGGGAAGCTGAGACAAGACGCAGGTATGTTATTCCTCCCAGGGTCACAGCATAAGGACAAACCTGAATATTCCTCTCTCTGGCCTTATTGCATTGGCCACTGAACTAAAGCGTTCTGCTGTGTTTAGCTTAACGATGCTTACAGCTAACTGCTGTGAATCTCTTTGGGGTTTTTTCTTGGTTCTTACGGTGCTTATTGTGGTTTAAACTATCAAGATTCAGAGTGCGTGAGTGGCATTTTGTAACTGAAAGGTGTTTTCCATTTCCATTTCCATTTTGTTCATAGCCCTTGAATTAAGTCACCATGGAAAAATGCCAAATAATAACACCTCTTTTTTTTTTTTTCTGGCAAATAAATGTAAAAAACTTGATGCCTCAAGCATATTACATGCTTTGCAGGAAATTCCCAGACTCTTACAACAAAGGCAGGCAGGCACCATATCAGCTTTTCAGAGCAGATCAAAATTGCAGTTACTTGCAGGAGTTGTGGGGCTGAATGTCAGAACTCATGTCTTTGAGCACCATTCACATGCACCCCTTTCTAGGTGCCTGGTATTCGAGCTATATTTTGTGGCCACTGTTTGCCTTCAAGGGGCATTATTATATGAACCGAATATCCATGGCAACTTCAAAATGCTAAGAAAAAGAGCATGTGCATCTATATTTGTTGGTTATCTCAAATTGGAGAGCCTAAGCATATAACAGGTTACTGAGGTACTATTGCACATTTCATTAGTGATAAGAATGCTTTTTATATTGGAATACTTGAATGTGTTTGGGGTGAATAGGTAACTTCCATCTCACAGCAAGGAATTTAGGCGTTGAGCACCCTGTTATACAAAGACTATTTGATTTGTATCTATACAACACGTGCTGATAAACCTAACTGCGTTTTGATGAAAAGTGTTTTATGTGGGATCAGACTGTGTAGGTCAAAGGGCTGAGCCTAGAAGACACATTATTAATAAAGTTGCTTGTGCTCTAGCAGAAGGACGTAAATTACCCAATCCTTGTTCTCATTACATTACATCAGCCTTCAGTGCTTGTGTCCGGCATGCCAGTAAAAAGTTATGGGAAACCGGGCTTGTGTCCTGACGTGGTGCAGCATACAGCGAGGACTGAACAATTTCCACATGTACAACCCCTCAAGGCAAGATAAGGGGGGATTTGGCCTTGCTTGTCTCCATTCTCTTCCCCTCATTTCCCACGTATTACCATCGGAAGGGTGGGATTCTCCCCGTGGAGACACAAGGCTTTCATGGTGTACCAGGACTAACCTCTCTTACATAGGCTTCAAACCAAATTAAGCTCCACACCTGAACCGCTCTGATTTTGGGGGAAAAAATTCAGAGCCAAATCTGAACTTTGCAATTCAAGGCCCTGGAACAGCTTAAAACAATGATTGTACTTGTACCGTTACTCATACTTGGAGTGTGGGTTGCTGACTCTTACTGTGACTGAAGAGGAAAAAAGAGCTAGGGGCAGGGCTCCTAACCTCATCCTTACATTTCATTCACGGATAGCAAAATCCTGATCAGAAGCTCAGTGAAGCTGGTACAACAGGATCAGTGGGCTTTGGTTCATGCCACAACTGCAGGCAACCATTGCATACTGACCTGCACCAGTGAGGCACATCCCTGAACACCACCTTTGTTTCATGCCAGGGAAATTTTTTGGATAAAGCCGATCAAAGGGAAGAGTTGTTGCACACACTCCACAAATCTGTCTGAAGACTAACTTCTGTAATTTCTTTTATTGCTCTTATGCCCTCTGGAGTTCCTAGAGCAAGTTTTTCTTGCCTTACAGATAAAAGAGGTGTCTGGACGCCCCAGAATGTATTTTGTCCCCAGTCAAATGTTTTGCTCAAGATGGAATGACCTCCTTTTTCTCTTCCTGTTTGTCTGTGCCTTATTTCATGTGATTGGGTACTGGGGTATCACATGGTGATCCAGGAGTGTAAGTATTTCCTTCTTCCTTCTTAGGATCTCATCACTTTTATTGTATACTTGGATTACACATTCCTTGCTTCAGGCTGCTTTTTCCCTGCCACAGCTTTTTGAAGACATCGGTAAAATTTGGATATTTAGCACTTCCTGTAATGTAATGTGTAATTTTGTCAGATAAATGTGGACCTCCTGTAGAGCCTAATGATATAAAGGAAGGCAACTGTGAAAGGGATGCCAAGTTCAGTGCATAAACATTAGTAGTTTTGATGGTAGGGTTCATGGTGGCAATCCTTTGTGGGAGTCCCATGTCACACAAAAAACCTCCCCAGTCTGACAGTACAAAACGATCTTTGACTTCAGCAGAGCCAGGATTTAAAGTTTTAGTTTCAAAAAGAAGTTGGGAACTGAGTTACTGATCTATACCCATGTGATCAGGAACCTAAATTTATAGCTTGAAGACTTAATTGGGCAATGTAGCAAAAAACGCTCAGGAAGGCTCTAAAAAACTTCCCTTTTCCTTCACCTTTTATTCTCACTTACTTGATAGCCTGTGGAGTACTGCCTTTCAGTTATCCATCTAGGAATGCCTAAAAGTTTGAGACTTCTAGGACTTAAAGTCTGGAAAGCATTTTATGGCTCCAAAGTCAGATTCTGCTATTACTCAGTGTTTGTGTGGAGCCATAGGTGATTTACGTGGCCTCTGGCCCAAAGACATTGCAATCTAAATTGAACTCTAAATGACAAGATGCTGAGGGAGATAACACCAAGCAAGAAAATGGAGGAGCAATCTGCTGGGCAGGTTTATGGGCTGTTAGGGAAGTACCATTATGCAGCATGTCAAAAACTTTTTTGCATTTTTAAAAGTAGGGCAGTGATTAGCCTGTTACTATGTGGAACAGCGTTGTGGATTATGGAGCTATAGGAAATAGTCTTAAGGATGGGCTTGCATGAAGCCTGTGGGAGCAGATCCATAATAATCAGACTGTGTGCTGCAGAAATAAACATCCTATTTGACTAGAAAGCCTGGGATTTTTTTGCTGCACTGAAACGGAGCCGTGCACTGCTCAGGAGCATTTGAATCAAAGATGAACATGTGAAGCACCCAACGCACTTGGGTTTTCTCTTCTAGTTGCTGTTGAATTCAACCATGAGCTAAATAAAAAAGAACGCTGCCTCCTCCTGCTCCATAAGCATCAGCTTATACACAAAGTAAGTCTTTCTGTAGGTTAAAAAAAGAATGACCATTTTTATTGTTTACTATTATTTCTTAAGTTTGCTTTTCTACTTTGGGTTTCTGAAAATCTGTCTTTTGAAAGACTTTTTTTTTTTTTTCCCCCTGAGCCCTTTGCTGCTTTCCTTCTCTTTACCCTGTTTCCTCCATCAGCTCAGACTTTCTCTAGTAATTACAGGCTCTTGTTCTCCCATGCTTTTGGACTGATGTCCTTGAGAGCTCCAAGCCCTCTACGTGGTATTTCTTGAAGAAACTGCCAGTTTTATGTTCCTCACTCAGTTAGAATATAAAAAATTATCTGCACTGTGCTGACAGTCTTAGTTACCAGGCAAGATCAGCCTTTTAAATGCACACATAGAGTATTTTAAAGTTGTTTTGTGACTATCTGGAATTCTTTTTTATGTATGTGCTCCTATTTTATCAAGCATGTATCGTGCCGTGTAATCCCATATAGTTGCAAAGTATCAGTCTTCAGCCAGGGAAATAGCTTGGATATTGTTTAATTTTAAAAATTACCTTTTTGATCTGAAAAAGATGATGCATGTAGAAATAAATCAAAATAATTAGCATTAAATGATGTCTCTCCAGCCTGAGATCAACAATGTCCTGGCCAAATTATACATATAAGCCAGATCCAAAGAGATTTCCTAAAGCACTGAGCATTTTATTTCTCTAAGAGATGACTGGGTTAACTCTTTCCCTGCTATCAACCCTTATTTGTTCTGACATCTTATAATATGTCTCTTACTACAGAGTGCTTACACGCAGCATGACCTATGGTATTCCCAACAGTCTGACCTCCTAACAAGGGCATAATGCTCTACAAGTTAAATGGAGAGTCAGGATAGTTTATCTACCTTGTTCTCACATCTAGCTAAGGCTTTGATTTTAACAGGAAATTCTGCTGGAGGAAGGAGTATCTTACCTAACAGTCATGTAAAAATTAAGAATGTGAGAATATTCCTACTTTATTTTGATGACAAAAGCAAAGTTTATTGCTGACTTGCAATGGGAGTTTTCCGTTACCCCAAAGTAAGTATCAGCATGATACTCGAAAATAATTTTCTGGTTCAGGCAAGTTGGCTTTCCATTATTTACTGGATGATATTGCTATTCTTATTCACTCTTAAATCCAATTTGGGATTCTGGGCTGAGGGTGCCATTTTTGGCTAATCTGACACATTCATTTTACTGTATTGCAAAATATACAAAAAAATGACGCCTCTGGCCGCCCTAGTAGTGCTGGACTTCATCAGAGATCCCGCAGAGCCAGGCTGTCTCTCCTGGGGGATGCAGCCCAGGGTAGGGGAAGGGAAAGGAGGGTGGAGGGAGGCAAAAGTGGCCTCGGAGCGACTTCACGCCCTCTATTTTCCTACTGCTCCTGTAGCTCTCGTGGGAAACGCAATGCTTTGTGTCCCGGTGAGATGGCCCAGAGCAGTCTTGAAGAGCATGTGTGGTGGGACTGTTTCTGCCCCTCCAGCCTCTGGTACGCTTCTGTGTTGGGGCTTCACGGGGAGCTTGCACAAGACAACCTGTGGTTGTACTATGCAGCGCTCACCCGAGGGAATCGGCAGTAACAAACATTGTGATTGTTCGCTTTACTTATGGGAAGAACTCAATCATTTATAACTAGGTTGGCAAAATTTAGAGAAAGGGGCTAAATCATGCCCTCTGATGTAGTTTTTTGTGGAAACTGTGCTGTTTGCTGCGGACATAGAGTTAGCCATGCTGCATCTCTCCCTGTGCTGGTAGGTGTGCGGATGACGGAGTGAGCATGTCTCGCTCTCGTACCAAACCCTCAGTTTTTGGAGCGTGCAGTAAAATGCCCAGAGCCATCGAAATGACATGGGTTGCTTAGGTGCCTGTGTCTGTGAGGCCAGTGAGCTCTGTGGTGGGCTGCTGGCCAGAGCACCGGCACGCCACGATTCCATCGCTGCCCCCTCACCTGGGTTTTCTTTCGATGGAAAGCAGGAGGTGTTGGATGGACTGTGTGCATCTGAGGCTCATCAGCGTCCAAGGGAAAATGTGAATCTGAAGCTGGGAATTGCTCTCAGGATCTCTAGTGTAGTCAGACCCACTGAGACCAGAATTTGACCGACTTCATTATACTGTCCCCGGCAGAGCCTTGTAGGTGTAGGAAGAAACCACTCACTGAGCAGGGAGCGTGAAATATGAGCACAGCCAGGGGTTTCTCTCTTCCTACTGCTTCTGCTTGGAGCTAAAGCAACATTGTCCTAACTTATAATTTATGGCTCTTCTTTATAGCAATAAAAAAATATTGGAAAGAAGCTTTCTGGCACCATTTACTGAAGTTCTCTTTCCTTTAACACAGTCAAATGATTCATAATTACAAATGGTAGTGTACTTCACTCACTCTGTTCTGGTTATACAGAAACTCATTAAGCACCATGCATCCAAGCGCGCTGTTTTATGTAAACAAGACCTCTGAGAGAGATATAGATGTCTGATAAAGATGAAAAGGAAAACAGACTAATACCAGGCAATGTTAATAATGGCCATGTCATGTTCTTAGAAAACAAAAGTCATCTGCTGTGCAATTATTGCACATTTCACAGCAGGATGGGGGCAAGGTAAAGAAGAGGGATGTATATGGAGAGGCCAGCTATAGATTTTAGATCCGAATGATTTAGTTGCAGCTAGGTTTGAAACTTTGCATGATTTTTGTTCTGTGATGAAATGGGACATTCTCTGTTGTGCTCTCAAATGCTGAAGACTGGTATTTTGTGAATGGTCTTTACTGAGACCTTCAGAATGCAGTTGTATTTCACACTGAACTCACCTAACCTTCAGCAAATGAAGCTGATGGAATTTGTCTTGTTATGTTTAGGTAGGGTTTAGATTATTGATGCATTTAGCTGTGGCCTCTGCTGTTAAAAATGTATTCTCACTAAACGGATAGTTCAAGTTTAAAACTCTTCCTCTGGCTGTGTCCCCTGGTGGTGCTGTGAGGATGGTTTGAGCTCTCTGAGGTAGTTTAGCTTCTCCCACCAAGAGGCAGAGGCTGTGGCCACCTCAGCCTCACAGCCCTGCTGTGTTCTCTGTGGTTTTTGCAGGGGACAGCTCTCCCAAGCTGAAATCAAATTTTGCTCTGCTCCCTTTAGGTTTTTTTGCATGTGCTGTGACGTTCTTGTTTCTGGAATTCAGAAACCAGAAGAAGTGCATGAGAAAAAATGTGAGTAGAAATGGCTTGGGGAGGCTTTCAGCCCAGTTTTATGGAATGGAGAGAATGAGGTTTTCCCTGTGTGACGAGTCCTTTGGTTTGCTTAAATATTGAAAAAGGAAGTCAAACCTCCAAGCTCCGCAACCTGTGGAAGATCATCAAACTTCAGTAACTTGAAGTAGCTAAGTCTAAAGACCTTAAACGTCTGAATGCTATATAGTTATACATATATAGTTTAATATATAAAAATAGTTATATATTATAAATCTATACATGCATATACACATATGCATATACAGATGCGCTTAGTAAAATAGTGCACTCTCTTCTAAAAAGCAGAGGTTTGGGCTTGACCAGTCTGAGAAGATATAATATGTGGCTTCCACAATATGACTTGCTCCGTTCCAAAATAAGCAGAATTTAACTTAAAATATGTCATTAACAGCAGTTTGCATTATCCACATAAAGCAATGTCAAGGTCAGACACTTCCACTGAGACTAGATAAACATGCCAGAAGTATGCTAGCTTGAATTTTAACTGAGATGATTTAAAGGCACAGTTTACATAAATATTTGTACTAGTGTACTTATATGAACTGAACCATCTTAACTTTTTCCATAGATAATCGTATAGATGCGGTGAAGTATAGGCTGTAGGCACTTATGCAATGCCTTTCAGTGACAAGAGTTCTCCTGTGTGACATAATAGGCCCGATTACCACCAGCACTGAAGCAAAGAGTAGCAAATACTCTTTGAATCTCTCTTTATGACCAAACTCTCCAAGATGTTTTCTGAATAAATTGTTAGTTTCTTCTCTGTTCCATTTTCCACAGAGTTAGTGGCTGTGGCTGACGCTACGTGTTCGTGATCAAGAGTTCCCAGAGCTCGGTCTTTATGTACGTGATCACAACTTGTACTCTTCAAAATGATAATGAAACCTCCTTACAGCAACTGGGCCGTTAAAATAAAGGCACGCTGAATATGACCATAGTTGATAGCTTTTGGCCAGTCCGTTTCAATGCCCTTCCAGTATAAATGATGTGTTCTTCTAAGCCACTTGGTGAATTTAGTTGAGCTTGTTTTCTTCAAATTGTGGTTAAGCTCTTTTTCTATCTGTTAAGTTTTTGACAGTCTCTGTAGAAATGACTACGGTGCTCTTGTCTATTAACATATTTTCTGTCATAAGTACTTATCACTCTTTCTACATCTCTGTAGTCAGAGGCTAATGTTTACAGCAGTGACAAAAGGTTCTCAGTAATACTGAAAAAGTGTCTGCTTATCCCCTGGAGCCAGAAGGGTCCAAACTCCCTAAAGATTCAGTTTCAAGGAGTCCTCTGTTTTCAGTTTGGGTCTCAGAATAGGTATTTAAGAACTGCCCTGTAATCCAGTTGTGGATGGGAATCATAGCAGAAGGCTTACCTGCAGCCCATGTATTTTCTGCTATTGAAGACGCATAAGCAATAGATTCCCAGCTGCTATACAAATGTTCCAATAAAAAAAACCACAGTAGCTCTCCACTGCTGCCTCTGAAGGACACTCAAGGAGAGAGTGAGCTATTGATGGAGTGCTAACTTGAATGGGTTGAGCAGAGATAACATAAAATTTGCTTAGTAGAAAAGTATTGTGCTGGTGCTAAATTATTAGTGGACAGTTCTCTTTTACACAAAATGAGTCCCTCAGTTTGTACTTGCTCAGCTTACATGTAAAACTATGTATTTTCTAGCTGCTGGCCACCAAATCAGGTGAGATGGCAAATGAGGTTCCTCCTGTCACTTCCAGGAAGTCTGACTCAACGGAGATATGCCCCAGGTGAGCACACTGAACAGGGTAAGCATCTTTCCTCTCCCAATGAGCTGCATGCTAAATTTCTCAAGTGGCTGAGAGCCACCAGACTCGTGTCTTGGAAAGCCGAGGAAGGGGAAGCAGTGGGGTTCAGTTCACCAGCAGGAGATGACTGCGGCCTCTCACTGCAAAAGCAGGAACGAAGGGCATAAAACTGCATGCCAGAGAAATTTAGCAATACTGGCCTCTGCCCTCCCTGCTAACTCTCTTCCTTCTACAGCCGCAATTTTGGACTGGCACACGAGTTACATGATTGCTGAGCTTTTTTCCTGGCCATATGATTCATCCTGAGCCTGAGAGTGCACTTGAGCTGCTTGCAAACTGCGCGTACTCGAAAGGCAGAGCTTGACAGTCCTTGCACTAACCTATGTCTGTGCTTACGAGACACATAATGTAGGAGCCACCTCAATGGAGACAAAATAAGCCAATGCTCAGTGTGCTTGAAAGTCCTCCTTAGTCCCTGGTGTATTCATTCTTCATTGCTCCAAAATGTAGCTGACACAGAGACGCTTTTTTTCACTGTTTTTATTATTCTTCTGTCTTCCTGTGTTTCTGTCTTTATGCCGCTTGATTATTAATGATATACAGCTTTTGGCCTCAGATCTTGAGGATTTGGTTTGTTTATTGAATATCCATGACCCAGGTGTTTTGGGGGAGATCTACTGATAAATTAGACACAACAAAAGTATTAGAGGTGATGGGTTGCTGTTATTTCAGTGCAGTGCTATTATGGAACATAATAGTAAAAATAATAAATTTCCCCTGCTGAATTCTTGCAGACATAGTCAAGTGGGTTGCTGGAAAGGTGGTGAATTAAGTACCCAACTCCTGGTCAAATGGAGCTGAAAAACCAAAAAGTTGATTGGTGTTTCATTTTTTTTTAATTGTTTGCAAAGATTGAGGCAGCTTGAAGTAACCAAAGTGCCAGTGTTTTCTAATGGAAGAACTGAAGTGGGCCATATGCCTTTTGTAAGTATCTCCAGAGGATTTACTTCACTCACAAATCAAACATAACTAAAAGTAAGAAATGCTGCATGCCCATAAGATCCAACCACAGTGGAGTTAACAATGAATTGATTTTATGCTAAACTGTGTTACATCCCAAACCAGCAGCAGAATTCAAAACCACTTCTGCAACGGGAAACGTTAATGCAGCTGCCTGAATAGGATTTTTCCCCTCTCTGTGGTTGGAGTGTGGCATGTGTTTCAAAAGACAAGGACTACTTTCACCAAAAAAATTGTCATTTTGTTTGCAAGTTTGAAGGCCAGAAAAATCAGTTAAGAAAGAAAGGCAAACAGGTCACACAGTGGCAGCAGAATGGCCCTCTGTACATACTGGAAGGCGCTTGGCGCAAATCGCATAGCCGCAGAAATGCACTGGTGGCAGCTTTTATGGTAGCCCTCATCCCCTGTCCCAGCCCCTCTCTGCTCCCCGTTCTGTTCAACAGTGTCCTGTGAAACAACAGACTTTTCCATCCAGTGTGCTAAAATCCAAGGACTGTTGCATGTTTGACAGGTGTGTTGCTGCTAATCTTACAGATTTTAAAATAAAAATGGGAAAGCAGAGGATAATTGGTCAATTTGTAGCCGGGAGGTGGCACTTGTTTGAGATACATGCAGATTATGCTTTTCTCTACCAGTGCAAAAATCCCAACAAATGATCTGAAAGAACAACCGGCACCGGGGTGAGGATGTGTGTGTGTGCGCGTGGTGTGCCTGGTAGGGTTTTCTACCCCTTCTTGCAAAGCACAGGCCTTAATGAGTTCCAGGGGGAGAGTGGCTTGTCAATCACAATATACTTTTCGAGTAATAGTCATCTCTGCCCCATCACAGAACCACAAGGCATGAAATAATTAGAAAGCCCAGAGTAACTGCTCTGTTTTACAAGAGCAAAATCCTTGTGTGGATCATTTACATAAACTTGTCACTTCCCATTACAGTTCTAATGCAAGCTGGGTAATAATCATGGGACCAGGAGAGGGGAGGTCAAGGTACGATGCTCCTCCATGTTTGAAGCACAAGGTACACATGTGCCCAGCTTTCCATCCCCCACTGAATTAATGGAAAGTATCTTTTATTTTCCATTAAATAAGAACTATTCATGCTGCTATGGTAGCAGACCATGTGCAGCCTGCTCTTCTTAAGAGAGAAAAAAGGCTTTTGCGTCAAGCCATTGTTAGGGGAGAATTCACTTTGAGGAGCATTTCAAAGCTGATCCGATTGGGGAAGGAATAATGTTAAATATTTGGTATGAAATATTTATAAGATGCACACACGAACATCTGACAAAGTAGCCTGGAAAATACACATTCTCTTCTTTGACAGTTTTAGCTCTTTCTCTCTGAACGAGAGGGTGGAGAGAAGGTGTGCGCATAGTGAGAATTGTGTATGTGTATAAATGCATCTAAACACACGCACGCATACACACACGCAGAGGCAGACACACTTGCGTACAAACGCCTGAATGGGTTGATGGGATTTAAGGCAATCTGCATCTGAATACTGCTCTCCAAAGATGGTAGCAATAAGGGCTTGCTAAAGTCTGTTTTAATCATTGTGAACCAGAAAGCTCTGCACTAACGCCTATCGCCAGGGGCATCCGTAGAGTAAGGGAGGTGATGGCTGCTGCTATTGCTGCTGCCGTTTTCCAGCAACCATTTTGTTGGTGTTCTTCACAACTGTCGTAGGGCACCATCTGCATTTCTGCCACAAGAAAACAAGCCTCTGCTTTTTGCGTGGATTGACTTTTCCCCATGTGCATCCCTGCATGGCTTTTCGTTTTCCTTTTATTTTAAAACATGAGTATGATGAAAGATGAGCAAAGAGCAGATTTGCTTATAGGCAACCAGAATTGTATTTTTTTTAACCTTTTCATCTCTTTCAGATAAAACAAGGCAATTTTTTTTTTTTTTTTCCCCCAAGGGTCTGAGAGAGGTTTCAGAAAAATGGGTTATCACCTCATTCTCAGTCCTTATGACAAGAGATAAAGAGAGAATGTAATGGCTCACTCCTTCTGGCAGTCACAGTGCAATGCATGGGGATGGCATATATTAAATAACCAGGATAAAGGAAACCATGTGACCTGCTTTCCTTGTAAGGGGATCTAACAGCTCTCTCTTAGAAACCTTATTTCCTTTTCCTTTGGTTGGTGTTTTTTTGGTTTGGTTTGGTTTGGTGTTTTTTTTTTTTGCCATGTCTCTTCTTTGCCTGACCCGCTTGTACCAGCTGTAGGCTGCTGTTATTCTCTGGTGTAAATGCCTGTCTGGTTTAGGCTCTAAACAGGTTGGAGCAAGAGCTTTCTGTCTGTCTGTAAAGACCCTTTTTACACATGCAGTGCTATACATATATTAATTAATAGCAATGGTCTTGATGAACTAAAAGGCCATATATTTCTCTTCCTATGGGCTGGGGATTCACTCTCCCTTTAAAAATTGCTAGATCAAATGCCCCAGGCAGGCTCCGTGCATTGTGCAACATGTTTTTATGTGAGCAGGCGGCTCAATAGCAAGGCAGCATCGTTTGCCCTCATCTGCCAGCTTTTGTCTTTGAGTGGAAGTGTGGGGCCTGGTGAGAGGTAGGATATGAACTGTGTCCAGACTCTGTTCCTTATCTCCGAGATCACCAAGAGGGAGAGCATTGTTGATGGATTTAAATCAGCTTTTTCTCCCCTTGTGCACAACAAAAGTCTAAATCCCTTTTCAGGCCAGATTGCTCCATTTCGCTGCATGGGCTAGGCAGATTGGAAACATGTTTGTCACTCAGCTTTTCTCCCAACCTAATCAGTAGACACTGGGGCGGTGGGATTTCGGTGCTCAGTGTATCACCCTTTAATCTATGGAGTTGGCCTTTAAAAGCTGCTGATGCTGTTGCTGCTATGTGTGAGCTGCTGCTGTCTTTCATTTCTGAAGACAGATATAAAAATAATGTTAACCACGAGCGTAAGCAGAGGGTTTAGCAGGGATTTGAATCTAAAATGTGATACTTAACACTGGCCAACTTGATTTGGTCCAGCAGAGCTGAACCCCTTATTCTGTTATAATAAAGTGTGTTGTATATAGAGAGGATTGCAGTGGGATTTACTGCCTCTGTGTTTTAGTTCTGCTGCTGAATGGGCCTAAATGGTGAATAACCATAGGCCACAGGGAGCTGTGGTTGGAAAAAAGTGGCTCAGCAGACCTGTCTGCAGGTTTCAAATGTCTGGTAACGCCACAAGCTCACCAGTGTCTTTGCATTTGCTGATGTCCATAGCATGCCGACTTCATCTGTGCCTGATACAGCAGTCCTAAAGGGACAAATCATCACAACAAGTGGGTGTAAAGAAGCAGGTTAACTCTTGTGAGATTGCAGAGGTCAGCAGGATGCTAAGAGGGAGAGTTATGCGACAGGTGTGATGAAGGATGTTAAAAGCCTTAAAAGAATGTAGGCTCTTCAGGGCAGAGGCGGCAGCTCTGTTTACACACAAACACGTCTGTATCTGCGTGCACTCACACATGTACCCGTTGTGCTACATGCAGCCTGGACCAGATATTGACTGAAGTTTCTAGATAAATACAAAGTAATTCAGTTCCTTCCTGGAAAGATGTGTTTCATTTACTAGGTGTGCAATAACATTTCTAATTTTTTCTGCCACCAAAATACGCTGTGGATAAACTCCCTCGTATCCCCTTGAACCACATCTGTAGTGTTCTGTGGTATTGAAAGGTACCGGTAACATGCAGAATTGCGTTTGCCAGCCCCATATAATGTCCTCTATGGCCCATGAGAAGCTGGGGCATGGAAGGAATGTGGAACTGGGCACTTGGGAAGGAAGGGTGGTTCAAAAATTCAGCTCAGATGTTCAAACTTAAAACTTTGCTGTGAGGAGGGGCTGGCTGGGTGAAATCAAACAGTTTTTCAGTAACCCATTGAGTTCACTGACAGATGGGGAGGAAGGCTTGCTGGTGCTCCTGCCAGTCTGGCATCCCAGAGTCCCACCAGCCTGCCCCTGGGGGTGTCAGGTCCCCGCCTGGAGCTCCGACCTTCCTGAAAAGACAGGAAACATTTTCATTTTCCTTCTCTTTTCATCATCTAAAATACAAAAGAGTTTTGAAGGAAAGTTCCATTTTCAGCAAGCTTGAGTTCGTTCTTTTTAGTGGTTGTAAACTATGGCCAATTGTTTTGTGTAAGTGCTGAGTAACTCCTTTTAGTTTTGGCTGCCCAAGGACAGCAAGAAAAATACCAGTCTTCTTTCAGAAACTCTCCTTTGTTTTGAGGAAAGGACGGAGATTTTTCAAGACTTTCCAGATTCTTTCTACTCCTAGAAGAGCTGGAGGACTATAAAACAGGCCATAAAAAGGCAAATTTTCCCGTGTCCTGGTACTGATTGTCCCAGACCTTATTCCTGCCTGGACTAATAACTGAGAATGTTTTCAGACACTTTCAGTATCCAGGTCCAAAACTTCTAATGAGATGGACATTGTCAATACCTATGGCAAGAGCCTTGGCCTGGTTATGAATAAATAATAGTCTTTCTGAAGATGCCATTCCAGTGGGTGAATCTAGAAGTGGGAGCTGAGGATTTCAGTGTCTTACTGGATTGCTCAGTAGCAGAGAATAATTGAGATGATAGATCCTAGGTAGGGTCTCTGAACACTAGGAGCAGGTGAGAGGCCATGATGAAGATGCTAAAAAGAAGAGCCAAGGTGTGAAGGAGTAACCCTATCTCTCAAAAAAAGAAACTTTCATTTTTTTCCAACATGACAGTTGAAATCCTGGACACAGTATACGTAATGGTACAAGTCCAGCTGGCTGGTGGGACAGGGGTTTAACCCAGTTCCATGGTGAACCACGTGCAAGCGATCCATATGAGGACTGTATGACAGTGAGAACCTGGTTCCAGCAGTGGGAAGCAGGAAAAAACAGGTGGTCTCCTAGCTGATCTCTCTCTTTTAAAGCAAACTGCATACACACACATATGTATACACATATTTATATATATTTATAGCCAATTTAATTAAACAAAATTCCTTACAAGCTGAGACTGCACAAGACAAGATTCAATCAAGAACTGCTTTTTTTCAATTCCCATGTTCAAACAGAAGTCCCTAAGAAGGGAGGGCTGGATATTCCACACAGAAAAGTGTTGGCTTTTTGAACAGGTTGTTTACAGAAGGATTTAGTTAAATCATGTCATTGATTAACAAAGATTTGGGCTATGCCTGTGTGAATCACTGATATTACAGGTTGGATTGGCAACTAAATGGGAAAAACTAGAGAGGAAATTCAGCTGAGTTTAACTGAAAGTTTTAACGAAAGTTTTAATATAAGTTTAACTTCAGCTGAGTAAATTTTTTTCCACTGGGATGTAAATGGATTTTCTCATTCAGAGCAAAATACTCAGTGTTAAATGTAACATTTTGTTTTACGGCACTTTTAAGGAGAGGAAATGACAAAGTAGATGCAGTCCCTTTCATCCAAGAGCTCGGTGATCAGGGCACTTATTCTGTTTGTGGGAGGCCAGGATTACATTCCTTCCTCACCTTGAGGACGTTTGAATTGGTATCACTCAGATACTAGGCCTTTATTTAGGTGGAAGAGAGAGTTCTTAACTCCTCTTGTTGTTCCAATTTTATTGGGAAAATACTTGAAATATTTTGGAGGCCATGGAGAGAATAATTTTGTGGCTTAGTGCACTCACCTAGGAGAAATGAGATCTGTGCTCTAGGCTGCGTTACACTGACTACTTAATTTAAGAGCGTAAACGTCTCCTGGAGCAGGGACTGCAATCCTTTTCTGCTTCCCCCGTGACTTGTCTAACAGTTTAGTGATGAAGTTATTTTGCTCACTGAGCCCTAATGAGTGATTTATTCTATGTAGAATGTAACACATTGAGCAGGAGAGACTGAGACAGCCTGACCCCAGGCAGGCAGCCTGGCAGGTAGGTTAATACCTGGCAGACACTGGTTCATACGCTGTCCAGGCTAAGGCCAAGATGGGACCCAGCTCTGTAACAGCTCTTCAGCTACTCTGGAAAACTTATAAATCTAGCAACAACTTTCTTTTTTTTCCTCTCTCCCCCTCCCCAGCA
>JAVKLA010000007.1:31364552-31490733 GCA_034782735.1 Sagittarius serpentarius | reverse complement strand
CCCCCCCCCCCCCCCCCCCCGCGACAAAGCTAAAAATATTGGCCCAATGTTAAAAATAGCTGCAGGAAGATAAGCCAAAAAACCTTTTGCCCAGTTCCTTTCTTGACATCCTAGTCACAGCTACAACTTGAAAAAGATAATAACTGGTAGTTAGCTTAATTACTTGGTTGGTTGTATGCTTGAGAAAGGAAAACTGAACTTCGGTAAGATCTGAGGCCCTCTTGCCAGGTCAGACAGTATACTAAAAAACATTGGGACTATAAAATGAATATAGAAGACAAAAGGTAAATGAGCTTTCCAATTATAGAAGCACTTTTTTTTCTTTATTTCCCTTGTTTCTGGGGCTGAATCCTGGGGCAGAGCTACAAAAGGCAGTGCAAATAGCATGATATTAGCAATGGAAACATTTTTAATCAAAGAAAAATATCTCGAAGATAGTACCAATAGATTGGGACAGTTTCCTTCCATCTGGAGACTGAAGGGAAGGAGGGACAAAACACCTAAATTGTGGTAAGGGCAATCCTATGTAGTCTAAAGGATTACCTAGATGAGAAGGACTTTCTCACAACTTTAAACTGCGTTTTATTCCTCTTCTTGCCGCCTTATTCTCCTTGAATGAAAAACACTGAAAGTCAGATGAATTTTATCACTTTTCCCCCTGCTTTTGCACTATAAGGTTTTATTCTGCTCTCACGTTAATGCTCACCCTCCTTCCTTCTCAAAGCATAGGTCCCTTCCAAAGTCACTGCCATCAAAAGATTCCCTAGCTGAGAATGATGCCAAAATAAACTGCTCGAGGTCCCACCTCCCAAGACTCTCAGGAATCCCAGCAGAGACTGATAAGTTAGATTTGGCACCCATTTTGTATTTTAAATATATTATTTTTCGCCTCTGGGTCATGGATATTTAGACAGATGTGTTTCGAGATTTGCAAAAATTAAGGGAATGACAAGGTTAGCTTTGTGTTATCTAAGTGACCAAAAAAAAAAAAGTCATTGCCACAGCAAGTGGGCAAGATATCAGAGCCCAGCTGTTCCAGGCTGGGATGGAGTTTGTTTTGTTCTTTCTGTTAGTAACAGAGTCTGTTCCGTGGAGGTGTTAAGACCCTTATAGCCTGAATTCTTGCCAGCGTCATTCCTTTATAGCAATACTTTGTACCTTTGCATTGCCTGAGATGCTAAAGCATTCGCTCAGGCCTTGTGAGAGACTGAACTGGGCATCTGATACCACCTGTGAAAATCCCACTCGTAATGGCTATGCCTTCACATCTGCACTTCTGCTGGAAGTAAAGGTCTTTTCCTAAGCAAAGCTGTGACTCTCACTGCTGTGGCTGCCAGAGAAGGAAAGCCTTTTCATTGAAGTCTTACACCTGAATGACTGTTATCCCTGCAGGAAAAAAAAAAAAAAGAAAAAAACTCTCACAGGACCAACAAAAAACTGAGTCTGTCTACTGAGGAGCAGTAAGAAAAGCGTGTCACCTTATCTTGTTTGGTTTGGCAGAGCTGGAGCGCTCATGAGAGACGAAGCTGCTACAACTTGCCTCCCCTGCTCCCAGAGCCGCGCAGCCTCCGCTGCCAAAAGCACTCTTCCATCACAGCGTGCGCAGCAGGTAAGTGTCTGCCAAATGACAAAACACAAACCTCCTAACAAGCAGCTGAGGGTAGGGTGGGGATTCCAGATAGAGACAAATCTATGTCCCTCAGGAGATCTGGAGCAAACCGATCAGTATAAGTAGTATTTCACTGCTAATTAAGTCTTGATCCTCTGGCTTCACTTAAAACAGATTGAGAGTATATCAAGTTTGAGAGCAGGTGCTGACTAGCTTGAAAGCACTGGTCCGTCAAATCAGGTAAGGGTTTTATATTCAGAAACTCCCCTAAAAGGGAGACTGTAGCTTGCTAAGTGACAGATATACCGAGGCCCTTTCAAGTATAATGCGTTATTGACAGAGTTATAATGCTTCTGACTTACTTTTATTCCCCCAAATGCTTGCAAAATTCCCCTCTGCTCTGAAGGAGCCTCCTGTGTCTCATGTTCTGTCCTCTTCATTTGTGCGTATGGAATGAATGCCGAAGGAGGCATAGCCAGGTGCAGCTCAGAAATCCCAGGAGTAGTTGCTTCTGCTCTTCCTGCCTTGGTTTGCAATCCAAATCCAAGCAGGAAAGTCTGATTTTAGAGGAGATGCCACCTCCCTTCCATCATCTTCAAAACTTTCAAAGGCTAAGAGCCAAAGAAGGTTGGATGCATAGTACATCATCTCCCCAGGTGCCAGAATATTTAGAGGAGTAGTCACCTTTTATTAATAGCTGTTAGACTTTCTTGACTGACCAGAGTGAAGAAAGGCCCAAGAAATGTGCAAGTGAAAAATAATTAGCTGCGTATGCAGTGGGGAACTGAGACAGAGAGGTCATTAAAAATTTGGGTTATGTTTTTCTATATCTGAAAAACTTCTTTCTTAATGATCTCCGTGCTACAGAAAACAATAAAGCAGGTTAAAATAAATAAAAAGCTGTACGATGCCTCCCTACTGATACAACTGCCCGAGGACAGAATGCAGAATGGTACATACTTATAGGAGCTTGCAGTATGACCAGTTCCAATTGCTCCCAATCATAAGTCACCTTAAAATCATGGTTAAAAGATATATTTTTCTCTCAATTTGCTCTCTGAAATTTGGATCTCTAGTGCTCGCTTCAAAAAAAAATCTTTCCAGTGTCATCGTACTTCATTCATGGGCCCAAAAGGATTCTGTGCCTACCTCATCAGTTGAATGAAAGGGATATTTAAAAGACAGAAAAATACTTGCAAGTACAGCAGTCATTCTTTTACTGTTCCTCGTTGCATTGTCAGTGTTCTGGAAGTGAGTAAGCACTCTAAAATTTCTGGTATGCCTTCAAATTTCTGTTGCTTATACTGAGAATCAGAACCTGTTAGTGTACCGGTGATCAATACTGATAGATGGATTTTCTTCATCATAGTAAGGTTTTAAGTAAGGTCTTCCCTCAAGTGTTGGGGTAGCGGTACAGTTACCAGCTTGCTTCCAGCCCCGTGGAATTTGGCAGACAGCTGACAGTTGGAAATTTCTTTGGAAAGACAAAAGAAGCAGCACAGGGATGTTGTCTTCCCCAACATCTTCTGTTGTCGTAAGAAATCTTTGCACGGCTTTCTCTGTCTCTCCTGTTTCTGTGTAGTGCCCTTCTGTGGCTCGAGGTATGCGGTGCTCTCAACACTTTATGCGTTTTTTCACACTACAGGCTCCTGAACAGTTAACATGAGGCTAGCAGACCAGCTGCTGTCCAAATTAATAGCATTTTATGGATGTAATTGGAGGCAAAATTTCACCCTGCAAGAGATAAACAAGCTTAGTCCCAATGTGCCTTGTACTGTGCAGCAGATCCATGTTCTTCAAGCTCCACTAGTGATGTGTCATTCACCCAAATCACTTATGCTGGTTTTGTAATGAGGACTCTTGGTGCCTGTGGTCCAATCATAGTTCTTTACTACCTGAACAGAGAAGTCTTCCTAACTGGACAGAAATAGTGAAAGGATTTAATTTTCTATTGACAGATCTGCTATAAACCATCTATTAATGAGTTATGACAGCTACATCTGCTGAAGAGTATTTTACTGAGTTTAAACACCATAAGTAAACAGAGCTGCCCAGTATGTCGCACAGACGAGAAGTGGTTGAAGTGTGTAGTGTGACAGAAATCACAATATAAGGGTGCATATCCAGAGCATCCCTATACAGATCACAGAAAAACGTGGCATCAGTGCAGGTGCATTGTTATATAGTATCTCTGATATAAAACTGTGGGGTTTCCTGAAGAAATTGGGCCTAAATAGTTTCCAAGGTGAAGGACCTGTGGAAGACTCCTGAGAACCTATTCCATCTGGACCACAACTCCACAAGCCCAATGCGGTTGAGTGAATTAGCCTATTGTTTTCAGCAGGGGAATTAAGAAAGGGGGTTAGTAAATTAAGCAGATCACCCAACACCGCTAGGCCATCAGCTCTGGTGGCAATACCTTTCATTTACTCTTAATTTGGAACACTGAGTGATTGCTAATGATGTGAGCCCAGAAACAGAAGTTGGGAAGGAAGTAAGAACATAGGATTGTGGCTCTCCAGTTAAAATGCGCTTGTGACATCAATTCTCCATCCTGCTGTAGTCCCTTTGTGCTCCAGCAGTGAGGATGAGGGCTGCTTAACATTTGCCTCCATGGGCTTGGTTTTGGGGTGGGACGACTTGAGCATGAGGCTGCAGTCAGGGAATGTGCACCTTCCCACCCAGCTCCTTTGAGGTAGGGCCGGACTATTTCTAGCTGCAGAGCACTGTTGCCTCCTTTCCTGAGGCCCTTTTTGCCAGGTGAAGCTAGCACGAGAGGTCACGGAGCAAGAGAGAGGCTTGGTGCCAACTTGTAGAAACATAAAATCTGTGTGGGATAGGAGATCTAATTCTCATGTGCAACATCTGAAACATGGAAAGTGATCTGGCAAGCCCCATGAAGGCATTTTCTGAGCATGGTCGGCCAGTTCCGTGTGCCCTTTCAGTACTGCCACCATACACCCAGTAACCTATGGTGCCTTGCTCTATTTCTTTCTGGTTGCCAGCGTCTCTCTTTCGATCTAAAGTTACTGAGGCTGTTCTAATGTGAAAGGGGTGAGAAAAGGGCGCAAAGTTTGCTTGATCTTTACCTCTTTTCCTCCATTCCTGCATTTGGCAGAGCTTGGCCGAGCTTGGTTGAAATGGTGAATCGGTGCCACTGGCTCTATTGCTTTCTGCAGTGGTTAGTGCATGGGTCTAAGTTTTTGCAAGTCTAAAATTGACCCATTTAGCATGTCTAAAATTGACCCACTGAGCCCAGACTGCAGTCGTACCGAACGGCTGAGCCAATGCTGTGTCAGATATTGGCAGCAGAAATAGGGCGTAAGACTTTTATGCTCACACATCCCTCGCTTAAGAGACCATTCTCACTTCAATTTACTGTGTTGTCTTCTACGCTAGATTCTCCTGCATGAGTCTGAAAATAAATTATGCATCCAAATTAGTGTTGGAGGCCACTGCATCTTTCCCAGCCAATACTGCCTGAGGTTTTTGACGCTGATCAGGATGTGGATAATTTCCTGCGAAGGTGGAAGAATTGCAAGTTACTCTTCAAGCACCGAGAAGTAATATTTAAACTGCGGTTGTTCTTTTTCCACAGAAGTTTTAAAACATTGTTTGAAGCTGGTGTGTTGGAGGAAGCTCAATTCTTCCTCACCTTAATTGCAGTCCTTTCCATGAAAGAGGAGAAAACCCCACACGTTGATGTACTGCTGTCAGTTTATGCAGGAGCCGAACAAGCCCAATAGAAATGTTAAAGCAGTGAGCACTCTCCTCACCTCTGGCTTCGGCCTCTCTCTGGGACGGATGTACAGCACCTCCAAGATATGGCAAGTGTCCAGTTGGTTGCAAGGCCACGTCCCCACGTTTGAGCTTGGAGCTACCAGCTGGCAGTGGCAGCAGCCCTGTGCTGTCCGGGTGGTTACAACCAGCGGCTTTGAAGTTCTGCCCTTCAGCTATCTCCTCTTGCACGCAGCTTGTGATACATGAGTCTGTGTCCTGCAGCTGTCACCACTTAAGTCAGCAGGCATTTGAAGCAATGCTGGCCACCCTGGGGAAAGGGGCAAGAGTTGAACAAAGTGTTCATCTTCAATTAAACCATTGGAATGCCAGTGCAGAGTCTGATTCCCTGCCACTTTCTCCTCTAAAACCAGTGTCACGTCTGAGCTTTTTAATAGGAAAGAACAGAGGCAGCTGCCAAAGTCTGCTAGTTAGTTCGGGTTTGAACCAAAGGGGAAAATCAGTAATGGTGTCAAATGGTTTGTAAGTGGGAGAAGCTGATTTTTAGGTAGTGATTTCAGCAAATTCCAGCCCCCCTTTATACTGCTGCCTTCAGTCTGAAACTTTGCTGCCGAGTATGTTAGAGGAAGCCAACAAGATAATACCCAAGCAGCTAAACCAGCAGAAGGGTTTTAAACTGTTTCCTTGCAGTGAGCCAAACTGAGCCCCAGTGTAAGTGCAATTCCTACTAAAGCCAGTTCTGAAACTGCTGCTGAAGACAGGTTGAAACCAGCAGTCCAGATCTTCGTCTTGCATTGCATATCTGGGTTGTCTTCACCAGGAAAGACTTCATCATGCAAAACATAAGCAAAAGGAGAATATGACCCAGCTGGCTGCTGCACCCATTTAGTCCTGGGCCGAATCTTTTTTGTCTTTCTTGCACATTGAGTGTGCGTGCCTGTTTTGAGCCACAACAAAAGCAGTAACAACAGACTTTGACACCTGTGTTTCCTCCAGCTGTGAGTCTCATCTTTTTTCTGCAAACCACTTTTATCTGCTTCAGAACGCGGGGCCAGTTCTCAGCATTACAAATGCTGCTCTGCAACAAATGGTCTCTTCGTTTGTTTTATCTGTACTAGTGTGTGCTGCTTGGTCTTTTTTGACTGTTTCTGTGAACTTTACATGCTGCAGGGTATGCCCCTGACTTATGGAGTGAGTTTGATACAAATTGCATAACAAAACAATTTACAGTGCAGGCTCACATGTTTAAATCCATGGTTATGTTCTTAAGGATCTGACTTTTTCTCTCCCTTACCAGCTGTCCTCCCTTAGTGACTAGTGCTGATAACAGCCCTGCTGAGAGAGCAAACGGCAGAAAGCAAATTGCTTCTTAAAAAAAATAAAGGGGGGTGGGGGGGGGGGCGGGGAATGAAGAAGCAAAAAGCAAAGGCGGGTCAGAAAAAGTTACTCTAAAATGCAAACTGCTGTTGAGCTTGAGTAACTAGATAGGCAACCTTTGATAAGGCCGGAATCATTGCCACTGAAATGAGTGGAAAATGTTGTTGTCATTCACAGTAGAAGAGCAGCAAAGGAATTCATGGTATGAAAGTTGTCTGTCTTCTAGTGCATCTGTATACACCATGTGCTGGGCCACTTGGCAGGCCAGGAGATTACGTAAAAAAAAAAAATCTTGGAAAGTCTGCTGTCTTTGTTTAATATATCAGAAATGCTATTCTTCCATAACCAGAGCAGCAGCTCTGTATTAGAATTTTTAATACAGGGTAGAGAATATACCCAGGAGAAACGAAAGCTGTCCCGCTCCCTTTTCATGAACTTTCAAAAAATGGGCACTGAGGGTAGAATCAAAAAAATATGGTGGGCAGGAGTGTATGAGTAACTTCTGACCCACACTTTACTCTGTAAAAAGTGATTAATGTTTACAAGAAAAGTAGACAACTCAAAATCACATCATATGGACTTTACCTGCTGTATTGCAGCAGGAAAAAATAGTACGGGTAGAAGAAAAGTCATTGCAATGCTCCAGAGGTTGTAGCCAGGAAGCCAGGAATGTGGGATGTAGTTGAAACCTCTTGGACAGCTTTGAAAATCTTACCCTTAGTTTCCGACATTGAAGCAAATTTAGGTCAGCCTGATCCACCTGCTTCCCCTCAATGGGTCTGAGCGAGGAATTCTGTCTGGGTAGACACGTCTCCCAACCTAGATAATTAATTACATTCATTTATTTTAATTTAATTAAAACAGGAATAATTTTACATCACAAATTAGTTGTCACTATTTTTATTTTTTTTTAGTGTTCGCATTTAAGTCAGCTGGAAAGATCAAATAGACTTGTTCATTTCCCTCTTTGCTTGTAGTTGTTTTTCAGCTCACTTCCTGTTCAAGTTCTTATGCACACTACGTTTTGCTTTTTATTTAACTCTGCTGTATGTTTTCAACAATATTATTTAACTAACGTCTAATCCTGCAAGTTTCTTTTCTGCCATTTGTGGTCTGCTGGACTTTCCTGTCTCTTCCATAATTATTTGGAGCCTTTAGCATGCATTGGTAACGTAAAATGTGCAAACTAGTTCAGTCTTCTGGTTAGGATTTTTTTCATTTGGGAGATATCTGATCCATCGTACACCATTTTATAGCCCCAAACCCCAACTTATAAATATGAACAGATAGCAGGTGATTAAATTTGGAGAACTACTACATCATTGTTTTGGGAATTAATAGGCAGCCTGGGACTCATTTAAGCCAGTCCTTAAAAGCCTTTGTTCTAGCAAATAAAAAAGGGTGATCCTGCTTCAAATAACTTCTCAGTCTACTTTTAGCTATTCCTTTCCATATTTTGACCAAAAAGAGCCCAAACTTTGCAAGTATACTTAGCCTACCCTGGCATATTTGTGCAGAGATAATAAAAAGCTCATTCCTAACCTGGCTGCATCTTCTATAGTCCTTTTATATTACTTTGCTATATGAAGTGCAGAACACATACCAGGCTCGAAAATATGTTGGTAAAGGCCTCATAGTCTTTATGCAACCGTGTGTTAGATGGTTCTTCCCACAACGAACAACAGAGAATAAACTCAACAAAAGTTATCAAGAGAAAGTTATTTGCATAACGGCTGCATCAGGTAAGCTTGTACTTTTAGAAAAAAGTATTAGCTCATGTATTTTGGCAAACATGGTAAAATTATTATCCCGTTACACCCAGTCACAGAGAGCCTACACAATTTAATGTACTCTGTGATAGTGTTGCATATACTTCTAAAAGCTATTCATAAGCAGCTTACTTCCTTTTACTTTAATTATTTCACAGTCTGAAAAATGCTGCTGTCTTCATATAGAATCTCGTGTAACGTGATCAGGAAAATATTTAGAGTTCTGTGTTTTTGAACTACTTGAATGTTATTTTCTTTCCGTAGACCTCTGCACCAGAATAATAAAAATACACACAAAATGTCTCTGTGCTTTATAGGTGGTGAAAGCGATTTTTACAGAAGTGTATGAGCTTTCATCTCACTTGAATTTTGTAGGACTTTTCTATAAGGACAGAATGTCTATAAAATATTATGTTACCAAAAAAGGGGATTTTCTGCTTGAACTGTTTTCTGTCAGAGCTAGTTCAGATAGATTGGGCAATGAAACTATCTATTGTAAATTGCTATTTTTGCATATGTTTCTGACTTCTCAGCTGGTCCTGCCCATCTCTAATGGCCAGCGGCATTGAGAGCTGTGCACTTGCCTCTGGGTCTGTCATGAGGCTTGGCTGGAGCTGGACCTTCTGAGAATTAGCACAGCACACTTTCACACGCTGCAAAAATAATTTCTTGTGCTAATCCCTCATGGCATTTACATATTACACAAGACCCTCTTTATAGAAGAAAAACCCAACATTTTCCCATGACCATAGTTAATGTACTGTAAATCTGTGAACTGTTGGATCTGTAACCCGCATCTCGGGATACTTTGTCCTCCAGAAAAAGACTTGGTACAGCAATATGCTATCGGAGAGGAAAGCTCTGGTGTGGTTGGAACATTAGTTCTAGGCTCGAAAGGTCTGAGTTAAAATTTATGCTCATCTACTTTCTGCTGTGTGACTAGTTGTTAGGGCACTACATAAACACAAACCCAAAATAGGTCCTCTTGTGATAGACACAAAATTCAGGAGTTCAAGAACATCCATCCTGGCTCAGTCGAAGGGTTCGTTGGGTCCTCTATCCAGGTGGTTATAAGCAGATGCACAGGGAAGACTGAAAATAAGGAAGGAAATGTACTTCCTCCAAGTACTCTCCCAGTTCCCAGCATTTCATAAACCTAATGTGTGTGGGTTTTTTATTGAATAACCCTAAATGTCTGTCTCTTCAAGGTTCTTGTACAGGTTCCCTGTCAGCCCGTGCAAACTTTTTCTATCCACAATATTGTTTTGCAGGGGGTTCTGTAACAAACAGAATTGTCATCTTTTATTTTTCCTGAGCTTTGGTCTTGCAAGTTTCATTTGGTGTCCCTTAGCTCTCATGCTGGAAGACACAGCATACAGTCAATTTTTATCCATCTTTTAGAAGACACTCTTTAATTTGCTGACCTCTGTCATGTATCACCTGACCAGGTTGTCTCTCCTCCAGGCTGACAAGTCTCAGCCCACTCAGCTATTCCTTCAAATGCATACAGTGGTGGCTCTAATACTTTTTCACTAGTGGGGATCTTGACAGAATATTTTGCAGCAAACTTGTGTCTTTGTGTGTGCATGTGCAGATATATATGTTTACATATAAAATACATATTTTTATATATTTTATACATAAAATACAATGAAAGTTTAAGAGAGCAGTACTGTACAAAACAAGAATACTATCGGGTATTTATTCTGAGGCTAATATTAACAAGATAAAACTATTTAATTGTTATTCATTGGAAAACAGGAAAAAAGTAACCATTACCTTGCTAAGGACCTTCTAACTTTCTCCTGTAGGCCCCCTTTTTTACCTGAATGGCTACATGCCCATTTCTGTGAAAGTTGGAGCTCCAGCAAAACACCCACTGAGGGCCACTGCGTAAGCAAACAGCTGCCCCAAAACTCTGTAATGCGTTTATTGAACTCGTCTTTCAACATAGACGGTCTGCTTTGTTCAGTCTTCTTGAGGAAAAGGAGGGCTGATTCTCACTGCTGCGCAATAACTTCTCACCACCCACCCCACAAGTGAAATCACAGGTCAGTTGGGGTGTCAGGACCTCCGAACTTTCTCCTGCATGCTGCTTGTGTGCCCAGCCTGAGTGCCTCACGTCCATCTCTCTGACTTTGGGGATAGCTGGAGAAATGCCCACCGAAGGCTTCTGTGCAAGACACAGCAAACGTGTGATGCTGGACTCGATATTCGTACCTGCGTGTTTGTGTTCTGTGTCAAAGGCAAGCAAAACTCAGAGAAAAGTTACAGAGGCTCTTCAGGTCTGGTCTCTTTCCCACTGACCCCAAGGTAGAAGCCACTCGGCTTCCTCACTTGGGCTCAGCCTTGTTACCCTGTTCTGAGCTGTTGAACCTATTGTTTTTGCAATGAGGGGATAGCACAGCACAGGGCACATAAAGTGTGAGCAGATCATGCATTTAGAGATGGTATACATACTGACATAATGGAACTACAGCAATTCCTACTACTCTACTTGTTTGGATTTTTTTTTTTTTTTTAACTCTTCCTGAGTGCTGAACTGAAGTTTAGGAAAGGCAGTCCATGGTATTTGCAACCCGAGCAGAAAAGAGCTAGACCCAGCAGGGACAATAGGGTAGAGCATAACCCATGGTAACCTAATGGAGCAAATGAATGCCTGTTCTTTAATAAATAAATCTTTTTTTGACATAATTTTACTTAGATCTCTGTTGAATTAATGTAATTTAATAAAAGTGTTTTTGTAGGTGGATTTGGCTAGGAAGAGGTTGCATGCATGGAAGGGACCATTAAGAGGAGGAGCAAAAGCATAGTGGTGAAGCAGGTAGAAATGGAGCTTATGTAGACTAACGGAACGAGTGAAGCTCATGTAAGGATTAGAGTAAGTCCCTGGTCAGCAGCCAACAGAGGAAGTCCTGTCATAGCTTGAGAAAATCTTCTGAATATCCCATGCCTTGGCTACTTATGCCATTGCTCTTACAGGCTGAAGGAGTTTCTTTTTGCACTTGTTTCCCCAGCTTATGTTCAGAAACACTCCTGCGGGTTTGAAAGATGGAGCTCAGCTGCTCATTTCAGGACTGGGGGACAGTGAGGAGCAGAGGTGCTTGAGTGGAGTCTGGTTTTGCCTGCCTTCCACGTGTATTTATACAGCCGTCTCTGCCTTGGTTGGTCCTGAAGCTTTTTTTTCCTGAGATTGCAAAAGGCGACCCCTCTCTGTTGCTGAGTCAGGCTTATTTACAAACAATACGCAAGGTTCTCCTCTACTAAAACAGGGTGGAAGTAATAAGAAAAGAGTTGCTGTGTCCTTTAGCTGCACGTGTTCCAGGAGTTCCTTTTCTTTTTTTTCTTTCTTCTTTCTCAGAACCAAATTAACAATGTCTTAGCCAGTTGCTGATGCGGGGGTGCAGCCATGCTGAAATCCTGTCCTCTTTTTACCTCTGCACAGATAGAATGAGTAACAGTGTGTATCATCTTCTCTACAAGATGATAGGTGCATAAATTACTAGGGGCTTAAATATTTTGGTAACAGGGTGCCAGATGAACATAAAAGCTAGTGAGATTATTTCCTTTGTCTCTTTTTTCTTAAGCTCTCAATTTTATCTTTGTTCCTACTCATGCACCAAGAATTGCGTGCCTGCAGGCTGCCTAAACCTAATGTGGTGATCAATGGAAATGAGGTCCTATCAGACCAGACGAATGCTTCTCATCTACTTTGGTGACAAGTTTCTGAGTTTAGCTCAAACCAACTTTACTGTCCATCAAAGAACCAGCTTTGCTTGAGACGTAGATGAGGAACATTCATACAGTCCACTCATGGCTCTGAAGGAGAGGCTATAAATCTCCAGCAGAGGAACACTAACAAACTAAAGAAGGGCTAATTAACGATGCATACGTTTGTCCATGTCCTCAGTCACTGCTAGAACGCTTGTGGTTCATCTGCGCACAAATGCTCAGAGTTGCTGCGGAAGTAACGCAGGCTTTCACAGCAGTGTTCCTGTGCTCACTGTTCATGGCAATCCTCTTCTAAGGAGCCTTGAGCAGAAAAGCATCAAGGCAGTGAGATGCTGACTTTGACTGATCCTTCTGAGCTGTTTTTGATCAAACACAATCTTAAGCCCACAGCCAGGAGGCTTTTTCAAAAACACAGAGATCTCTACTGGAAGTAAAGATCCTTTGTACTAAACTAGAGATCCGTCTTCTAGTAAAAAAATACATTTTGGCAATTTTACCTCTCCCTTGAAAACTTATCCTTAGTCAGAGTAGGAATGGTTTCAGGTAAGGAACACAACCTTTCACAATACTCAACTGAAAGTGTGTAAAAATACATGCCTATGTGTTTTTTATCTCCTTCTGCTTCAGTTTAACAATAACCCAGCATATGACTCCCTTAGTTGGCAGACTGCTTACAAGAAGTCTGCCATTTCTATTGCTGACATGTCTCTTGCTTTTTACTCCTCCAGACTGTGTAGTGTATTTAATTAAATTTTGAAACTTCAGTATGAAGTTTAGGAAAAAATAAAGATAATGTTCATGGGGAGAAAAAGGAGTTATTTTAAAGTCAGCTTCATTAACTATTGAGCTATTAGAGTGAGGGTCACTTTGCCCAGACTGAAATAACTGGATCTTCCTAATTGCATTTTATTTGAATTATTTCTTTATTTCAAACATGTTATGCTTGTTAGTGATTTAATATGACTGGAAGCACAAATTAATTATACCTGGCAGCTAATTGTAGGAAAGTTATGGTGATCAGTGTTTATGCTGGGGTTTTGAATGTCTACCTTTAGTTTACATACTTGGATCAGTTCCCTCCCAATCATGAATAAATATTTGCTGCTTATATGTTCCCATGCAAATTGGATTAATTTTAGCATATTCATGGAAGAAGGACATCACTGCCTACCCTCAATATTAAGCTAGCTGAACAAGCAAAGGTTGGGTTTTTTTTTCCCTGCTTAAGTAGTGAATGAACTAGACAGACAGAAAATTCAGCACAAGTTTGCTTATCCCAAATGGTTTGGGGGCATCCAGGGTATTTGGAGCGATGGAGGTAAAGGCAATCAAAGAACTGACCGGGAAAGCAACTCTTCCTGGGGCCCTAACCTTGAAAAATTTCAGTTAAGCACTGCTCAGCTAAATGGGATGGTAATTGGATAAACAGGGTGGTAAATGTTTGAGTTTGGATATGGAGAGAACTCAGCACATGCCTGTATGTTTTTCTCTCTATATTCACAGCATCTCACGCAGCCTTCATGTCCTCTCTGACACCACTCAACTGCGTTGCATCCTGTGGTGTAACTGCGCCACAACTTTGGCACCACAGGCTCTCCTTTCTCCCCGTTTCATTAGCTGCCATTTCAGGTGTGGTGCAAGGAAATGTTCCCATGGGGCTGTAAGGGCAGAGGGGCTGTACCTTTTCTCCGCCTCACCAGCATTTCGTGTCGTGCTCAGCCCCCTGCACACTGACTCTGGGAATATGGGCAACTGATGCTGCGTGATGCCGACTCTCTTTTTGTAGGCATATGGTAGCTTTTTCACAGTGCTACGTCCTGATGGTGCCCTCTGAGTCGTATCCTTTTCAGGGGATTGCTTTTCTTTTCCGGGTTCTCCTAACAATGGGGCGGGTCGTCCTTTATTGGAAACTGTGCAGTTGAGAAATCCTTGTCCCTGCATTTGTCAGCAGAACTGAATCGTGGAACGAGCCTTGAAGTGGAAAGCCCTTTGAGTCAGAGATGCGACTTTTGGCTTTTTTTAGCAGATTAATCGGTTGTAGCAATGCTGTTCCTTTTGAGACGGCAAGTTGCTGAGGGCTTGTGCATTGTTCTTGCGCCGTAATACAGTATCAGGAACAAGCTGGTGACAAAGGCACAGGGGTCAGGTAATGCTATGGCGTGAGAGCCAGTAGCCAGCTCTGTAAGCTCTGTACTGCTGAGACTCTTATTATTTACACAGCAGGCTGTTTGACTGGGAAAGGCATTATCATGCAACAACATTTGGGTGTTCAGCACTTAGACGAGGCAGTGTGCATAGGAATTTTAGGGGCCCAACTCTGGGCATCGGGAGTTGAAAACCTCAGCCAGGATACTGAAAACACCTGAGAAAATAACGGGATTTTGTATCGTCACCCAGACTTATCTTTTAAATGGTTGAGACAGCTGGATACAAGTTGGATTTACTTGCTTCCTGATGTCTTAGAGTACACAAGACCTCTGGGCCAAGAAGAAAAGAAAGAAACAGATTCAGGTTTTGGTTTTCAGTCCCTTAGACTTGATCTTTGACACCACAACAAAAGTTCAGCTCTCCTTCTCCCACTGTGGTGAGTGCTGTCGGAGGTCCTAGAGGATAGGAAGACACAGTATGAATGATGTCGTAAAGCTCAGCAGTGAGATGGTCACCATATGATAACTTCCAGCCTCCTCAAGCCCCAGGACAGCAAATCTGACATCTCCACGTGAGTGCGTGCACATGTACGTGACCCATGCCTATGCAGCTCCTCCAGGGCGTCCAGGTTGACTGTGCATGCACTCCAGGAGACTCGAGTGCCTCCTGTGAACGCCTGCCTCTCTGAACTCCGGGCATGCATCAGAGGCTTGTCTGATAGGGAGTCGATTTTTGCATGGTTGGTGGCCATTTGTCTGAGATTTCCAGATGTCCCAGCTGCTAATTGTCTGGAAATCTGGTGGAACACTGCCCAAAGCAGTTGTGTTGGCAGGCTTGGAATGTCTTTTACATGTCTAATTAATGTAGTGTGCATGTAAAATGTCTTCCTGTGCAAAGAGGACCAGGGAAGAAAAGTACGAGTTATTAACAAAAGCAAAGAAATTAGAACTTCGGTTTTTCGTGGATCTTGCAGACCTTCATTTTCACATTTCTTGTGTCAATGCTATTATTCTACCCACATGCAATAATAAATATTCAGCGCATGTGTGTACTTGTATTTACATGATATATTCTGTGACGATTTTAATTTTTTTGTGTATGTTTCAAATTCAGCTGCTGCCTTGACACCATAGCATTCCTTGTATTTTGGAGACATTTAAACTTTGTCTTGTGAAACCTTGTGCCCACTCATTCATATCAGGTTGAACACACGGAGAAAATCTATCACACCCAAACACCAGAAACGAGTCTACGGATTTTTTCCAAGGCTGCTTTTACTAGGAGAAGTTTTTAGATCAGACGCTAAGGACATGGCATTATATCTATGTGCTATTTACGGAGGATGATTTGAAGCTGCCCCTCTGTACTTTTTTGTCGTTATCTGCCTAATGAAATTCAGCAACTTTGCAT
Source organism: Sagittarius serpentarius (assembly GCA_034782735.1). Taxonomy (NCBI): domain Eukaryota; kingdom Metazoa; phylum Chordata; class Aves; order Accipitriformes; family Sagittariidae; genus Sagittarius; species Sagittarius serpentarius. The sequence goes on along the minus strand of JAVKLA010000007.1, from coordinate 31,474,950 downwards.
TTTGAGGCCTATTGTAATTGGAGTAGTTGCTCTGTCCGTTTCCTTTCTGCTCTACACTCATTAAGATATTTAGTGATGACCCAAAGGAGCACAGGAGATCCTCACTGACTGCCTTTGTGGGTGACACAGGACGGGAAGAACTAAGGCTGATATATGTAGACCTTTCTGCATGAGTTGATAAGGTAAGGGAAATTTAATTATTTGAATGTTTATAGAATCAGGATAAGATGGAATATGAGGGGACAAATATCAAGGCTATGATGACAGAATGGGAGACTGTGCCTGAGAAGCAGTGAGTACAGAACTTGGTGGAAATTTTCTAGATAGACAGCAGGAAACAAATTTCCAGTGTAACACCATCCGTTTGACTTAATGACATCGTTTTAAGATGTTATCCATTGGTGGAGATATGAGCAAGGAAACTTAAAATACAAACAGAGAACGTCATAGCAAATATAACTGGGAATTCTTTGCGGTAAGGACTGAGTGTCACATTCTGCCATCAGCAATTCAAAGAAACAGATGATAAGTTGGAGACAACTTGAGGAAGAGATGTGATTGCACGAGGAGAAAAAGTCCTTTAGGGTGTGTAGGAACTCTGAAACTCACTCTCTCTAGTTTACCTAAAGGAAAATAATATGAATTATCTTGGTCAGAGTCTGCCAGGACCTAATGTAGTACAAAGTTTGGAAATAGACTCTTCTGTTTGGTAAAGGATCTAATTGCTGGAAATTGAAGCAAATCACGTTTTAACTAGGGAAAAGGTGTGTATTTCTAACAGAGAGTAATTAAGCATTGGAACCTGTATTCTTAATTGAGAAACATCTACAGACTATGTAATTTCTTTAAAAAGAAAAAAAATTGGCACCATTCCCTTGGAAGCAAAACCAAGGGGAGTATTGTTGCATGAGAAAGGGGACCCATTCCAACTTTACAAGAATGCTTAATCAGCTGAGCTACTTTAGTTTGATCAAAATTATATAAAATAAGAGGATTTTGTTGTAGCAATTTCTCTAAGTCTTCTACTGTCTTAAAAAATTCCCGTAACTATTTAATAAATTCATGTTGTTTGGTGTCTGTGAGTATTTTGTGCCTTACCACCATGAAGTATTGAACTACAATATGGTTCCAGTGAGAACCCTACCATGAAGTTTGGTTCAGGTGTGTCCTCTATGTGTCTCTTTGTGGCCAGTATTGCCCACTGGATCTTCAGCCAGGAGGAAAGATTATTGCTGGTGTCTTTTGTTGGTAGGCTGTTATGAGATTCTGGCATTTAGAAAAGAGAAAAAACAGTCAGCTGAAAAATCCTACCTTACATTATTCTGGAAGTACTTCTTTGTATTCCAAAGTAGCTGTATTTATGGGAGATGTTTAGTAAGGGCACATTCATAATTCTGTTTTGGGAGGTCAAGAAGGGGTAATCTAGACAGGTGGGAAGAAAAATTTAGAAGAAATGGGATTTTTTTTTTTTTAATGCAGTTAACATGGTTTATATGATAGAGATGCCAAAATAGAGAGAGAATTTAGAATCATCTGAGAGAAGGTTAAAATCTCATTTTATGAAGAAATGTCTAAAAAATCTCTCTCTTTAAAAGTTAACGCCTGTAAATGGAATTGAAATGTGCATTTTTAACCACAGCTTCTCCTAATGCTCAGTCATGATGACTACTTCAGTTCTCTGCATATAGGAACAGAAACTGTACGTTGTCTTTTAGGTGACTATAAAAATGTGTTGGAAGGGGGCTGTGAACATAAGGAGGAACCATGTTTTCTGTGCTTAAACCTATTGCACTTTCAGAGTTTGTAACCAAGCAAATGCGTTTCCTAGTATGCTGGCCTTGAAAATTCAGTCTGGCTCAGAAATTCGAACAGTCTTTTCTCTTTTGGCCCTGCCGCCTTCTCCTTTTGCTCTTTTGTCCAAATGGGGGAGGAAGAGGTAAAATGGTTGATTTTTGAAATTTCTTCTAAAGTAATTAAAAGTTCTTCTAAGTAAAACCAATTATCATGTAGGAAAATCAGCTGTACTTTCCGTATGTTTGCAGTAGAAGGGTTGGGCTGACTTTAGAGCCTGTGATCCCTGGCATGGATTGTCCAAAACTCACTGGTGATAATGGCTGATACTAGATGCAGGCATTCCCTGCTGGTGCAGCTGGCCGCTATCAGTATTTTTTACCTGGTGAACTCTTGCTATTGACAGTCTGCTTTCATCTTCCATTTTCTCAGGCTGTGTTATTTTCCAGCATTGTAAAGGGGATATGCACTGGGAGCCTCTTTGGTTCGGAGGGCTGTGGGGTGAGCATCCACAGTGGGAACCTTACTGTCACCCTGGGAGCTGTTCTCAAGGTCACATCTGCGACCACGAGGATTAGAAAGTTGTTGCAGTTATTCTAGAGCGAAGAAGAGAGTGCCTCGTAACTAAAGGACTCAAATGTGGAGGAGTTCAAAGAAGACATCAAGTATCACAACATTCATAACAAAGTGATGCAGGCTGACCGTGCTGTTTGCTCTCACCGTAGCAGTTGGCTGAATCTGGGAACGACTGTGATTTCTGTCCAGAAAAAAGGAAAAAAAAAAAAAAAAAAGAAAGGCTGCTTAGCCTTTCTCAGGCTGAGGTAAAAATGATACTTCTTTCCACTTGCCATCTTTTGTCTGTGTATGTGGGTGATTGCGTTGTATATGGACATTCTTGCTCCCCCCATTTTGGCAGGTTGCCGAGCGTGTTTTGCTCCTCAGTGACAACGCTTGTGTTCCTGGAGCTGGTTGTGCATTAGCCGTCATCACGAAGGAGGGAATGGCTTAATTCCACCAACAAGGGAGAGGGGATAGCATGCCTCTGACTTCAGCTCAGTGCTTTTGCTAAAATTAATGCGTGCTTTCCCATTGATATACCTGCCCATCAGATAGGATCCACCAGGTCTGGACTTGACCCATTGTTCTACCAACAATATAGTCAATTCAGCAGCTAATGCACGCATAAGATGAAAGCTGAAAATAAATCCCTCTGCCAGATACAGTATGTGTTTTAGTGCTCTGCCAGCTACCAAGGGACCCTACTTTAAAGTATTCAAGTCAGGAGTTGTAGGAGTTACCACAACATTTTTCGGTGCCAAAGGTCAGGTCTTTTAATCTTCCATGATAATAAAACTACGTTTGCCCTGATGAGAACAAAGGGACATCATTTTGCCCCAGTAAATGAGCTTTTAAACAGGTAGAGTTCAACTTATTGTTGGCACCTGAATGCATAGCAAGAGGTGAAATTAAAATTGTAATATATACTGTTGAATCAACATGAATGAAGAAGAAAACAAAAGCAGGCAAAAATAAAATAGCTATCAAATGGGAGGTACTTGAGGCTAGACTTACGTGATGTTTCAAAGCTTGAATTGTAATGTGTTTAAAATATGACTGTTCCTTTATTCTGAGCGTGTGGGTTAGACTTTGAATACGGAACAAGAATTTAGCCTTTTTCAGAAGCTGCATTCTTAACAAATTATTCTTAAAATGAGACTGTTTAATGAAAGTGCTTTTTAACTGCTGTATAAAATTATGCATTATTAACAGATGATCACACAAAATACAATATAACACTCTGCAGGGTAAAAATAGTTCTGCTAGCTCATTCTTATGCGGTTTTGAACTTTCCCACTTTTACTTTAAAATATAACGGGCTAGGCATCGTCTTTGCCGGAGATCACCCACCCAAGTCTGAAGCTCAGCTCTGCTGGCACAGCCTCAGTGCTGGGAAGTTCCGGGTGTTTTGCAGTAAGCAGGTGGGCGAGCGAGGCGTACACTGCAGGGCAGATTGCACAGCTGTAAGACATGGAATTCCCCTCAAAAGGATCGGCACGTCTTTGAAAATTAATTCAGCACTGAAATAAAAGAGATTTCTGATGCAGGGGAAGAAAATGGGGTTTGATTAGTTTCAAATTAACTCTTTCTGTGTTTGTTTTGTCTTCATCTGCCTCTCTTTTCCCCTTTCTCACTCCCTTTTCCCCAGGAGATGCTTTTCAAGAGAGAATACAGGCAATGTTTTCATCTTTAAAAGGTGGTACTGGACTGTTGCAATAAACTCTTCAGTGCAGCCTGCTTCCCTGTAAACACAGAGCACGCTGGAAGCTCGTGCATTAGAACATTAGATGCTGGAAACACCATGTTTTCTCAGTATCTCTTAGGAATTGCGTTCAGTGGTTATTTTCCCCTTAGAATGCTTGCAATAGATTTCTATGACTAAATATTTTTCGCTGTATATTTATGTCGATGGTGACACCACAGTGCGCAAATTAGGAAGAATGGCTGCAAGGTGTTTAATGCTCCGGTGCTCTAAAAGGACTTGCAGGCTTGCAGCGCCTAGCAGGATTTGTCACTATATGAATGCTACGCAGTATTCTTATTTATTCATTCATTGGCTGCATGAACAAAGATCCTGAGATTTTAATGCCAGTTTTCTTTCCTTATGTTCTTGAACCTACTTACCGTTATCAACAGTTCAAATGTCAGTTAAGACCCGAGCAGATGCCCCCTCCACTTTGGAAAGTGCCATAGCTCTCTACTCTTAGAAACTACAGTAGATGGAAGCTAGTGATGATAGGACATGCGGAAACAAATCAGCTGCCAAGCACTGTCAGAAGTTCTTGTTTTATTCTGCAGTACCAGAGCCTTCTCTGCTCTTGCTGATCAATGTGAATAGTTTCATGGCAGTGAAAGTCAGCCAAAAAAAATATTTCTCTTTTGCATCTGATAAAAATTTTATTGCCATATCAAGCTCCAAATAAAACTCCTACTCTTTAAGCAATTCCTGAAAAACACAAATTAATTTGGGTTTGAATAATACCCCCAAACTATCAAAGCTGCCAACTGAAAAAGGAACAGATAATTAGGAGATGACAACAGACAGCACGAAGCCAACAGAGGAAAAACTGGAACACAGCTAGACAGCAACACTGGCCATCTAATCCATTAACAGCCTCCTATAATTATGTTTTGCTTTTGCATTAAACTGGTATAAGCACAAAAAGACATTACTGAAGTTTTAATCTCCAGCAAAAGAAATCTCCTCCTGCCGTAACAGCACGCAGCACACACACAAATGTGACTTCAATTAGCACTACCGTAAATTTTAATTTAGCACTTGGTAGGAGCATTCAGCAATGTATGTAAGAAATAGGGGCTGCTGCTCCATTAAAGACATTCCATACGATTATCCCATTGATCCCTTGATTCATATTTGTGGGGTGCATAGGAGGGGGAGGATTTAAGAATTTAGAGCTCATGAAAAATGCCAGAAGACATTCTCCCCCCCCCCGAAGTCTTCTGCACCTTTTTCTGTAGCTGCACTTTGCCTGTTATCAGGGTGTCACCATCACCTTCGAGGCGCCTGGGACCGAGCTGTCCCCTTTCTGCATAGGCTGGGACGTCGTGGCCAGCAGCCGCGCAGGCTCCCTCACGCTGCCCCGCCAAGCCCCTTACCCACTGCAAGCGGAAAGCAGCTACAACCAGCCCAGCGTCCTCTTTGCAGCTGCTGCCATTTACTGCCCTTCAGGTTAGGTTTTGTCCCGTGGACACCTGTCTTCTTTAAGCATAACTGGGATGACGCCCGTGACACCGGCGCATTCTCATTTCATTTTACGCGTTAGCCTGCGGACCTGACAAGGGCCGAAGAGGTTAATAGTTAGCGTTGATAGCTAGCGACGGCGTGGGTTTCAGCGCTGCACTGTGGTATGTTTTCTGGTTGTTACCATGCAAAGACAGCTTGCAAAGTCTCCAGTATCCAGCTCTGTCACGGTGCCCTTGGTTCTCCTTTTTTACAGGATTGTCTTGTGTGAGTAGCATACAGGTTTAGTTCTACCAGCCAGCTGTTGATTTGGGTTTAGCACATTAGAGCACCGAGAACTCGTTTGTTGTTTAAAGTTATTCCCTGGTGGCAGTGCTTATTTGTGTTTAAGCTGCAGATGCCTGTGTTTATGCAATTTACATTGTTTAAAATGTCACTAGTATTTGTTTTTTAAAATTTCTGTTGGGTTTGACAGAGTGTATCCTGCGATTTATGGTAGACCCCTGTGCTATGCCATTTTAGTGAGGATCTTGAAACACGGCCCTGTGGTTTTTTTTCCGCTTTTGCTGTTTGTTCTGCTCTTTAATTACATTCATATCAGCTACTTTGAAGTTAATGAGACTGTTGGGATATGTAAAAGAGAATCCTGTATTGATTTCGGTCCTAATATCTTATCTTTGCATCTTTCTCTTCCTGCATGTAATGTGTTCTGACTGAGTCACAGTTGCTGACATGTTGTGATGGGTGCAGTAGCTTTGGCCTGACGCGGGGCTTTATCATACAATCCAAAAGAAAGAGGAAACAGATAAAACACAAAATGCCGTTCTGCCTTTTCATTTGCTCATTAAGCTTGGCAGGTAAGAAGTATAATTTATTAAAGTTGCTGGGTTCTGTACACATCCTAGGTTATAAGAAATATTTTTTCCTTTCTTTATAAACAACCCTTCTCCTGAATTCTTGTCTCCTTCCCCTACTCAGAAAAAGGAAAAAGAGTAGTATCAGAGCATGGCAGGTGATAATTATGGGGCTGGGATATACATCAGCCTATGCTAAGATTCAAGGCCAATTTAGGACTTGAGTTTAGGTACAATGCGAGTGAAATGTTTAATTGTTCTTGTGCCCACCGGCTAGAGCCGGGTTCTTGGATACAGTCAGAAGATGATAGAAGATGGTCTGCTAATATGAAGGGTACAAGTCTTCCAACACCAACTGCTCATGTAACTGTTTTGGTCCCTGGAAAAGAATTTTTTAAGTGTAGCTAAGCCATCAGATTTCATGTGGCTGTTTTTCAGCCAAACTCGGTAAATAATCACTTTGTGGTTTTGGAGCTGTTTCCGAACTTGAACCCTCTGCGTAAGCTCAGGTTCCCCTTTTCGACTGCCAGGTGGAAATCCCTGCAGAAATGTTACTGAGTAACTTTTGCTCTCTCCCAACTGCTTTTTCTTGTTTTTGTTTGGCAACCCACAAATGCCAGGGACCAGGAGCTCAGCAGACATCCATTCCACTCCACAACCTGATCGACCAACTGGAGTCAGTGAAAACTGGTTGCATATTTTTAAACGGAAGTTTTAGTATGCTGCCTTTCAATTTTACAACACTATTACACGCCCACTCATTTAAAAAGACTGTCCTATTACATTTTTTTTTCTCCCATTTACAATTAAAACTATGATTTACACTCGTGCTACCAGACCATTTGGAGCTATGCGAGAAGCCTGTGGCTGGCAGCAAAGCATCCTAGTGTTCAGCTTGGTTTCCGTTTGCATGGCTTTGCCAAATTCACCCCAAACTGATTAAAACATAACTGAGGCAACAGAATTTCATCCTGTTTCCCACCAGAATGTTGAATTTGGATATGAAATAGGATCAGTAGTCCTTTTTGTTAGTGCTGACTCCGAAATACGCAATGACATCTGAGGCCACGTTTTACTCCTGATATTTTGCCCAGCCTGGTTCACCACAAGGTTTTTGTATCTTCATAGGGGATCAGCTTGCATTGCCTGTATTAGAAAACTCTTGATCTCATGTAATTGTTTTACTCGAGTATAGTATGAGAATCAGAATACAGCAATAAGTTTTACAAGGTTCACTCTTCACTGTGGAAGTGCTGCAGGGTTTCCAGGACCCTGTACAGCAGCATATGAGCAGAGTCAAGAGGTCGCAGGACTGCAGGTGTCTCTAACCATACCTGTTAAGTTCTCTATCCAGTAAAAGATTTAAGGACACTCCTAACCTGAAATAGCCAAGGATTTGTTTGTTTGTTTTGTTTTTATAGAGTTATTTGTGTTTTTCTAATGCACATATGGGTAGAAATGCTTTGCAATATTGGCTTCTAGAAAAGCTAAGCCCCCAAAGGTATATTATACCCAAGGTTTGAAAGAACGTAAATGCGATAGTCAAGTCCCTGTCTTGAACCTTCCAGTGGCATTTTCGGCTTTACTTCTTTGTCTCTACTACGCTGAAGATCTTTGTCATAGTTCAGGAGGGTACTTCAAATTTACCTGTGGATGAGGACAACCTACTTAACAGTGAATAACAGGAGAGGCAGTATGTTCACAATTGCATTCAAAATTAAGTGCAAAAATCACCTGGTCTTAACCCGAGTGTGTAGTTTGGCTTCTCGTTACATCTGGAAGGACTATTGCAGGAGTTAAACGACTGCCTTGCAACTTAGGACACGTGTGTTAAGTTCTCTGTTCATAGCCTAGTCACCTCTGGGAGAAATGCCACCAGTTAATTGTACCCAAACTTCCTCATCTCGCATGAGGATGCTGCACCCACCTGCCCTGGGTGCCTGAATTGCTGGGCTACATCTTGAAGGTAGAAGCTACTGACTTGCAGCTGAGTCTGGTGATGGCCGTGGGTTTCCATTGCTGCCGACTGACGAAGCACGGTGTGGCTGTTGCCTTTGGGGTTAGGCTCTGGGCATCTTCTGGTGAGAAAGGGAAGGAAATAACAGAGCGGGATGGCAAAGGGGGAACGGGAGAAGCAAGAAAAGAGAAACATGAGAAGCAAAAGAGAAATGCAATGGATATGCCACGTGATAAATTGCAAAGCCTTGCAACAAGTCATAGTTCTCATGCATTGTTCATCTGCATTGCAGTCTGTCCACGCAGCCATTGCTTTCAGAGTTTTGATTCTAATAGGCACTGTCAATCTTGCTGTGATTCCATCAAATCATGTGAAATAGATTTGGAAGGGCTGTCCAAAGGCTAATGAAAGTAAGCTCCCCAAAGCAAGCTCATTTGTTGTCCTTTCATCACCATTCATTAGTCGCTCCTTTTTCCCCATGAATGTGAAGTCTTCTTCCAGCAAAATGAAGCAGCTTCAAATCTCAGAAAAGGCAGTATTAGAAACCAGGGTAAGAGTTGCTATATTGCAATGTATGGCAGCCAAAAAATACTGTGTATTCAGTGTAAGCTGTATGGGAAGTCCAATGTGTAAGACCAGACTGTAAGTGAGGACAACTCTTTTCCATTCTCTGCTCTTTGACCAAGTAGATCCCTTGAAAAGTCACTGGTTTCTGTCTCCCTTGCTCCCCTGCAAAATGATAATTCCCACCTTCAGAAAGCTGTTTGAGATGTTTGGGTAAAAATGGCTACATCCAGTGTTAAGTATTTTTTATTTTGCCTATGCACACTTGCCAAACGTATTTGGCCAATATAATGTTTTAATGGTTTCCTTTACTGCAAATTTCTGTGAATTCATTGTAATTGCTAAAACTCTGTATTTTCCTATTCACCAAAAAATCTGCTTTTCATAGTCCTGTGTAAAAATAAACTCCATTCATCCATTTATTTTTTGTTTAAAATAAGATTATGCCTACTATAATTCCATCTGTAAAAGGTGTCTTGGCATATCCTTTTAGAAAGAGCTTATCTAATCTATTAATCTTTTCCTAAATTCAAGCCTTTCCTACACCATTTTGCAGTAAAAATATATTTTAACAGAAGTGAAATTCCCTAAGTACAAAGCGTTGTTCTAGTCTGTAAAATTATGTTGTCAAGCAATGACAGAATAAAATTTCCCCAGATGATAGACAGAAATGCTGCAATGGCCCAATTTACTTCTATTCTAAAATATGGATTTTACGTATCATTAATCATATTTTTGTTATGAAGTGGCAGGAAGCTGGCCTAAAAGTCTAAAATAAAATATACTTCATTGTCACAGGGAAAACTACTCAGCACCTGAACTGCTTAGGATTTTGATTCCTATACAATGAATACGAGGCACTTCAGGCAAGAAGAATTATGACATAACTGGCAGAAGTCCCATCTCCAGATGGAGGAACTTCTAAGACTGACATATTAGCCTCACATAATTTATGTCATGGGAGAAATAAAATAAGTGAACCCCCCGCTGATTACTTCACCCAGAAGCAAGCTTTAAGCAGGCGTGTTCTTTGAATGAAACCCAAATTCTTCCCTGAATTCAGAAAACCATGTTCTGGAAGATACGCAAACGGCAATTGCTGCCGTTAAGCTGTAGGACCCAAGAGTGCTTCGCAGAGTCATTATAGATTTGCTTCTGCTCCTCCAACTACGTCTTAGAGATTTACATGCCTCCTGCTCTTCTAATATCTGAGTGCCTACCAGTCTCTATTTGTACTTACAGCATTTCCGTGTAGTAGAAGAAGATTACTTCCCAGGTGGAGAATGGCAGGACAGATTAATGAAGTAACTTGTTAGGGAGAGGGAATCGATCCTGTATCTCGAGTACTGGACCCTGCTCTCTCCTTCAGGCAGCAGCTGTGCTGCCTTATGCAGAGCTTGGGCTGTGTGAGACCAGCCTGCCAATGCGCGGTGATGCAGACCGCTTGTGAGCCCAGCCAGCTGGATGTCTCTGTGCAAAATGATATGCTTACCAACACTGGAGGTGGCAGGTAGGAGGAACACTCAAACTAACAAGGAATTGTGATGACGGTTTAATGAAATGTTCCGTTCTCGTATGCCATCCTTGGGGGCATCACTTGAAAAATGGCAATGCTTCTTGTCTTCCCATCTTTGATTCTCCTTGGTCACAGAGAATACAAACTGAAGAGGAAGAAATGTGAATATGAAGCCACTAAGGGTTGGGAGGCATCTTTTGATAAGTGTGGTTTTTCTGATCCTCTGTCCTCAGTAAAGGCTGCACTTGTTTTTGTTCAAGACAGTCACTGGAGAAGACTGTGTTAAATATTTTCCACTAGCCCCCTCCGTATCCCCAGACTTGGATGCAAGTGTCCCTCGTGCTTAGGTAGTAGGGTAAATTTCCATCGCAATTGGGAAATAAGAGCTTAACTAATTTGTTAGCTAATTTAAGAAATAAATAAGTTAATAGCTTGCCTCAATATCCATGCAGATAATAAAAGAGATGGCTCTTTCAGTATACGCTGTTGCTTACAGCAGACACTAATATTGGGCGGGGGGCCGGAAGTGGTCCCCCAAAGTCTACTATTCGCCTGCTGCCAACATGGCAGTCTTGCTGTTGAATACCGTCATTAGAGTTTAAAAAGAAATGTCCTTGTTCCTGCTCACTGGCCTTTAAAGTATCAACAGTCTGAATCCATTTATGAACGTTCAAACTAAAGGTGTGACATGCTTTGTCTGCAAAGTGGCAGGAATCTGGCATTCTGCCTAACTTTCTCGGTATTCCCAGCTTTTATGTGGTAAAGAGATTTATAGGTGTTCCAGTTGCTGGGGTTTTGTGTTTTTTTTTCTTTTTTCTTTTTTTCTTTAATTATTTGATTTGTGCTCTTACCTGAAGTGTGACGCTTTGGATTGGAGGGTGGGAGGAGTTAATCAGATGGCTTTGGTATGCCCCACTCTGGTAGCCATCACACCAGCTGTAAATTATGTGCTTGGCTGCAGCCTTCCTAGCGCGACCATGTCCCTGCAGCACCAGAGCTGTGGTGCTCAGCCACCCCCTGTTCCTGTATCCTCTCTCTGACATTGACTGGGATGTGAAATTCAGAAGACATTTCAGATTCTGAGGGTGTTCCTGCCACACCATCAGCTAGTCCCAGAAGTGGGATGAGGAGTGTAAGATGAAGGTAGAGCCAAGGTCTTCTGCGTCTGAGCCTGATGGGAGAAAGAGGAAAGGAGGAGGGGAATGGGCACAATTAGAGTGGCACTGCTCTGACTAATAGGGGTTTTAACAACTGCTTTGGGAACCCAGTTCTACTCAACTGTACTGAACTGCCTCCAGAAAGCTTTGGCAAACACCTTTACAGAGACATTTATAGGATAAATAGACAGCAGAGATTTTTTTTTTTCCTAACCCCACAATTTAGAAGTTGGCTTATGCCCCAAAACTTGGAAGATTTGTACTCCCTCCAATGGCCTATTTATTGTAGTAATGATATTTCATTCTTAACTCTTGCAGTTGTCATTCTTGTCAGCCACACAGCTCTCTGGTCTCTTTAGAAAATGGTGTTTAGCTCCTGGTCTCTTGGAGAATAAAGTTGGAAGACAGGAAATCGTGCTCATTTAGGGATCCTGTTAGTGCAGATGTTTCTAAAAATAAGGTTTATTTCACTTTAACTAATGATTGGTCATTGCCAGCCCTGCTTACATCTTCTCTCATCTCCTTTCTACTTATTTCAGTAATTTTATTTTCGTAACATAACTCAGAAATAAGGGCTGTGGAAGGTATGAGCTAATGATCTGGCCAGTCAGGTTTTCTGAACTGTCTGCATTGTCACATAGTGCTAGTCTGGATGATACAGTACCACCTAGGGGTCCTATTGTCCAAGCCTATTTTTATCCCAGTAAAGACTTACTGAAAGGTTCTCCACTGTTGGGAAAGCGCTCCTTTGAAGTGGGTTCTTCAAATATAGCTCCATATTTGTAGAATTCAACTGTGGTCTGCAATAGGGAATATAATTCTCTATTAAATTCCGATGTTCAAATATCTGTAAAAGTTAATCCTGCCTTCAATTATAAAATACGTTTCTACCTGGTAATAATTATCAGAAATGTGAGCTAGCTAGAAAGCTAAGGAGCACACACCATCTTTATGTTGCATAACAGAGATCAAAGTTTCAGGAGTTATCCACAGGCAGTGTGAATCTACTCACTGCTGATCTGAACCAGACATAAGCAGAGCAGGTTGCAAGTCTTGCCTCCATGATGGGAAGAGAAGGGCACGGGGCCCTTACGAGGTCATGTATACCTCACTCCTGTCCTGGGCGATGAGTAATGAAATGTAACAAGGCGGGGTGATACACACCGAGACCTTTGTTGTAGCCCAGTGAGGTAGCCCTCATTCAGTATGTTGGATACCAGGGCAAGTTTGTCTTTTAAAAGCGGAAACGTGCCAGCCTTGGTCAGAGAATGCATGTATACTCTGCCGGTGGTTTTCTGCAGCATCTGTAACACAGAGCGTGTTATTGCAGGTTGCTCTTTTATCCTCAGCGCTAATCAGGTCAGCTCTGTGCAATCCCCCAAAGATACTGTGACTCAGGCATTTGTGTTCTCGCTGTAGCTCAGTTTAAGATGGGTTGGAGTCTAATTCTCCTAGTTGTTAGCCTCTTTGGACGCATTAAAGCCTGGATGGGATTACTGCCCAGTACAAATATGACTGCTGTCTACAGGAACCTTCATACTGACTGCTTGAATGGAAGACCCTTGAGCTCTTCCTATGTATGTTCCTGCAGCGCCTTTTTCTTCTTCTTTTTTCATTGCTTGTAACTGTGTAAAGCTGGAAATGCGTACACTGAAAACTGCCAGGAGACCTCTTGTGAGCCTCATTAAGACAAGACTTAAAACTTCTTTGAGATTAGAGAAAGTCTGATCAACACCCCCCCCCCCCCCAAGAAAAAAAGCAGCAGGAATTTTTATTAAAACATTCTGTATTCACACTTAGCACCTGGGCTGTTCTTTATTCTTGTGTCTGTCATTTGGCATTTTACTTTGATTAAAATTGATGAAAAGTAGTTTTGTGTATGGCAAAAAAGTATAGCATTTTTATGTACAGTAAAAAGTAAATGTATGGATAGTAGAGAGGGACTCAGAGTACAAGGAATGCTGAGAGTCAGTTCTGTATGTGAACTTGTTCGTTGGGTTTTGGAGGACAAAGCTGCTACCTACTCCTTCCAGAAAGGAGTCACACCTATTTCATTCAAAAGTTCAAAATGAGTCATGTATCATCTGTACTTCCCTACAAGCAAAAAGCCTAGCAGGAAGAAAATCTACATACAGTATTCTTGGCAATTCTGTAACACATTATTTCTTCAAAAGCTTTGTGCAAACATTAATTCATTAAGCTGATTGCTTTGCCAGGGTCACTTGACCCTTTGCTTTCAGTTCTAGAGCCGATGCTGTTACTGAGTTGAACTGCCAAACACTCGGACTCAGAAACCCCCCACAGAAAGCACATCCAGTGAACCATCAGTCTGTTGGAGGAAGATGTAGATTGTGTAAGATTTAGGGGGTTATTAGAACCACTGGAAACTGTACGGAATTACTCTAACAACTAAGAGGAGGTAAAACAATGACAGAATGGAAAATGATTTTCTGTTTGCTCTCTAGGGTGATATTAATAACCCTCTTTTATTTTCATTAGGCCAGTTTTGTTAGAAATTCTATACAAAGGGCACAGCTGGCAACAGCTGTCTGTAGTAGGAAGTGTCTATTTTAGTGTGTTTAATCCTGTGGTGTCTTAAGTTAAAAACATTACACATCTCAAAGTGTATTTTTTGCATGCAGGCCATAAAGAGTAGTTGGCATCTCAGCAGAACGGCTGTCATTTACATTATGTTACTGTTGTCCTTCTCCATGCCAGACAGCCTGTATTGTACTAGGTGTGCCCCCAATGAGAGCAAAAACATAGTCTGTGCTCAAAAAGCACTTACAGTATAAGTAAAGAGCAAAGAAGAAACAGTAGGATGAGAAAAAGGAAGAGCTGGGAGAGCAAACAAGCAATAAAACTGACAGGCAGAGGTCTTAGTACGGTAGCTGTCAAACCGTTACCGCTTTGCTGACAGTGCCGTGATAATAATCTCAAGGCAGTTGTATCAGCTCCTTCCACAAAGCCATGCAGTGTTAGATCAAAAACTGATGTCAAAGTGCTGCAGTTTCCTCCAGGAGTTTTAAACATGAGTGTTCGTACCCTAAAAACACAGGCTATGCTTGAAGATCTTGGTCTGTCTAAACCAATTACAAACTCGTCAGAGCACAGGGAACGATAGTGGCTCCTTCACGCAGTGGCTGGGCTGACAAGAAAGAGGAGGACTCTGCGGTACTGGCCTGTGTGGTCGGGGGCTAATTTGCTGATTAGTGACTTTTTTACCATCCTCACCAGCGCTCTGGGCTGGGCTCTCCCTCTTCCTGGGGTCAGGAGGAGGCACGCTCTGATCTCGGAGCAACACTCAGGAAATGGCTTAGCGAAGGCAAAGAGGCCTCAATGAATTTCCATGTTAGAGAGAAGACTCTGAAATCAATACTCCGGCCCAAATGAATGGAGCTATTCATTTTGGTGGGGTGTGGGTGGGGAGAGGCTGGGATCTAAAAGACCTGCCAGATTTTGTAAAGGCTCTGCACTGTTCCTGCAGCGTGTGTCTAAGAGCCCTGGCCAGCCTCTTCCATGGCAGGGAGGTGCTAGCCAGGCGTCCTCCCCGACTTGTGGCTGCTCTGCCACTGCCCCGCTAATTATAATGATACCTGCTTTTCTTCATAGTCTCATCTGAAGCTGACTTTGCCTTCTTCACAGACGTCCTGCCCGACCTCTTAACCCCTTGTCTCCTTTCCCTCGCCCCCTCACTTGACTTACAAGCCCAGAGCAGCACTCCCACTCACTGAAAGAGCCTTGCTCCTGTTTTCCCGAAACACTGGTCCTCCTCTGATCCATTTGAGCACTGCTTTCTCTCTCACCTCTCCATTTCTTTCAACAAAGCATATTTACCCCCTGCCCCTTGCCTCACCCTGCCCTCTTGAGACCTCCAATCCATTAATGTCTATCACTTTTTTGTCACTCTCGGCATCCTCTCCCTGCTGTCTGCTCTCTTAAGTGACCTCAGCTATTGCTTCCCTCCACTTCAGTCTTTCCTTGACCCTCAGCTCTTTCTTCACTGTCTCCTCAGAAAATCTGCCCCATGAACTCACTCAGCCCAGCTTCATGACAACAGCTATCACCACACTGTGCTTGTCGTCTTCCCTATTTGTTTTGCTTCTTCCTCCCTATCCGTACCCTGGTCATCACTGCAATTCAGGAAACACTTTCCTTGAACTGTCCTGTCACCCATCTCTCCTTCAGATCCTTTTCTGAAATCTCCTTGTGTTTTGATACAAGCAACATTTAGGATAGAAAATGTACACTGTTCTTCTAAACGTCTTTGTATGTTATATTCTTCCTTGCCCTTTGCTATCTGGCAATTATTTTGGTGTGCTCCTTCATATTTGAGTAACATATTCTTGTTGTAACACAAAAAAGTTAACAGTGCATGGATACATCCAGACAAGAGAGCTGGACTCTTTTCAGCTTTTCTTGCTGTCTGAACAGGAGGAAGATGCTGTACTTCACTCTCCTTCCAGGAAACACGGTCTCCCCAGTTTGCTAATTTGTCTGTCAGCCTGATCAGGTACAGCTGCTGTTGGTGGGGACTGCACACTGATTTTCCTCTAAATTCACCCCAAACTGTAATTTCCATAAATACCTTCTCTGCTCTGCACAGTTTTGCTCAAAAAATCTGCTTAAAAGGTTCTACATTGTCTTTTCCACCTTAGCAATTGAATTAATACTGCCAGCAGCTGACGATTCCTGAAGAGGGAAGGTACAGTAGGGAATCGCTGTCTGTCATGTCTCCAATTGATTATTGTTTTAATATCCTCGAGACGTTACCAAATTTGCTAATGGTATTTAACGGTGAGTCCAGGAAACAAATGCAATTTTCCCTGCCTGTAATAGGTTCACTCAGAAGTGCGGCAGCAGCCTGGAAAGGGTTAATGAGGGCTTGTCTGCCTCCCCGAACTGTGGCTGCAGCCCAGGCAGGATGGGGCAAGAGGTACGAGGCAGGAGGGTGTTTCACTCCCCTCCCTCCGAGATGCAGCTCTGGAAGAGGACAGCCTGCTCAGGGCAGGCGCGGGGGCTGCGGCGTGGCAGGCCGCCTCGTGTCCTCACCACAGCCAGCTTCAAACGCTCCCGCCATTCATTTTTTTGTCGTCAGCACTGCTTATAGTCTACTTTTATTCTGCTGTATTTGTCACGGTTAAACTTCCCTGACTCTGGACTGTAGAAACTCTTCTGTTTTATTAACTTAGGATGAGTTTCATAGTATCTCAAATACTTCTACCAGGCGCTCAAAGTATCTATTTCTTGCTCCCTTTTCTGGAGTTTATACCAATTCCATTTTATTTACCCTTAAACAAATGTGTGTAGGATTTACATGCGGTTTTAGATTTATTCAGAACATTGAGTTTTTTGACTGCTGTTTCCTAGAGAGCTGTCATTAAGTTTCAGCCTGGAGCTGGTGAAGGAGTTAATTCTTTTTCCCCTTCTTAAAAAACCTGTCCACGAATCCTTACAGCATAAGGACTGGAAGAGCATTCCTCCTAGAAAGAGTCTTAGTAGCTGAACTTTGATTACAGTATTTGCTAGGACATTTAGCTGAGTTAGCATGAAAAAATAAATAATATTAAATTAAATGATATTTTTGGTACAATCATAAATTTGAAAAGAATTCTTGCTTTCTACTACTGAGGCTGGAAAAGTGAACAGCTAGAAATAATGCTGATTACAAGGACTGTAGAATAAGCTGTAGAGCTCCAGGAGGAGGTCTTGATTAAAGACAGCGTTAAGCTCCAAGGAAAATGGAGGCTTGGAAAAATCTTTCAAAACTTGTAACTTGAGAATGTTTGCCTTTATGGAAGGGAAGGAAGATGGATGATGCTTGAACTGCGCCTGATATAAGAGTGCCTTTACCCTTTCCTTCTGATTAAAGCTTTTAAAATTTTCCTGAAATACTGTGATTGTGCTTAAACATATATTTGCTTTTGAAACCTGATTAGTTTCAGGAGGTTCCCTTCTTAATTATAGATTTGTGCTCAGTTTCTCATATCGCACTCCTGTATTATAAAAAAAGAAAGCTGGAGCAAATCTTGCTAACCTCTCAACCCAGGAATTGAGGAATCTCTCAAACTAGTAAAATGTTTCAAACAAACTGGGAAAAATTAGTTTCAAAATGAGAAGGCTTAAATATTTCCCCTTTCAAAGCCACTCCTCATGAAGATGCTGGTCTAGCTTTTCCCTCTTTGAGGCTTCGTTTTACCTGTGGCTCTGGCTGTTGTATCTTTGCACCTGCTTTTCGTCTTGATGCGCAATAACTTGAAGAGCTAGAAATAACTACGAGAGCACAGAAGACCATGGAAAGGTCAAGCCTTCATACCCAAATCTCAGCTGTATCTGCTTCTCCATTTTATGCCTGGTATAAAGCAAGCTTCCTGAACAGCCTGGCCTTCCCTACACCTGACTGTGTGGTCCCACTGGAGCCCTACCAGGGACTGCCAGCTTGAGCCTCCTGTCTCCTACACAAACTGCGCCTATCTGTACCTCAGACACCGTTTTGCTGTTCCGGTCTCTGCTCTGTACTTCATGGTGCTTGCCATACATATTTTCACATCACTAAAGAAAACCAGCTACAGTCAGTAAAGACGTGAGGTCCCATTCCCGGTAGCCCTTGCTACTTCTTGCTTGGGTGATTAAGGGGTTTCCTCTCCCTTTCCTCCCTGTAGGCCTTCTCTCTGCCACCGCTACCTCCAGCCAGGAGGGCAGTGAGGGCCTCCTGTAGGATGTGTCCCAGCCCAGACCGAAGCGGTTTCTCTTTGAATGAGCCAAACCTCCTCACCGCCCTGAAAGTAGGGCAGTTCCCAGTCCCTCCCGCCTGCCAAGCAAGAGCGCGGACCAAAAAATGCACTGGAGCAAAGAGGCATCCCCTGTGCATTGACTGTAAGAAACACAGACTGTAACTCTCTACTCTCTGAATTAGTATTCTTACAAAAAAATTGAAACACAAAACAAACCACAAGACCCCATGGCCTGGTACAACTTCTGCTTTTTGTGTATTGCATAGAGCAGGCACGTTCAGAGAGTGGAAAAAAAAAGGAGTTGTATTCAGGTGCTAGTGAGTGGCAGCTTAACTAATATATTCATAGTAGTCCAGACAATGACAATAGTGCTTACACTTCGATCAGCACCTTTTAATCTCTCCTATGATAAATTAAAAAGATTTGTCTTCTTTGTCTCCAGCTACTGGAGTTGGATCCAGTCTGGTGCCCAGATGACTTAAGTCTGGTGTCCTATCAAATTTAAGGAAGTTTGGCTCCAAGACTACTTTGCTGTAGCAGTTTAGGGCACAGAAAAACTACACAGGCTTTGGATGCATTTCATTTTGATCTCTGGAGATCCAACAGACTAGTCATGACTGTGAATGTGGCCAGTTTGTAGGGAAATTGTCCCACATGCCGATCGTATGTCTGATGTCCAAATCTACTCAGTGGCATCAAAGGGATATCTGCAAGGAAACAAGAAAGGAAGTAAATCTGAAAACAGCTCTGAAACTTGTACGCAACATCTGAAAGGATTTGGCCCCCTTATGAACTGCTGACAGTTTTGCCACTGCAGTCTGCGTGACAGCAATCAGAAACAGTGGAGGAAAGCAAAAATCTAAGACCAAAGCAGAAAACAGTTTGCCTAGGTCTAATGAACCGAAAAGGGAAAGATTTCATTTCCACAAGTACATCTGCACTATGTGCATTGAGCAAAGACTGAACGGAACGGCACATACTGAAGGAAGATCGAGTAACATAGTAGGCAGGTTAACCAGTCTTCTCTTAAGAGTAATTTTAGTGACATTGGTGCATCTTTACTTGAGTGACTTTGCTCCCAGGTATTAAAATAACTATAGTTTCACAGGATCTCTTTCATGAGGTTATTGTGAACACTGAATGGAGAATAACAAAGCCTTACTGAGCAGTCCTGAAAGGCAGGTATTAGCTGGATTGGGAAAAAAAATTACTTATCTGTGGCTGAATTACAAGAGAAACTATATATTTGGCCATTGCTCAATAAATTATGGGAGAAAGCAGCAACATGATTGTTCTTCAGAAACTTTTTTTTCTTCTGTTTCGAGGAGAGTACAGAGACTACCTAGGGTCCCCAGACATTGACTCCCATTCTTATTACTGTAGACTTCCTGTATTATCTTCTTCTGGTCCGTAAGTGGCTGCATGGCATAGGTTTACTCTCGCTCTCTCTCAAAATCATGTCAGATTGACCTGATTTCACCTTAAGTCCGGATAACAAGCCTCCTAAGAGGAACAACCATTTGACCATTTGACCATTTGACTTTGGCTTTAGTAAGGTGTTTGACATTTTTGAGGGCATAAGTTTCATTGCTTTAAGATGATGTTATGAACGAATGGGGGCAAAACTGTTCTCAGAGAATGATGATCAATTCCCCATCAAATGGAGGAATATGTAAAACACAGCTGAGATTTGAGATGAGTCTCATTCTGCTTGACAGCTTTCATTACTAACGGCAGGCAGTTATGGCAGTGGAGTAGAGAGAGTCCTTACTGCAATGGCAGCAAGCCAGAGAGGGAGAGCAGGCACTTCAGAGATGAGCTTTGGAGTCCAAATGATCTTAATGAACTGACGATGTGGTCTGGAGGAAGCAGGATGCTTTTCAGCAGGGGCGAGGAAGAAGAAGAAGAAGAAAAAGAGCACAGCACCAGGAGTAATCAGCTGCAGGAACTCGATGCTCTGCATGGCCTCTGAGTTCAGAGAGTGTTAGGTCTCCAAGCCTGTGGTTACCTGTGCGTATTGTAGCTGCTTTGGGCTGTATCCTCAGAAGTACTTAGGGGCGCAACTTCCGCTGAAATCAGTGAGAGTTTGACTCCTAAATACTTTTTAAGAATCTGAATCCCTGTTCCTCATCTGTAAAATGCAAAAGATAATACTTCCCTTCCTCGCAAGTTCACTGTTAGCATAAATACGTTAGACGTTGTAAAGAATTAAGATGCTTTAGTAATGGAGATATAAATATTTTAGATAAAGCTGTTTCTCTTTCCTCCTTGCACCTCTCTACTTTTCAAATTG
Organism: Sagittarius serpentarius; assembly: GCA_034782735.1. Lineage (NCBI taxonomy): Eukaryota > Metazoa > Chordata > Aves > Accipitriformes > Sagittariidae > Sagittarius > Sagittarius serpentarius. The sequence goes on along the minus strand of JAVKLA010000007.1, from coordinate 31,454,324 downwards.
GACTAAAATTAATCCAATATAGCTTTCTCATCCTTATAGTACGTTTATTCAGACATTTACATGCTTTACAGTGCTGGTTTTGGCACTTTTCTCCTTTAGGGCATGGCACGGAGTAGCACTGTCTGAGAACTGTGGATAAGATGGGACAGAAAAGCTGACCGTGTAGATACCAAGAAGGCTTCCGCACAACAATAATCATTGGAAAACTCCCAGAACTTTCTCTTCTTACATTTGACAGTCTGCTTTTCTTATGACTTCATAGGATATCTCAAGTTGGAAGGTACCCATAAGGATCATCGAGTCCAGCTCCCAGCTTGTGATAAATAATCTAAATGTGGGATTCCCCTTCCCAGATTACTTCCAATTAAATCTCTAATAGCCACCATTTGGCAGTATGCATGTACACTTTAAAGCGTTGTTGGTTGAACCCTTGCTAGTTGCAAGCCTCATCTTAGGCTGCAAGAAATACAGGTGTATTACAGGAATATACAGATATATAGGTCTCCTTGGATTATGCAGTGAAAGGTTGAAGCAGTTCCATGTATGGTTCTTCAGGAGGGTTTGAACCAGCAGAGGACACTCAATTATCTAGTGAGGAGACCTAGTGAAGAGAACAAAATGGATGGACAGAAAGTATGTCTTAAGTATTTCCAGAATGGGACCAGATAAATATTCCAGAAATGAATGAAAGAATCTGTGCAAAGCCAAGAGCAAATGCTATGAGAAGAGAAGCCCAAATCCATCTCTTCTTCTTTTGTAGGGAGCTGGACTTGAACATTTTAAAGTACATTTTGAATTAATGGGACAGTTCAATTTTGACCCCAGTGTCAGTTCCCCACCTGCTGGGGAGGGATGTAGGACGGTGATGGAGCTTGCTATAAAACAGCAGTGACAGTTTTTGGTAGAGGACTTGCATAGTAGCATGACAAAATGATTTTACTACTTACGTGTCTTTTCTTCTGTTCACAACAGTTAACATCAGAAGCAAGGTGACCAATGGTGACTAATGGTAGTGCTACTGAAGTCCTGGCCTCAGGGGCCCTCCAGTGCTTTCTGTGCCACTTAGAAGAAACAGGTCGGACTGAACGAGAGAGGAATTTTATGTGCAGTTTTTGGCAGCAGGAGAGCAAGTGGAATGGCTGGGTGTGCTTGGATCTGGAGCCAGGGGGACCAAAGGGAGAGCAAGAGGGTGGGAGCAAAAAGGAAGTCGTGTCTGTTTGCTGCATGACTGAAGTGGCGTTGCCTGCAATACTCGAGCAGGAAACGAGGTGTGTGTTGGACAGAAAAGTAAATATTTGTGGTGTTTTGGTTTTCAGGAGGGATAAGAATTGAGACTATAAATCTGGCAAAAGAATCGGGTTGCTTTGATGTGGAAGTGGTTCTGGTCTGCAGTGGGACTGACATGTTTTGTAGTTTCCAAAATCAGCTTTAGTAAATATATGTTTTGGGGTGGCCTATGGAGAAAAATATCTTCAGGGTTTTAATATTCAAGGAGAGACATGCCTGGGAGGACTCTTCAAATGCACTTGGGTTGCTAGGGCAGTTTCTGTGCCTGTGACTGGGCTCACTGTTAATACAGCAGCAGGCGGAAATCCAAGCAGAGCACTCATGGGCTTTATCTTGTTACCCTACCACACTCCGATCCTGTTTCTCTGAAGCCTCTTTGAGTTCAGTAGCAGCAGATCCAGCCACAAGTCAGCAAGCAGCAGACCACCAGACAGGAGAAGCTACCCAAAGATTTTAGGTCTTGCCCACCCTGGCAGGATATATGGATGGCAAAGCATTGCTCATACGCGCTGCTTTCAGTTGTTTGCAACCAGATGTACTCTAGCACTCTTTGGCTGCATAGTGCAGCTACGGCTGCAGCCTCCCGGGAAAGCATTCAAATTCATTGTTATTATAAATCCAAGCCCAGTTACTATGACCTGAGGCCGTACCCTGTTCACTGCCCTAACTGCAGAAGAAATCCAAGCAGGACTTTGCGAGAAACACCTGCACGGCTTTTCCAAGTGGGTGCCAGTGTTTGACAGAGTATGCAATAGTCATCCGTAGTTAAAAGATCAGGGAGATACGGGGTAGGATGGACCGCGACTTCTTCATAGCTTTAAATGGGTTTTAAAAGCAAAAATATAATCTTTCAACACATGGCCCCATTGATCATTAGTGTCAGGAGTGCTCAGAGTACTACAAACCAACGTACTAGGTTGTATTTTCTTTAATGAATCTGTGCAAGGAGCAGGAGATAAGAGGGCCAGGAAAAAAAATTGGAAACATCTTAGGAGCTTACGTATATTTTCTGAAGGAAGCTTAGGGAACGTCCCTCACAGAAGTTTCCACATAACTCCTCATTTAATAAATGTTTCTTCCTTAAATGCAATATTTGTGTCATCTCTGATTTTGAGGCTGGAACACGTCTGATGACTGTGCCTGCGTGTTTGTGAAAGCTCTTTATGCTTTCTTACTATACAATTGTGAAATGTCTGAATGTGCTTTGATTTGCATTATTTCTTTTCTGTCTTTCTTCCCATCCCAATTTTCAGCTCCCTTTTGTCCTGAGAAATTAAACAATTTTCTTTTTTGGCAGCAAAGCGACTGCCTTGTTGGAGTAAAGATGTCTTTTTCAGCTGTGTCCTCTTGCTGCATCCCCCAGGCCAGACTCCCTGACAGGTCACCCTGTGATGGCACCGGAGCCCGCTCGGGAGCAGTGGGAGCACTGTTATTAATGGCCGTGCCAGGGAGGGGACGCTGGTGCCAGCGGACCCCCTCGGCGTCCCCGAGGCAGTCTGGGCCATGCCACACGCAGAGTGCCTGCGTCAGGAGGCACAAGGCAGCCAGCAAAGAGCCCACAAAGCGGAGGAGCAGGCTCCCGCCGCCAAATATCATGTCCTTATGCTCTGCGTGCCTCGTTGGAAACCCTGCAGCACAGGCTCGGCATTCAGCCTTTTCATTGCCCTGCCACATCAACAGGAGGTTTTCTGCCAGGGCCGGTAGCCTCCTACCCCACGGCGGGACCCAACGCCCAACCCCGGGTGAGGTGAGAGCTTGCTCTCCCCCTCTGCGGTGAGCAGGGAGCTACCTGGATGTACAGCCGGGCTGTGTGCCCCTCCGCGTTTTGGAGGGAGGTAGCAGAGCGGCAGGAGCAGCGCGGCTGGCGGAGCACCAGAAGGGGTGCAGCAGGCAGCTTGGCAGAGCAAACCCGTCCTGCGGCTCCCGGCGGGCTGCGTTGGCAAGCACGAGCTGTCCTCCCACCCTCACCCAGCCGTGGCCGTGCCGCACGAGCCACAGCCCCTCCTGGGTTACCTGAGTCATTCCCCACCGGCAGACTTGCTGTCACGTTGCACGTTTGGTTGTAGCCCCTGTGTCTTACAGGTGAGTCAGGGCTAGCTGTTCTTGTTCTGTCTTGCCCCAAAACATACAGTCTGGTGAGCAGCAACAAAGCGCCTAGAGCTGTCTGAAAGTGCCGTGCAGGCTTGAGGCGTGGGTGCAGATGAGGGCACTTCAGCACGAGGCTTGTTTGTTGGGCCTGTGCTTGGGGAGAATTTAATGGACGGTAATAGAAGAAAGATGGCTCATATTTGTCGTACCACGTGGGAGCTGGGCTAAACCAAGGTGAGTGAAAGGCAGAGGCCGAACAGTGTTTGTCCTTGAGTGCTGCCAGGCTCCTCAAGCCTACTGTGTGTGGCCTGTCTGCAGCGCTTTTGGCTAGCGGTCCTCTGCAGGCGAGGGTAAGCCCCATTTTTTAGAAGGATGTGGCAAGCTTCCCCAGCTCTTGCTTTCCTCAAGCCCCTTGCTTTCAAACCTGACCCTCATCCTTAGTGAGGACCATCCCACTAGTGAGGCTGTTACCTGGTTTAAGGCTAATGTCTTACGACCCCTGTAAAGGTCCCACTCCAGAGCACCTGGATCACTTCACTAGCAGCACACCTGCCAGCAAGACTCATGGCATGTGCTCATTCCTCAGGTAAGAAAAGCCCACAGCAGAACAGTTGTCAGATCCATCTGGGCTTTACGCTTACACCAGCGCGCCGGAAAACGCTGCGGTGTTCACGTGAACCATGCGCGTTGGGCGCTGCACCAGCGATGTCGTTTCAAGCGACGGGCGTGACTTGCCCTGGAGGCTGCGACGATGCAATCCCATGGTGAAAGGTTAGGGCAGCGGTTCACAAAATGTTGCTTTTAAAATGTGTCCTAGTGCACGGAAAGCAGGAGAGCCTGTCGTATACAGCACAGTTTCCTCTCTGTGTTTTCCCAGGAGAAAATCAGTGCCTCTTGCTTCTTCCAGTCCCTGCCAGTCCACAAGAAGAAGAAACACAATGCAGGGACGGGATGCCATTGTGATGACTGGATTGCTGTTGCTGCACAAGTCGGGCTGTGTCGGTAGAAAGGGAGCACTGCCTGTTCCTTGTGCTGTAAGACTGGAGGTTATGTGTCCCCTGTTGATGCAAACCCTGACTCTTAACAAGCTGGGTGGTCTCAGTGGAGACTTTTAACCTCTCTGCACTTCTGCTTCCCCCATGTATAAAATGGGGATAGTAATAATTAACTGTTTCACAGAGGTACTGTGTTTTCATGTCCGTGGAGTGCTTTGAAGGGGTAAAATACTTAGCGCTATTGAAGCTTTTCAAATGCAGCTGTATTTCATTGCGTGCATAACAGAGAGTGATATATTGGTTTAAAAACATGCTCAAAACTCTTGATAATTAGGAAGTCGGGCAATGGCAATTAATGCTTTCAGACATGGTGTTACTGCTCTTCTCCAAACTATGGCTCATTTAAATGCTAGCCCTATAATTTATTAGCAATATTTAATACCTCAGTGACCATAAAACTTAGCGTTTTATTACCACTGATTAACATATGTTTGATGTTCTGCCCAGTGTTACACAATCCAAAACAAATTACTCTCAGGAAGCTGGATATTATATAAATACAGAAAAGCAATAAATAATGCATTGGAGAAACATTTTTCTGTGGGTTCTAACACGCCACAATCTCTTCAAATGACTTAGACTTCTTAGGCAATTTCTCAGTCCTCCAGGAGCATTTGCAACAAAGAAGGCGCTTCACACTGTGCTGGCTAGGACCCTTGCTGCCCGTTTGCTGGTGATTCCTGGCATCCCGTCAGCCTCTGATACCATGGGCTACTCATGCCCTACCAGAGGAAACCTGGAGTTGCTTGGTCAGAGTGTCTTCAGTTGTGATAGTCTCCTTAATAAGCTACAGATGTGTGAGAAATAGAAAGGCTCCTTTCATATTTCAGGATGCTTTTTTCCCTCCTCTCAATCTGGCATGAAGAGAAATAAGAAAAACTTCACAAATGCATTTGGTTTTGGTTCTCTTGAGCCCATTTAAGGCACAGCTTGGATAAGAGTAAGGGGTGAGGAGAGGGAAAGCTGGTTGAGTTAGGATTACAAACTGTTCAGAATCAGATTTTTCTCAGTTAGGTTTGATGGCGCAGGTGTGATAGGTACGTGTTGAAAATCACAGCCTACCTGGTTAGATTTTCATTGACCGTGCCCAAAACATCTCTGCAAGTATCGATGCTTTCAGACATCCCAGCTAGGTCCAAGAAATCCAAATGAGATCAGTCCAATTGCATAGCTGATCGGTCCAATTGCATAGCTGATTTATACGTGTTCAACCCCACAGCTTATTTTTCCAACGACCTACAGTTCCACCTTTCCTAAAACCAGAGTCCACATTAAGACCCACTAGGTGTGTCCAGCAAAAGCCCAGCCTCAGGTCAATAGTGTCTCCCTTCAGTAATGCAGACTTGGGCTTCCTCTTCGATTTTAGGGAGCTAGAAGCTGCAACCAGTAGAAAATGAGGATTTTGCTCTTGTTTAAAGTTGTCTTTTCATTGGGGGCAGGGGATGAAATTGTTTCAACCAGCTTGTGGTATTTATTCTGGGAAAACAAGAAAGCAAGTATTGCATTTGAGAACGATCGTTCTTCCTGTGGCAGTCTGGATTTGTACCTTTGCTATGGACCAGGTAGATACTGCTCAGACACAAAATAAAATGTTGCTGAGGAATTTACTGTTTCAGTCTGTGACGCAGAAGTGGGAAACAGGGAAGAAGGAACAGTAAAATGATGAGCCGAGCGTCTAGCTGCTGTAATCCAGCCCTGGCTCAAGCATGGTGAACAGCTTAATGGCTCCTTTCACACTTTTGCTCGGCCATACAGTATTTGGAAAAAGCATCAACCTCAAAAATGTACTGACTGCACACCCTCCCTTTTTCTTAAAACGTTCTCTTGCATCCAACATATTCTAGCAACGGGAGATTTAGTCACTAGCCGAGCTGGGTCAATAATGGATATTTTGTTTCACAGGCTACCTTAAAATTGGTCTAGGTCAGACAAAACCATATATTTTCCTTTTTTCGGTGAAACAGCAAAATGAGAAAATTCGTGTGAGAGTCAACCTGGACAATTTAACTCAGCTGCAAACAAAAGGATGTATTTCAGGTTTGGACTATTTAGCTCTCTGTCCTAGTCTTACATAGAGCAACCTTTAGATGAAAATGGCATTGCACAATGACAATCAAAAGTTTTGTTTTAAAACTGTTGAAAAAAAACAGTTTTGGCATCTTTGAAATCAAAGTGTGAAACTTGTCAAGTTTTGTTCCCTGGCTTTTGAACAAAACCCAGTTTTTGAAGGATTTACTACCAGAAGTGTTGCCTATCTACTCATAAGCCATCTGATAAACCATTTCCAACACCAGACCCAAGCACTTCCCTTTTCAAGGAGCTTTCTGGCAGATCAGTAGGCAAGATCAGAAAATGTAGTTTTTGGAACCATGTTACAGACTATTTACTGCACATCTTAAAGTTTTCACTTCTTCCTTCATATTGTAGCAATATAAATCAGAGTTTTGTGTTGTCACCAGGGAAAAGGGTTAAACTTGTCTTGCCGTGACCTTGCCACGTGCAAACTAGAGACCAGGTACTGCTAACCCAGTCTTGCAGACTTTGTAGGCAAAACCTAAGGCTCACACAAATGTAGGCAATTTCAGCCTACCTTTTCCAGTCCTGGAGAGTATATTCTGAAGCTGACAAAAGCTAGGAGTTTTTGTTGCAGCCAGTGCTAAGGTAGAGGACATCCAGCTCTTTCTCAGACTCACCCCTAGCCTATCTGAGAGATTTCTCTCTGTAAAACTCTTCTTGTGAACATCTGCTAATTTCTTTTAGAAATATCAAGAATAAGGTTGTGAAAACACCAATTAAAAATTCACAAAGAATTGCTAGTGACTTGTTTAGCATTCTCTAAGGCAGATGAGAGATTTGGGCGCCAAAAGATAAAAGGATTTTGACACTGTGATATATATGTTAAGAAGCCTCCCCCCTCCCCCATTCTCTCTTTATTTCTTAAACTCCCCTTAGTCCTGCTGCCCTGCAGCATTCCTTTTTGAGAGCGGCTAAAGGAACTTTGTATTTTCTCGTGGGTGCATGTCAGTGCCTGTTCCTTAGTTCTACATCTGGCTTAAGTGCATTCAGGTGACTCATAACTTTGTCTCTGTGCTTAGTCTTTTCTCTTTCTTCATTTATCAACAACAATATTATGGAGGAAGCTTCGTTTTTTCCTCCTAGTCTACTAACCTGGAAAGACGTGTGAGTAGCCCTGAAGTGAGAAAATAACGAAATGTTAGACAAGATGGTGAGAGGAAATGAGATTGCCCTTTCATAATCGTCCGGTGATGAGTTAAGATCCCTGCCGTTGTTATCTGGGTTTATACTCATCCATGTAGGCTAAGCATACTGCCAGTTTATAGTGAAGTGGCTTATTTTTCTTCCATCCCTCTGCCATGGCACAGATCTTTTTGTTCTTGTCACTCCTGATGCCTTAGACTAGGGCACTCGAATTGCAGTCTTTGGGCCATGAGAAACGGACCACGAAAATTCACTCAGCCACAGCTGTATACGGGGACTCTTGTGAAATGGAGCACCAGGGACAAACTGCAGGAGCTGTTCTCGTTCTAGCAACTCACCCTGGTCTCTCTTTCCTGCAGGAAGAGTTACTGCAACTTACCTGTGAAAACTGCGTGTACAACTTGTGAGAAGCATGGGCAGAGGAGAACCGATGGTATGGGTCCTTTCCTTGTCTCTGAAGCAGGCATGACTGGAGAGGCTGGATCTTACTAAGATGTTTGCGGCAGACAGGAACTATCATACACTCTTTATCTCTATGGTATCGAGCTCAAAGGGTCCAGCTGAGGCCAGAATATGCTGCTGTAGCATGAGTATGTAATACAAAACTGTCATCACCTGCTAAGGCAGTAAGCACGGCAGTCCCTGGGTTTGTGAGACTTGAAAGAAGTGTCTATGCAAGGAAAAATACATATCTAAATTCACAAGAAATGTTGTTCCCACTGTTGCAGGAAGTGTCCGTTATCACCAGCGTGTTCAAACAACAAAGCCGAACTGAGCCTTCGTCAAAATTTGAACAGAACATTTCTTGACAATTTGGAAAACAACATTTTTTCCTTGGCTCTCTCTTTCCTATTTCTAGTCTTGTTTGCTTAGATAGATAGGGGTGTTCTGGAGCTCAGCAGTATTCGTTTACTAAGAGTACCTAAGCTACTGAATTAATTTCCTATTTGAAGTGTAGGGAAAGAACCACTTAATGAAGATCAATGCTCATTTTAGTCAGTTACACTTAATACAGGACATGTGTGTGTCTGGGAAGGCAATGGAAAACAGTGAGCTTTATACCATATCTTCTTTTCCCTTTCTAATCTCAGAGCTGCTTTGTGCCCCGCTGCACCAACCCCTTTTGCTTGTACTCTGTGTATTCCTGGTTGCTGCAACTTTTTGGTCTCCTGCATCACACGTCCTAGGCTGGGACAGCGACTAAGAAATGTGTCAAGTGAAATGTATGATAGGCTCCTGAAGTCAGTGTTTAGCCAGCAACATGGGTGTATCCTAGACATCGGAGGTTAGATAAGTACTCCAGAAAGTGTCAGCTGCCCATGCTGGGTAGGTATAGTCTTTTTTAAATATCTGATGCTATTGGCTATTGTCAAAGTCAGGCCACTAGTCAGATATGATATGGCTGTTCTTATGTGTATATATGTGCGTAAGTAGCAGATGCAGGTAGGGTAACTGGCTAAAGGCTCTTTCTAAAACTAGATACAGAACCAGGAATGGCATCTGGCTTCTGATCTAGAGCTGCCTGCTCCAAATGCTCCAAGGCCCTCTGCCAGGTACAGTTTTTACTCTGGGACAGAATGTATAGGTTTGCCTTGCCTACTTGCCCATGATGCTACTGCCTCAGGGAGGTCTCAAGAGGGTCCCAGCCCTGGCCGTTGCTGGGGGCAAAGCTTCCTTGCTTGTGAGAGGCTAAACAAAGTCAGATGTCTTCCTGTTCTAGTTATTCAAGGTGAAAGTTGTACATGGGTCACCTTTTATGCGTAAGAGTAAAAAGGCTGGTGTTTGTTTCTGCACCTACCTATAGGGATCTTACTGATGGTTTGCTTGCCATCCACCCAAATGAGTCATGTGGAAAGTCACTTGGGAGAGTCAGGAGCAAACCAGGTGCTGACATTATCTGTTCTTGATATCTTTTATGTACAAATATAAACAGAAGGAGGTTCTCCTTGAGTGATGTTGGCGAGCAAATTAGCTTTGAACTGTCTGCCCATTTGGGAGAAAATATGACTGTTCATTCCAAATATGTCTTGGCAGTATTGTTAAGGATGCATTTTATGTGTGAACCTTATGCCATATCTATACATAACACAGACATGGCTTTCCAGAAGCCCAGGCAATGGGCTGCAGGCTATGTCATCTCCCAGGTGCATTGCTTAATGCTAATCTTATGAAATGCAATGTTCACACATGCTTGACACATCCCTCTGTGCAAAAAAATCACCCCCTGAATCCAAACAAATACCTGTAAACAGCGGCAAAAAAAAAAAGTTAATTTGTCATCTGCAGCCCCTGTGCAATTACAGTGTAGAAGTCAGACAGAATGAAAATAACCCCGAAGTCCCAACCACCAGGGAATCTTGAGCACAAGCCAAGTCCTCTTCCTGTGCCCGCCTTCATTGTGTGTGTTCGAGTATAGGGCTGAGCATTGTTAAAAGACATTCTGAGAGACAAACATGTTTTTTGGGTTGGTTTTTTTTTCAAAACCCAGCCATAGTCTTGCAAAATGTCGTACTTCAGGGAGCTTGAGCCACTATCCAGAATTGCCATCCTTCACGGGATCTTTTAAGGAAGGTCTTTTAATCTCATTCTGTAGAGCAGATAAGCAACTATTCCATCTCGTTTGGCTTACAGTGCCACACAGAAAGCTCATATCTACCCTGTATTTTGCAGCCGTTCGTATTTTAAACTAGATCTTGCAATACGAAATGCAAGAGGACAGAATACCATCGTTCTGTTTTTGCAGTAACTGCCAATACTTTTAACAAGGGCCTTCCTCAAAAAAGGCTTCCAGACTTAATCTGGGATAAACCTTGTGGGCAGAGTGTCTGTATTCCCAGAGTGAAGGAGGGGCTTGGCCAATGTACTAATTTGTTTTCCTATTCAAATCAAAATGCAGCCTCATAACCCAATCAAAGAAAGAAACAGCACAACCCAGCAAATAACCTTTGCTGAAAACGTTCCTGCTCTGCGTTCAGAAGTCAATTGAGTATGTTGGTGCCAGAGTGCTTGGCTTAGCTAAGTCAATATGGCAACCAGAAAGACGTCAGGAAACGAGAGGCGGCTTCTTTCACTGAGTGCGAACTGGCCTATTACAAAAGGATACTTCAGTAAATGTTTTGTGACTCCCTGGGCTAAATCTCCTCTGACATAGGTGACTAAGCAACTTCAGAAAGGAGGTGAGTGTCAGCAGTGTAGAGGAAGTTCCCCACTGATTTTGGGGCAAATTATGCCAGTATATTCCATGTATCATGTAGCAGTCCACATGGAGATGAGTTCTTTTTCACAGCAGTACGTTTTCAACACAAGGAACCATCTTCAGCCTATTTTATCACTCTCTTTTTTCCCTGAGCACACATATCCATAAGGGCCTACCTCACTTGTAAGGGTACGAAACGGATACGAGGGTGGATTTTGCCCGCTGAGTCAAAATGGTTGCATTATCCATACTCATTATCAAGATAAGCCATTGTTAATGCCTGCAGAAGCTTTCCAAGCTCAATTAAGTTGTACCACTGTAAAACAAATGTTTGCAATAGGGCAAACTTCTTCAGCTCACATCCAGAGAAAACTGACAGCGAGTAGTCGGCAGGCTGCCCATACTTAATTACATTATCCTCTGCCTGCAGTGTACCACAGGCCTCTGGAGGCAATCCAGGGCCATATTTATCTTGTTTATATTTGCTTGTAATTTTTCATGATTGACTGAAGTTTAGAGAAATCATTATGTTTTAAATGCCACAGCTTTGGAAATAGGTGTGTTGGACTCTGTGCCTTGGCTTTAGGGAGTTGCACTGCGGCAAAGCTGCCATGAAAGAAGAGGTGGAAGAGGTTTCTGTCATTTACACCAACACAGACACAACACGTTTTGTTCCTTTAGTCATCAGATCTTGGTTTTATGTGGCCTCAATGGATCTTCTTCGAAGTTTAGCTGATGTGAGAATACATTAGATGTACATAGGCTTGAGGGAAAAATGGATGGCTTACGAATGCCAGGGGAGTGATAGACTGATGGGGACAATTCAGACTGGGGAGCAGGTGCTGGCCCCAGCTATCCTTCTCAGTCTTGGGCTGCTCCTGAATCAGCCCAAGAACTGTTAAATTTAATAGTGCTGATGAGGGATTCCTGGTGACAACCACATCCAGATCATGTTGATCCCCTTGTGATGGAAACTGTAGGATTTTGGAAAGTGGTTCCTGAGCTGCTGAGTTACCTGTGTGGACAGGATGGGGGCAGCAGCTGGGGGTGGTAGCCTTGACGGGCAGTCCAGGCTAATTTGTCAGTGAGACCTATAATAAAGGGGGAAAGAGAAGAAAGAATTACTGTTTTGAGTTGAGTTTGAGCCATAGTGGTCTGGAGTCTGCCTCCCAATGAGCATTTATTGGTCCTTCATGGTTGACTCAGCAGAGAGATTCAGGACTAGACTTGTATACATGCTGGGGTCATTTTTTGCTGAATATGGGGTCTCCAAAGGGAAAGCAATATTGGCTCTGAATAAGTAACCATGTTTAACCTCTGGTTAATGATACCGTTGTACCCTGACAGAAGTCATGTGCAGTTAAGTATCGTGGAATACGTTGCTTCCATGTTTGAGTTGCATTGTCATCTGTTATTCTGAACACACAATTTTAAAAACAAAAGTTGGAAAAATGTTGATTTTTGTTTTCCTCCCTTGCCATTTTGAGGCTAAATTTTCTGCTGTGGGCTCAGTGGATGTGTCTATGAAAACGTCTTCCTTCTGCATGTGTAAACCCAGTAACATGAGTGCGTGTACTTGCATGCAGAATCACCCAAATCTCATGCACTGGTGTGCTGCTCTGCGGTCATCGCCACCTGTCTGCAAGAGCTGCAAATTCCTTGAAAGATGTGTCCTTCTTATACTACCCAGAATAGTCTTGCTTTATTTCTGTCCTCTCATAGGTTAAATCGTCAAAAGGAGTGAATAAAGCAGGTAAAGGCAATTCCTGGCAGATTGTTATATATATGGATAGGTAAAGCTGTGGTAGAAGGAAAAGCGCTTCTGAAACAAAATTGGCCAAAAAGAAGGCTTCTAAGTTTTCAGCTGGAATTTGCCTCCGAACAGCTCTTAAAAATGAAGGTCTATAATGATTCTGAAATAAAGTTTCCGAAGTTGTACATCATTTTGTTTATGAGTAGCCTGAGGGAGAGAAATTCAAGAATCCCTTTCTGGGTTTCTCAGATTACCTGAATTTCATCATACGTAATAAGAAAATTATTTTGTATTAAATATAAAAGGTGGTTTTCAACAGTTAGAACTTGGTATAACTTTATTATGCTATAACTTTAAAATTTTACTGCATGCATATGAGTAAGAATTCCATACTTGTTTTTTCTTAGACAAAGCATTTTGATGTTGTTAGTAATATGTATTATAGTGCCATAGCACCATGTGATGCTTGCCAGGACCAGGGCATTGTATGTTGGTGCAGAAGAAACATGTAGAAAAATCCATTCTCAGCCTTACTTGGTGCCTGTCTGCCAGTTTGGTTTTAGCTGTCTTTGTTATGGGTAGTGTTGTTGATGCACTGTCCCTTGTGCAGGGGGTCAGCTTTGGCTGAATTCCGTGTCAGCCTTCTGGGTAGGCTTCAGGAGGACTCTGAATGACACTTGGTCCATGCACTGGTCCACTGCACGGAGACAGATTTTACTTTGTGAGCACTAGCAAGCATTGAGTTGTAAGCAGTGCCCATGTGTCATTGACTTCAAAGGGATCATGAGGTCAATCAGAACTAAGTTTATTTAGAGTTAAGTGTAATGGCATGCCCCAATAACAATTGCACAGAATATTTGTTTAATAATTTTATTTATTTATTTATTTATTTATTTATTTATTTGAATTCATCCCACCTCTTTGAACAAAAGTAAAACCCCAGAGCAGACAGTTGGGATGTGCATGTCCTTGCTCTGGAAGGACTGGACCTGCAAACCTTGAAAAGGCTCTAGGGCTTCTGGAGCTTTCAAACTCTGCCCAGGCAGTACTGTAAGCAGAGAGACAGGTGGGTGCATATGCTGGCAAAAGGGAAGATGACAGTAAAACAAAAAAACCAAGGGTGGTAAAGTCACCTCCTTGAAAAGGTGAGAAATTAATATAAATTATATTGCACAAATTACTCTAATCCTCCATTATATCATTGATTCTTACTTCTGAATGGAGTTTTTCCAGCTGTCCTTCAGTACATTTGTGTATCATTTGTGATCTTACACTGTTCATGTTCATCAGCTGATAAAGCTTTCCAGATTTCAAGACAAATCTCTTAAAACCTTACTGCAGAGGAAGCTGACTGTCTAGAAAGGATTCAGGATCTGATTTTAGTTATCCAAAGGTCAGCAGGTAGAGGAGAGAAATTTCTACAGCTTTGAAGTAACTTTTGCAAATGCTCATCTGTCCTTAGGGATATACGTGCATCTTAGGTGCAGAAATACTCCAGCTGACTTGATGTGAGCTAACTGGAAGCAGGACAGTGCACAGTAGAGTGAGACCACATCTGCCTCTGTAGGTCATATTTTACCATAGTTATGTCTATGAGCCTGAGCTAGTTATCCTGGAGATCTCATGAGAGAAGAGCCTCTGGCTGTGGCTCATGTATGTCACAACTGAAGTACGTGGAGGACTGCACACACAGTAAGTCAGACTGAGCGGAATTTACTAAGCAAGACATGGGTCCAGCTTATTCACAGTAGGCATGGTTAGGTCCAGAAACAGCTGGTATGCTCCAACAGTGGCTCTGTGGTGACGATACCTGTATCCAAAAGGTGCCAGAGGAGGTGTGTTGCTCGGAGGGAGCTGTAGACCGAGAAATCCCAGACAAATCTCCAAAGTTCTCAAATTCTACCTTGACAAGATTTCCAGGATCAAAAAAGTGGATGTATTCAGCTGAGCTACACATTTTGTCCTAACTTCTTGGGCTATGGTGCATCTGGACCTGCATTAACATGGTTGGGATGCAGCGTAAGGCAGGAGGCTAGAGTGAAATATTTAGTACCTCTGCATGTCTTTGCCTTGTGTATGCTCATCAGGTATCTGCAGTAATCCCTGTTGCTTGAGAAACCGCATCCTAAGTCAGAGAGACACTTTTAAAACTCTACCTGAAGCCCACAGCTGTTATACTGATGAAAATATTGTGGGTAGATTTTGTTCTTCCTCTTCGTGTGCTCTATTTTCCCTCCTTTAATCTGCTGTAGATTTGCAGCAAGGGTCTGGTTTTATGCCCAGTTCTTCAGCTGGGATGAATAAAACAAACAGAGGTCAAGTGACTAATTCAAACCCAAACAGTGCACCAGCCCTTCAGCTAGGGTTTTAGGATGAGCTTAATGATTTTTAACTCCTTGCTGTAGCTGCTGCCTTAAACTCTTCCCAGCAGGCTGGCTGTCAGGTCTACCAGGCTGCTGAGGACAGCAACTGGCCTGTTTCTTGGCATTGAAACCATCAGAGTCCAGATTACCATAAGCCCGGGAAAAGTGTTTGCACAAGTGTGCGGACAAGCATAGTGCACAGTTCTGCGTGTGTCTGTTATACAAATTATACTGGTGTCAGCATTCAGGGGGCATGCTGCCTGCGATTAGTCATCAAAAAAGCCAAGTCTGTGTATGTGGTGAATGTATGACTGATCCTTGAAACTGAGGTGGTTAGCTGAAGGAGATTGTGACACATTCAGAAAGAAAATAGATACTGCCTGATAAGCTGTTCTTTGAAACCGCAAAGGCCTGTGATAGGAGCGAGGAGGCAGAACTAAAGCCGAGAGGGTTGGAGTGCTAGACAGCCAACTGAAGCCGATGTTGTTTGAATCAGAGTTGGGAAAACGATTGCCCTGCATGTCACCTAGCCTCCGTCCCTTCTGCAGGAGCCTAGGGCTTTTTTCCTAGGGCTTCTTAGGGTTCACTTCTCCGTCTCCTATACATGGTTATCTGGAAGGGATAGGGATGAACAAAAACTTCTTCCCCTTGCCCCTACTTGTTCCGTACAGGAGAGGGCTATTCCCTGCCTGCTCCTCACAGCGAGCTCCGCACTCCAAGGGGGATGAGAAGCGGCCAGCAGGCTGTCTTCTCCCAGGCTGGCCAGCTGCGTGGGGAGACAGGCAATCCTTTACCAGGATTTGTAACTGCGAGGCCTTGGAAGGGAAAATGCCTCTAGCAAGAGGGCCTTCTGCATGACTCCCACCAGAGGGCTGGGTCTAAGTGGCGCAGCCTTGTCCGTAGCAGCTTGTCTGTTCCAGTTTTATGTGACTCAACAATAGCGTTTCCACTGTTTCCCTTGCAAGACTCAAAAGAAAGCAGGTCTTGCAGACCAGATAACCCTTCCTTATTCATGTGGAATAATCCCACTAAGAAGTCATTCATGGGTAAAGCAAAGAGAAGCTGTCCCTAAAACAGCTTTCTGCGTACGTTTGAGCCAGTGGATTCCTGCATGTACGCTGTTGTGTTTGTGGAGCAGAACACGCAGGCTAGGAGCAGCCTGGGGTATGCGAATGTAACTTTTCAGTGACAGGAGCAAAACAGCACCACAAACAGCCCCCCCTGCATCTTTCTGGGTTCTGCTTGAATGGAGAAGTAGAGAAAGAGGTCATGGCATGAATTCTCTTTGCATGAACAAGGAACAGCATCCCTCGCATAGAACACAACAACCTCTAGTAGGTGTTCAGACTGCATGAAACCATGAAGCCCTCTGTGCATGTTTTAGGTGATGTAATTATCCACCCGAAGGAAACAAATTTAACTCCTCTGTGGTTTGCACTCTTTCCTTTTAGTAGCGGTGAGGTCTGTTAGTCATTATGAACCCTGAGCAAGAAAGAAGCATTACACACTTGAGTGAAGACTTCGCTGAGCTTGGACTATCAGGTTGTGAATGCAGTAACAGTCCCAGGCTCTGGAGAGAGGCCCCTGAAGAACTGAAAGACAGGTGTCTTGCCAACCAGTTGACACAGCAGTTCCAACTTATCCTTTGGCAATCTGCACTTCAAGTCAAGTGCAGTGGCCTTGATAACAGAAGGGGCTGCCTTTGGCACAGCTCCGTAGCTTTAAGCAAATACGCTCTCACAGTGCAAAGGAATGCCAGGTAGATGATGTCAGAGATGAATCCAAAACCTGTTCCTGCTTGTACTGCAATCCTTGAGATGATTGGGGTTGCAACAAGTGAGACATGGTTTGATAACTTGTCCAATGGGACAGCTTCAGGGGGCTGTGTGCAATAGCCAGATGAGGAGTGACATGCAGAACAATGAGGAACCCCACAAGCCTCATCAGCCAGTCTCCCTTAATAACAGCTTGAAAGGATTAAATCTTTGGCTGGTTGCACCTTGCATTCAACCAGACCACGTGCTTGGAGACGGCACAGCATGACAGTGACAGCTCGAATTAGTGTGCTTTTGGTGAAGCTCTTAAATTCACCAGAGTTAAAAGGAGAACCTAGGGTCAGATGTGGCAGTATCCAAGAGTCTGTTAAGTTTCATAGTTGAGAAAGAGCAGAGACAGTTGCACTAGCTGTTTGTGAGAAGAGAAAAATCACCTCAGGCCTTGTCTAGATTAAGTTTAAAAGAGATTTACAATAAATTGATCAGTGTAGTCAGCATGGGATTTCTTGGGCATTTTTAAAAGAAATAATATTGGAGCTTTTGGTTATGTCAAGGATCTTGGCAAGTGGTTAACTCTTTTAGGACTTTCTCAGCTGGCGTCAGTTCTGGGCCATCAGATGTAACATCAGGCCAGCACTTTCATGCCCATGTTTTCTTGGGCATGGTATATTAAGATAACAAAAATGTCAGCCAGTTTGCTTGAGAATAATGGGATGGTGTCCCCATGCATTATAAGCAGGCAGCTCTTTTTTTCATGTTAAAAATGGATTGAACGTCTTGGACAATTTCTTGGCTGTCTGTCTTCTAATGTCAGTTGGAAACGCAGGGCAGTGTTGACTCCTTGGCAGTCAGTCTTACTGCCAGGTCCGCAAGAACAGACAAACCAAGGAAATATTCCAGCAGCAAAGCTTGCAATGACAATGAAGTAGCACAGTCTGGGACCACGTACGCAGCAGCAGTTTGCTTAGAACACTTGTGTCAGGAGTTCTTACGGGCTTGCAAAAATGACAAGGTTTAGCAAAATATTCCTGTTCTGCGTTCATGTGGATTTAACACGGAGTATTTTAGGAGAACCACAGGAGTGACTTGTGGCCTACACAAGCTTCAAATGGACAACTGTATATGTTAACCATGAAAAATTTTGATTCCTGCAACAGCAGGAAACTCTTCTCTGTAATTCGTGCATAATTTTATCTGTTGCTGTTAAATCCCTTGAATGAGGCATTAGGGGCTTCATTCCTATGCATGATAGGGTTACATAAAGGCAGTAAGACAGCTTTTCACAAATAACCAGAAGTGGTGTGTGTTGCTGTGAGCTACCACAGAGCTGAATGTAACTTGCCAAGTAGTTTTGGAGGCCTCTATGTCCTGGCAAGTCTGTTGCCATGAAACTCCCATGATGAAAAGGTGGTGAAGTTCAGCACTTGTTTCCTTTTTCTGTGGCAGAAAGCTGTGGCAGAAGCTGAGCTATCCAAGGAATGCCTGTCTGGGATTTGGCACAGCGGCTTAATGGATTGTCCCTATCGGTATCTGAGATTACTGCCAGCTGCAATGATGCAGCAGTCCAAGAAGGATGGTACCAGCCCCACCTATTTTACATTTTTCCTTTATAACTTACTTAGTTTCTTAATAACCTCCAAATTTCTTGAAGTTATTCAGAAAATATGTGACAGACACACATACATCACCCCACACACACCTCAGATAGAAACATTGCTGAAAAATATCTGGAAAGCAGAATTTTCAGAATTCATTGCAAAATTATCGATGCAGCAGAAATTCCAAACTGGAGATGCCTGACTCCCAACCAAGATGGTAGAGTCAGTCTTAAAGAATAAGGCCACATTGATAAGAGTACATGGATAAATATGATCCACTGAAAGAGAACCAGTGTGGCCTCTGTAAAGGGAAGTCTGACAGAGTTCTGTGGGAGTGTCAATAAGCCTGTGGATAAAGGGTATCCAGTGGACATGATACACTAGGATTTTCAGAAGGTCCTTGATGATGTTCCGCACTATAACATTTTAAAGACATAAAATTGCTGTGGGGTTAGAGGAGAGGTTCATTTTCAAACTGAAAGCTGATTAAGGGTTAGGAAGCTAAGAGTCACTTAGTGGCCACTTTTCGTGATGGAGAAAAGTCATCAGTAGCATCTTTTGGGGATCATTACTGGGACAAGTTTGATTCTGAATCTTAATCGGTGACAGAACAGGGAGTGAAGAGTAAAATCTCTTAATTTTTGCATAAGCAGTTTGGGGAAATCAAATGGTACACCAGTGGTAAAGAACATCCAAAGAACCTCATAAAACAATGAACAAAAAGGTGGTGGATTCACTTCACTTCACTTTAGGCCTTTGGTAAATTTGAGGTAATTCATCTGGGAAAAAGTGATCTTAACCAGGCCTACACTGTGCTGGACTCTGAACTGTAAGTTATCACTTTCATAAAAGAAATTCTTGGCTTAATGTGCTGAAGCAGATAAAAAGCCAACAAAATCATGGGCAGCAGCAGGAATGATACTGTGAACAAGACTGAAGGTGCATTTTGCTCCGGTGTAAAACTGGTGTGTCCACATCTTGAGTGCTGGGTACAGTTCTGGTCTCTGCATCTGAAGCAGCATATAATGGAGTTAGAGAATGCCCAGAAAAGGATAACTAAAATGATCGAGGCAAGAGAGCAATTATCTTACAAGGAGAGATTGCAAATGCTGAGACTCTTCAGTTTGGAAACAAAAAGGCTGAAGGGGGATATGACTGAGGTCTGTATCACATGAAGATGATGTATAAACTAAATGATGAACTGTTACTCAGCAAATCCTGTAATACTGGAACTACGAAGCACTTTGTGAAACTAATAGGAGGTCATTTAAAAGACATAAAGTAATCCTTGGCAAGGCAGGTAATGAATTTTTGGACTTTTTTACCCAGGATGTTTTGGAGGCACAGTGTCAGCAGATTCAAAAAGTGATTAGACAGATTCACAGGCAAGAAGTCTATAAACAGATATTAAAAGGAACAGGCAAAGATATACCCTCTAGCAGTAATACCACTGCAGTTCCTGAAGGAGTAAGAGGGAAAGGGACCACAGAAAGTGGTTAGCATTACCTGCTCTCCCGAAATAGCATCACTTAATGTCCTGTGGTGTCCTTGCCAATGATCAGCTATTTGCATGCTTGAGTTAGGTCTGCTTTCATGACAAGTTTTTGCTCAGCAGTAACACTGCATGGCCAATTTACAGCAGGTGCTGATATGAGGTACACTTAAGGTTGGTATTAGTGCACTTATTGTGATTACTACACATTGCATGACACCATTTGGCTTATAACTTGGTACAACTGATGTCGCATGTTTCTTTGTGAGGCTTGCTCTGGGGCTTCTTTGCCAATGAGATGGTCAAGTTCTTTGTCAGTCTTTGGGTGAAGGGCAAGACATGTTCTGTATGGACCAACACAGGCAAGATAACTGTAGTGGAACAGTGCTAGTCCTCCTTGATAAAGTCACCATTTTCAGAAAGTACTTGAGGGAATTAAAGTTCTTTCTTAGGGGCTCTTGACTGCAAGGAGGTTCTTGCTGGAGGAATTAATCTTTGAACAGAGCCATAGTGAAAACTTTACCTTGCAACTTCCAAAGGTATTGCTATCATGACCCCTGTAGTCTCAGAGACAGGACAGGGCGGTATTGACCCTACTATACAGGGTGATGCAAAAAGGAAGGATTTAAGGTGTCTCCATTGGCAGTTGTCACCCCTCAGCTGGATCTGGGTTCCATTTTGCAGCTTTTTTCTTTGGCCAGTACATGTCACTGCTATGGATGTGTGGTAAAAGTCTCTCATTTTCTGCTGAAGAAAATAAGAATAATTGTTGCCCTTAGATCAGGAGACTTCTGTGTTTCCCATGGTTCTTTTTCTTTCCAGAAATGATTCTTACTGTCTTGGAATGAGTGTCTTGCTAAATAAAGACTATCACAGATGTCCTCCCCAGCCTCAGCAGAGACTTGGGTGTTTGGTCTTGGCTAATGATACTGATGTGGCTGAGTTCCTAAAGTTCCAGTGAGCCTCTCAGTGACAACTGTGATGACAAAATGTGCTTGTAGGGGTTTCCAAAATATGAATTTCCTTTATACATATTTGCATTCATTCAATGCAAAAGGCCTTTTCCTGGGTGACTGTGAAGTAAATTGCAGTAAGGAAGGAGATACAAAAAACTCCCACTGTCTCCCTTTCATCTTGTCATCTCCAGAGGAGGCAATTTCTCAACAAGCTGCTGAAGTTTCGTTGTTCAGATATATGATGCAGTCTGATAGGAACACAGGTGACAACAGCCTTGTTAACTTGCTGATTTTGCTTGTGAAATTGAAATCTGTGGCCAATGACTAATGATGTAGTAGGCAAGAAATGTGCCTTCAGCAAGACTACAGTTTCACGGTATTTCTCCATGTGAGGCAAAGCGAGAACTATGAGCAATGTTATGATGATAAATGTCTTAGTCCCACAGAACTACAAAGGGGATAGTCTGTTTCTGATTGGGACTGTCTATCTAGTTGGCTTCAAGATGATACAAAAGTCATGCATAAGAATCCCATGATACGGCTTGAATTCCTCAGTCTGTCCCAGAGTTGTCATCTCAAATTGTAGGAGGGCACGTTCATTTGTATCCTGCAGTAGCAGAGCTTTTATTGCAAGTGCTTGCTGGTTGAAGACTCCATTCACCTCTCAGTGGCTCCAGAAGTCTTGCTGCTTGTCCCTATTCCTCAGCAGGATCCAGTCCTGATGATCAGAAATTTGATGGCATATTTATGGAAAAGATTGCACAGACTTGAAGCAGCAAGCAAACATAACTTTTTCATTGTCAGTACTGTGAGTTACAGCAGTGAATGAATGGCTGTCCTGCACTCCCCTGGCTGTTGTTGGATGAAGGGAAAGAGAGGAAGGAACAGGATACGATATGGGGTTTTTTTTCCCTTTGGTATAAACAAGAAACAGAGCACCTCAGATAGATAGGTGTTAATGCCACATAAAACTGAGGTGCTCTTATAATGCATACAAAGCATATATCTTCACCTGAGGGGAATGAGGAAAGACTGTGCACCAAAGAACTGATTATTGCTCCTTTGAAAACAGAGCAATTCAAGTGTAAGCCTGCTTGAAATGCCTGTTGAAAACCTCTTTTTGACTAGAAATGTTTAGAGATAATTTGTCACATTGATCTTTGCCATCAAGAGCCGAATGATGGAGAGATTTTAACCTCTCAACTTCCAAAGGGAAGCCCAAAGCTGAGGAGAGAGCTGCCAGGTTCAGCATTTCCATGAACGAAAGAGGGACCTACCGTGGGCTTCTGTCACCTTCTTTCAGCCACGAAACTGGGATGGAGCAAAAGCAGGAAAACCTCTGCACGTAAATGTGAGGTGAAGTGGGTTTGTTCCTGCCTAGCACAGGACAACAATCCAGCAAACGTATGGCCACCAATCTAGTTATCTTCAAACAGTGAGGGAAAGATCCGTTAAACAGAAGCTGCTGTGAAAACAGAAGTGGTGTGCAACAACCACTTCTGGGTATGCGTTTCGTAGGGAAAAGCACAGGAGTGACTTTACTTACCGACTATCTCGACTGTATAACCATCTCTCCACACTGATACGTTGGTGCACAGAAAAAGTGTGGGGGATGATGCCGACAGAGGAAATAGGAGCAGAAAAAACACACTATTTATGCAGAAAGCGTAGGCCCTCAAAGCTACAAAACAGGCTAATTGTTTAATTTAATGGGAAATTGTGGGAGAAAATGCTTATCGAGGTAAATTGCCACTGGGAGAACAAATTTAGAAATTTCTTTACTTAACTGCCTTGCAAACCTGGCTGATGCTGAAATGCAGCTTTGGAGTCTGATTTGAAGATACCCATTTATCTTGACCCGAAAGAAGAGTTGCCAGACAATACCTAAAGCACTTGAAGAAAAGCCTCGGGAAGCTTGTGTGCATTAGTTTTGGGTAGTGTGGTTTGACAACAGGATGCGACAGCCAGTTCTGGTCTGCACCTGACAGCCGTCAGGTGCTCTCCTCCCAAATACCCACAAAGTCGTCGTTTGTTCAGCTTTTGTCCCTGACGCATTTCCCAAGTGCTAGGAGAAAATTGTGATTAGGTGGAGTAAAAGTTTCTGTCTCCCACACTTCTGTGATTTTTTTTTTTTAAAGGAAGATGTGGCAGGAAAGTTCCCAGTAGCTCACTGTAATGATTTTTATCGAATGTCTAATGGTGTTTGTTTATTCTAAGCGGTATTACTTTCATCTGCTTAAAGGATGTAATAAAACCCTTTTAAAGTATTGTGGGAGCATCTACCTTGATTAGCTCTTGGCAGGTAGGACTGCCCATTGTCACCCCCTCCCAGTCGTACCCCCCATAAGCAGTACAATATTTGATCATTAAAGCCACAAGAAATATCTCACATTACTCAAATAAGACGGTACTTTCCATTTTAGTTTACCTCAGGCAAATTAAGCAGGCCCCCTTGAAACAGTGACAAGGAGAGTTATAGGAGCTTAGCACCAGACACCAATTACGATTTGAGAACTAAATGCCATAATTAACAAGACGTATACTTTAAAGCGACTCAAATATGTGACTGGATAAAGAAAAAAGGTAAGGGTAAACTCTGTAATTATAATAAATCGGTGTACGGAGGAAGTGTGTACCTTTGAGGTATATTCTTTTATTCTGCAATTAACTTCCAAGTGCTTTGCTAAATACCACCCCCTTCCACACACACATACAAAAACTTCCTTGCAGTCTCATTTTCCCCAGCCCTCTGAATAAGCACTTATTTCCACAGAGGCTTTCCCTCCTCTCTGTGGATGACAGGTGTGCCAGTAGCCGCGCGTGGCAGTTTTCCCCCTAGCTACGGACTTCTCGCGGGTACTCCGTCACGGCCCAGTTCTGCCCTCGGGAATGGCTGCAGGAGCAGCGTTCGTAGGCGCCGCTCGGTGCAGAGCTGGAGCAGCGCTGCGTGCTTCTGAAAAACCTCATCGCAAACTTCGCCAGCGTGAAGGAAGCTTCAAAGAAATACAGTTTCTCACTAATGTATAAGTAACGTGTATTTGTATACTTGGCTTTACGTTACTATCATCCGATACATAAAATCATGCTCCTTCCATTTTTCCTTTAATATATTTAAAGGACAGCCTAATGCAACCTTTCAAGAGCCTTATTTATACAGACCTCTGCTTTTGCCATATTTCTGCCATCCGCAACAGACTTTTAGGATGTATTAATAATAAACCATCTTGAATTTCTCCATGCTCTTGCTAACAAAGATAAGCGAGAATTCTTTTGCTTTTTAAGGCAGAACTGTAGCCTCTTCTAATTTAGAAAATTATGTGCCAGAACCAGACAAGTGAAGAGGAAAGGAGAAGGGACTGTTAAAAGTGGAGCTTTGTGAGTATAAGATGAATGTGTCAAGGTTAAAGTATTCCTCTAATCCCGGAGTCAGGAAGGAAAGCTGCAGCTAATAAAGTCCATCCATGCAGTTTTATTCACTTGCATGCACTTTACTAAAGGAAGAGGTACAGTCTGGAGACCAATTACAAATCACTCGTCTGATTCTTTTAATCCCTTTATTTCCATATCTGATCAAAATAAAGACTTATTTTTTTCTTACATCTAAGGAAAGAAAAAATCCTAAATTTATGTGCAATGCATTGTTTTCTCTTATTGACATGCAACCTCGTATTTTATTCTGAAGCTTTTCGGTTCCTCTGGCTGTCAGTTTCTCGTGGCTATGCGCGGGTCTGGATTTCGGTTTGTTCAACATTGTTTTTGATGGTTTGACATGGAAAAATTTGAACCATAAAGCTCGATTCTACTAGAGAGCCCCTGCTTTAGATTGCCCCTTGGCAAGCCCCTCTGAAACCAGTGCCTGGAAACTCAGAAGGACAAGCATATGCACCGCAGCAGACAGAACTGATCCCTTAGTATTCTCTGGTTATGCAAATATATTTCTGTTTTCAAAATACCATAATGTTTTCTAAAAATTTGGACATGAATTGTGTTACAGCTGCACCCACAGTTTCAGCTACAGGCAATCAGAGACAGCATGAAGGATTTGCAGTATTTAGAGTAAGAGCAGGGGAGAAGCCTGCATTGCCAAGGATCCACCTTCGACAGATCACGTATCGGGGAATGGTACGTGGGAGTGGTGCAGGGCAAGGCAAGGGGGGGGTCCCTCTCCTCACCTAAGGGCATTTCAGCTATTGCTGGTCATCAAGGAATGCGGTGAATGGTTTGGAAGCTCAAAGCAGTTTATTCAGCACTGCGATGCAGGACAGAGAAGGTTAAAAACAGAAACCCCACAACTTAATGGAGTTTGAGTGCTGAAGTCCGCAAAAGCCTCAGTGTGTGTGTTAGTGTTTGGACATAGAGACTTGTTAAAGAAGCTCCTGTCTTGGTTGTAAAAAGATTGAGCCCTTGATTGATCCTCTCACTCATTAAGGACATATAAGCTCATTAAGGATATATAATATCATTCTCCATTTTAGAAATTTGCTCTCTGCCTTTCACTGGTCCTTTGAGTGATCTCTTCCAGTATGTTTTGTTCTACCCAAACCTCATTAATAGCCTGTATTATCTTCTTGGTAGTGCACCGTGAGTGAACATGACAGTTACTTCTGGCATTCAGTGTGGTAGAACATGTATTTTATTCTCTTAATCATTATGCTCCAGATGCAAGAAATGCCCCACATCAATGAAGTGAGCTTCAGCGTAAGTCTGCTGTGCAGGTGCTAACTCTGCAAGCTCTTTCTGCTCCTTATCACTCATTCCCTCCCTGTTGTTCTTTCACTCTGAGGCTGTGTCTCTAACGCTGCTACCCAGCAATCAGAATGAAGCGAGCGCCTGCGAGACAACAAACCCTGAAGTCTGACTGTTGCGCTGCTGGTGATAAGATGCAAGCTAAGATTGCACAACTTCTCCAGCAAAGAAGTCTCGCTGCGAGTGAGATACTCTGAGCAAAGCTCACAGGGTTTGATTCTGTCCTCAGATAGGGAGAGCCCCAGCCATGCGGAGTACCTTATCAGATCAACCACCTGATTTTACAAGATTTGCAGAATGCTGTGCCTGTAAGCTAAGGCAGATGCTGAGCACTGGGTATGCGTTGCATTTTCATTCAGTGATGGTGTAGTTTCTTAATACCTTACACTGTCACTTAGAAACTGTGCCCGGTGTTAGAGGGACTCACTGTAGTGCCACAGCAGTCTCCACTGCTGACTGGGCTCTGTTGAGAATTCTCTATTGAGAATCACCCGAATGTTGTGAATTAGTGAGAAAAAGCCAGACAGGGTCTGTTTGGATGCCCAAGAAGAAATCCAGGGTGCAAAAAAGGTTTGTACCCACCTTGCAGTTGTGCAGTGGCCCCGTGTCTGTTCTGGGCTGATGTACTTAGCACAACTTGCTTTACACGGCCAGGAACAGAGAATAAATGATTATTTAAGGGATGTGTGTCTGGAGATAATGAGAAGCAGTGAATGCCACTTAACAGCTCTTGCACCATGGTTTGCTCAAATGTCCGGAGAGTCACCCTCTCCTGATGTTTACCTCCTTTTTTTGCCATTTCTCTCTGCAGTGTCTTACTAACCCAAACATACTATGAGCCTGGTCCACTGGTTGAACTGGGTTTGCAGGATCTGTCAGCACTACTCAGCTTATCCATTTGTACAGGAATATTGAGTATCTTCGTGAAGTTCTGACAGTATTTTCACTCTTTACTGTTGCCTGGATTTTCACACTTCTGTGGCAACTATGAACCATTCCCTAATTTGGCATTACTAGGCTAGGTTAATGATGTTACTGAAACCTGTTGACTGGTCACTCTTCATGTGCTTGTATTTCTGATGTGTGTTTTTTTGTTTAGAGAGGCAAGTAAAGTTTGCAGGAGAAAAAGAAAACACACACGGCTGGTTATGTTTGAATTTGCAGCCTGCTCTGTTACTTGTGGGAGTAAATCTGGTATGATTGTGGATGAAAGTTTCAAAACCATGTGGTGGATCTATTACTTTTGGAAGATACGTGCCTAAATCTGTGCGACGGGCTTGATGTTCTCAATCCGCATCTTGAAGCAATTGCAAAAGGTGGCAGAGCTGGAGCTCCTGGTCGCTCCTTTCATTTTAGGTCACCTCTTGACAAAGGTTTCTAGGCACCCAAACCACTTTGGAAAGGGGGGTGAGGATCTAAAGCCATTTAGATGTCTTCACTCCCTGTCAAGTAATCGGGCAGCAAGGTCTGAGAGGTCTAGCTCAGTCTGCCCGTGGGGCAGTAATTCTCCGCAAACCTTCCCTGTGTTACTGCGTCCGCGCTGTTTCTGCCCTTGCTGTGCAGCATCTGGGTTGCGTCTCTGTGCTGGACCATGTCAAGACGCTTTGCTAATCCATCGGATTCATTGTGGGACACCTTGTGAAAGGGCACTGGCATGCTCATGTGATTTTTCTCTGCATTGTGAAGGTTGTGATTCTAGAGGAGCGAAGCTAGAAGTGTCTACAAGTTGCAGTTTTTGGAATAAGATTTAGTTGTATAAATCATTATATTCACTTGAAAGATTTTACTTTTGCGCTTCTCTTAATTGTTAGGTTTCCAGCCTATTTTTGAGTTTGGCATCGTTTCTTTCCTTTGTGTGCATGAAATACTTGCCCGTATCTCTTCATGTATCTGTATTTATACACATGCTACAAATAAAAGCAGATTTGAGGGCAAACACTGTAAAATATTGCCTGAGGATTTCAGCTGAGATTGTAATATGTTGCTTGAAGGCTATGGACAATATTGCTTGAACAAAGGAACTCTTTTAATCCCAAAGGGTTTGTTTACTGTAATGACTCTCAAACCCAATCAATATTTGTTTTATTAACCTGTTGGGTGGATTCAGTTTAAAGTCTTACTGTAGTTTGTTTGAAGTGGTTTGTACTTGGAAGCTCCGTGAGAGGTAAACAACGCTGAGAGTCACAGCAACAGTGGCCTATTGTATTGAGCTATTCCCTTTTGTACGGAGACTGTTGACCACTTGTGTTGTTTTTGAGGATATCAGCATCGCTTCTTTCCTGACACAACCTCAAGCATTCAAAAATCCCAAAGATTGGTAAATATTTATCAAGATGCTTTAAAAATATTCTTCTTGTAAGTGTTTGCTGGCTCTGCTGTGCAGTTTTCTTCTCTTTTAATATTGTGGTACAGATGCGTGAGGAGGTGAACAAGATCATTGTTCACGAACATCAAGAGCAATGCAGCTGCGCCTGATTATATTAAATCATATGATGACGTACCATTTTTGACATATGCAGCTTCTCTTTATTGTAAATTAGCCACCCGAAGAATCTATTTTCATTAGTTAGAACATTAGTGTTTTGCCTCTTTATGTTTTGCATTATTTAGAATCATCATGGGCTGAGTTGTTTATTTACATAATTAGCTCCATATGCCTTCACTACGCTCAACATATGGTTGCAACTACGCGGGACTCCTGTCCCTTTAAGAAGCTGTGCTGGCCCTGAAGGCAAGCCTGGGAGATCTCCTCTGGGCATCTTCATGAGCCTACACGCTTCGTCACCTTGAGTGGCGATGAGGCAGCTACTTGGGACTTAAAATATACCTTTCCTCTTTAATTGGGATAAAAAAAGAAAATGTCCGTGCCTGCGATTGCCGGTGATAGCAATGCTCACCAGTGAGAGGTTGCGTGGCGGGGACCAAACCGTTCTGCAAAACCCCGGTATTGTCTGAGCTGCAAGGGAGCAGCCTTCTCAAAAGCCGACTGTGGCCTCAATTCGTTATGATTTTGAGGCATCTGTAGTCCTGCCAGACTTTCATGCTCAAAAATCCCGAGCTACCCTCCAAAATAATGTGAGGTTGATGGCAAGATCATGAGATTTAAAAAAAAAATAAATCAGTTCTGGATTCTTTTATTTGCCCTTTGATGTTCAAGCCCTTGGTGGTTCCCATTTCCAAGCTTTTGTCTGAGAATATGAACACTAGAAACTTTGCTTTAAATGAAAGCTGAGAATAATCCAAAATTACATGATCCCCGGGACCTATGGCTTTGACCTTCCCCTGTATCCCAGATTTGAATATTGCAGCATTTGAAATCCCGGCTTGTGGTCACCCTTTGGGTGTCTCCATCAGTGCTGCTGCGGGTGTGCCTCGTAAAGCAGCCATCCCACTCCTCTGATCCTCCATCTGCTCCTCAGCTGATCATCAAGAGGATGAAGCCTACGTGCTCCGAGCCGGAGCAGGGAAGCGCCAAGCGGAGGAATAAAGCAGCAATGGGTTTGTAGCTCAGCAGGAAGGAAAACTGCAGACCTGCGTGCAGAAAACGTGTGAAAGGGAAATATTAAAAAGGGGGCAGGCAAAGGTTAAAGAGAAGGAATAGGCAGCCTAAACGCGGTTAGGTGCAAGAGGGACCCACTGCCTTCTTCAGTTTTTGGTTCTGGGAAGTGCCACTAAAGCGGCCTTGCTCTGGTATTGGTATTTTTTTACACCATTATCAGAGTTTCCACGTGTGCCTGCGGAGTGAACAATAGTACCCAAGTGCTGGCAGTGCCTAAGCTATCTGACTGTTCAGACACTAAATATAATTTGGGAGCACGGTTCCCCGGTGAATGCTTCGAAACAATGAAGGGTGCTTAAGGATGTGTTAGTCAGGGGACAAAAACCTCCCCTGTAGCTGCTGCTTCCTTCTGATTTTACATTCTGTTTCATGAAAATACTAACTGCAAGTGCCCCAGATCTGCAACATGTATGCCGGGTAGTTAGGAAGGGAACTCGGTACAGCCGGGAGAGCTGCGCCAGCCATCCTGTCAGTAGCGGCGCACTGCTCTGTTATTTACCCGTTTTATTCTCCAAACCCTCAGGGATTAGGGAAGAATTAGTGCCCCTTTCCAAAGGATACTGACACTCGGCCAGATTAAAGACCTTGCTCAAGGTTGCACACAGAGTCTGTACTTAACCTGACAAATGAATTTAAGCCTCCTGAGTCCTAAGCCAGAGCCCTTTCTACTAGCGCAAAGATAACTAACCTGAGCTCTTGAACTGCATGTGGCGTGAGAGCGTTTTCGGCAGGGCTGGCACACGAAGGCAGCGGCACACGGCGGGCGCGGGCTGGCCGGGGCTGGCTCCCAGCTGCAGGGTGAGGTGAGCTAGCGCCGGGGCGGCCCTCTTTGCCCCCCGGTAGTAAGGTGGTGGAAAGCGCAGAGCCATCGTGTTCGGCCTTCAGAGTTTGCCCAGGGTTTCCCATCCGCTGCCCTGTTGAATGGCATCATCTCAACCAGGGACCCAGGACATGGTTAGGGCCCCGGCCGTGTTCTCACCTTGTATCGCAGCAAAAGGTAAACGTGATCCCCACAGAAAGGAGACGTAGGACCGTAGGCCAGAAAGGAGCTGGGGGTCAATTTAGGTACAGTCTTTGTGTCTTGTAGCTCTGCCCCTAAAAGAGTTTAATATGCAGTTAGTCAACACAGTAAGTTTTGCCACACTGCTCTCAACCATTTTTTCCATCCTGCACTTAACTTACATGTGACTGTTGGGCAGATTCACGCTACCTATGACTACAGTGAAGTTACAAAGAGTACATGTCTTCTCCTCCTCCTCCAATGTGCGCTTCATCCTTGAGCTTCCAACCTGGTCCTCTTTTGCTCCCCAGGCTTTAGTTCCCTTGCCCCATCGCAGTGGCTTTGCAGGCTTGGCTGGTACACTGCTACAAATGTCTGCAGAGAAGCATCCTGCATATGGCCGATACGATGCACATTGTCCAAGTGAACCCGCTCTTAACAGCTTTAAGCAACTGGTAATTGCCCTCAGGCTCTGCCCCTTCCGATGTTTGCCACCCCAGTGACTACAATAAGGCACACCAAGCGCGACCTATGGTACACATCGGCCAGAAGACGTTGGTTGTCCTGGGCTAAGTATTGCTGTCGGTCGTGGGCCATCCCACATCTGCTCACAGAGAACACCGCAGTGGTCTGTAGCATTAAATCCTCTCTCTGCAATTAGACTGAATGCCATTCATTTTGGACAATGCACAAGAACCATTTTTGTTATTCATTACCAAGTCCTCTGAGGATTTGCCTTTTGTTCTCTCTTTCTTCTAGTGATTGTTCTAAACCCCTTGAATCTTTAATTAGAATGAAAATTTGCTTTATTGCTCAAGAGTCTCAACAATATAGCCGTTTGGATGAAATGCTTGCAGTCCAGACACAGCTCAGCATGCTCCCTTCTACACTCTTCTCACCCCACCACTCTCCCATGTGCTACGCATACGTGTCCACTTTTCTTGCCCCTGGCTAAATAAATTCAGTCCCAAGACTTCCACACAGAGAGGTACCATACAACCCTCACTGCATGTCCAGCTACCTTCTCCACCTCCAGCTTGCTGCTTTTTCTTTGCTATTGCTCCACGTATTCTCTCTTCTTACCCCTCCTCTCCCTAATGCCTCCCACACTGGTGTCCTGACACTGAGGTCCTAACACTGTGACTACCACTACGGGAAAAAGAGCACAGCACTTACTTCTCAGTGTCTGGGTTTTTCTCCTGGCTGGAGTGGTAAGAAGGGCATCCCTTGAATGCTGAATTGTTTTGGATTTTCAGAAAGAAACACTTTTCCAATGGACTTGAGCTTAGTGTTGTGAAAGAACCTCTGCATAAATTAGCGCTTTAGCAAAATAATGATCTTTACTGAAGGCATATAAAGGATTTTCCTTTTTGACAAAGTTACTTCAGTAAGTCTGTATCACTTCATCACTCAGCCTTTGGAAGAGGGCTAAAGCAGGTGATTGATAGTCCCGGAGCCCATAGGTCGCTTAGCTCTTCTCCCCAGGCTCATAAGGATTGCTCATGCATCAGTTAGTTACTTTTTTTTCCCTTCTAGTAAAAAGGGACAGGAAAAGTTGAAACAAAGATGACTTTATTCCTGTTTTCTGCTTTCTCAATATTTTTTGTCCAGGGCTTAAGTGGGAATAGTATTCAAAAAAAAAAAAAAGAAGAAAGAAAGGAGTGTGATTGAGTACAAGCTCCTGTTTAAACAGGATACATTTCAGGCTGCCAAGAGGACTTTTACAGAACTAAATATAACGATCTTAACTGAAAAGGAAAATTGATTTAATACCTTGACACAACCTTTTTTATTATTTATTTTTACAAAGGACTGTTCATGTGTGTGCATGATTTCTTAGCCTTACATAAGTGATGTGCTTTTTTGCATCTGTAAATATTCAGGTTAGCGCATGCCGGACATTGATTTTGTGGGTGATACCAAGCTGTACATTTGTTGCAGAAGGCCAAGTCAGATGCCTGGTTTGTAATTTAAAAAAACAAAACAAAACAAAACAAAACCCAAGAACGTGTAATCCTTGTGTTTCAAAAGCCGCTTTGTTGTTGAAGAGATGGCCAGGGGAAGAAAAAAAAAAAAAAAAACTCAGCAGCTCGTATATCGCCCAACCGGGCTTTTACCGTCTGGGCATCGAGCAGAAAGATGAGTCTGCTCGTGATGTTTACCCACCTTGGGCCCGTGTTTGCCTAATATATATGAAAGGGGTTCTGTTATCATCAGGCAGGCACGCTGGAAGAAACACTTCCAGCACCGCCGCAGCAGCTGGGGTTGGGGTTGGGGTTGGGGGGGATGCGGGGCAGGGTGGGGGGGTGTCTCCCGTCTCTCCAGCACCACCTGGCGGCACCCCCCGCCGGGGAGGGGGGAGCTTGAGATTTAGGGGGACCCACCGGTGGGTTTATAAAAGGAGTGGGTGTGTGTGTCGTCCCCCCCGCCCCGTCGCCGGTAAATTTGCCCGGCCTGCCAGGTCCCTGCTCCGCTGGACCAGGGGTACCGCTCGATGTCGGGGCTCACGCGTGCTTCCTCCCGGCTTTTACGACCGTTCCGCACGAGCTGGGGAAACCGCCGAGCTTATTTTTGCTTTGGCTTTCCCATCTGCGCAACACGTGCCGCGGTTGAGTACGGTTAATAGGAGGCATAAATAATCCCTAAATAAAGGCAAATGACCAAGAAATCCTGAGCTCAGATCTTCTGATACAGTTTTGCTACTTAGCGTCTGAATTGCGCGTGGCTTTTGGTGTGGCTTCGCTGGCCCGCTCACCGCGCGGCAAGCCGAGGGCTGTGCCTGCATCCCAGGGCAGCTGCGCTGCCTGCGCCCTGGCCAGAGCAGCCAGTGTTTATTTAGAGTTAAAAAGCGACATTTGGCGGGTGGGAAGGGGAGAGGAGGGAATCGGATTGGGGCAGGATGCTTCTGCAGCTGGGCAGATGGGTTGCTCAAAGGCGCGAGGGAGCGGCTGGCCTGGCTTGTGACAGGCTAGGACGTAGCTGCTGGGAGTACACCCGGGGCTATGACTGCAGAAGTAGAGGTGCTCCAAAGCAGAAACTATCTCAAAACTGCGGCAGGATTTCCCCCTGTGTTAACCGAAGGGTGATAATGCCTGAAATAAAACCTAGCTGGCAGATTTACTCTGGAGTTCCTTTAGGTTTTTGTGTCCTGGGCAGGAGGCGAGACTGCCATGTAGCCTGCATGCGACATTTGACACGGGCCCTGTGCCCAGCATCCCGCGATGGGAGCACGGAAAATTGTCACGCTGCTGTTCCGCTGCAGGAAGCTGCGGGTTTCAAAGAAAAATCTTGGTCACTGTGTATTTGCATAAGGCAGAGCTCAGAGACCTTCTGGTGAGCAAAAGCAGAGATGTCTTTCCCCTAAATGCAAGCAGTGCTTCCTAATCAACTAGTGGGTTGAATTTTTAGTCGTAGCTCAAAGAGACCTTCCCAGTGAACCATGTCAGCCAGTTAGTAACATGAAGATGTCTTCTAATAGGCTGGTCATAACTGGGTCCTGGGTTAAATACACTCAAAGGCCCTCAGGATATGATTAAAAACTTTTAAAACTCCACCACCTTAAGCTGCAATTCTGCCACTTCTCTGTCCTGCACCGCCTAAAGAAAGGAACAACAGTTCAGAATTTTCTTCAAAGTCTCATAAAATTTCAGTTTTCAGTGCGTATTATTAGAAACAAGGGCTTAAGTTTAACCACTGAACAGATACGGTTGTGAACAAGCCAAACTTCCCCACAGACATGCCTTACCTCTCCCCTGCTCTCTGAGGCAGGCTCCGTGCTGGGAGTCTGCTGCATCGGCAGTGGCCATGCCTGGCAGCATCAGTGGCCACGTGAGATGCACGCCTATCCGAATTCACGTTTTGGAGGGTACCAAGCAGAGGTGAGAAATTAATGTTGCTTGATTTTAGTTTCACTACTGGATTAGGTCTCAAGTAGCTCTCAGATTTGTGCCCCGGTTTAACAGGGCACCCCAGCAGTCAATACCTTCTTCAGCATAGTCTTGTGTTAGATTAGAGAGTCAGGGAAATAATCTTTTGATGGATTATGGAGACAGCAGTCTCCCTTCACTTCACTGAGGTTTCTCATATGTTTAGGAACCTTGCCTGATTCAGGCCCACAGACATTATCGGTTCCCTGATCTGTTATTTCTTTGTAAATTCAGTAGTAGTTTGGGGAGTTGTAAATTGTCATCCAGAATTTCTACCAAATCACATCTACCCTGGATTACTGATGTGTGTTTTTGCAGATCTGGCTGAGGGTGAAATTTGCATCTGAGCAGCTGCCAAACAGGGCATCTGTCAAGAAATTTACATACTGTTATATTTCTGTAGTTCTGCACTCTATGTAAATAATATTTGCCTCCTGGCATCTTCCGCACAGAACTGATTTCCTCCCTGTGGTTTCTTGCCAGAATCTTGGCCATTTCAATAATTGAGAATCACACTGAGACCTCAGAAATTTTAATACCCCAAAATACTAAAATCACAGAAGACTGCATGATTATGACTATTCTAAAAACTATATTAAGAATCAAATATGCCTTATCTAGAGAAACATCGTATTTCCTTGCCCCAGCCCTGCGCCCCTTCGTAATACAGCAGATGGAAGCTGGAACAACACCTGCTTAGTTGGTATTTGCACTCTGGAGGAAGGTGGAGCTCCTTGGCTGGTACAACTCTTCCAGCTCCGTTTCACCCAGCACCGAAGTAAGGGGATGAAGGGATGCGTGGGAGTGGTGAGAAGGTGGGCTCATCACCCGTTTCACCGATCCATATGCGATGCTACATACCCCATAACCCGCAGCCAGCTAGTACAGTGCTCCTCTAGCTTAGTTCAGGAAATAACCGCAACCTGAGAGTCAGGAATTTATAACCAGCTCCCTAAGGGTCTCTTTAATCTCGATCCAGGAGGGAATGCGTCTCCAGCCTTTATCAGCAGGATCTTCTCAGGCAGGGTCTGATTCTTGCCTCTGCGAGTGCTGTATCAATGAAATCATGTGTACACCTAGGCGGCTAACTAAAACAGGGCCAGGGAGCAAGCCGGACCACCGATTAGGCCTTTGCTGCCTAATTATTAGCACACTCCTGACACGAGCCAAGGAAAAGGGTGCACGAGGACTATTCCCAACTGTAAGTATGGGGAACGCCGCGCTGTTTGGCTCCTTCCAGCTTCGGTGGTTTGCTAACCTCCCTCCCTCCACGACGCTGTCCTCCCAGGCTCTGCACCCTCGGGAGGCCCCCTCATGCCTGCCTACCCCAGGGCGCACGAGGTATAACCTCAGCCTCTTGCCATGAAATCTGGTAAGCTGCA
Organism: Sagittarius serpentarius; assembly: GCA_034782735.1. Classification (NCBI taxonomy): domain Eukaryota; kingdom Metazoa; phylum Chordata; class Aves; order Accipitriformes; family Sagittariidae; genus Sagittarius; species Sagittarius serpentarius. The sequence continues at coordinate 31,418,929 of JAVKLA010000007.1, read as the reverse complement.
ACACATTACTGCACACGCTTTGAACTGAAATAAACACATGAAAAATAGTAATTATGTATTAGACTGCAGGGCATCTGTGGAGCCTGCGAAAGACTCTGGCAAGTGCTACACCGTGTGGTTAGGCCATAAAAGGTCCCTGGCCCTGTTTTGTTAGCTTTATAGGCAAAGGTGCTGGCATTAAAAATGGTGTTACTATGTTTAGCGTGCTCCAGACAATGTAAAAATTCAATGAGCTGTGTAATCCACTAAAAAAACCATCAACCCATCACCATGCCCCAAACCAAGCAGAAGTGTTGTGCAATATCTCTGCCTCTCTTCTTCTGCACAATATTTCATATTCTCTCCCATGTTAGTTACCCTAGTAGAGGCCCATTCTGTTTTCAAAGGAAAAGATGTTTTATTACTTAATGCATAGATCGCAGTTTTATCTCTCTATCTGAATGACCTATGTTTTCTAATGAACACACGCAAGTGCTTATTAATTGACACTCGTTGAAGGGAGTTTGGTCCTCGTATTTTTGAAGCTGAACTGAAAAGCATTCATAATTCATTCTCATTATTGATTTAGTTTTGCAGGGAAAAAAGTATAAGAGAGAGGAGCTTCCTTGCTCTTTTCATGCCTTTTTGGGAAAGACATATTTATATGTGATATGCAATGAGATAGAGTAAGTGTTTAGAGAGTGAAGATATATCGAATACCTAGACAAACTTGCGCTGCTTTGCATTACAGCACTACAAACCCAAACCAAACCCACTGACTCTTAGTGAGGCTGCTTTGGTTTTAGAGGGCTTGTTTTTTCTGGGCTGTTAGAATGCAGACCAGAGGGTGATGAGAAAACCCACCGTGTTGTGTCATATCCTAGCCACGTCTGTCTGAAAGGGAGGATTTATTTGCTTAAAATCTTCTTTCTGCAACGTTGCTGGTTTTGGTCTGTGCAGCACAGTGATATGGAAGCGTCTCTCCAGCCCGTTATGCCCATTTTTTTGTGTGTTTGTTTTGTGGCGGCTGCAGCAGGAGCTCACCCGGCCGGCAGAGGTTAATGCACCTTAATCGTGCACGCTGTGCTCCCGCCTGCACTCGGTGGGGAGGGCAGGCTTCACCTGTGACACCTGAATAGGCAAGGCACCGAGCAGGGCAAAGGCAGAACAAAAAAAGCAGGGGATGTGAGACGAAAGCACATCGCCAGTTCGCTCCACGGGATCTGTGTCCACGTCCCGCCGAACGTGAGTGAGATGGGGAGGTCCCACCCCAGCGGGAACGCTAAGAGCGGTGGTGTGTTGCACGGCCACAGGGTCGGTCAGCAGTAGACTTGGGCAGGATCTACTTCATTTTCAGAGTGTTTAAAAGAGGCTGATGGTAGAAGGGTTTTTACGGTGGTCTCCTTCCCTCCCACTTCGAGATCATTCGGGCCTGTTGAGCTCTGGGGGGGTGGCAGATGCTGCTGCTCCTTGCGTGACTTCCCAGAGCGCGGGAGTTTCGCTGGGGTTCTCCGGATGAGGGGTGAGAAGCGTGCTGTCTTGCTGTGATATGCTTATATTTTTCTCCAGCAGTTGTTTGTGGTAGGTTCATGTAAAGCAATGAACAACTGGCCCTCATTATTTTTATAACAACCTCTGCTTGATCAGGTCATACCAGCTGAATCACTTCAGTCTTCTCTTTCTATTAATTGGTTTATTTCTCCAAAAGCGATTTTATTTTTTTCCGTGGTTCCACTGTATTTTCTGTGTATCTTCTGGAGCAAAAAGAAATCAATTCTTTGAACAAGTTGCTTCTTTCAAGAGCTCTTTCCTTAAGTGGGCTCCAGTGTATTAAAAACTGAGCTGGATACCGCTAAGTTAACAACATTTCCAAACATATTCCTTGGGTGTTTCTTTACATTAGCTAGGTTTAGGGAGTTGCCATGGAGGTGTATTTGCTGCCAGATGAGTCAGAATTATTTAAATATGTCTGTCTGGATCAGAAGGTTTTATTCCAAATTATGAAAGGTGTGCAAGCCTTCATCTTTGAACAGCCCCTGCCCCTGCAGCTCCCTTCCTGCCGGCTTGCTGCCACCTTGTTCTCAACGCGCTCTCCCCGTTCAGGTCCTCTCCTGCTCTAGTGCCTTTGCCGGGCTGTCGTCTCTGCTTCCTCCAACTGGAATTGAAGGCAATGGGCTTTTCCGCCACAGACCTGGTGCAAAATTTCTGAAATCAGTGGAAATCTTTTCCTCCATTGGCTTTGCTAGGTGTTTGATTACCCGCGCCCCGCCTGCCAGCCTTCGAGGGAATTAGAAGTAGTTTCAGGGTTTCTCCCTTTTGAATCCCCAGTAAATGTGGAATGACTGGGACATCCCCTCTCTTCCTGTGCTTTTGGCCTTCCTGGTTTCTGTAAGACCTCGTTCTTCAGAGCTGGGGTCTCCTCACCCGAGGAAATGGAAACAATAGATTGAAAGAGCGATTTAGGAAAAGATTCCCTTCGCTGGGCATTGCATCCATGGTTACCTTAAAAATATGCCCAATAAATCACAGGCCTGAGTGGAAAAAAGAAATATTAATAGAAGAGTGCTTCTGTGTGCTGAGAAGCCTCTTTCTTCTTCCCAAGGGCTGCAGGCTGGAACACATTTGAAATTCTCCCGTAGCCTGTCGACAGGCTCGGATCCACCACCAAGAGAGCCCCATGCTGTTGCGGGCTTGCAACTGCAGCAGCTCTCTTTTGTCTGAGGTGGGCTTTCGTCTGTCTACAGGAACATTACATCTCCCTGAGCGTGGAGGCGTTTGATGAACAATTGTTACCTAGTTTCTTTTTATTTTTTTTACACATCCTCTGAACTCTTAACGCTATCAGAAAAGATCCTATCAGTTACCCCTTTATGCACACCCACGTTGGTTCATCTCTGTAGCGAGTAGTATCATTGCTAATGTCTGTAGAGATGCACATACAGGTATGAAGACCAAAATAGTAAACAGATGTCAAGCATAATTATGATATACATGTGTGCATGTCTTCATCTGTACAGAAAAAACAGCTTCAAAAATATTTTGGTTGTGGTCTTAATCCAAATTCACTTCACCAGCCTCGGGTTTTTGCAGAGCCACTTATCTCTAATTCCGCATTACCTCAAAACAGGGATTTCCCATGTTACTTTTTACAACGCCAGAAGCACTAGTCAAATGGAAATAGGTCTGATGCAGCCTTATGGAACAGCATGACCTGGAATTACTTGCTTTTGGCTATGAGCAACCTTGCTTTACCTTTATGAGAAAGTCTAGAAGAAAGCAAAATCATTGAGAGTCTGCAGCTACAGCAAGGTGAACTCTGTGGTACTGAAGACACCAAAGGGCAGACACTCAGTTGATGTCACTATTCCCAAAGTTTTTCACTAAGGCTTTGTTAAATTAACCTCTTTTCCTAAATACACAGTGTTTCAAATTGCAGTCAAGACAGTAGGAGCAGCAGGAGTGGTACCTGATTAGACCAGTTGGACGCTCAACTCTATTTCATGAGCATAGATTTTAACATGATATTTCTTCTGGTTAACTTCCACACAACAGAAGGGTGAATATAGTTTTTAGCTTTCATTCTCAGCAAAGTGATGGGGTAAGGTTTGATAGGAGTGCGTCTACCAAGCTTTCTTCAGATACTGTCCTAGGCGCATCAGTCTTGTCTACCTCCTACAGTTGGTGGTGTCAGTGACAGGTGTTTCTTTTCTGATGTAATCATGATGTCAAAATCGGTATAAACCAGGTTCTTACCTCTTTTTTTAGGTCACAGTGGTCTGTACTCGTGGGAGGACTCTGACTATTTGTGCAGAGTCAGCCGTGCTAGCGCAGAGCAGCTCAGAAATCAGTGACAAACTATTATGTCATTAATATGCAGAGCCTGAAGGCCTGACATATCGGTGGTGTGTTAATTTTTGATTGTGCTTTTTGTTGAAAAGGTGTTTCACATCTAAGAAGATTCTTTGCTCTCACAAAGCGTCGCTCCATCAAAAAGTTTTGTATCCCCCCAAAATACGATAAAATTTAAAGGAACTGAGTGACAAAGTTGTCACTCTCAAGAAATCTAGTGAGAAGTCACGTCAGCGTGATCGGTCTGTGATTATCCCCATTTGCAGCAAAGTCCACTAAATAGTTAATGGTCCAGCAAATAGTTCATAGTCCACCGAATGTCTTCCTTTCTTGGGAGCAAAGCACTCACTGTGCCACCTTTTGCAGTTTCCTCGAACATGATCTCACCCCAGTGTACGAGTTCAAAGTGCTGATAAGGAGAGAGGCAGACGTATTCATCTTTCACCATATCCCAAGAGGTCTGGAGCGTTTGGTCTTGTAAGACGTGTAGCCTATGTGGTCTTGGGGGTTGGGTTCCCCTGGTTATTTGGGAATGGGGCTGACCCGTTTGTCCTTCCTCACCAGGATGTGACTGACTGGCAATTGTTACACAGTGCAGGTCTCCTCTAGCAGAGCTTTCCAGGAAGATGTGGAACGCCACAGCCTGAGGTGTTTGCCACCACGGTGGTCTTTCTGTTGATGTCCTTCAGAAATGGCTTCCTGCATACACAGTATTCTCCATACCCTTCTGGAAGCTGTAAGCTTGGAGAAAAGCAAGCACAGAAAATTTAGTAACTGCCTCCCCAGTTTAACACAGGTTTACCATTTTCATAGATTTGTGGTCAAAACTCCACTTTAAGTGATACTTATATTGCTTTTAATTTACTATATTCACCCTGTGTAATGAATGACTTTTGCTTGCTGCTGCTGCTAACTGCATTAGGATATTGTCTTTTCTATTGCTGTTTATTGGGTGTAGGAAAAGTACACAAACTTCTGAGCTGAAAACGTTGAAATACCTTTAGAGGAGAAACAGAATAACTGAAGACCTCACTTCCACCCAGAAAGGTTGTGTCACCAAAATTATTGTAAAATTGAAGGGAATCAGCTTTTTAATTTGCTTATGCTCTTCACATTAGAAACTTTAGAGGTATTTAAGCTACAAAAGTTCAGGCACCTACCTGAGTTGTCTAACTGAGGAAACTTGGCTCCCTCTATAGTCAGTGAAGAGAAAGAGAGAATCATCTCCAGATAGGATTTCCAGCCCAAGACATCAAAATTGGCTTTTTATTTCCCATAAAGAATTAGACATCCTGCACCATAAATTCATGTTGCAGGTTTTTGCAATTTGCTAATGCTTTCATGCATCTTTCACTTACTTAGTTTCTCACTCATTGGAAAAATCTTTACAAAAATATTCAGGAACAAGAGAAACTTGCATGCAGGATTTTTCACGTGTTCTAAGTTCAGGTCATGTATAAAGCTTACTCTTTTGAGAATTTGGCTTAATTATTCAAACTTTTAGAAGAGTCAACACTGGTCTCTGAAACTGAGGCTTATACCTAGTGTCACAGCCAATTAATGCAAAAAACCTACAAAGTCGGCTCATCCGTGCTGTTTTATCTATATGAATGGGATTTCTGGTAACGGTTTCACACACCGTTCTTCAGCTTTTTCCACCTCTTCTGCTGATTTGGCGTATAAATATCAGCCTTTTCACAGTACACACAGAAGCAATTTTGAATATTGATGAGGTTTTCTTCTGCTTTAAGTGTAAAGGGCTTTGTGCCACATGAAAGCCTGCTTTCCCTCTCTCTTTCTAACATGTTACTTTACACAGAAGTTAAATGAGTTTTTTTCTTAAGTGACGAATGTGACCAAAAGGTTTGAGACCCTATAAATCAAGCAAGGTCGCTTTTAAGTTTTAAGGTCGTCTACCTTTTGCAGTACGAGTTGGGAAAAAAAAATCTTATTATCTTCCATGACAATGTAGATACAGCTGGTAGGACTGGAAATATGTAATGAAAAGTGTAACACCTGTCTGCCTTGCTCTGGGGCCAAGCACAAGTCTTCTCAGTTTGCTTTTATGTTAGTGGGTAGTGGGAATTACTCATCTGCTGAGTAATCGGCATTGCTCTCAGAAGGTTCTTCCTTCTTTCTCTGAGGTACGCACACACTCTCATAAACAAACTGCTCTTTCAAATTACTAGGATGTATTTTGAGATTAGAAGATATTTTCACTACAGTATTTTAAAAGAAATGGAAATAAAAATTCTCAAAATTCCTTTGGAAAATTTCAAGGTTTTCAAAACTAGTAAAAATAAGGGTTTTTTTCTCTTGAAATTGCTTTCAGGTTTTCAATAAAAACAAAAAAATATATAAAGCAGTATTTTTCATAAAAATAGATCTGTCCCTATCCAGAGATTTTGTTTGTTTGTTTATTTTCTCTACTTATCAGTCTGACTTTGTTTAAGGATGTTCATTTCAACAGATTACAAAACTGCATAGAATGAGCCCTGCCATTCTTGTCGTAATTTTCTCTGTAATATTACTGCCTTCAGCATGGTTATTTGACAGTATGGTTAAACTGAGCGGAGATGGCATATCCCTCTTCCAACAGATGTTTTGTCGAATTCATCTCTTAAATCTATTGCTTTTTACTAAGTTAAATCAGCATTGCTCACTCATAAATTTTTGGCCAGGTCCAAATAAATCTCCCATTTATCCTATCAGAAATTTTTCTCTGCTCTAGGACTTCGAGATTATTATTTGCCTGCGCAAACTTCCTGAACTTCCACAAGGCCAAGTGCAAGGTCCTGCACATGGGTCAGGGCAATCCCAAGCACAAATACAGGCTGGGCAGAAAATGGATTGAGAGCAGCCCTGAGGAGAAGGACTTGGGCGTATTAGTGGATGGAAAACTGAATATGAGCCAGCAATGTGCGCTCGCAGCCCAGAAAGCCAATCGTATCCCGGGCTGCATCAAAAGAAGCGTGGCCGGCAGGTCGAGGGAGGTGATTCTCCCCCTCTGCTCCGCTCTGGTGAGAGCCCCGCTGGAGTACTGTGTCCAGCTCTGGGGTCCCCAACACAAGAAGGACATGGAACTGTTAGAACGAGTCCAGAGGAGGGCCACGAGGATGATCAGGGGGCTGGAGCACCTCCCCTATGAAGACAGGCTGAGAGAGTTGGGGCTGTTCAGCCTGGAGGAGAGAAGGCTCCAGGGAAACCCTAGAGCGGCCTTCCAGTACCTAAAGGGGGCCTAGAGGAAAGGTGGGGAGGCACCCTTTGTCAAGGGACGTAGTGATAGGACGAGGCATAACAGTTTTAAACTGGAAGAGGGTAGATTTAGATTACATATTAGGAAAAAATTCTTCACTGTGAGGGCGGTGAGGCACTGGAACAGGTCGCCCAGAGAGTCTGTGGATGCCCCATCCCTGGAAGTGTTCCAGGCCGGGTGGGATGGGGCTTTGAGCAACCTGGTCTAGTGGAAGATGTCCCTCCTCATGGTGGGGGGTGTGTGGAACTATATGATCCTTGGAAGGTCCCTTCCAACCCAAACCATTCTGTGATTCTGTGATTCATGAAAAGGAATGCTTAACATTAGTAAAATATGTTTTACTGACTAGTGCGTTTGGAAGTTTTTTTTAATAGAGTTTACAATTTAAGAACTGAGTTTGCACATCTTCCAACATATCTTAAACTTTGCTTTATAAATTACTACAAACTCACGGAGAATTAAAAAAGGGGCATCGGGAACCAATATCAGTGATGAGAGGGATAAAAGCAGGAACCCAGCAGCAAATACTCAGCCTGTTTGAGCCAGAGATTCAAAACTTTCCCCAGCTTGTGGGTAATATCACATTTCCCCCTCCTCTGTCCCCACCCTCCTACTGAGATCAAAAGACAATATTCCTGCCTCTTTGTAAGCACTGTGCCATCTGCACAGCTCCATTTGTAGAAGCAATGTCCGACTCATCCTCTGTTTCCTCACTGGGATGTATGATACAGTCTGTACTGCCAGAGATCTGATGTGGTAGGAGCAGTTTTCTTATGTGTGAGCCTAACAAATTGAAACCTGCCTTCTGTGCTCCATCCTAGTTGAAACAGCTTTGCCACAAAGTCAAGCATCAAGATCACAATCCGTGTTTTGAGGCAAAATATGAGCAATGCATGCTTATTTTTTTTAAATGCCACAACTCTAGTGGACAGAAACGCTGTTTATTAAATATTCGTGGCTTCATACAGTTGGCTGCTCTTTTACTACAACGAGGAAAGGTGAGATGCATGGGAAGCCACAAGAAACGCTCTTCAGATGGTGGCCTCTCCATCACCATTCAAACACCCGTTGAAACCCCAGCTAGCCGGAGGCCCAGCTCTCGCTGGTGCCTGGGACACCTCTGCTCGTTCTAGTGCAGCGTGGCAAAGCAAAGCTTCCCATGGGTATTTTCAGCCCCATCAGTAGCACTGACAGAGGATAGAGGATGCCTTTCTTGAACGGTTATGGACCAAATCAGATGGAGGAAAGAATTTTTAAAAGGAAGTAAATATTGTAATTGACAACTGGGTAGAAATGATTTCGGAGGTGGCCAACAGCCAGAACTGCACATTTGGAAACAAGGATTCCACTGGTTTTAAAGAAAATACCTGCAAGTAAAAACAATGATTATTCAAAGAAACAAACAAACAACACCCCCCCCCCCCAAAGAAGATATAAGAGACTGGGGGTGGGGGGTGACAGTGAGAAAGTTCATAGCAACCTGTATAACTTAAGAGATAGAATTTTAAGGAATAGAGGGGGAAAGGGATTCTTTCTAGAAAAAAGCATGTCTTGTAGGTATAACTCAGGAATTATTTAGTCTCTTTGGAATCAAATTAGTGTGAATATATTAAAAGTATTGCTGATAATGCAAAAAAGATCAGAATGCTCAGAAAATATTTCACTTTCATGTTGGGAGTACCCAGACGATATTTCGCTTCAGTGTTGGGAGGATCCAGATGATGTCACCGACTGTGGATGAAACACTTTTCACTCCAAAGGTAGCTCAGGAGAATTTAGTGTTAAGCAGGGAGTCTGAATGTGGACACTGTCAGTCTGCAGGTCTTGTCACCCTGCTCTGTTGGTAAATCCAGGGCATCTCTCCACGTTTTCTAATGCCGTGGGTCAGCATTTGTTTATACGTGATCCCTTCCTGATGTTGTCATTTGGACTCTCGGAGGACTTCCCACGACACTGCAGGCTCTCAGGTCAGCCATTCTTTTTACCTCAGCGGTTTCTCGTCTTTTGGTGGTCTTGAAAAATAGGTGACATTTCTGGCTTCAAGTTCTGGGTTTTGCCTTTTGCTGCTTCACAGATGAAAGCTCAAAACCTTGAAAACCCCCTATGCTGCATTTCTTCCTGTGTTCTCCATATGACGGTACAGGTTTTGTATCTGCTTATATTACAGGGAATATAGATCCACCTCACAGAAAGTATCCGGAAAGTATCCCAAAAGTATGGATGTCAATAAAACCAAGGCATCCAGGTCACAGTGGTGCAATCCTGTCTGAGACCTGGCAGTGCATCTTCAAGGCTATGGAGCTGGCTGTGGGAGAACGAGGTGTGTCCGCTCTCCCTCCATAGCAGAAATGCATGGCTTTGTAAAGACTGAGAAGCCAGACCACAAATCGTCAGGAAATGCCTCTAGCCAGCAACAGCAACAGCTCGGGGCAGGTCTCGAGGTGGCCCATGAGCAAGTGCAGTCCGCTTGCACTGTGCCCGGCCAGGGTCTGCTCCGAGTCAGCTCTCCTGAGCCAGGTCCTAAGCTCTACCAGTCCTCACTGCCCTTCCCAGGGGCAGAGGTGTGAATGGTGAGAGGATAAGTGCACCTACACTTCAGATGAGCTGTTTGTACATCCTACTCCTGTACAATCATGTGTGACGGCTCTTACGGCAGGCAGTTGCAGATGGATGCCTTTTCCAAGCACCCCTATTGCATAGATGCATCTTCCACCTTCCAGCGCTCCAACAAGGAGAAACCCTCGCGTGCAGTCTGCTACTTTTGCCCAGGCCTGACTGAGACAAAGGCCTCCTCTGAACCCTGGCGGAGCAGAGAAAGCATCACTACTGTATATATATGCAGCAATCGGCTCACATACTACCCAGTTTTTCTTTATTTAGTCATGCCCTGTTGCACAGTGGGTCCGTGCTTGGTTTATGCTATCAGTAAATCAAAAAGGGGAAGTTCGTCAGTGGGGTTATACAAATTGTCCCTTGACTCAGCAGGAACAAGAATAAGCTGCCTCCATTTGCAGAGGCTGTACAAACTGTCCGTATTTTCCTGCCCCTGTTCTTAAAGCTCTTGAGAGTGTAGCATATTCAGCTATTAAGAAAACTGCCGTAAGGTCTTTACAACACAGACAAGAGAAAAACTGATCTGAGGTACGGTATTTTGGTTTTGTACTCTGCTTCAGACAACCGGCTGCAGCCAGATATACCAGAGTCACTGCGAAGCAACTGGTTTCTTGGTAAGAAGCTGAACCCGCTATTGCTGTGCAGCACATGCTGTAAAAGTCAGACCGCCTCTTTCCAAGAAGATGAAGATGCCTGCCTGCGCAATGAAAACCTCCAAGTGGCCTCACCTGTACGGGCTACTATTGGGATGCATGGAATGATGGATGGTTAAGAGAATGAGATTAACAAGCAGCCACCTAAAATCTGCTCCTGTGACCTGCACGTGAAATTTATCCTGGTTTACCTGTATAGAGCTGGGGGTGTTCATGCAGCAATGCAGTAAGGTAATTCACTAAACAGCACAGTCCCTGCCTGCTGTGCTGCGGCCAGAAGCAGCACGTTCTGCTGCAAGAGCCTCCCGAGGGGCATGCTGAGGTCTAAGTCCTGCGGGACCCGGAGCTGGCTCCTTCCCTAGCCTCTCTTTTGAAGCAGAGCTATGGTGTGGGACACCACCACCGGTGAAGAGGACCGCTATTGCCCACATCTGGTGCTTGGTCATGAGCCACTACCCGCACGCACATTGCGGGATATTTTTTTTTTTTAATGTGTCAAGAGGGCTTCTGGGCCTTCAGGATGCATTGAGTTATATTTTCAAGTTCACTTCAAATGGAAAACTTAAACGTTTATTGTGCTTAAATGAACCTCCTGTGTAATCCAACAGCTGGCTTTTTAAGAAACTGGCTCATATTTTTAGCCCAAGATCCCCTCTGTGGATGACTCTTTCTTGGTTTTTGACGTTTTACCTTTGTTAGGCTCCAACAACATCAGCAGAGTCCTCTTTGTTTGCCCACGGGAAGGCAGAACAGGACCCAGCCTGTTGTCCCCAAGAAGCAGAGCAGGGAGCCGGTGTACTAGAGCTCTGGCTATTTCTCTGGCTCTGTATCTTCCCTGAGAGAGCTGGAAAGAATATCATACACATAAGTTATTTAGCTGGAGGTGAGCTATGAAGCTAAAAAAGCAAAAAGGAAAGAAAAAAGTTGTGGAGGGAAGGAAAGAGGATAGCAGGTGATGGCTTTTGTAACAGTAGACCATAAAAAGTTACTATCTTCTAGGATACATCTAAGCGTATTTTACAATCAAAAACCAGATTGCTCTAAGCTGGTCTAGTTGCTTTGAAAGACAGCGTTCGATAGCTTTGGCTCAGTGAACGGATCGCTTGGCTTTTGGGCAGGGTACAGGCAGAGCAGTCGTAGGTCTGTCCCCATCTACCATGCAAGCCTACCTCTACTTGTTCTGATGTGACTACGGAAGGGCGTTTTTGGGAGTGCAAGCCACGCAGCAATCTGCTAGTCTTACTGATTGCTGTGAATCCTTCAGATGAGTAACAGCTGAAAGGGTTTGGTTCTCTTCCCATTAAAAATAAATTGCAAAAATTGTATTGATTTCAGCGCAGGAGGATTGGATCCTTAGCCTCCAAAAGGATATTTAATATATTCCGTTACTAGCATCTTAATGGGATACAGCTATACTATGCTGCACACGGAGCTGCATATGATACAGCTCCCTCAGGCTGCTTGACAATATGCTCTCCACTTCAGAGGCTAGTACATAAATACAATTCACATGCTCTGTCTTTAGTCATGCCACAGTTTTGTCAACCACATCACATTTTTCTGCCTCGGGCTGCAGTGTGTGTGCTGTTAACACATGTCTCTGGACTCAGGTCAGTGAGCGCAGGGACAGCATTGCATTGCTTCTGCTTTCATGGGACTTTCCTGTCTTTTCTTGTCATGCAATTAACTTGCCTCACTCCTCTCTTAGCGTTTTTTTGTTTTCCCCTACCGCACAACATATATAGCCACTCCACCTCTTAGTTCAAGTAGGCACCAAAGAGCGAAATAGTATGCGGTGTCAAGGCCTCATCTATAGTACTGACTCCTGCTAAACCATGCTGATTTCCAGCTGCTGAAGATTTAGCCCTTGACAATTAGTCTCCTTATCTTAATATTATTACCCTGAATTGAAGTGTGACAGAGCAAAACCCAGAAGGGCAAAATCCTTTTCTCTTAGAAGACTCTAAAGCTATATTTAATGTAAATACAGTGTTGTAGGAAAAATAAGCACCTCTCTAGCATATGACTGTTCTGAGTAAGTGAGATCTACTCACTTTCTTTCTGAAATTGCCACCAAATCTACTCATATTTCTCAAATTTTCTTCCAGAAGATTTTAAACACCTGCTTCCTTAGAACTGATAGAAATTTATCATACGTTGAAGACTTGATTAACCTTTGAACTCTTAAAAATTAACAAGGTAAAAACCTTTGGCTGCATTTTCAGAAATATTTTCCCCAGCCACAGAGCTGGTCAACAGCTTTCCAATTTTCCCTATGAAATTTCATAAAAAATAGAAGGGGGGAACAACCATCAATATCTCTTTTGTGTTTAACTAACACCCAACATGCTGCAGTTGGAGAGGCTGTATGGTGTATCAGGTCAGGGTTTTTTTGCTGCTCCGTATCTCTGTGGGGAAGGCTTCTCCCAGGATGCCGGCATTATTCTGAGATTTCCTTCCCTCTCTCCTCGGACTGATTTTGCCATAGCGTAATGTATACAGCAATGAAACAGATGAAAGCTGACCAAGGGCATGCAGAAGGCAGTACAGCTGTAACCGCAAATCCCTTTTCCTCTGTTCTTGCTGACCGACCCCATCCCTTAGAAAAGCTTTTGTCTAAGAAAAGCAAAATCAACGTAAGACTATGTAGATGCATGACTCGCTTTGTCTCCAGCAGCAGTAGTAGCTGGATGAACAAAGAGATTGCTCGGCTTCCTGTATTTTCTGGATTCAAAATGGAGAGTACTTTACGATAACAGTTACTTCTTTCATCTCGGAAACACGCCTTCATAAAGAAAGCATAGTTCAATAGAAATCACGATGATGTCTGTTTCTGGTCTCTTTTGTAAAAATTTAGTGTCATCACTTGTTTCTAATGCGTGAGCATTCATTTCCAACATTGTAGATCTTTTAAATCAAAAGAGAATGAGAAATGTTAATGGCAAAAGGGAGAAAGGGCTTACCTCTGAAAAGTTTCTTTCTCCACTGCACATCAAATCAAAATGTAAGAGACAAATTGGTCTTCAAAACGTAGCTGCAGCTGAAAGGAGCTTAGTAGTAAGCATACACGCCCAGCCAGATTCTGGCCTCCAAAGATGGTACATCATAGTACCATATAGACAAAGATGATCACCATATCCATCTCTATTTACTACTACATTGTGTTTCTGCCTGGGGTGGGGGGTTAGACAAACTTCATTTGTCCGTGAGACTCATAAAGGATGTTGATATTTAAGTAGGTACTGGGGCTACTGCTAGGACTTTGTGCTGCTCCTCTGGGGACGTGTGATTCACAGGGAGGGAAAGGGTGGCCGACAGAGCTTCAGGCGACCACTCCTAACCCCATCCTGGGCTTTTCTGCAGCTGCTAGCCTAGTCTGGATGGCTGCATGGGGAGACCTGCCTGTGCTGGGACAGCCATCCCTTTTACCTCTGGGCTGCTGTACTGCCTTAGGTTGCTGCAGCCTTAGCACTGTGGCCCTGCCTTGCTTTACCACCACATGGCTGGTTCTGGCCAGGCAACCCTATGTTTGTCGTCTTAAATTCCTTCATTGGTGACATGCCTAAAGAAGGCTTTTAGGCCCCTTTGCTGTTACCTCTCTCTTCCCCGGTGCAAAGGGGGAAGATGTCCTTATGTGGATATTGGACAGCACAGTGGCTTTTGTTTATAAGCAATCGTATAACTTCATGACAGCCCAAGCTGTCCTGATTTCTCCTTCTGCACAGATAGCTCAGCATAAAGTGTAAGCCTCTCTTTCTGCTCTAGGCGCTATGTGGTCTGATTACAGGCATGCAATGCCACATCCCACTCCCAGGGGACAGCGGACGGTACTACAGTTGTTAGTTCAGACCCTGAAACCTTTGGTTTTGGAAATGGCGCACATAGACTTGCAAGAAACAAAGGGAGAAAATGCCACAAAATACTGTGGAGTAAACAAGATCTGGTTTGCAGAGGCTGACTACAGACAGCTCGGCAGAGGCACTTCCTAAAGTCACAAATGTTCTTTGCTGCCTCTGTGCCTGCTTCCTGAAGGACTGAAGTGTTTTCATGGAGTCCAGATGTAAGACAATAGGTCAGTATAATTAAATACCCAAAGAAAAAGCATATCACAGCTGCTAAATTGTATAGTTAACACCAAGAGTTAGGCTTCATACGTGAAGTGTCATTTGGTTAGAGGACCTCAGATACAAACCCACAGAACAGTCTCCTCTGCCAGGCAGGTCAAGTTTTAGGATCTTAATTATTGAGGTCCTCATGTGGACTAGGCGTCATGTGTAAGAAAGACAAGAAAGGTCATTTTGCTTTTGGTAGGGTATGTTTGCATTGGCATTTTTTAATGATCAGCTATTGCTTGTGGAAACATTGCATTCTTAGTTTGGCCCCAGTAACACAATACTCAGAAAACTCAGAAAAAAAAGAGTACCCTGGTATACCAGAAAAACTACGTAGGATGTGGCATTTTGTGTAAAACAGCAGGGTGGGGTAGGAAAAGCCTCAGTACTAATTCTGAAAAGGGAGCACTTGCTTGCTTGGGATGCCCTGCTGAACCAGTGGAATTTTTTGCACGAACAGCTGCTCACTGACGTGAGCATGGGCTGCAGGATTTGGCCAGTTGGTACCAACTGAGCTTTGATAAAAATAAGGCCTAGGTATAATTTTTAATATATCCCAGGGGCACCCTTTCTCATGGTTTCATCTATGGCAATTGAAGGGAAACATCTAGAAATAAAGAGACTGTGGTGTCACATCATGACACTAGTACAGTGTTACATTTTGTGGCCTGTGTTCAATGCAGCCCTCGAGTGATCTGTTCCAATAACGCAGATAACAGCTAGTAGGATGATTCACCCATCAAGCAATAACAAGAAGCCATTGCATCACCTTCTGTTGTTTATTGTACCCTGAGGCTTTTCAGAATACAGTTGCCTTGATAAAAAGATAAAAGAAAAGAACATAAAACTTGGGTGAAAGAAAATTCTTATTAAACTGAATCTACTTCTTGTCTCCTCTTTCTCTGTTCCCTTTAAAGTTATTATTAATAGGACCAGACTGTTTGATAGTGAGCAAGTGTTTGTATGAGAACCATTACTGGTGGAGCAACACCTCTGAATGGCTGCTCGAGTCAATGAATAGGTGAGGCTCGAAGAATGTAGGATGGATTAGAGCAAAGTCCAGCCCAGGAGTGAGAGACAGGTACCTTATCGGCCAAATTCTGAAGACTTTGTTCCATCTACTTGGATTTTCCGGAGGTCAGAAAGAACTCTGCCAGCAGAAGGGAGCTGAGTAAAAACTGAGTGATCCCCTAGGCTTTGAAGCTATAATAATGTTTGTCTCCAGATCCTCTCAGAGTTCATAATGAGCATTAATTAAATACACCTCAGGGCTCCCTACGCAAGAGCAAAATACTCTTACTCCCATTAAAGAGAGAGAGGAAACCAGTCCTTGTACAGGAGGGCTTTGAGCTTCCTCTGGCTCTGGGTCCTATTTCAAAGGACTTTGAGTTGCCAACTGGACATCCAGGGAAATGTTGATCGGATTTAGCTGTGATGTTGAAGATTTAGCTGTGACGTTGATCCTGTGGCTTGATTTTCAGGAGTGCCGTCCTCCTCTAGCTCTCCGTATCTTCAGGCAGAGATGTCGGTGCTTAGAGATCCATATGCCAATACTCTGTTTAGCTTTAAGAATATCAGGTAGAGCGGTAATCTATTTAGAAGACAGTCAGTGCAAGAAGCTGTTGAAGACAGGGAGTGTACCTCATCTGTGTGAGGTAGGCACTAAGTGCTAACTTAGTAATAAATATACCTGCATCATTAAACTCAGAGATCTCCAACAGGAACTCCTCTTTACTCATCAAATAAATAATTCAACAAATTCAGTTAAATAATTAAACAAATACATTGTTCTGGGTGCAAAATGAGGTGCCAGATTTCACTCTGGGATACAGTGTTAAACCTTCACAGCTTTCTAGTGGGAGTGCTGACAAACTGTTTGTTGGAGAATGCCCCACTTGATGTGTCATCGCAAGCCAGCGCATACAAAGAAACGATGATGTAGTTTATTATCTGTGAGCCTCGCGCTGAAATACTTACAGAAACAAAACTCACCCATTACCATCATAGGGCCATTTGCCTAGATAAGGTCTTCCGATCAAATGATACTTCAGTTGCCTATCAGCTGTTTCAGAACCAGCACCCACAGGAATCTTGATAATGGTGAAAACTTGGAGGGTGGGGAGGGACTTACTGTGCAATAACAAGTTGCCATGGTTCATATTCTCTTCTGCTGCTGCTGCTGAACAGGCTCCGCATGTGACCAGAATCGGCTCATGAGCGTGCAGGAGGACTTCTGCTCTTTGTATGTCACGCAGTGGCACTAGCAGTGCTCTCTGTGTAACATCACTGTTGGAGTTCAGGGCCATGACCAGCACCAATCTCACTGAGGGGTGAAGAACGGAGAGAGTAATGTTGGGCTCTTTTAAAGAACAAGACGGAAAAAGCACCATAGATTTTGTTTTCTAGAACAGGCTCCCCAGGGGCTGTCACTCCTGCAATACCGCACAAGTGTTTACACACAGATCCCCCCACACCATGTGCCTTTGAGACTGTCCTACCAATAAACTAAAGCAAATCATCTGCACTTTCTGTGCAGGTTCCCTTCATCCTGCTGTGTAGCTCCAACAGCATAGGAGTGCACACGCTCGTAAGACTTCCATGCTAATACATTCATTTCTTTGTATTCCTCCTAGAAACTTACAGAGATAAATCACTCTCCCCTTTTCCCTAGATTAAATCCAAGTTACAGCACTCCTGCTTTTCTGAAATACTTATGGTTTCTCCAAGTTTTCTGTGGTACACTTGAAAGCAGAGTTTGGTTTATAATTCCAGAAATTTTCACTTTAGATTTTTTAATCTAGATTATGCCATAAAATCTCACATTTTCATTTTGTCAGCTGCCTAAAGTAAGGAAAAAGTTATAAACTTTTGCCCCATGTCTAAGACAAGACTTTCCTTATGGCAAAGTGACCGGCAGGAGGAAACTAGCCAGACAGTCTGAGTGACGACCTGGGGGGGGATGATGGAAGCCCCTCCGGGACAATGCTTTTTCCTGCTTCTGGAAGTCCCTCCTATTTCCACATTGGCTTCTGCATCCGGTACTTTACCAGGATTCTCTTTCACATCAAAGCATCTCTCCCCGGGCTACACATGTAGGGGCACAGCCTTAGTTTCTATGGGAAATAGTTTTATCCCAAAGGAAAGGGAAAGAAATGTTTGGTTTAAATATGCTTAACACTCCCCCTTCTGTATAAGGCGCTCTGTTGTTGCACTTTCTCTGGTCCCTTGGGATATCAACGTGCTCTTTACCACACTCAAGCTTATTTTCTTAGCTGAGGTGTTTAAAATGGGCTGTGGGGGAATTTTGCTCTCATTCACATTGCTTAAACAAACATCAGGCTGAAAGCTTGCTAAATTAATTGCACCAAATTCTTTTTTTGCTGGTCTTGCCCTCAGGATGAGTTGGTCCCGGTACTACCATTTAAAAGAACTCCATGATGCAGACAACGTGGAGTTTCTGCTTCTCCCCTAAAGTTATCAGAAACACAGAAGGAGCCAATGTGTGAGTGATAAAGCTGCTGCTTAGCTTAGTGAACAGACAGGAGGGATCCATGAATTTGTCTGGAAGTTGAAGTCAAGGAGGTTTCTTCGATAAAGGGCTCTAATCAGAGGTGAGCTCCTGACTCTCTATTTTGCTGAGTATTTTGTGTAACCTCAGTCAGCCCACAGAAGGAAAAGAAATCTTTGGAAATGAGACTGCTCTTGAGTTGAGTGCGTCTCTTGAGTAAACAACTGACAAGCAAAAGTTGCATGCTTCATGATAGCAGTTATCACGGCTTAAGGATATTGACATGATGAGGTTTGTAGCTGATACAGCTGAATAAAACAGATGAGCTTTTGAGTAAAAAAAACCTTTTTCAAGCTTCATAAGAAGACAAGAGAGTGTTTCTGATTTGACTGTGAGCGTGGGATCATTCAAAACTACACAAGTGCGTGCTGGTAGCCGTGACTGATACCAAGGAGAAAATACCCAATGACTTCCACGGTGGGGAATTAAACCAAGCCTGGGCTCTCTAACCACACAGATTTCTCCTTATCCCCAGTACTTACAAAACATATGTAATTTGGTAGCCCAGTTACTCACTTTTTGAAGTCTCCTGAATTTGTTTGTTATTCCACTGTTGATGCTATTAGTTCCTCCCGATTTTCCTCAGTTGGCATTTAATCTCTTTGGGTTGGTTGCTCATGCCTTCAGGGTCACTCGGTTTCTTTCCATACCAGGCTCTTTGATTCTGCCTCTATTCGGGGGCTGGTTAGTCTTTTGATTATCTGAAATGCTTTGAATGCTGACTTTAATTACACTGCCTTGTAAGAGGCTCTTCTAAGGGTTGCGAAGTGCAAGGCCCCTGACTGCCTCAGTAGCCATGCTGCTAGGCGGAGAAAGTGTGAGGGAACACATGTAAATGTTTTATAAAGACAAGAGCCACTGAAGTGCAAAATTGACATATCACCCTCAAGAATGCCAGACTTTGTTTTGGTTTCTTTGTTTTACTTTATATATATTTATTGGTGCTAACAGCAGCTAAAATGCTTACGCCTACCATGGAAAAATGCTGGATCTGGAAACAGATCTCTAACGTCTCTGGCAGAAGCGTGCCATTTTTCTTAGGGACAGATTGTCGGCCATGGCCGAGCAGGGCCCAGCAGAATTGAGGATGTAGATGAACTGGAGACTGTCCAGAAGAAAGCAACAGGAATGATAAAAGGTTTATAAAACATGAGTGATGAGGAAATGTTGAAGAAACTGAGTTTGTTTAGTCTAGAGGAAAAAGACTATGGGAGAAAATGTATGAGTTTTCCAATATGTAAACAATTGCTTTAAAGAGGACAGCCATCATTTGTTCTCCATGGCCACTGTGAGAAGGACAAAAATAAATCAACGTAATCTGCAGCACAGAAATTTTAAACTACACTTTGGGAATTAGGTTTTCTCTGGATGTTGAGCCCTTTCACTGGCAGATTTGAGAAAAGGTTAGACCAACACCTTACAGGGAGGAGGTGGCTAAACCTGATCCTTGCTCACGGGAAGGTGTGGCACAAGGTGATTGCAGGAGATTCTTTCCAAGCCTTACATCTTTATAAATTTATGAAGGAGGACTTCGAAGGGAAATGGTTTTGGCTGGGTAAAAGCATGGGTGCATTTTCTAACTGGTCACTCCAGTCACGCTGATGCCACTTCAGCAGTAAGAAATTATGTCTTCTTTGTGGCAACTGAAGTGATAGTTTTGGGAACAGCATTTTAAAGTCATGCAGCTATTCCATTTAGCAGAAGCTCCCATTCCTTCCTCTTTGTTCAGCCTCTGAATTTTCCTTCATGAGGCAGAAAATCCTTCTCTTGGGAAATATGATTTGGTCTCCCTCTTGCAGGACTTGGAGTAGCCTCGTTCAGCTTCTCCCACTGGTTTGAAAGAAATGCCCCCATCTGCAACCACGACTAATCCCAGTCTTTCCAGCAGGGAAAACGGCTCATGGTGCCATGATGGGATAACACAGTTCGCGTGGTTTAGGAGCCATCGCACCTTAGGCCAGTTGTTCTGGGCCCTGACTGCCACCTTGAGGAAGTTTTCCACGCACGTTCATCCAATGCGACGGTGTCGGGCTCCCAAGCGCGCGCGCCAGCCGCCGTTGCGTGGTCTCACTTGCAGTCCTGTTTGCAACAGCAGCAGGAGTGTGGCATTTGCTGTGCCTATATAACGGCGAGATTACGTTCAAGCTGGGAAAAGGCGCCTTCTGGCCCAGCCAGGTGGTGGGTCAAGCACAAAGTGGAGGAGCAGCTGAAAAAACTGAATGTTTTAGTCAGGATTTTAAAACCACTAGAAAATTGCAAGGCTAATACGTTTAGGCGATAGAGGAGGTAAACAGGGAACCTTCAGAAAATGCGCTTCCATATTTTTACCTTAGAAGCATTTTTCAGGGAATGATAATTCATTTATAATTAATTGCTAATGTATTTATTATTATCAATATTGATTTCAGTTGACAAGGCAAGCCATAAATTTAATAAGTATGAGGCATTGTGTGCAAAATCTGAAGTACCTCCAGGTTCATTGCTGTGCCAAGTAGGTTGATCAAGAGCCAACATCACAACATGTGGCATCAGGGGACCCCTTACTGCCAGTCTGCCAGAGAGGACAAGAGTCCTGGAAGCAGAACTGTCGTCAGCAGAGAAGGCATAACCAGGCAGCCTCGAGCAGGCCATGGGGGAGGTAGTATACTTCTGAGATTAAATCCTAGCTGTGTCTTAATAGAGAGAACTCCTCTCCACAGTATCTTTCAGCGTCCTGTTAATTAAAAAAAAAGGATGAGGATAAATTTACAGAAATAAATAAATTAAAGAGAAAGTAACTTCTGCCAAAAAATGAACTTTCATGTTCAACTTCTGCTTGAAACTAACTTCCCAGGAGCGAACTTTCTCGGGGAATAGCCTGTTATCAGATAAAGGAAGGACTGAACAAGAAAGATAATTCCTTTGTTATGAAAGCCACCCCCTTTTATCAAGACCTTCCCCCCCAGCTTTTAATGCTCACTGACTTACCTCTGATCTCTTGGCATCTTTGTATTTTCCCACCTGTCTGTCAACCTCCTCTGAGGGTATTTTCCTTCTTGAAGCTAAACTTTGCAACACAACTAAAAGAAAGCAAACAGAAATGGCTTCAATCACTCTCATTGCTTAAAAATTCATAATCATTTCTATAGCCGAAGGCAGAAAAGCTAATTATTTACTGTCCCAACTAGTCTTATCACCTCCCGGGAAAATGCGCTATTGAGCTGGCTGTGCTGATACGTCTGCAGAAGGCAGCTGTCATCGCTGGGACCCAAGTGCACTAGCATCACTGGTGGGAGTTTTTCAGCTTTGAACAGAGCTGCTGCAGCAGGTTAGCTATAAGGCAGAGGAGCTCAGCCACTGGGGAGTGGGAAGACAGCAATGTCTTGCTTCTCTCCCTAGTGAACCTTCCGGCATTCTTGATATTGGCATTTACAGAAGAGTGAGCTATTTAGAGAAAGATTGTGATGGTTTGGGGTTTTTTTCAGTGCAGCCCATGTAAGCTTGGTGTATAGCATATTATGGCAAAGAAGGGCCAGAGTAATTCTGGCTGATGCAGGCAAATAGCCATCCAAAAAAATCTTCCCTGAGTAGTGGCTCTGCCTTTCTGTTCATTTGCTTGTTTGCTTTTTATGGAAAGGTGCCCAGCTGTGGTGACTGCTGTGAGCGATTTGGAGGATTAGGACTCACGCTCTCTCTACCCCACCTTATGTTGCTGTTGGATCCCACTGGAAACTCTTCTATATGGACATCGTGTGCCTCATCCTTTTGAAGCAATTCTTTCCCCTCTCCTTCTTATCTATCTTCCAAGGGCCTTTCATAATCTGCCTCTAAACTGAGTTCAGATCCAACATTTGTGACTTCTGCATAACATGTTCTGGACCAAAAAGACCTTCCCCTTGAAGTCTCAAATTCTTTGAACTTCCCTGTCCAAATTCACAACAGACTCTTCCTCCCTGTCCTTCTCTTTGAGCAGATGCTTGCTTTTTTTGTCAACTGGAGTAGAATTGCTGCATTTCTCAGTCAATACTGAGGAAAATAAACTTGAATACACAGCCTGTACTGAGGTGGCACTGTGGGCTACCTCGGGCACTGTCTGCTGCTCTGTACGGGAACAAGGAGAAGAGACAGAAAGCTACGATATGTAAGAACTTACCTGATCTCTAGCAAGCTTCAATTACTATAGCTGATTACAAAGACCTGGGTCTTTCGTGATGGCTAACTGTGAGCGGTCAGGATCTAACCGAAGATGGCACAGTCAGGGATGACAGATCAGGCATGACATGGTGGTAGTACAGAGAGGGTAATGTGGCCATCAGCGCTGGAGCTGCATGTCACAGAAGTAAGAGAAGCAGCAGATCTGAGACAGCTGTGATGGGCAGGGCCCTGGCAAGGCAGGGAATGAAGCTGAGGGAGCAAGCTGGGAGATGGAGGACACTGAGATGCCAAACATAGCCATGCTTGGCAGGCAGAAAAAGGTAGACTTATGTTGCATGTTACAAGTGTGTTTACATCGCATCATTGCTTTGCCCAGTGAACGCTGTGGAAAGGACCGTGCTATTTGTAACACTTGGAACCGAATTATGCTTTTGTGATATGCGTCATAAAGCGACCAAGCATATATACAGGCCTAGCGTTGTATCCAAGATAGCCTAACCTGTGCCAAGGCCACCCCACAGAGGTGCTTGCAGATTCAAGCAAAAGGCAGGCACTCCAGCATGGTATCTAGGTCTAGACTTCAGTACGTTCGGACGGCTGCTCAAAGCTTTGCCCTGCTTTCGCTCCACCTTGGCCTTTCCCACCCTGGCTGTGCCCCAGCTCCTTGATGTCCCAGCGCTTCCCTCAGTCAGGCTTTGTATTCCTCTCCCGGCCCTGTCTCCAGACCTTGCTCTCCCTGCCCTGAGCGCAGCAGTGACCCTGCCAAGGCCAAAGGCTACTACTGCCAAAGCTCCCCCCTGCTTGCAAGGGGCAGTGCCATCTCCTCCCAGCGCCCAGCTGCGGTACTTGGCTTTCACAGCTAGGGCTGAAGCCAGCAGAGTTTACCAGCTGTGAGCAAAACCTCTAGGTAGTTGAAGAAGTCTGCTACTTTTTCTGGCAGAATAATTATACTGACACATGCACAGGGAAGTTTCTACCTTTTCATTTGTTTTTACTGAGAGAATTTAATGCTGTTTCCCAGGGCCGCTACGAGCTAATAGACTGCAGTCACAAAGCAATGCCAGGACTTTTCCCTTGTGAGGGCACAGGACTAGTGACTTTCCCCTTCCAGGAAAACCCTGACTTCCCTTCTTCCCATGCTTTCACTCTCCCACCCACCCACCCCGCCCAACCTGATGTTGCGTTGATCGAGTAAATGGTACAGAAGGATGCTAACATCTGGGCGTTAGCACTGTGTCTCCCAGATGGCCAACACTCTTACTTCCTCCTTTTTCAAGATAAAAGGGTCCATTTTAAAGCCAGTTAAAAGAATATTAGAGAATTGATCTGAACACAACAAAGTGAATAGATCAAGTTACATTTTCATCCTGTACTGCCCTCTATTGAGGACGGACCCATCTGCAGAAGAAAATCTAAACTGCAGTTATTCACAAGACAATGAAATTTTATCCCCACGAACATCATAATTTTTTTTAGCCCGTACATTCAGTTCAGAACGCATATGCATTTGCAAAGCTCATCAGTGTGCTTTTTGACATATTTACTGTATGCATTATTTGCAGGTTTCATACATGAAGGCAAAATAGTCATGGTTTAACATCCAATCCCTTGGATATGCTTGGGGAGAACCTGTTATATTAATAAACCCATCAATAACCAAAATAAGCCACCTGTGACATGATGATGCCGGGTGGAAGCTGCCCTGTATGTACAACGTACAATGTGTTCCACATACGGTATGGCGAAGGCCCTTTACTTTCACCCTGACGTGATCAGCTCAAATTTCAGTGGATGAAAGAGCAATTAGCCATACTAGTCATGCTTGGAAACTAGAATGACAATGCATTTATCTAATAAAAAAAGAACTCAGAAGAAAATCTGCCTCTTGACTTTAAAACCACTCTCTGGCAATGTGATTCCTTGGCAATATCGTTCCTTCTTTGGCAATATTTGTGGGAAAATGTAGATGAACAGAACGAGTTATAGTGATGCTGAGAGACAAAAGATAGAAAAGATTATCATGTCCTGCATTTTTCTACCATTTATCATCTGAAGATCTCTAAAGGCTTTACAAGTAATTGTTTACAAAGTAATTATTTTCAAAGTAATTATGTGCAGATAATTATCTTCAAAAATCACAATGGACAAGCAAAGACTGAATGTGTTTTTGTTTTACAGACAGGGAAATTTGAGAAAAAATTAAAGCCTAAAATGTTTAAATCTGAGATGCCTAAATCTAGGATTCTCCAGTCTCCTCTGGTCCTTTCAAAATAAAAATTTTGATATTGAGAGGCGTGTAGCACTTTCAGTTATGTAAGGGACAGCGGGGGATTCTCACTGGTAAACCACATGACCTAACATCTATTGAAGTGAAAGCATCCCACTGTACCAGCTTCTCCATTGTGGAGTTTAAGGCTGAAAAATGACATGTTCTGGATAAAGCTGTGAGGATTTGAAAATGAATTCGCAAGAAAATGCCACCTACTCTGGATATTGATTCCAAATAAGAGTGAGAGAAGGTGCACTTTTCGGGGCTTTCCTCAAGTCCCCACTGTTTTGCTAGGCGACCACTGATGTTTCTAAGTTGTCTCCTGCCCCGGACAGCTAAACTGTGACAGGCTCCCCCCTGCGAAATTTACTTTTCCCTCCTGTGTATACAAAATGGTGTAATTTTTATGGATGTTGGATTTTCCTGACTATCTATCTTCTGCATCCCAGTTCCATGAAATGGCAGGTTTACATTCCAGCAACATTAGTCCAAATCTGTACAAATCTGAGCTCCCTGAACGGGGAGCTGGGATCTTACAAACCAAGGCACTCTGCTACTAGAGCTCTCATGGCATTTCATAAAAGCAATAATCCGTCCTTTGCCAAGCAAGGATTCTCTCCCACACACCATCTATGTGGTTTCCATCTGCACATTAATTAGAAACTGCTTGGGGTAAAAAAGTATTTATATGTTTCAAGTTGCAGCTGTTCCCATGCACTGGCAAGGTGCAGGGAGCTCTCTTCCCACAATCCAGCCCTCCAAGGAGAAACCACAAGCTGCCTGCGGACCTCGAGCACCGAAAATCTGAGCCCTTCGGGTGGTATCAGCCGGACCGAGGTGAAGCCATGCACCGCTGCTCACTAGAAGGAGCAGTGTCCCTGTTTCCTCTTCGGCAAAGGACGACCTGCTGGGTGCTCTCCTCCCTTCAGGTCTTCAGCAGAGAGTCTCCTCCTCGCTAGCTGTGGTGGAAGGAACACGTATTTTACACTGTTTCTGCCAAGTAAACGTCTTTAACGCCCCCAGAACTGATGCTGATGACTTCCTTCAGGCGCGAGTCATGAAACACCTAGGAGAAACCTAGACACACAGATGAGCCCCCTCAGCAGAGGCTGAGCAGACAGCCTACTTCAGGGCCTCACTGTCTTACTCAGACCCACTCTGGAAACTGGGGTTTTGCCCATACAGAAAATTACAAGGGCCCTGAAGAACAAAAATGATAGCTGGCAGATAGGCTTTGCGTTGCTCTTATTGGGAATGGTCCAACAGTGGCTTATATTCGATCAGTTTATCACAACAGCTTTCTCCCTATGGAAGGGCTAACAGCTTGGGTAACATTCACCCTCAAGGAGCACTCACAGAGCAAATCTAGGAAAGATTTCACTCATAAAAAGCCCACTCTGGCATCTTCACATTTAGGAGATGGTAGGCACAAGCAACCAGAGAAAGGGCCTGGCTGGATTGTACGCTGACTGGAAAACTGCTTTGCAGATTTGCTCTCCATGCTGATCTCCCTTGCAAATTCGTCCTTGGGATCTCTTAAGAAAAAAAATACCATTTACAAAACATCAGAGCAAGTTTATCCATAGCATAAGCAAGCTTCATTCCATGGATATCATTTTAGCAGTGGATCCAGATAGTCATCTGCAGCAGTTTAGTAATCAGAAAGATTTTTACACTTGTCTGAGATAAAATCTCTCTCTGGTCTGAAATCAGAGAAATTGACTGAAAATCTCTCTACAACAAATAAATAATATAAAACGAGAAAGAGCTATATGGAATTATTATTATTGTTGTTATTATTATTGTTGTTATTATTATTATTATTATTAAAATAGTCAGCAAGTTAATTTTAATTCAATGTAAATGCAGGTTTTATGGGAGGGAGTGTACATAGCTAAACGCGATGTAGCAGTTTTCCATTGCTACAGGGACTTCACCGCAATATAGTTAAAGCCCCATCCTCTGTTTCAGCAGGGCTGAAAGCCTGTTAGTGTTCTGAAATGATGAAAGCAAATGAAATTGAATAGCAAACAAAAAAAGTTCAGACTTGATCAGTGATGATGAGAGAACTCCAACTGGGTTCTCTTGGGAGCAATGATCAAGAATTAAAGTCTTGATTTTTTTTTAAGCTAACAAATGAAGCTTCTTTATTCTACTTAAATGGGATAAGAAAAGCCCTATTAAAGAGAGCTAACAGTAGTACTAATCTGCAAGCTGCATCCCTGTTGGCCCCAGTAGGAAAAAAAAAAAAGAGAGCCTTCTAAAAATGTTCAACAAAATGAGAGGCACAAAAGATAACTCAAAGATGGGCAACTTTGCCTCTGCAAAGGAAGAAAAATCTGTTTTCATAACCGAAGGAAGAGGCAGGAGCGTGGGGTGCAGCTCTCATCCCTTGTGCTCCAACCTCTGGAGTTTACAGTCTGCGGGCTGACTGCAGAGGGGTTCTTGCCAGGTCTATGAAGGTGGTCTGGGCTTGGGTTTTTGCATTTCTTTTTTGATTTTGAGTGAGGACTTTATCCCCCCAGGCACCTGCCTTACCAGGATTACTTGCGTTTCTGGCGTGAATGATCTCAGCAGGTGGTTATGTGGGGGTAGCGTGCCCATTCCTGGGCAAGCCTCAATATTGGCCCTCTCTGCTGTCACATTGGCAGCCTTTAATGTATGCTCATCTCCATATAAGTATTGCTTAGGCTCCAGATTTGGCCAGTGGTGAGATTATTGCACCATCTGTAATCTGTATGCTCTCCTGAATCGCTGGCTGGCTTGCTGGCTAAAGGGATCTTTCAGCAGTCCTGCTGTATCTCCTCCCATGTCCGTTTGCTCTTGGTGGCACCGTTCAGCATCTCTGACTTCACTCTAGCTGGCCAGGAGGGCAATAGCTGTGAAGATGTGTCAACATCACTGGATGCCAACATGTGGAGGCAACCTGAATGCATGCCCAGGACTCCTGAGGAATTAAGATGTGGCTGCTAAACCTTGGGGCTCCTTCTGCACAACCATGGTGACATGTGCAGGCTAGATTAGTGACAAAGTAATGCTGTAAGGACACCTTCACAGTGCTGGTGGGCTAATCCCTCAGCAAGGGAGGAGAGAGAGAAAAGCCCAAGTGAGATGAGGCAGAACATCCCGTGGCATATGTATAGCAATAATTTAGGAAGGAACCACTGATATGAGAACTGAGGACAAAATACCCTCATTATTCTAAGACACAGAAAAGACAGGGGAGGGTGGGGGTGCGGGGAAGAAGGATAAAACTTGGCCCAGTTGTAAAACTACACAAAGCAATGGTGGCACCAGAGTCTTACATTACTCTTTTTTTCACATGGACCAAGCCCGTCTGTGAATCAGTAACCAAAATACAATTTCCTCTTCGTCTCAGATCAATGTTTAAATGCTAGTGATCAGGAAGAGCTCTCAGTATGCCGATTAGGACCCTGAGCTTGTTTAGCCTCAAGAAGAGAAGACTCAAGGGGAATCTTATCAATCTGCATAAACACTGAGCGAGGGGGAGTAAAGAACACAGAGCCAGAAATACAGGAAAATAATTTTAAACATAAGGTAAAACTTATTTACTATGAAGGTGGTCAAACACTGGAACAGGTTGCTCAGAGAGGTTGTGGAGTCACCATCCCTGGAGATATTCAAAACCCAGCTCAACACAGTCCTGGGCAAACTGATCCAGCTGACCCTGCTTTGAGCTGAGGGATTGGACGGGATGAGCTCCAGAGGTCCCTTCCAGCCATTTTTCCCTTTTCACCCAAACTCATCATGGACTCAAATTGCAACATCTTGAGGAGATCAGGAAAGTTCTTAAACTACTTCTCACCGAAGACATGGGAGATGTTCCATGAAGATGCGTGCTCTTACATAAAACTCAGAAATTCTCCAAGTCTTACACTTTTAGGTAAACATTTGCCCCTAAAAACCACAAGCTATAAAGTGCTTCCTGACTTGCTGTTAATGATTGCATCAAACAGAGCAGTGATGAATTCAAGGCCAAAATTGGGCTCTTCAGGTGAGTCTCCAAACTTCTACCTGCTACACACAAACCCTACTACTACAGAATTGTGACACAGACTAATCTAGTCATTTATCCAGGCTATAATGGGTCAGAGTTTTGACAGTGATTGCAATGAGAGCACGATGAGGTCCATTGGGTTGGGCTATATTTTTCAAAGAACCAAACCTGATTCCTAATACTAGGAAGTATGCTCAAATTACATGGCTATATGTTTTAAATAGAAATTCCTTTTAATAACCTGGATTTAATGCATTTTACAATGTATTTATTATCTCACACTGTGATATTTTGTAACTTAGATTTTCAGCTAACGAGTAGCTCATCTAATGAAAATAATGATTTTTTCATGCTGTACTACATGGAAACTTAAAGTATTTCAATTAAACAAACCACCTCATTAGTGTGCCTTGATAATATAGTTGAGTTTTCTTTGATATGGTCAGAAATATCTAGCATGCTTTTGGGATGCAATCAAACTCTCCAATAAACTTGTTGCTAAAGACAGCTGCCTAGCACCATGTATTTCTTGAGCAGTCAAATGACCTAGTTTAGAAGTGTTTGAAGCCATTTTACACTGTGGAAGGAGAACAAATTAACCTTGTTTAACAAGTAGCTTTCAATTTGTGTTCCAACACTCTTCCGTACTCTACCATATCCAGTGCAGCGGCACAGCCTTACTTCATCCTTCCTGTTACATATCATATACATTTAATGCTACAGCTTTGGGAAGCACCTCTCACCTGCTGCACGGACCCTGGGAAGAGGCACTATCATTGCACTCAAAATGTACCTGAAGGCACAGGCCTGGTTATCTGAGGTCTGCTTTGCTCTTTTGTGTTCTATGAAGAACAAAAAGAAAATCACAGCCATTGCTGCCTTTCACTTTGATTTCTTTGGCCTGTTCCCTTCAAAAGGCTTGTTCAAATGAGTATTGTAAAGACAGCAGAGAAATCTGCAGTAGAAACCCAGATTTTGGTTGAGCCAAGACCAAACTGAGCTACCTCCTTACTGCAGATTTCTGTGGCTGCAGCTAATTCTTTTTGGGATGTGGGGTCAGACCTTTGGCTATTATAAATCAACACAGCTCTGTTCAGGGAGCTGTTTTTTTATCAGATGAAGATATGGATTCACATTCCCATCACTTGTCTGAGAATGAGCATTTCTGGGTAATACTCTTTCTATAGTGTTAGTGTACATTAAAGCTACAGTGAAGCACTGTCTTTTAGGCTCTCCCCTTGGAAAATTTGGTGCAGATCTGGCTCCCATTATAGGCAAAATGAGTTGCAGGAAATCTCTGTGGTCATTGAAAGTAACTAGCTACTCCGTCGTCAGCTGCAGTGGACCATACCTTAAACACAAGATAGCTCCACCTTCTGTATGTTTTCACTATAAAGGTATTCACTAGCTGCAGCTTAGTCCCTGTGCCAGCTTACCTGCAGTAACTCTTCCTTTCACTCTAGTCCCTAGTCAGCTCTTTAAAACAGGACTTCAGCGTGGCTTTTTATCACTGTTAAAACCACATTAAACAACAAACAAACAAGCTTCTCACACACCACACTTAACTGGTGAGCTGTAATACATTTGGGAATCTACATAGTATCTCCCAGCTGCATTTCTTTCTCCCTCAGCAGCAAAACTAGACTGGACCATGTTACTTTTGTTCCTAATCAAGTTAATTTTTGATGCCTTCTGTTCTCAGCTCAAAGATACTTGTCCTCACCCTATTGCAAAGAAATATCTACACCCAAAAAGCAAGCTCCCATCCACCTACGCCTGCCTGTTACAAACCCCTAAATTCTAAGCTTAATATAAGTTGGCAGTGTCCCTTTAATCAAAATTTAATGCTTGTCTTCAATCTCCTCAAAGCACTTAAAATCTAAAGGCTTTAGAAGGGAGAGCATCATTAGCGTCGCCGTCCTCCTCTGCTTCCCAGTGAGCGGGACGTTTGACCAGGGGGTGTTACCCAGCTGTGGGTATTGTGTTGCTCTCCACAGAGCCCTGTTTCAGGATTTGTGTTGCTCTCCACGGAGCCCTGTTTCAGGATCAGCCTGCCAGACTTTTGCTCTTTTTGCTGCTCACAGGAGGAGGGTGCAGAGCAATCTAAAAATCTGCTCGAGAACAAGATGCAACCAACACTTTTCTTCAGAAGTTCAGAGGAGGCCCCTTCTTGCACCTGCCAGCTCTGTACAGACAGGTACTAAAAGTCACATCTGAGTATGTCAGAAATACCACATTCAGCTGCCTCAACTTCTGTCACAGGCATATCTGCTAAGGGAGGAATCAGCCAATTAGTCTGGGGTGTTCGTAAGAGCTCGGTTCCTGTTCAGTTGTTCTGATTCCCGGACCTGTGAGAAGCCTGGCTTGCAGCTTGGCAGCTGAGCCCTTGGAAAGCTGACTGTGAGCCCCTCTGAAAATTTGGCCTTGAATCTGCTAATAATGCGACTCAGAAACCCCCGTAAGGAGCAGCCAGTCTGATCCCAAGCATAAGCCAAGTTCATCACAGCTTCATGAAAAAATAACACCACCTGGGGTTTTTGCCATGCACAGCGAAGTACAGTGTTGCAGAAATATTTTGTAGGCAGCTTTCTGTACAATAACCTGCTGCTCTGTAGGCACAGCTACCTAACGTTGATCCAGGCATTATTTTTCAGCACAGCATCACATTTTGTGTTGCTATCAAGCAGTGTGATATGCTTTACATTTTAATATGCTCCATCGTTTTCTTCTCAAACCACTTCCTTTTTCTTCCAAATTCCCTTCAACCATGACAATCATGTGTTACATGGCATTATTTCTTTGTTGCAGAACTTCATAAAAACAGATGTATATGGGTACCTCCAGGCCTTAATTTTTTCTGTTAAACACCAGTAAAAGTGTATTTGGACAGATAACTAGATATTTTGACATGTGCCTAATTTTTAACGTACGGTTTAGGTTGTACCTAGCGAGCAATATCCAAAGCCTCATGTGCACATATGCTCTCTCTCTCTCTCTCTCTCTCTCTGCTTCTCTCCCTTTTGCATTTAAAGTGTATAGTAATGCGCTGGACTTTTCCCGTTGGAGAATTTGGTTCAAATCTGCCTTAGATTGTAAGCAAAATTGAGCTGCAGAAGATCATTCTAATTATTGAAAGTATTTGCCTAATCTTTAGCATGTTATATAGCATGGTCATGACCATTTATAGTATGTTACAGTTACAGCTTTTAAAATATGTTCACAGCAGGGCACTACTCCGATAGCTCCTGTAGTGAAAACCGGTGTGAGGAGAGTATACGCTGCATACAATACAGTGTGACAGTCCAAAGGGCAGTAAACTTGGTCCGGCGAATAAGCTGTAGATCATTGTTCGAGGGTGAATAATTCTACATCGTTCTAAGACGTACTTATCTATACAGAAGACACATCCAGAGGGATTGTTACCTTCTTGTCTTCTTGAAGAAGGAAGGCATTTATGGAGAAGCAGGGTAGGGAGGCACGGGGAGAAGGCAGGAGACAGCTCCTTCCATAGACCTAGCGCTGAGATATGGATACACTTAAGGCTTTCTTCTGTCTTCATATGATAAAAATAAAAAGTGATCAGGACAGATTTTTGTTATCCTCTGGGCATTAAAAGCTTAAATGCAAAATGCATGACATTATATCTAGCCAGCTCTTAGGGGTAAATAGGCAGTATGGGGAATTAGTTGTTGTTAATTGGACTTCTGAGCTGAACTCCCTGGGTGCTGCACTGCAAGCATACCCCTTTTGTTTTAATATTGAACTAGGGAGAAGCCAGCTCTGTGATGGATTCATTCCAGTATAGAACAGCAGAGCACGCTAAATCATCTTCATCCAAATGCTTAGTTGCATTTCTTGAACGTAAATATTTTAGGTTTAATTTCTACACGTACTGTAGAAGGTATCTGGTTTTCCATTGACCGTTTTAAAACTGTAAGGCAGAGCTTCAAGTAGCATATATTGTCTAATTGTTCTGTAACATTTGAAGATAATGGCTCGCTGTTTCTTACGCCATCATCTAAATATATAAAACATTTTCTATGAAATTTGGGGCACTCAATTCTGCTGCCAGTGAAGTGAACTCTTCAGGACTGCATGGCAGTAAGTGTAGTTTCAGTGACACTTTTTTTTTTACAAGAAGTGCAATCTTGAATCATTTTGTGTTGTTCTGTCAACATCATGCTTTAGAAAGTTTCTTCTTTAGAAAGTTTTAATAACAATCACGAAATAAAACCAAAGTTCTCTCACAGATTCTGGAGACCCAGAAAAAATAGTTTTTGCTTCAGGCTTTTGTTCTAGGTCCCAGTCCAGTCTGCATATGCTGAAAAAAGCGATAAAGTAGCAATCCCCGGAGCAGTGGCCACAGGTCACACATCTCCTTTAACACCCTGTTGTAGCTGATCCTCCTTGCATAGCTAATTGTCACTTCTATAATCCAAAAGGTAACAGAAAAACCCAGGCTAGCCTTGCATGTTCCTGTCAGTAAAGCATCACAAAGGAACGTTCCTATTGCTCCTGAAGTGCTCAGAAAAATAACCTAGGGAGATGTTTATATGAATTATAAACCCCTTGGAGAAGGTAAGCAGCAAAACCTTCCCGTACCTCTTCATGTATCTTTAAATCATAAGCACAAACATTTTTTTTTAAAGGTACGCTGATGCATGATTGACTTTTCCTTGTTCTTTACCTCTCCCCTCACCCCGATATGGTCAACATTTGCCGTGGTAGGTAGCCCTTCCTGTGTTAAAGAACAAAGCAACAGCAAGATGTCCAAAACACCAGATCCCTTCGACACTTAACCTCTCACTCAATAGTTTGGTCCCAGTCAATTCAATGGAGTTTTATTGTTTATTGGACTCAAACTGGAGTCTAGCCTATACCTTTCTCACCTGTTTGTGGGATCCATGTCAATTTATGGCAGATGTGTTTGAGTCACTTCTTGTGGTAAGCAGCTCTGTGGAAAGGAGCAGCTACTCCTAGTATTTGTTGTTTCTTCCTCTCCCAAAACTTCTGCAAATACAGACTTGCACACTAATTCTCTTTGCAGAATCCCCAAGATTTTATTAAATAGTAATGTCAATTACTCCTGTTTTAAAACTGGGTAAGTTGGACTTACACCAGTTAGGACTAGCACTTAGGTAACTAGATTGTCAAGATGTTTGGGAGCCACCCGAAAATGCTACATTATGGACACCCAAAATCACAGTAACCGCCATCACTGCCCACACGGCTGATTACACTGCCCCTAATTAAGTGATTTACCCAAGTCTGCCATAGAAAGTCACGTCAGCAAGGGTGCTTTGCCGCCTTTGGTCCTGGGTGCAGGATGCCGGGAGGCACGTCCTCCCTGTACGGCAGGAGAAATGCGACCGTACCCCTCGCCTCGGGCGGCTGCTGTCGGGGGAAGGAGGAGCTAGGTGACGGTCCTGAGCAGCTCTGGAGACGATTCCAGCGCGAGTCTTTCTGGAGATGTGAGCTGCCTACAGCATCAGACACATTGCTGGGAGAAGATTGCCTCCGTGCCCTTGATGCCTGGATGGCCAGAAGGCTTAGACGTCAGCAGCAGACAGGATTTAGCTTGTGTTTGACATCAAGGATGAAACACAGTTTTCACAGCCTGGAAGAGCTGCACAAGAGCCCCTTTATTTTTTCATTGCTCCGCACCGTGGATGGGTGGACCGACATAACACTGCTGCACCGGGAGGACCTATACGAGGAGGATGAGATGTCGTAGGCCAGGGACCCCTACTTCACCTCGGGGACTGGATGAAAAGCGGCCATGAGCCGCCACCATGCAGAATTCACATCTCAGCTGTGTGTGCTGCCCACGGGCTCAGTACCCTGCTCCGTCTTAAACACTTTCCACAGCAGGAGGGGGAGTGCCCACAAAGACTATTTAATTAGGCATTGTGTAGGAAGAACAAACTCCATCCCAAGTGAGGTGGAGGATTGCATGTCTCCTCCAGATGGTGAAATTTTTTTTTTTTTTTTTTCTAAGGCAGGAGAAAGTAAGCAGGTGTGAGTATGGGACCTACCTGTATTGGTTTTAATCAGCAACTTTAAGCAAACTCAGTGTTCTCATCAGAAAAGGGGAAAAATAAACAGCTGAGCACTGTGATTCATTTACACTTCAAATATACTTTGAGTTGGTTATTCCTCAATTAATCAAATAGCTGGTGTATCCCTAAAGTAGTATAAAGTGACACGCTGTGTGAAATCAATTTTCCCTTCCAAAATCATTAAATTCAGTAGCCTGTGACTACATCCCTGCTAATTCTAGTACCGGTCCTTTCATCCTCCATTAACTTTGGCACGCCTAACAGGCTGTCAAAAATAATTTCCCAGAACGTAAATAATTCAGAAATTAAAAATTAATAAATAATAACAGAGAGCTACTGGGAGATAGACTGGGTCAATTAGTCAGCTCTGCATTCTGTTTCTTCGCAGCAGGGGGGCAGCCACATTCGTTACTAGAATCTTTCCTCCGATTCCTAGGTCTGATTTACGGCTCTTCATTACTGGATCCAGTCAGACACAATTACCTCCATCACTATCTCAGTTCCTAACTTCAAAGAAACACACATTTTCTTGTCTGCTTTTTTTCTCCTTGCAGCAGCCTCAGCTTGACGTCCCTGGAATTTCTTCCACGCGGACTAATTAATAAGACTTTGACTTATCATATTCACTTCTCTTCTTTGATGTCCTACCTTAGTCAATCATCCTATTTAATTAGAATTTCAATGATAACTTTACTTATCTCGTGGCTAGATGTAAATTAAAATAACGGGATTTTAATTCTCTTTCTTACGGGGTTATGACATTTCTGACAGAAAAAGTTTCAACCCAAATACGATGTTATGTACTTCCTATGCTAGGAGTGCATTCCACTAAATTGTTTTTCCCTTTGCTACAAAATAATTTTGCTTGTTTAACAAGCTCCACTGAAATGGAAATGAACTACAGTTTCTCATAACGTAATTTGCACAGGTCCGTGTTGTGGAAGGTTATGTTGATATAAATGAATATAATCAGATTGACAAATGCCACATAGTTAATGAGGAAAAGGAATTGGATTTTTAAGAAAAATAAAAAAAGCTCTGGAGAGACAATGGGCCATAGGACCTCTTCTTCTTTCTGCCCTTTCCAGCAGTTGCTAGTACTTTTTCCAAGGTTTCTGGCTTCCTTCTCTCATTTACAGACCTAATCCTACTGGTTGTATCCAAGCAGCACCTGAGGTTGGATTCTGATTTCAATGAGACATTTCTAAAACAGATATCCACCCACTGTTCACAGAAATGGTATTGTGGCTGCGCCTTAACGCAAGCAGTATATTGCTCAGCTATCACTTTTTTATCCTCTCTGCAGTACCCAGTATGTGCTTGCAAACAGGCTCACTTTCCTTCCCATGCCTCTTAGAATTTGCCAGTCTAGGTTGGTACGACAGCAAGTGAATATGAGTGAAAACAATCTCTTATTTTTTAATTGAAGCTTATGGTGCAGGAGAGCCCTAGAAGGATCTGCGAAGAGAGGTAGATGGAGCAGCGGTGTCCTCGTGGGGGCTGGGAGATCCCTGGAAGTGGGACAGGAGGGTGAGGAAAAAAAAGGGGGATGCTTTCTGGGGGTCCAACTGCGCTTATCGAGCCTTACTCATTTGGGCACTCTCGCTTTTACTCTGGTGGAACTTCCCATACGACCAAGTGAATGGTTGTGCACATCGATAGGGACTTTCAGAAAAAAGAGAGGTAAGGAGAGGACCATGTGGAAAAGAAAGCAAGGATGGTCAGCATACCAAGAACTGGTCTCAAACTGTGAACACAGTGTCCCTCTGGTGCAGTAAACAGAATATGGTGACAACTTGCTGCTTGGTGCAAAGTGCACCACATTACTAATCTGCAGTCAGAGACGGTTATCTTTCTAATAATCTCTGGTGGAAAAGAGGTTTCCAGTTTTACACTGCCAATAAGCAAATACAGCCTCCAGATTTCTTAAGGAAAAAAGCCCACATCCTCAGGCCCTGTGCTTTCACTGATATCCTAGAAGGGAAAAAATGCATTCTATAGGATACCACTGTTACTTTTCCAAGTTGATGGGTTGTGCGTTTGCTAATCCGTCCCCTTTGTTGCATTCAAGGAAAGAAGAAAGTGCAGAAAGAGTTAATGAGACATGTCAGACATGGAAAATAACTGCTCCCAAAAGAGACGGTTTGGTCCTGTGAAAAGGTAGAAGTAGCAGAGAACATGAGAGAATCACTTGACTAGCACTAATCTGTACAAAATGGGCTTAGTGAGCTCCTGCTTCAAATCTTATCCCCACGTTAGATAGCATTAAACCAGTTGTCATAAAGCTCACACTTCTAGATGCTCTGGCGAGCCGTTTGCCTGATAGCCCTGTTCCTCTTACAAAATAAACTGCAAATGTTTGAAAAACTAGGCCAGCGCACCAGCAGAAGCGAATTGCTGGAATTTAATTGACAGCTCCTAAAATTTACACCAATTCAGTTTAGAGCCCAAATCGGGTAGGTTCAAAAAACCACTGATACTCTTGTTCAATAATAAAATAGTTACCTGTTGCGCTGACAACATCTAAACTAAACCATCATAATTTAATAGTGTTGTTCTTTAACAACTGGATTCTGTTACACTTTTATATTTAGGCATGATTATTTAATCTAATTTAATTGGCTTTCTTATTCCCCTCAGGGTTCTGGGCCTAGAAAGTTCATATTAAATACTCTAATTGCTCTGAAATTTACTTGTCGTCTGAAATATGCTCCTGTTTTAAATATACCCTAAAATCTAGTTCATACATATTTTCTCTTCTTTCATGAATTAAAAAAAATCTAGTGTCCATAATTTGCACTTAAAAAGAGTCAATAATTAACCAAAATAATAATTACAGATCGAAAACAGGGAGGATGCAGTACAATGAACTGCAAGTTACGAACCTGTAAATAAGGCCAGGAGCACACATCAAAGCTTTCCGAGCACCTGCTATGCTCCAAAAGCAAAGCTGAAGCCGCTAACGATGGCAGCGGCATCCTACATATTTAATGTGCGGGTCCCTGGTTATCATTATAGAACATTGCTCAGGCCAACAGAGCAAAAGAGTATTTCAGGGCTTAAAGATGGTGGGCCCAGTCCTGTGCTCCTTGCAGAAGGCGATTTCCCATTGATGCTATACGAAGATTTTGCCCGTACATGTCAGCATCAGTTGCGGCAGCGGCCGCAGCGCGTTCACATGCGCCAGGAGAAGGAGGGGATGGACTTTGTGCGGCAGAACGGGACCACCACCAGCAGCAGAGGCTGGGGAGCAGAAGGGATGGAAACCTGTGCTTTAAAATGTCTTGGTCATTGGTGTGTCAGTGCCACGTGGCAGGGTGGGAGCAGGAACCATTAGGGAGACCACAAATGGATGGTGGGGGCCTTCTAATCGCCAGCCAGCTGCCGATTTCGGAGCGCAGAGGCCAGCTCTGCTTGTCAGCGTGCTTCTCAGCTTGTCGGGGACCTGCACGCGTGGGATGGGAGCTGAAACAAACGTCTGGGAGGAGAAGTGTAATCCAGTGGGGGTCCTTCCAGCGAGCGTTCCTGCTTTCCTTCCTGTGAAAGCGGTGCTTAATGCAATTGCAAGGGGCTGACAGGGGTAGCTTTTGTGTGTTTATTTTTTAGTAACTGCAGATTTGGCAGATCTGGCACCACTGGAATGCCGTTCCTTGATGCTGACAAGCCGTCTTACGCTCCCTTAGCTCCTGCTCTTTCCTTTCTTTTCTTGTCTCAGGGAGGCTATTAAATACGAAAGTCAGAAAACAAAACCCAGCTCAGGCAGCTTGTAAGATGCCAGCTGCTGCATGTGAGGAGGGTGTATCACGGGAAAGATCAGCTAGCCGTGTCCTGTTCCCTCTATGCTTTTCCTAGGTACCTATGGCTTGGAAATGGGATCTTGGGTCAGGTGGACCTTTGACCCGACCAGCAGAGAAAGTTTTATATCTTCATATTCCCACTTGAGCGCCTGCCCCGGAGCACGTGCGACAGCGAGTACGTGCGTTGCTAAACAGGCAAGAGGATTTTCTGTCCAAGGCGCCCAGGGCAGCTGCTGGTGCAGCGAGGAGGTGTTAGGCAAATGTCGGCGTTGCGCTGCGTTGCGTTGCTCTCCGCAGAGCCCGGTTTCGGGATCCGCCGGTCAGACCGGTGCAGCGCCCGGGAAGGCGGCTGTCGGGCGGTAGCGAGGGCGTCTCGGGAGGAAGGGAGCGCAGCAAGGGTAGCCCTTCGGTGCTCAAGGCAAGGGATTCTTGGACAACTTGAACGCTGCAAGAAGAGGGAGGGAGCAACCCTCTTCCCAGCGAGGCCGGCAGGAGAAGGGGCGCAGCCTTCAAGGGGGACCAGCCTTTTCCCCGTGTAAGTTTTGCGTACGAGCACGCGGTTTCCAGGTGTGTTATCTGCTGGTTTGGCGTGGAAACGCGGCTTGTAACGTAGAGCTTAGAACAGCAGACGGAGAAATGGCTTATGACGACTCCGTAACTGCCGTAACGAAGAACAAAATGTTCTTTCTGAGGAAAGAAGCCGACGTTTTACAAAAACAGTTTTTCAGTAAAACATATGAAAAATAAAAAAAGGGGGGGCGGGGAGAGCACGTGCGCAGGATCCCTGGGAAAAGCGAAGCAGCTGCAGCAGAGGGGATTTTGCCGTGCTTTACCACGTCCCCCCGCACCGGCTCCCCTCCTCCCCACCTCCCTCACCTCCGGCAGCGCTGCCCGCTCCGCCGCGTCTGCCCCCGCTTCTGCCGCTGAGCGGCGCGCCGCCCCGCTTCGGCCGTACAACATGGCGCCACCCTTGCACCTCCGCTTCCGTACAACATGGCGGCGCCCACCTCCACCGCGGCCGGGAGACGGGTTACACCGCGCAGGCGCTGCTATTCCTTCCGAGTTCCAGAGCGCCACTATTTCAATGTTGAGTCGCGCGTTTCCGCCTCCTCTTCCGGGTCCGGCGGCGCCAGGTATGGCGGCGGGTGGCTGATGGCTGTCGGCGCCCATCCGCCCGCATCCGCGGCCCGGCGGGCGATGGGGGCGGTCGAGGCCCCCGGGGAGCTGTGGTGAGGGACGGGCGGCGCTGCTGCCGGCGCTGGGGCCGGCGGCGGGGGTAGAGCTGCGTCGGCGGAGAGGCCGGGCCTCCCCAGGCCTCCGCGGCGGGGCTCCTGGGAGGGACCGCAGCAAGCCGGTGCCGAGGGCTGCGGCGCTGGCACCCGGCCCAGCGCCCGAGGAGCGCCGGCCCCGGCGGCGGGGGGTTGCGCTGAGGGGCTCTGACGGCTGCCGGCGCCTCGTTGGGGCCTTACTCGCCTGCGCCGCTGCGGAAGTGGGGTACTGGGGGTGTCGCTGCCCTCGTCGCCTTGTGCTGGGCCCGGAGAAGGCTCCGGTCTGGGCCTCGAGTGTGGCTAATGCAGTTTGCTGTCAGATGAGATAGGGAAAGATAGCGTTTGCTTCAGGTCAGTTTTCAGCCTTGCCAACGAAGCTTACGTTGGCGAGAAAACACGCAGCTGCTAAAGCTTTAAAGAATGTTTTAGGGGAGCATGACGTCATACAGGCAAGAGCCAGACGTTGAACTGCGTTCTGGAGTTGGTTCGGATGAATCTTCATTGCAAATCACATTCTACCCACTTTCACATGTTTTGTTGTTTTTCAGTGTAGTTGTGTTGGCTGTCATGGATGAGGAAATGTTTAAATTTTGTTAATACTAATGCAGAATCAGCAGGTGCTGATTCACATCTGGCCCGGTGCTTCAGTGCAGGTGATGCCGTGATATGTGAACTTCTGTGGGGATATGGAGCCCTTAAACTAGCGCTGCTTTGTTTTTGACTAATTTAGGTGTAAAAAATGGTTCAGCGCCTGACCTACCGCCGTAGGTTGTCCTACAACACAGCTTCCAACAAGACCAGACTGTAAGTAAGACACAGTTTCTGGGAAAATTTATTTTTTAAGAAAGCTAAGTTTAACTTTAGTTTGTTACATTAACTGAGTATTTTTCTGCCGTACTTAGGTCCCGAACACCCGGGAACAGGATCGTTTACCTTTACACCAAGAAAGTGGGCAAGGCACCAAAGTCGGCATGTGGTATATGCCCAGGAAGACTTCGTGGTGTAAGTATTAGCTGTACTGGCATAGGACTTTTTTTTTAAACAGCAATTTTTTTTCAGTACAAAGAGCCTTTTCAGGTAATATAATATGCCTGTTTATTGATGAATTATTGTTGGAACAGCTTTCTTCTTTAAAATACTCTTCTGTGAATGTTGTAGAGTTTAACTGGTAAAGTAAGCTTTGAAAGCTTAAAGTGTTAATGCTTGTGGTTCTCGTTGCTGTTATAGCTGAACCCTCTTGTTTTGTAAGATGTAACTGGCTGAAATTTTTAGAGCTAGAATGAGGTGATGCTCTAGTAGTTTTAAAAGTCTAAATTGGACCTATTAGGGTTTAAAAAAACCCCATAAGCCAAGTTTGACTTGGAGCTTTAGAAAAAAGGAATGTATGTTTTTAACATGATACTTTTCTCCAAAATGTTTTCTTGGTTTAATGCCGTTCATCTTGACAGTGATGGGAATGCTTGAGTAATGTTGACCTTTGAGCAGTTCCTACCCTTAGGGAAAGAATCTGTTTTTTATAAAAAAATTTTTAACGGATCTATTGGTGAGCCCCTGGGGTAGAATGAAAAGACAGCTTAGGAATGCTGAGGATAGCACATATAACAGGCTGTGACTTCAGTCACTTTTTTGCATCTTGGAATAATCAGCTTCAGGTGTTGCTGCTTTTTTAAATTATCAAAGTGAATTTTCTTGATATGGCCGTTATCCAAAATTACTGTCTTACAGTACACTTCTCATGTTCGCTTTCTGTAGGTTCGTGCTGTGCGTCCTAAAGTTCTTATGAGGCTGTCAAAAACGAAGAAGCACGTTAGCAGAGCCTACGGGGGTTCCATGTGTGCTAAGTGTGTCCGCGACAGGTAGGCTTACAGAAAGCTAACTTCATTCTGCAGGTTACTTTGAGATTTTTACGTATTGCTGTGTTTTCATAATGTGGACCAAAACTTTGAAGATTTTTGTCTGACACTGGTGTAGTAAAACGGAGAGGATAAACATGGGGCACATTAGCAGCCATGTGTGCGATTTTGTCCCGTGGATTCGAGATACTGCATGTGGAGCTGCTTTGTAGAGTTTGTTCTTCATGGTTTCTTACTGCGCTGTTACTTTGGTGCTAAACAGTCTGCTCATTCTGGGTTTTTATATTTTTATATTGAGCCCCCATAGTAAAGATTTTTCTCTTCTGTTCTTTTTTCTTAGGGAAAGATACTAGTGTAAGATCAGTTGAGCTTTTGGCTTCTTTCTGGTGTTTTGGGTTTCAAAGATTAATTGGTTGCATATTAAGCATCTTTATGTGGTTAAGCTTTAAGATGGCCTTTGGGCCTCACTGAATTCAGTTTTATTGTGTAACTGTACATCCTATACTTCCTTGGTAAGTTTGAGGAAAAAATGTGTATTGTAAAGAATGTCATCTCTGTGAATGGTAATTCAAGCAGATCTCTGGAGTCAGCAGTCTAATGCCAGTTTTTTCATCTGTAGTGCAAATCTTGCCAGCTTTTTGGTTGGTTGGTTTTTTTGTTTTTTTGTTTTATTTTTTCTTGTGTGAGTTCTAAGTTAAATCACATTAGGTGCCACTGAAGATGGGTTGTTACAACTGCAGATCCGTAGCATAATTTTTCTGTGTTAAAAGCCAGTTTTCTTCTGAGTGTTTTCCCAAACTGTATGGACTTGGTAGGTCATTTTTAATACACCAGTACGGCTTATTCTTACTCTGCCTAAACCAAAAAACACAGTCACCTCCTTCCCTGTAATTGGCAGGTTTTCTTCTGCATCTGTTTAGGCATCTTTGGTAGGTTTTGTGTACTGTGAAAGTAGCCATAAATACCAAATGCATATGGAATGGCATTTTCAGGTTTTGAGGTAGAGTGTGTGTGGTGTATTTGTGCTTTTAACTCGAAACCATCAAGTAGGCTGTTGATGTGAGAGCACTATCGCATAGATCTGTCTGCATGGTGGCCCTCCATGTCTTCCAGAAATAATAATATTTAGGCATGACCTGACCTGCCAGGGTTTTCCCTGTTTATGCTCAAAGGAGCTTTAATCCTGAGAGAGGAACTGTTGTTGGTTTGGTAACTGGACTCGCATAAAGTTTTCCTGTAATGAAGAGAGCTGGCCATGACTGGTCACACCAATTCTGACTTTTAAGAATATGCTAAATTAGTTTGCCAGTGAGGAGTTTTGCTTTCTGCCTTTGAAGAAGTTAGTGAAGGTAGTAACTTTTCCAGTGTTCAGCCATCAGGTATTACCTTGCTTGCCTACAAGCCACTCACCCTAAATTTGTAGGCATACTAGGCCGTCTTCCCCAGACCGCTACATTCATACAGTGCCACTGTCCCCATCTTTTGACGCTGACAAGAACATCAACAATCTCCCTTCTTGTGTAATTGTGGAACTAACACATACGCAATGAATGTTGGAGACAGCAAAACTAATTGTAACTTTGTCTTATTTTTGTGTTTTCACTTAAGTAGATACGTGTCCTAAAGTTGTTGTTTTTTCTTTCCAGAATCAAAAGAGCTTTTCTTATTGAGGAGCAGAAGATCGTTGTGAAAGTGTTGAAGGCACAAGCACAGAGCCAGAAGTCAAAGTGAATCTATTTGTAGTTTCAGGCCAATAAATGAAAGCTCCACTTTTCATGTGTTCTGTCATTCCATGTGCTAGTCAAAGCTGGTAGGAGCTGTTTCTCACAGCTTGTGTGATGCAGAATTGGGTTTTGGTGCAACAAACCCTGTAAGTTCTGTGCTGCCTGCAGACAGGGAAATCAAGCAGGTGGAAGGAGGTCTGGTTAAACAGGACTCCAGCTCTGTCTCACAATCCTGTAGAGGGATTGGAGTAAGTTTGAGCAATGCAGGGGTTTTTTTCTTCGCAACAGCTGTGTATGAAGTCATCGGAGGACTTTGCTTAGAAGAAAGTTAAGAATCTGAAAAAGAAAAGCAAACAAGAGAAGACTAAGACTAAAGACTGGAAGAGAAATTGTCAGATGAAGAGGAGAGCTAGTATAGGCCTAAGGCAGATTTTTTTTTTTTTTTAATAGTATGTGCTATAGTTACCGTTACGTGAGTCTGGGGCGGGGTGGGGTGGGCGGGGGCCGCGGGGAGTCTTACTTCTCGAAGCCAGTGCTGCATCAACCAGACAGTTGCATACTGCTACATCTGGATCTCCTGGAAGAAAGCTGCAGCTGTTGTATTCTCTTTGTTTGGTACTTCCTGGGTCAGCAGTTGGAGGTGTGATAGAAGTAGAGCTCCAGGGTGCAGCTAGGACCTTTAATGGCTTCCAGAATTAGGTTTTAGAGTAGCGATCTAGGCCTCTGGTATTGAAACCTGAATGAAATTCCTGTTGGTTTATCACTGAGGATGTAATGGTAATGTAAAAAGCAATTGTAGAAAGTGGAAATGGGCTCCTGTGGTGGTGCAGTCCCTGCCCTGGTCCGCTTTACAATCTCGGGAATTCCTGTTAGGCCTTAGCATTTGTGTAATGGGTCGGGCGGCTAAGTGTCCCTTGACTGTACCGGGACCTCGTGCATGGCTAAGGCGGGGAGTGGCACTGACTGTGCAGAGGTGGGGGACAGAAGCAGGATTAATTAGTTACCCCCTGACAGCCTTGGAACCTCCTTTACCTGGATCATGGCTTGTGTGAAATGGTACCAGTGTTACTGGAATCACAGTAATGTGCTGATGACTAAAGCCAATCGTCTCATGAACCTATAAACAGCGGTCCTAAGTGAGGCCCTTTGAGCATCCCTGGACTGCAGCGGGCTGTGACCAGTGTCCCCCTCTGAGGGGGATGCCTCTCAGAACTCGCAAACTCTTCAGTTTGTGAAAATCGGAGGACTGTTGCTGAAAGGTGACAAAAGGACCTGGGCTGATACTCTTTGCTCCTTGAGGCTCAACCCTTCGCCTGTTGAGAAAATGCCAAGACATTTGACATGAGTATTTCACTGAACTCCAGGAGAATTTTTAACAGGTATACTTCTGTTTATATACATATATATCTCTCTTAGTGTCTGTGTGCAGGTGTGTGTGAATTCACTTGGGTATCCGATAGCAAGTATAGTATAAATACTTCCCTTTTGAATCTGTAAGTCACTGTTGTGCTACACGCATAATACTTTTAGACATAAACCACTGACCAAGTCTGGGACTAGGAGTGGATCCAGCTGCACCTAGGCTCCATCAGGAGTTCAGAAAGCAAGAGGGTCTTCTCTGAACTTCCATGACTCAATGGGAGGGTCCCCCCTACCTTTTTACATCTCCAATCTCTCTGCAAATCTTGGAAAATCAATTCTAACTCGATTTTCCTTTGTACGTTTCTCTCTTACCCTTTTGTGTCTTTGGTCT
This sequence comes from Sagittarius serpentarius, assembly GCA_034782735.1. NCBI lineage: Eukaryota > Metazoa > Chordata > Aves > Accipitriformes > Sagittariidae > Sagittarius > Sagittarius serpentarius. The sequence goes on along the minus strand of JAVKLA010000007.1, from coordinate 31,374,024 downwards.
CTGTATAAATAAATCAAGTTAGAATCAAACTAGAATTCCCTTCGTACGTTTCACCCATGTAGTAGAGTGAACCTTGCCATCAAGCTTTGTGAAGTCACACTTTTACAAATTCCTATGAAATAATTTTTTGCTAATACCCTTGACGGTGGTTCTTTAAGCGGTCCAAACCACTCATCTTTGCAACAGCTCGTTTTGCTGCTTTGCTTCAATCTGGTGTATAGAAAGAACTGTAAAAGTGCCTCTAACGCTATCCAGGAGTGCTTTAACACACTCGGGATAATTCTCGCATTACCTGTGGGTGCAGTGATATTCCTCACCCCCACCTTGGAATTTTGGAACTACTCAGTACCTGACAAGAAGCGGGCATCTATTTTTACCGAGAACTATTTCTTCAAAAAGTAGTGAGCTCCACCACCAGAATAAGGACAGAGGAGAAATAATTAGTGAGCATGCAGTTTTACTGGGAGCAGTGAGGATGCCATTTGAAGAGGTTTCTCAGGTCATTTGTGGAGCCTGCTCAGGCGGTGGCTCTGAGGTGTGTGCAGATTCCTCCTCCTGACTGTGCTGTCCGTTCACACCACGCCTAGCTCAGAAGCTTGTCAGGCTGTACAGTCAGCCAAGAAACAGATCACAGAAAACAGTGGATGAGAAGACCTGCCCTTTCGGCAGCAGCGAGCTGGTACTCTGGGTCAACTGCCTGCAAACTCACAGCGGTGCTGTTGGTGCCTCCTGGGTTTGACAACAGGAGGTGGCTGCGGTCCAGGATAACGGACTTAACACCATGCATGGTGAAAGGAGCTGTACCTCCCCAAGAATTTCTTCACGGTGTCCCAGGTCGTTAAAATAATTCCATCAATATTCTCAAAATGGGTAAATGTTACAGCTAACTCATGTAGCTGTAAGTACGAAGCATGCATGTCTCCTCAGCTCAGGTTATGCTAAAACTTGTTTCAAAGGCTGTAGCTAATTAAAGGAGGTATCAAGACTAACATTAGTACCCTGACATTTCTGGGTGCTGTTACTATAGTTAGTTTACCAGGTTAAAATTTTATTCGTTGTTGCCTTACTGTGCTAGTACAAACTTCATTACTTTGGCATGCTGGAAAAGCGGTTTCAATGCAGAAGCAGCGAGTCAGGCAGGTGTGTCTAACCTGCCCCCAAAGTCCTCTTGTTTTACATTAAAAGCTGTGAGGTTAGTTTTCCTTGGGGCTTTTGGAAAGGAGGCAAGATGGAGGGAGAATACTTCTGGAATAATTAGGAGAAGTGTCATAAATATCTGTTGACAGGCAAATCACACAGAGGGAGATTTTTCCAAACAGGAGGGCTAAGACTGAAAACGGTTCATTATAAATGATGTGATTGCACTGAAAGACGACTGAGTTATGAGTTAGGAGAAGTGGTATCACCACTGTAGGCAGAAATAAAAGCAGTCATTAGGCAAAGTGTCAGTGAAATGGTAATAAGACCATTAAGGTTTTTTTTTTTAAACACTTTTTCTCCGAGCAGATGGCTGCAGCGTAGGTATGGGGGCAGTCATTTGGGGCACGACACCCCTCAGGGCCGCCGGTGCCCTCTGTGCTGTGGGTGATAGGCTGGGTGGCTCAGTGAGGCAGGGTGCGTTCACCTGGAGCGTGTGCTTTTAAACACAGTCCTGTAACCTGGAGCGAGGGGTTGGTATTGAGATGGTTTTTACTGCCTCTCTCTGGATAAATTATATCTGTGGAAAGGCATCAGTCATGGGTGTTTGGGGTTTGGGTTGTTTTGGTTTTGTTTTGTTTTTTTTAATGGACCTGTTACTTCTCTTCAGCTCTAGCGCTCTGATTCAGTCCCTGGCTGCCAGGTGACTCTTCTGAAGGAAACGCTTCCCATGCTGTCAGAAGACTCAACCTCGGCTCAGATAAAGGTACGGAGAAGACAGAACTGCTCTGAGAAGGGCTCTCCCCTGCCCCTGTTCATGAAGCAAGAGGAACCAGGCGAGTTTCCACTCAAAACGGGGAATTTTTCTCCCTGATGTGTTGCCTGGGTGCTTCTCTCCATACCGAGCCTCAGCCGAGCTGAGAGGAGAGAGGCAGGTCCGCCCTGCTGCCGGCCTGGGCCAACGAGGAGTTCGCACACTTAGAGGAGCGTGTAAGACGGCCTGTACACACGCAGGTGCCCCGCTTGCTCTCGGCAGATGCCGGTTTGATGCACCTTTTCCTCGCCCCGGTCTCCGCAGGCAGCTGTCAGGGCTCTCCTCCGGCTGCGGGCCAGGACGGACACCGCAACCCGCGGTGCAAGCGAGGGGCATCCCGGTCCCGCTCCCCTGCGAAGCCAGGGGCCCGGGTGAGGCCGACTCGGGATCTTCCTCTTTCCCGCCGGCCTGTGTCTCCCCAGCCCGGCTGTGCGAGCTCACCCGCCGGGCGTGGCTCTTCCTTCCACCCCGCCAGGGACCGGCCGCAGCGCTGCCGCCCCTTGGCGGCGGCTGCGGGGCCGCTGTTGCGCTTGCCCGTAGGAAATATTCCATAAGCGAGGCTGGTGGCGAGCCCCTATGTATCCATAGGCGCACACGCGTGTCCGCGGCGCGGCGGGAGCCGGCGGGGGCGGCCACGTGGCTGCTCAGCCCGGGGGCGGGGCCCGCGCCCCGGCCCCGCCCCCGCCCCAAGCGCCTCGCCGTTACCCAGCACCGACACGTCAGCGCTGCTGGGTCTTGGCAGGTGAGTAAGATAGACAGAGCCTCCGGCGGCGGGCGGTCTGCGTTTCCAGGTGTTTTTTCGCAGAAAAAAACTTCTCTGCTTTACCTTTATAATTCCGCCTTGGCATACTTTTGGGTCATTGGTTTAGATTGGCGCTTTTTTTTTTTTTAATCTGCTACTTTACCTCTGTCAGGACACAACAGCCAATTTCCGCTTCCGCCTTCGTGTCCGGTCGCGGAGGGCGGTGGCGGCGGGGGGGACCAGTGAGCAGCGGCTCTCCGTTGGGCCGCGCCGCCGCCGCCGCCATGGAGACGCTGTACCGCCTGCCCTTCGCCGTGCTCGAGTGCCCCAACATCAAGCTGAAGCGGCCGAGCTGGGTGCACATGCCCTCGGCCATGACCGTTTACGCGCTGGTGGTGGTGTCCTACTTCCTCATTACCGGAGGTGAGGCCGGGGCCGGTTGGGCGGGAGACCCCCGCTTACGGAGTAGCTCTTCCTCTGTGGGGCGGGCTGCTACGACCCCTTGTCCGGCTCCAAACGGGTCGTCAGACAGGAACCTCGGTCGACTCCGAGCGTCCGTGCGGCGTTAGGGTGGTTCTCGCTGTTTGCTGCTATGCGTCAGCGGTGGTGCTTGCTTTTCTCCCCGCAGGGATTATCTACGACGTGATTGTGGAACCTCCGAGCGTGGGGTCGATGACAGACGAGCACGGGCATCAGAGGCCGGTGGCCTTCTTGGCGTACAGGTAGGAGGGTAGGAGCAGGGCTCTGCCCCCGCAAGCAAAGTACTGCAAATGCCTAAGCACTAGTGAATAAACCCGTCTTGCAGAGCTGTGCATCTAGTTTATTTCGAGCTGTCTGCGCAAGACAGGATCTGTTCTAGATCAGTCTTTGGTTTGCAGATTTATTTTCTTTTTAAAAAGCAGTGTTGAAGTCAGCGGAAATAGAAAAACTCAGTCCTTCTAAAACTTTTAAAAATGAAAAATCTGGTAAGAAAAAGGTTTTGAGCTGGCAGTACTTGCTCTTTCTTCCAAACCCTTGCTATTAAAGTTGAGTTTTACAGTGGATGCAGACACATTTGATCATACTTCATAGCAGCATAGATAATGTTTGTGAAACTTTTGGTTCTGGCCCTTCAAACTCTAGTGTGATTGGGACTCTTGTGTCTGAGTGTGGGGAGCATAGTTACAAATGTTAACAACAGTGGCCTCTTTGAGCTTTTTGCTTCTACTGCTGAAAATAAGCTAGAGACTGCTTAATAATGAGTTGGTCTGAAGAGGGTTAAATTGACGTTTGTAACTGTGTTTTTTATGTGTGTGGAAACAAATAATGGTTTTTGTTAAATACCAGAAAAGTTCTTTGAATCTGTGAGTTCTGTGACATGACTCACATACAGATTTTGACTTGGACTAGGTATATAGTATATATCAGACTGGCTTGGATTGTTGCCATGTAGACAAATCAGGCTATTGCAGGATGTTGATAGCACTTTAGCACAAGTCAGTGACAACAACATGAAAGAAGACAAAATTGTTTGTTTTCAGGGTATGAGACAATAATGATAATCTTCATTTCTGTATTAGCATCCATAGTGGTTTCATCCATGCCAATTTTATGAGGTTGCTAGTCTTGCTAATTACAAGGATAGGAAAAAGGTTCAGTGACTGTGGGAAGTAGGTGAGTCATGATCCAGGTGCAGTATTCTTTCTGCTTCTCAGCTTCCCCTCCCTCCATCTGAGCTTTGTAAGAAGGAAGTCCGGCCGTGTGGACTGATAGAGAGCCGTGGCACTTTCAGGCTGGGTCCCCACAATTGCTATGTGCAGGCTCAGCGAGCTGGTAGCAGAACGTACTGCAGGCATTTGCAAACTGTGGTTTTGCTGTGTGCCGGAACCAGTAGGTATGCTTCATGCACTGACATAGTGCTTTGAGCGGGATTTGTACCAAGATGAGGATTCAGGCACTGCTGCCTAAATGCTGGGATGGAAATAAGACTTGGAAAAGCTCAGTGGCCCAGGGCTCGTGGTTCCATGCCTCGAGTCATCTGTGAAACCAGGTGCTACTTTGGACCAGGTGTTTCTGAAAACTGATGAGCTTGCATGGTAGCCATTAGTATACAGTATTATGCATAAAACCACTAGTATGCTTGACTGGTCACCTTGCAGACTATTAGTCCCAGAGATAAATTGCATATTGAAGCCTTGATGTAATTGCATAACGTCAGTTTCCATACCTACTTTTTGTTAAAAAGTCAGCCATCGAAGCTAATCATCCTGTTGTATTTGTACAGCTAAAGCAGGTTGAATAGATGGGGTTTGAAATATAAATAGTTTCTTTAAAACTAATCTTTTACTGACTGACTCTTCTTCCCTTCCCCCCTCTTCTTTTTTTTCAGAGTAAATGGGCAATATATTATGGAAGGGCTTGCATCCAGCTTCCTCTTCACAATGGGTGGCTTAGGATTCATAATTCTGGATCGATCCAATGCACCAAATATCCCCAAGCTGAATAGGTTTCTTTTGCTCTTTATTGGATTTGTCAGCGTGCTTTTAAGCTTCTTCATGGCCAGAGTTTTCATGAGGATGAAATTACCGTAAGTGATTTAATACTCTTTCAGCTTTTCTTGTCTTTTGTGGCTCATGTGTGCCTATGTTAAAATTAAGAGTAACAGAAAATACAGTGAGGTATGCTGAAGACCTGCAGCTTGGCTATAAGTTGCTTTTTCAGCGCTTTTTTGGAACAAGCTACCTTGAATGAGGTGGGATGCTTTTGGGGCCAGCTACTGTAAGATTGTGCTGTGGTTAAAAAAAAGTGACAGTTCCTGGTATGTCAGGAGATGTGATTAGTGAGTCTGACTTACACTGAATTTTAAGGTAGACTGAGCATGTACTGCTCAGGTAAAAGTAATTACAAGGTAGGGCTTTGAGGAAAAAGCAAGTGTCAAAGAACTTGAAGAAGGGCAAATGAGTTCTTTATAGTGACAGTGTACATGAGAAATCATAACTAGAAGAACTGATGGCAGCAGTAACGAGTGTTCAGAAATGTCTGAAGCAGTCCTAAAGTAAAGATGATGTCTCAGGTTTTTTTGTTGCTGGAAAACTGAACATAACATTGAAGCATACAATATATGTCACATTTTAATACATCTATATTCACAGATCAAAAAGTAGGAAAGATCTGGAGCTTTCAGGCTATGCAAAGTGAAAATGCAGGGTTTTCAATTTCCACCCCTCCCCACCCTTTATTTCTCAGTCCATCGATTTCATTTAGAATAGCTGAAACCCGGTGTTTGGATGTACTAATTGCTAATTTTTGGAGTAGCTCCACGAGATGTTGACTTAACAATGATGGTCATTCCTTCTTAAATATATTTTTTAACCTCTGCAGCGTATTAAGAATTTTGTTTCGTAACAGGGAAGTGATGGGTTCCTTGGCAGCAGGTAGTTGGATAGGGACCTGCTCTATATTTTCTTGCTTCATTGATACTATATACTTTCTTGTTTCATTGAGTACACATGTGTCTTAACAGTTCTTTTTCTTAAACTCATTAAAGAAACAGGGCTTCAGAGAAATGGAAGAGAAAGAGACCAGAGTTGTGTTGAGTGCCAGAAAATGTCGGGTTACACTGAGTATCTTAACACTGGTAGTTTGTGTAAAGGGTACAAATAAAGAACCTTTCATAGGGTGTAAGCTGGGCTTCAAAAAGTCCAAACAATTGCTGAAGCTGGACTGAGAACAGGCTAATCTGAACAGGCTAATCTGTTTGCAGTGCTCATTGAAGAAAATCAATTGAGGAAGCAGTGTGTAGTTAAGCTGGCCAGTTTGTACCTTGGACAGGATTTATTATTTTAAATAGCCTTGATCAGCAGAGTTTTTGGCAGTCAGAAGTTTTTGTTTTAAGACCATGTCTCTTGACTTTTGAGGAGGGCTGCCTATGTTTGCTAACTTTTCTTCTAACTTAAATTTTTTCTGTAGGGGCTACTTGATGGGTTAGTACCTCATGTGATGTGTGAAAGCCTGAGCTGAATTTATTCCTCTTCATGAAGTGTTTAAGAAGAAGCAGCAAGAAACAAATTCCATAGTCACCATCAACAGGAAGGAGACCTGGCTATGAGAAACAACTAGGGCAAGAGTGCTTTCTCTGCAAACAAACTCTCACTACCAATGGCTGATTTGTAGTTTTGAAGCAAGTTTTATCATTTCTGTTTTAGAGCTTTTGAAAAGAGCAAGTTGCCTAGCTGGGTTTTTCTTTTATATCCCAACTCAGTATGAAATAGAGAATTTAGCTTTAGCTCTACCTGAAATGAGTATTAGCCATTGGCTTGACAGTCCTTTGTTGCAGGTCTGTCCCCTCTTCCCTGTGTGGGACAATTGTATGTGTGAATCAGAGAAGAAACACCTGAAACATTTCTTCCCAAGTTACAATTAAAAAAATTAGTAACTTTGGATGCTTTATAGTCAAAATACAATGTGTCTGAGATGATTTCAAAGGCACCTTTTGCCTTGATATTAATGGCTCTCTGTGAGCAAATCCAGACATGCACTGGGAAAGGCAAACTGTATGAATGTGCATTTCTTTTTGAAAAAGTGTACGAAAGGAGCCAAATAAAACTTATTTTCTACAAAATTATTTGAATTCTGTGCAGTCTCTGAAGTTTTCTTGTGTGCATGGCCAGGCTTGAGATGCCATACCATACCATAACCACATAATTTCAGCTTTATGTTTCACTATTGGATAATGATTTTTTTTTTTTTTTTTTAATATCAGGGACAAGAAACCTCGTATTTTCTATGAACTTGTACTGTATCCAAACAACCTACCCTTATCAATAGCCTGAAGCGTCTCCTTTTTTGTGTGAGAAGCGAGGCTCCAACTTATTTTGTGTTCATTTTAAAAAATTGGATGTTACTATCACATTTCATTGAAATAATGTATTGCATTCTGGGGGAAGGAAAGATCCCTCTAAATCTCCATAAATGTCTTTTTTGCAAGCCATATGTGTTTGAAGCACTATTTTCATCTGCATAATAATTGTCAGTGATAAATGTTTATTTCCATAATCGTGTAGTAAGTATTACTGTTCACATACTTAATCAGACTTCTGAGCTAGCTGTTAATCATCTGCCCTCAGGATATGTCACTTCCACTCCCTCATTGCTACATACAACGTGACTCCTGCATTTGGTCATCTTACATGTTATTATGATTTACGATAGCTTAAGCTGCTTTATGAGGCTCGTATAACTGCGAAGCTTCCAGTCTTCTTGAAACAATTATCTTTTGGTCACTCTGGTTTTGGTGAGACATATGCTTACCTTCAAGGAGGAGTATTGATACTACGTAAGTGAATAACGGGATACATAAATCAACATTTTAATACATCTGAGAGGGAAGTCAAACCAGAAAGTCACTTCACTGAATACAATCAAGATTCCTCTGGGTCAGTACTTGTCCCACTGCAGTTCAGCTTCAGCCTCGCAAGTTTGCAGCTGATTCTAAATGAGCGTGCTCTTAAACAGTGGTTTTAATGGCATAATTGGAAGCCTGTGGTCTATGAAGTGCATTTGATTACAATTGCATGCTAGGTGACATAACTTGGAACAAATAAAGCGGACTTATAATTGCAAGGTAGAATATAGTTTTATGAGAGTAAAACTAAGATGATGACTACAACAAACAAGGTTGAATTATCCCTTACGTTGCTTTGGTCACAGGCTACAAACTAGATCTGGTATGATACTCTGCCAAAGTGTGAGGCGCAGAGAGAACCAGGAAAATGAATGCAGAGCAGAAGACAGACCACCCAGAAACGAGGAGTGTGCTAGGTAGGAAGATGTCAGGATGCACAACGGGAGGTTGCTTCATTTTGGATGTGGGCTGGAGGCTTCTTGGTCGCCTAAGAAAAGATTTCTACTGAGCACGGTCAAATAAACTGCAAAGAAGAGGTATTGCTATGTGTAATAGGAATCCCATTTTCAGTTAAAGAAAGGCTGGTGTTTTCTGTAAATGTCTGCTGTTCTTTATAGCTAACAGCAGGTGGCCTCTACTGTAGGGGTTTAGGATAGTAAGAGGAATATTTTGGTGACTGAAAGAAAACTTCCTGTAACTAGTGACAATATCCATCTGTGTTTGGTGCTCATACCTTCTAGGGTGAACTGAACTAGATTGTAGGGTGGGAAATTAAAAACAAAATTGAAACCCTGTGATAAAGGTAAAGCAGAGCTTATAGCAACACATCTTTCCATGATTAAAAACAGAAGTTTGGCCTACTTCCAAATACAACAAAAAGAGTCAGGCTGAAGTGTAGACATCTTGATTTTCTAGCTCTCTTGCTGGAGAAAATACTGAATCCATGGCTCCTCTTGTAGACTTCAGTATAATCTCTGAGTGATGATGCCTAGTCAGTATAGTCAGAAAGAGATACATAACCTGTGGAGCTTTTGAAAGTTAGTATATATATATACATATGAACCCTTAACAATCCAAGTGAGCTTATATTTAATTGAGTTAAGCTGAAAAATACCTCTAGATAAAAAAGACCAGACATTCTGGTTTCCTTTTTTTTCCCCCAATACTTTTTCCAGACTTTTGCAAATTGTGGAACAGTAACATAGAATCATTTAGGTTAGAAAAGACCATTAAGATAATTGAGTCCAACCATAAACCTAACACTGCCAAGTCCACCGCTAAACCATGTCCCGAAGTGCCACATCTACGCATCTTTTAAATACCTCCAGGGGTGGTGACTCAACCACTTCCCTGGGCAGCCTGTTCTAGTGCTTGATAACCCGTTCAGTGAAGAAAT
>JAVKLA010000007.1:31343240-31362826 GCA_034782735.1 Sagittarius serpentarius | reverse complement strand
GGTTTCCTTCTTGAAGAACGTCCAGTCTTTCTGGACTCCTTTGCCCTTCAGAACTGCCTCCCAAGCGACTCCGTCACCTGAACAGGCCAAAGTCTGCCCCCCGGCAGTCCAGGGTGGCAGTTCTGCTGAGCCCCTCCTCACTTCTCCGACGATCAAGACATGTTTGGAAGATCTGTGCCACTGAAACAATTTTTGGAGGGAGGAGGACATTTCAGCCATTTTGAGGAGATACTGATAAATACTCTTGCTGGTAAAGATAAGCAAGGCATTTTTTGTAAATCCAAATACCAACTTTTTAAAGATATGTAATTGTTAACTAAAAAGTTTTTGGTAAACTAAAAAGTTTACTGGTATGAAGTAGTCCACACTGCTGCCTGAAATAAAACTGACACCTTAGACTGATGCAGAGTATTTTTAAGCACCGCCATTAGACTTTCTTACTAATTTACAGCATTCTAATTCTAAATATATTGGGCTTAATGGAATTTTGCTTAGGAGGCTGAAAGTGCTTCAGTTAACTATGTGCTAAGCTGGATACTTGTTCACAAAATACTGCTTGATATGGTTACTATAATCTACCTATTTCCAGTTCCAGTTATGTATATTATATGCATAAATATATGTTCTTAATATATGAATTAGGAAGCACTAGATATTAGACTTCTTAAGAGCTGCAGTCTTAGAAACTGAGACAATTCTAAATTTATTCTGCTGCTGCCAATACAGGGAGCCAGCGTGGGTATGGGGAAGACAGCAATTCTCATTTATTTTCCTGACACACATGGAAATGCTGCATACAATGGAAACTGTTTTCCTACAGCATAGCAATGTCTGTGACAATGTAAGTGGTATTGCATGTTTGTGAATGTGATGAGTGTATTTTTCCTTTGGCGTTACAGTTTTCCTCGCAAAAAGGGTTGCAGCAATAGCTCTGGCCTATTTTTAGAATTTCTAATTGCTGCTTCTCAACTTTGCAGTTACTTTAGAGTATTTTTCTTCCAGAACATGGTTAAAGAGGGTTGAAACCATTACAAGAAAGGAATTGAAGCGACTGAAAGAATCTCAGAAGGAGAACATTTTGTAATGCTCTGCAGTCACATTGAGGCCTTTCAGCTATACTGGTGACTGGAGAAATCTGGAGAAATCTGAATTTCAGTAACAGCAAAAAATGCAATTAATGCATCAAACTCTTCTGAAAGGGTAGTGTTTCATGGGAAGCGGCTACTAGGAATATGAGAGTTTCTAGGTAATTTGCTTTCTTTGGTAAGAACTAATTATGCTGGTGTCCTTTTTGTTTGACATCATATTGGTCAGCTAAGAACTGGACTGAGACCACGAGCTCGTTTTAAAGCAACAGCTGTGGCACTATAACAGGAGTGAAGCATGTCTGACTTGCACTACGTTTTAATTGGTGATATAGATGCGAGGCACTGCATCCTGATATCTAGTATCTTGAATCTATAAGGCAACTTGCCGAGCTCCTGTTTAATGATGTATGTTTAGTTACTAATGTTTTTTGGGTATAAGATGGAGTTTCATTTCATCACGTAACTATCACGTGTGGGTTCTGTAACTGTCAAAGCTCTTAGTGTTCTACCTGCAGGCTGCAAGAAACAGTATTTTGCTGTGAGTAAATCAGATCAATATGGTATCATCCACTGCCTTATGCATGTGAAAGACTGACAGTTGTAATTTCGTTCTTTTTTTTGTATCGGTTTTCACTGTTGAGGTGGAGAGTGGTATCCCTTTATTGTCAGTGGTAATTATACGCTCTTAGCTGGAAACAGGGAAAGAAAAATTTTGAAAGGACTCAGACTGGTTGTGTTATTCTACAGTAGTGAAAGTTAAATTTTTTCTGTCTTAATAGACAGGCTGAAACAAAGAACTTTTACCTATTCCTGACAGCTCCTGGATGATAGCTAATGTGTTCACTATATTCAACCTTCCAGTACCTCATCTGTCTTTAAATGTGGATGGAGAGTATGAGGGATGAGGAATAATAAAAAAATAAGCTTAACTTCAGTCTGAAGAAAAAGTTCTGGGGGGCGGGGGAAGAATCTTAAGCACCTGGAAGAAAATGGCAAAAAGGTGAGTAGCCAACTTGGATTTTTAAAGAATAAGTCATATGAAGAAAAAGCCATACATGCAAGTTATGGGCCCCATGGATAGAAGAAAAGCAGATGTTTAGGCTGTAGCTTTTGATACTGTCTTGCATGTTACGGAAACTTGGCTTAGCCGAAACAACTATAAGCTGGATGCCAAAGTACTTTGAAAACCATTTTCAGAGAGTGCTTACTGCTTAGCTGATGTCCTTTTATCAAAGTGGAAAGTTATTTTATTTTTGAGGTCTGTCCTGTGGCTAGTTTTTTTTCAACACCCAGTGACCTGGATCGAGTAGGGAGTACTTGCTAGATTAGCAGAAATCATAAAACTCAGAGTCTGCTGGGAGGGCAGAATATTAGTATGCATAGTGATCTTAACAAATCAAAAAGAGTGCCCTAAAAAAAGTAGGCTGTTTTATTCTTTCTAGGAACAAGTGCAAAATACCAATGGTACTCAAGCAAAATAACGGACAAAATGTAGGATTTCTCAGAGTAAGTCCTTGGGTTCTGCTGCACCACAAGCTGAAAAGGAGTGTTTGCCTTTTGTGCAGCAGTACAACATCACACCGAGATATTTGCAAAACTTTTAACTACAAAGTATATGAGGCATAAAAGTAAGTGTGAAAAGGAAAGGAGTTATTTTGTTTCCGCGTCAGTAGTAGATAGAGCTTAAATAGCAGCAAGGAAGAGTTGGGATAATACTAGAAAAATATTTTTGAGGGTAAAACAGTTGACTACTGGACTAGATGGTCTATGGTGGTGATGGAATTTCTGCTGTTCACAGCTTTAAGACCAGGTTAGGCTAATGCCTGTTAAAATCTGTAGACACATCTGGCCTTGTTTTGGGGCAAGCGATTGGCTTCTTGAGGTGTCTTCCAGCAGCTGCCCATCTTTATTACACCATGGATGAGAACAAAACTTTTGACCTTCCAAACACTGATGCTCTCTGTCTTTAAAAACAGTTATGGAAAGGTCTTTGTAAATAACTGAATCTATCCTTTAAAAATATTCCTGAGGTGCAGTGGTAGGACAGAATCCTGCTGGCCTTGGTTCAGTCTGAAAAAATCAAGTAGTTATACGACTTAGACATGATAGCAGAAAGTAGCTCCATTAATTGCCTACTGCCAGAACAGAAAAAGAGTTAGCTGCTGGGGTAAGTAAAATAGAAACGTATGGATGAATGTTTAAGGCCTTTTCCTTTTCTAATTTCCATGTTAGTCTTTCACCTGAAATGTGTTACAATTAGGCGGCTGTCAGTATAGCTGCCGTATCGGAACAGGATGATGAAGGGGTGGAGAGAGCCTGTGACATTTCTAGGAAGTGTTTTGCTGATGGAGCTTTCTCTCTGTTTCTGCCTTGTCTGAGCTGGAGCAGCAGTAAGACACTAATACACTTTTCAATTACACGGGCTTCTCAGATCCCTCCTTTCAGGAACTGTGCTTCACTGACCCATGGAACTTAACTTCTATCTGTGTTTTACCCAAGCGTGTCTGCCTCTCTCTGCTACAGTTGGTTGCTAAACCAGCTCTGAACTACTGTGTTTCATCTCCTTTTGCTGGTCTGCTGCTGGCCTGAGCTCTTTTCGAGGGATTTATACTGTTGTCTTTTAGCAACTGCCATCCCTCGTTTCTTTGCTGTCATTCTAGACTTCCGAGTTTCAGGACACCACTGCTGGTTTTGATTGCTCTCTTTCTAACTTGTGGTATTTCTGCCTTCAAAGGCTATTATTTATCAGTCTCCTCAGCTATTCCACTTCCTTATTCCTCCTTTTCTGGTACTTTCTCTTTTATCACACCGAAATCCATCACTTAGTCCCACCAGCCACTTGGCTATCCATCAGCCTTGCTCCTCTTGGCTTTCCTAGCTCCGTTCCTTCTACTCTCACTACAGGTCCTTTAATTTTCCCTGCTGACCACTGTCTGAGCTACTTCACCCTGCAGTGACTCCACACTTCATTAGCTCCTGCTATCTGTGGCAAAGCTCAACCTCCTGGCTTCTCTCACCCTTTCAGCCTCTCTCATCCTCTGGTTGTTCCTTTGACTGTTCCAGTTTTCTCTTAGCTGTCTCATATCTTTGTCTTTATTGTTCTACACTCCCCACCATCTGTTGTGCTGCTGCCTGCATGACTCATCCTGAAAACAATAAAAATCCTACTGCATCCCCAAGCATTACACTAGGGGTCCAAAGAAGGCACTCCTGTGTCCAAAATCGACATCAACAGCAGTCAAGCCAAGATCCTCATGGAATTCAGGTACGTAATTTTTGTTTAAATCAATAGAAGTTAACTGCCAAATACATCTGAGAATCCTGCCAAAGTTTCATCACAGCTCTTAAGAAAAGGAGGCAATTGTTTCCTGGGGCTGGATTTAAAAACACCTCTGCAGGGATAACCTGAAAGTTCTTAAGTTTCTTAGCGAGTAACTCTTTTTTTTTTCTGCACATACAATTACTGAGTGTTTTATGAGCATAGACAACATATGGTCTGTACACAATGGAACAAACTAAGAAAAATCTGTCACAAATACCAAGATTCATATACACAGTAGACAAGGCAATAAATATGAAAGCTCATAAAACCAGGGAAATGGAATGCTCTGACAGACCTTTTTTTAAAGGTACACAAGGCACACAATGCTTAAACCCACTGCTACTTAACACAATGATTAACAAAGTAGACTTAAATCACCATTTGGTTTCATAGCCTAACCAGGGATAATTTTAGATGTATGAGGAAGTTTCTTCCCTCTAATGTTTTAAAAAGCAGTAGAAACACATAGTGACCTTAAATATTTTCTTGTCTCATCTAAAACCTGGATAAACCCAGGCTATACTTCACTGAAATCAATGGAGATAGCCCGGTGCAAAGAGGGCAATCAGGCTTGTAATATTTTGTGTGTGTGTAAGAGCTGTGTTTAACGGAAACTTGTTCACTAGACTGTGACTAACAAGCCTCATTTTACCTACTTTGGATGGTCAGTACAAAATATTGCCTTTGTGCAGCTACATTTGGAAAATAAATGTCTTTTACTTAAACACTGTAAATAATACCTGAAGCTGACTAAAGGAATTCTTTCTACCATTAGTTCCAGCATCGTCATTAGCTACTATTAATCCTTTTCAGCCTTGACACCTTTTAGTTTTATGTATCTGCAGTTTCAATCGTCTGTTAAGCCCTTGATTCACCACTGGATGGCAGTCACTGCAACGCTATCCACTCTGGGAAGGAAAGTCTGGCTTTAAAAGTAGCGTACTGAAATCTCATGCTGCCTTCTACATGAATGTGTGCATGAAATATTACAGTGGTGAGTATATTTGGATGCATTTTTCTTGTTACTAAAGTATAAGTATGTGCAAGACTTTTCTGTAGATTTCTTTCACTTAAATTCATTTTCCAACTGAAACTTCAGGGCTTAAAAGCATACAAGAGGATAACAACTTGCACTTCTACGGCACCATCCTGTCAAAAATTTCAAAACACTTTATACAGATTAGGTCAATTAAGAAGTCAGTGTGTATGTGTGTGTATATATATAATATATATAATATATATGCTGACTTTATACATAGCTCATAAAAGGGAAAAAAATCTGGAGTATTACAAAGTTGTATGAATTACTCAAAATTGCAGTGTTTACGTAGAGAAGTAAAAAAATAAAGCCTCAGTCTTTTGACTGAACATCCACTGTATGTCTGATGGTGGTGAAGGAATTAAATGGCTAAAAGGAACTGACTATTTAAATGGTTAAAATACAGTAAGTGTAGGGATAAGAACTCTGTAGTATCGAAATTGTGACTGATGTCCATAAATTAGAATTAAAAGCCAGAACATAGATTGCAGAGGTAAAGAAAGCCATGTGGACTTCACCAGGATTTCTCTGTGTATGGTTATAAAGTAGGGTGAGTTTACTACTGCAAGGTTTTAGAAAAGTTCCTGCCAAAACCTGGACCTCTCCCTGCTGGCATCTGTCTTGAACTATAATGTGAGAAAGTGTTGATACAGCCCCCATAAAATACTGCTATCTATAAGGTGCATTTACCTAAGTTAGTAGGGATTTCACCCTCGTGTATTTTAAGGCAGTGAGAGTCTCTTGTTTTGCTTGGATAGAAATTTAAATGACAGCTTATTACAAATAAGTCCTGTAGATGTCTCTTCAACAGTGAAAGGAAATAAATGAAAATAGGAGGAAGAATGTGTGCATCAGTGCCTGCAGAAGAGACCCCTTTCAATACCCTTTACAGATGCCTGAATCTGAGAATTTCAAAGCATTAACATCTGTCACACAGATGGCTGGTTTTATGCCCCTTTTACAGATGGGATGTTGAGACAGTGAAGTGGCTAGCTTAAAGTTATGTAGCAGCTTAATAGCAGAGCTAGGAATAAAATTTAGATCTGATTGTCAGTTCTTCATCCTACCAACAGCATTAGGCACTGTCGGTTCAGCAGCAAGCATTCACTATTTACAGTAATTTTTTTTATTCTAGATATTTTCAGGGTGGCAATGATTTTTAAAATGCTTTTGTCAAAGGCCACTTTCTACAGAAAAAAAACCAATTTTGCAGCAGCATTTTACTGAAACTTTAAGCACAGTACTTCCCCTCCTGCTTACTAGTTTGTTGGCAAGCTCTGTCTCTTCCATTTCTTGAGATGTAGACTGTTTCACTGGAAGATAATTCCTGGTGTCTCCTTCACCCTCCTTTGCATCTTATATGTTACTGAAATGGTTATTTCCACCTCTCTTCAGTTAGTCCATTGTGCTAAACTTTGTCCCTTGATAAATTTTCAAAGGACCACTGTCATATTTCCACTTCTGTTAGCCCTTTTGCTTGTGCCCCATAAACTTCTGCTGAAATATCACACTATTCTTTTCCAAGCACACCCTCTTTTAAAACTGCCTCTGATCCTGTAGTACCTCCAAAATTAGAGGACCAGAGTTCAGCTCCGGCACTGAGACCAGCCCAGTGGTGCCTCTCCATCTCCTCCTGCTGCCCACTGTTTGCAGCCATCTACTCTGTCTCGTCCAAAGGTAATTTGTAAGCTCCTTGGGGCAAGGGCAGCCTCTGTTTCCACCACACCTCATCCACGTAAAGGACTCCTCAGCTCTTTGGTTACATCCATAGTAGATTTTGCATTAATTAAATTTTATCACAAGAAACCTTACCACCAAATTCCTGACCAACTGTACTGTTTATCTGTGTCAGACTGAGGTTTCAGATTACTTTCTTTCTAAAGCTCTCTTTGCAACTCTTCCACGGTTTTCCACATCAGGCTTTCCATTCCTTTCCCTCCACCCTCCTCCCCAGCTTTCTGCTCAAAGAGAAGTGCTGGTGCCCTCATTAGCGTGGCCCACTTCTTTGCATTTCCAAGGCCTTTATTCAACGCTCCGGCCAGCCAGCGACTTTCTCCCTGTTTGTTCTGAGCTTTTCTCTGCTGGGAGCGTGCCTCGACACACCCTCCGCTCCTGCCCAATCCCTTCCCATGCTGACACAATCTGTCTTTTGGTCTGCTGCCTGTCCCGAGATAACCTCACTCACTGTCCCCACACGGTCACATCCTCTCACTCAGGAAGTTTTCTCCTCAGCTGGACAGTCTTTGTTGGGCAGACTACTGTAATAGCACACAGACCACGGGTAGATAATCTGAGAGACAGAGCACGTTACTTTTTTTTTGTACTTTCTGCTGACACCACAGGCAGGGGCAAGTTCTGCATAGAGCAAGGCAAACGGCCCCATGGCAATGAAGTTACAGCAGCTCCGGTGCAGTTGGACACATATGCTAATCCTTTCTGAGTCTCTCTCCCGTCAGAAATGGTGAGGATAAGGAAAAATTGCAGGAATTTAATGATTTAGTACTTAACTGCAGGGGAGGCAGGATGTTCAGTTATTGTTGATGATTCTTTCACTTCCTAGGCTGAGGAAAATATCCCTAAAGAAAAAATGTCCCACAGGGTTAGAAAGACCAGTTGTTCAGTAAGGATGAATTTGGAGTACAGTCCAAAGCTTTGTTCCTGACTGAGATACAAGCTGCTTTACGGTGTGAACGCACGTGAGTCCAGGGTTTTGGTTTGGCCCACTGTACAGGCAGCCATGGCCCAGCTGTGACAGGCACCCAGAAATGTAGCACATTTGCCCATGGTTTGGAGATGTTGTTTAAGGCTTTCCTGTTGTACAGAGGTGCACACAGTGGGACCATATTTGTGCTCTGAAATTCAGGTGGTGATCTATGAGTTGCTATGTTGCCCTAATAAATTCAGAACAAATTATATCTGCCTGAAAAGTCTCCTGTATTCTCTTGTGTTCATTTATGAAACGGAATTGCACGTAGATGAAGTATTAGTGGACTAAAGGAGGGGTTGCTCTAACTCATGCCTGCTTAGCTATAATGTAACATGGTTGTAAAACATTTTATTAAAGGCTTTTCATAACTGAGACTCTCTTGCCTTGTACGTGTTTACCTGCCTTGTAGTGGGGGCTTGGAAAAGACTTACTACAGGCAGCTTTGTGCTACGTCTTCACTGAAGGAAAAGTCCTAAGGAGCACACTGTGGGTTCACATACAAGCTTTAAGGCAGCTCCATGCTAATTGCCCTCCACATAACCTCTGACAGTAGTGGCCTTTGATGATTCCCATTTCAGTTTTGTATTTTCTTGTTGATTACAGAGTATACTTTTTGAAGTTCCTATTATTAAAAATATATAGTCAATGCTTGTTCTGTGGTAATGCTTAGGGGAGGAAACTCACACTGGGTTTCATTGCGTTGGCTATGCAAACCCACGGATGGCATTGCTGAGCTCACAGTAGGTTGGGTAGGGAGGGAAGGGAGTAGGGATTAGGGAGCTCTTCCCCCAGCGATACTGCCTGCTCCACCCCTCCAACCTGAAGTCTCAAGTGGACTTGCATACACAGTGGAATATGAAACTTTCTGGTTGCTGCCAGAAGGTTGCTTCTGACACATTTCAGGGAGTCGCTTGCACCATACGTTTGACATATTTTCTTATTACCTTCAGAAATATTTGCCAAGTTCAATTCTTACCTGTTTTTGCAGTCTGGGAGGAGCTCTCCTTTGCTGATTTTCTCCCGGTGCCTCACTGCTCTGCATTTTACTTAGATATATTACCCTCTAGGGACCTGTGGAAAAATTCCCTGGTGGGAATTGCTTCTGGGTGGACTGTTGATATTTACGTCTGTGAAGCCGGACGCTTTGTACCCTGTGAACACAGACTTCTTTTGAAGCCAGGCAGTCTGAGAAATATAATTGCACTACACTTATTTGATGACTACAAGGATACATGGGTTTGACTTTTCTTATTAATACAGTACTTTTTTTGCTGATGAAAAGAAAGACATGGGAAGTATACTATCTTGGTCCAAGATCTTTCATATGATTTCAATTCACCCTTAGCAAAACCCAAGAGTGACCACCAGGATAGCAGATGATGTGGGTTATTTTGAATAGCTTCTGTATATACCATTTGTCTATGTGACTGTTGATATTGTAGGTGCAAAGTGTTAATCTAGTCCTAAAAGGATTACACATCTGCAGGAAGGCAGACGATACTTAACGTAATTACTGAAATATTTAGTCAGCCAGTTCAGGCACTAAAACATATTTTTCTGCTGAGTCCAAAAGAGGACACCCAGTATAGGACAGAAGCAGAACTACAGCTTCATGAGCAAAAAAGTCTGCTGACTGGGTGAATCAGTCTTATCTGCTGTAACTAACAGAGAAGACAGGAGAATGATAAAACCCCAGGGGAAGGGCAGGAGGAGACAAAGATATTTACCTTCTGCTCCTTAAAAAGAAAATTATTTTCAGCGAGGACAGTCAATAACTAGAGGTAATGCTTGAAGAGAAGTGCACCCTGTATTGCTGTGGAAGATGCAAAAGACTCTCAGGAGGGGTTAGGCAACTGAGATGGAGTCCTGCGCTGGTGTTTCAGATGCATGGAGCAGCAATGATAGGTATGTCTCACATGGTGCAGAGCTACCAGGTGGATGCTGACATGAATTAGGTTATCCACACGCCACAAGACAGGGCCATGCAGAGATGCTGGCTGTAGTGCTGGAAGCAGCACAGCTGCATTAGCTTGGTGCCATAGAGATATAAAATCTTGTTTTGTATTAGTTTAGGTGCTAATGTTCACTGTACTGTGCTGCTTCAAGGCCTGAAATAAGTCACTTGGCGACACCTAGATCTTCACTGTGCTGTGTAGACATAGCCTATTATCTTTCATTTCATTTGTGACTAAAGCAGTTGAGGTTGAGAATTTCCTTTTGACAAACTGGGTGTAAGGAAGTAGGAAAGTGGAGTTCTGGCAAGAGCGTGTATGGACTGTGGGGGAGTCTTGGAAAGTAGTGCCTTAAGGTCTTGAGGACCCTGACAGAGGGGAAGAAAGAACATCATTGCTGGAGTCAGGAGAATGTTTTCAGTCCAGA
Source organism: Sagittarius serpentarius (assembly GCA_034782735.1). Classification (NCBI taxonomy): domain Eukaryota; kingdom Metazoa; phylum Chordata; class Aves; order Accipitriformes; family Sagittariidae; genus Sagittarius; species Sagittarius serpentarius. Next base: position 31,352,291 of record JAVKLA010000007.1, on the reverse strand, counting down.
TGTAGTGCCTCTGTATGAAAAGTCCTCCCAGCCAGAGCAGCAGGAAGCATAACTGAGGTCCAATACCAAAATATGCTGACTGTTCACAGAATGACCTCTGTCACTGTTATAATTTTCTTCTAGTTTTTTATGAGCTTCATTTTGTTCTGTTATCTCCTTGCCCTGTTTTAAGCTTTGCAAGAGAAGTTAGATCCTTATGCAGATTCCCACTGATACCAATAAAAATCAGCAGTGCGTGTCAGTGAAATCCTGACCAAATGTGAGTTTTCCCTGCAACATCATTCATCTCGGGATTTACCAGAGAAACTCATTCTTTCCTTCTTTTATTTTATAACAAGATGAGGTATATCCAGTTGCTTGCACTTAGTAGTATGACAGTAATAAGCCATTAAAAGAAGGATAGGGACTTTGCAGATGAGCTCAGGAAACGCTTGCTACTCATAAGGGACTCAGCGGCAGTGATGGTGAGGGAAGCTGACGGGAGCTCTGGCAGAGCAGGTGGGGTGAGGAAATGTGGAGTTAGGCATGGAGGGATAAACGGGAGGGAGGGAGGAAAGGCAGTCATATCCTGGGATTTGTAGGTGGTGACAAGAAAACTATATTTGCTCTGACAGTAGATAGTGAGCTAGTGGGACATCTGTCATCCTTGCTTTTCAGCTCTATGGAAAATACTGTTAGGGCTTCAAAGTCATACTAACTTTTCAAAATGAAATGATCAAATAGCGTGTTTCAGGGAGGACCACTGTCTACCTTAATCCCATGCATGATCTTTGCCTTTTGCCCTTGTTTTTTTAATTCACTCAGCTGTTTTCTGCACACTTATCAGACATGTAAGAGCCAGGCCAGCATTTCTCATCGTTATCAAGGATGATACTTTGAGCTCTAAAGAAGTCACATACATGGCTAAAAGGCTTGTGATTTGTACAATACATTAGCTACTGTTTTCCAAAGCATGAAAATCAGTGGAGCTTTATAACCCTGTTGTAAAGAGGGAAAGACAGAGTTTTAACTGATGGAGACAGCATCTGCAATGAAATATGCATTATGAAACCATGAGCATGTTCCTTTATCACAGAACACCGTTGGGAAATGCATTAACTGTTAACCACCAGTTAACTGGCAGGTCAGGCAGGCAAACCAAGGATTCAATGTAAAAGTCTATTATCTCTTATAGCAACCCTAGGTATGACAGCTCAACTGGGAAGCTAGCATAAATCAGCAAGGTCTTGTCAGTGTGCTTCCCCTGCTGCTGTCTATTTTGTAGTGATTTGGGAAAGAGCATATTTTCATCTCTGGAGATACTAGAATGGTCAGCAGTTACTCTCATGAATACTTAATCAAAGCAAACGAGTCTTCTCTATGAATAAGTATAAACTCTCTGTCCATCCACATTAAATGCATTGTTAATTAAAATATTAAGTGCTGTAAAATATGACTGTGACATGTAGGGACAATAGCAGTTGGTTGTATTTCGAGTGTCCACTGATAGGTTATGGCTTCATGAAAAAGGACTTTAATTCCTCAAAGAAGGGCTGAATAAAAAAGAAGACTAATGATTAATAGTAAAGAATGTTGCTTGGGAAAAGTATTAGCAACTCATTAAAATACCTGTAAGGCAAAATAATCTGTTTTGCTTCATAGTAAATTAAGTGTAAAAGCTTTCAAAATTTGTGTTGCCTTGAGTATAACTGAATGTGTTTTGGAGATGGAGGGAAAGCAACATGTGGAGATACGTGCTAGAAGGAATCCAAGTCTTGTCCACTGAGCTTTCCAGAACTGTCAAAATCTGGGGGTAATGTAAGAGACCAGTTTGAAAAACTGGCGAGATATAAGGATTTCTAGTCATACCAGATAAAACTCTACTTTTGGCAAATGGTAAAAGTAAGGTTTCAGAAAATGTTTGAGCCAATCTAACAGTGTGCTGCTTTTTTTAGTGTAATTCTGCATTTTTCTGAACCCTCAGTGAGTCTGTTCAAACCAAAGCAGCAAAAAACTGAACCGTGAAAAAGAGAGATTAATTTTCTGCCACCTAAGCTTTCTGTCCTGGTTCTCCACAGCATCAGATAAGTACCTGTGCTGGCCAAAGGGAAGGGTGGGAAGATGCAGCCAGGGGTCAGAAGAGGTAGAACCGGCATTTTGAGCAGCAACTAGCTATTCAGTAAGGCACAGTTTTACAGTATGTCAAAGCCAAAATTAACTCAAATGCCATGCAAAGAGGAGATTCAAAATAATGCTTTTTTAGCTAGGTGATAGGAACATTCTTGATCTTCTTCTGAGAACTGTGTTCACACCCATGAGTTGGTGCATATAAAAAGGAACACAAAGTTTAATATTCCAGATTGGGATAGTCACAGAAAATTGAAATAGAAAATAAAACCTTTTGGAAGTGAAATGAGGGGGATATAGAAACATGAATTCAGCTGCACACCAGAAATCAGGAGAAAGGGCGCAAATCTATTGTTTCACCTTTAGGTAGGCTGAAAGATTTCAAACAAATAAAAAAGACCAGAGCCCTACTAACAAATGGCAGCAATTGTCCAGCTTCCACCAAGTCTTTTTTATTCTGTGAAGCAGGCCACCAAACATGGGCAGTCAGTGTGTTGGTTCCAGTTTGATCTTGCAGTTGGCGCACAGGTAGAACTCCCAGGGGGTTTAGGTGAAGACCCTCCAGATGGGAATGACAAAATAATTCAAACATCTTCCCATTTGTCATGTCATTCCTTCTCTGGGTATCTTTTTGGGGTCGGGTGTGTGTGGGGTGATGTACGGTGGCATAGTGTAAGGAGTTGCGTTTTCTTGTTAACTATATGTGATGGATTCCACAAGTGGCTTGATTCTTCTGTCTTTACTAGGCAAAATACCTAAGAAGTTCACTAAGTATTTTGCTTGAATAAGGACTGGAGAAAGGGGCCCAAAATGTGAATTCAGTCCCTGGGTCACCTGTGGATGTCACCCGAAGGCTTAAATGGTGAGTCCCTTCATGGCCCTGTGTATATCCAGCGCAATTTCACAAAGATCTAACACCATCCCAGCCTAACGGGGACCCAACTTTGAATTGCTGCTATTTGAATTGAGGTAAGCCGTGGTCCTTTCCTGTTTCTGCTGGGAAGTTCACCAGGCATGTCCTGAAAAGGTTATCAGTGTAACCCAACCGGCAGCCGTCGCAGGATAAACCCAGCCAATGTCAAGTAGAGGGACAAAAGGTCAGAGCACTGCAAACCCAATACTGCCACCAGCATCTTGGGTTACAAGGTTACAGTACAGGGGAAGGAGGGGGATGAAGTGTAGCCTCGTAAACACTCGGTCAGCTCTCAAAAATAGAAAGTGACATGGATCCCAGTGGGAGAAATATGAAGCTACTGTATAGTACATATTCACCTGCCATTATCATTTACATATGCTGAGAGGGAGGGCAGCTGGCTCCAAACTCCTCTCCAAAGCAGAGAGATACTTTTAAATAAAGTTAATGGATTAAATTTCAATTACTTTGGCAGCAGGAGAGACTCTGGAACCTGCACGAACATTTTGGAAATTCTTCACTCTGGCTAACAGTATTTCATGGTCTCTCAGGCTGAGTCAATGTTGTTCCAGCAGGTAAAACTGAGTACAGAAATTATAAAGCTCTCTTTCTGATACAGTCATAATTCATCTGAACATCTTCTTGGTTAAACTACTGCACGTTTTCTTTTCATTTGCTGCATGCCAGAAAGCAGGTCCTTGAAGGACTATCTTCAATCTATATTCTTTGCTTCTCAATCTCAGGAAACCTCTAAGTGGAACATAGATAATTCCAAGTGAAACCTCCTTGGTTCCATCTTTGATTCACAGGTATCTCCTCTACTGCATCATCTGCAAAATTATACATAAGACAACAACTTATGTACTGTTGTCCGATACAAGCATAGGGGAAAGATTCTAGCTGTGAGATTTACACTGCTATTGCAAATTGTATTCGAAATAAATAATCCAGGCATAGATAGTCACGAAGCAGTAATAAGGTTAGCAAGAAAGTCTCACTTTACACTTGATAAGAAAATAAAAGACATCAAAGTAAGGAGGCTGGCCAAAAGACTCTTAACAACGTTAGTCTGTGTAAGCCAGAGTCCTGTCAGTCTCTAGCTGTGCTTCTGAGTCAGCACAGTGTGCTGGATTAACTGGAGTGCCAGGTCCTCTGGCTCTCAGTGCATGTCAACATTGGAACAAGCCATAGAAAAACAGGTTCTGTTTCACAAATACCCCCAAGGCCTTCAAACTTTTGAAATCTTCTGAAATCTCTGATCAGACATGACTTTGTTGAAACCTCTGCTTGCATAGTGAAAAGGTCAGTCTCTGTATGTAAGTTTTTCTCTCTTATGTACACCGGACTTGCAAAATCCAGTCAAAAACATTGAAACTGATAGTTCAAACAAATGTGCTTGGTTTGACAAAACAGTTTCTGAAGCAAAATCTATCCATTACGCAGACCCAGTGTACTTCCAGCCTAGTAATTCAGAATAAGGCAGCTAGAGGGATAGGTCTCTCACTCACAGACTCCTGGACAGAATAGGATTTTTGTAGTCACTCCTTCTCACTACATCTCAATCTCACATGCCTTCATGGCCCTGGAACCTGTTGCATGGTTTTGGAACTGTTTTGATCAGAAACTTTATTTGCAGTTTGTTCCTGAATAAGGATATGTTGATACACCTCTGCCCCGTGCTGTGTGGAACTATTTATTTCATGCTTTTCTGGCAAGCCACGGACTTTTACTGTCCCAATGATAAGTATATTCCTAGTATGTGGAAATAACATGTTGTCCTGCTGCTACCAGTATGTTCCCATGTATCTGGGAAAAATCCATTTTTGTAGGAGACCTGCTATAATTCTGAATAAAGAGTGAATGAAGCTTCCCTGTCTTAAAACCAGGCTGTCTAACTGTTTTAGATAACCTGAACCAAATTACAATAATTCTCCTTTAAGTGCTTTTAAGTTTGATTATCTCCTTGTAATGTACATCCAATGTAATGCAGTGCAAACAGTACTGAATTGGGCTTCCAGGGGACATGCAGACATGCTATGCAAGTGATATAATCTAGTGAACTGTGATATTTGTATGTGTATGCCATGCCAGCCTCTAAAACCACAATTATATCTTTTTTTTTATTTTTGTATCCATGACCAAAGCACTGATTGTGCTTTGCCAGTGTAATACAGAGACTGACATTTACCAATAATTACACTTTGTATTTTAGTAAGTCAATTGTCACAGGAGCCATAAGCCTGGACCAGGCTTTGATGTTCCAGGTGCTATACGACTAAACACCAAAATGACGGTTCCCCAAAAACTTTCCGTGAAAGTAAATAAAGCAATTCAATAGTGAAGTGCAGCCACTTAATATTATACAAACTCTAAGGAAATTCACAAGAGCAAAGGACCAGAAAAGATAGTTAGGATTACCTGATCTGATTTATTAATACATTCAGGCCTACATCATGCCTGTAACCTCCAGATAAACTGCGGTATTTATTTGAAAGATCTGGAAAATAAAGGGAGTTAGGCTGGAGACACAATTGAGAAAGGAATTGGAGATAACGTTGGTCACAGTAAATACAGCTTTGAGTAGATAGATAGACTATGTCGGTGTTGTTTGGAAACTGGGATCAGAAAGATGAGCTGGATGTCAGCAGAAGGTAATTCTGTATCTCAGGACCCACCATACCAAAGGCTGCATTCAGATATTTGTTTTAAAAAAGGAAGGAGAAAGAGGGAGAGATCAGAGTCGTAAACTGCAGCAGGGCAGTTCTGGAGTAAGTCTGACACAACAGGGGCAATTTAGCAGCAAGACGAGTAGTCAATACAAAACACGTCCTGGTGGAAATCCATACATAGTAATTTATTTATGTATTTATAGCTCTGCTCCACAATAATATCAATCTTTTCCACACTGCTTATTAATTTCCTCAGTCATCAGAGACACAATAAGGGAGATCCTTTAAATACAGATAAAGAGTATTTATCAAGCACCTTGCCTTTTTTATTATTATTGACTAAACTACCTGGTAGTGTTAATAGTAACTAACTACAAACAAATGATTACTCATGGTTGATGTCATATGTCCTACCAGGTCGCTCAAGGTTCAGTAAGAAATTAAACATCAAACAAAAAAGCCTGCAATAGCTAAATGCAGCAAATCAACAAAATGAATGTTTATGGAGGTTCTGTTTAAGTCATGCTTTCACCACCTCGAAAGGGTATATCTGCTGGCCACTGCTCCCTCTGCCCTCTGGTTAGCCTGAATCATACACAACCTGGGAAAAGAGCCAGCTTTTGTGATTACAAATTCCATGACATCCTTGCAAATGGATGAGTGGGGTCAAAAGCTTGTTGCTCCTGAAGAGCACAGGCAAGTCACTGAACCCTTGCAGGCCCAAGATGGTTCAAGAAAAATCTGAATCAGGGAGGGGAAAACCAAAGAGCAATGTCAGTCATTTTAGACTGCTTGTTTCAGATGTTACTAGCTGTGTAATATGTGCGCAAAAAACCCGATTCCTGCATTATTTTGGGGAATTCAAACGATGCGTAGTGTTTCTTGCACATCCTTTTGTGTTTGTTTTCCCCATGCCTGGAGCCTTTGCAGTATAAAAACACAGAAGTCACATACTTACCCAGAGCTTAAAAAACATCCTCTCTATCTTCCAGTCCAACGTTGTTCCTGTCACACAGTCAATGCACAGTCACTAATCCTATAAGCCTACTAGGATGTTACATCACCTCCTATGAAAGCCTTTGATGAAGGTGACTCAACTAACACAGTAAGCAGGTTATCCTATTGCATAATTTGCTTTATAGTAAAATTAGACATGGACTCAACCAACAAAATTTGCATTGAGATACACATTTTTCTGAGACTTAGAGTCACTTAAGTAATTTAAAAAAAAATTGTTCCTAGACTACCTTGCAAATATCTGTGTAAAGTTAGACTGACAATTGCAGAAGGACTTAAGGCTTGCATTTTCAAGCTTAGAAGTAGAAATAAAAGTAGTAAAAGATGTAAGGGGGGAAAGAACCTAATCCTTTTGTACTAAAATATAAAAAGTCCTTATCATTTGTCAGCTACTCCTGTGACCCAGAATGGCTCACATCAGTGTTAGCCTCCAGAGCAGGAAGCCTGCATCCAACCTGCCTATTTGGAATAGTCCCCTACCTGCACCAACTCCCTAACCGCGTCCAGAAAAGTTTGGGAAAAAGCTGTAGGCCAACATCATGCAACACACTGTGAGAACAACGTAATAGCATAGACAACTGAGCTGCTATACCCAGAAATGTTTGCAGGCACTGCTAGGCATAAATGGAGCCTAAAGTTATCTGACTTTTATGTTCAGTTGAAAAAGAGCTGGGTTATTTCTGCACTGTTTATAGCGAATGTGGTTGTTCACACTGAAGAAGTTTCTTCTCCCTGCCAGCCCCCCCAAAATGAAGCAACTTTCAAGGAGGGGTGTGTTTGGGGAACACTGGAGCAAAAAGCAGTGTTTCCTAAAAGAGCATCCCGTGCCCTGGGGCCAGGGGTGGGGGGAGAATGCATGCCCCCCCCCCATAGCTACCTGCAAGGCTGTGGTGTTTGAGTGGGAACTGTTGCTTCAGCGGAACAATTTCTGGTTTTTGTAGAGCAGAGCCAATCGTGTTTTTACAGGTAGCCCCTGTCCCTCTGCCAGCCTCTCTGGCCTTGGGGCTTCATAGGGAGCTAAGGGTCTCTCCTGTTGGCTTTTTTGTTTCCATGAGCATGTGTGTGAAGAGCTTTCAGTGGTGAGCAAGTATGAGTTTGCCTGACAAGCCACATGCTCCAGAGCACGTGCGGTGGTGTAAGAGTTTGTCAGTGGGGTGATGCAAGGCGAGCAGGGTGCCTGCGAGGGGAGAGTAGTACTTGATCATGTTGAACAGTGCTGGGAGGTGGTAATGCCATGTGATGCAGAAGACACCTAACTCTACAGCAGCCTCTGCGTGGACTTGGCAAGGCGGGGGCGGGGGGGTTAGGAAGTGAGGCTTAGCTTAATGCTCAGGCCCATTAAGGGTATTTTTCCTCTCACAAGTTGATAGTAGGTCTGTGCAATAGCACTTCTAAGTTTAACAGATGAAGCAATGCGTATTGGAGTTCTTCATCCAGAAGTTGATTTTAAACTTTATGGTTTTAGATGTGTTCCTTGAAAGTGTGGTTCACCAGAAATTGTCACTTTGACCGTATCCATGTAACAGGATGATTTTTTCTGAAAGATGATTTCTGAAGTGGCTTCACTGAAAGCCATTGAACATACCCTGAAAGTAAAAGACAAAGAAATATTCCAATATGTTACTGATTTTGTAGAAAAGCTGCTGATTATTGGAGGTCTTAACTCATAATTTTTGATCATTTGTGGTGGCAAAGAATGAACCAAGTAGATTTTACAGAATGGCCATGCATGATAAAAATAAAACTTACCAACCAACTAATTTTTCAGTGAAGCCTTCCTCAGCCAGAGAACATGGTATCTTTTGAGGATGAGCTAAAATCTTACTTTTTCTTATTTTACTCATGATGAATTTTGAAAGGGGATTATTTCAAACTACAGTAGAGCCCAATGTTTGTATAGCATCTAACGGGGGGGGTTGTGTAGTTTAAACAATCATCTGCTGAAACTCAGTTTTCAGTTGAGGTTAACTGCCTTGTACCCAGATATTTAAGTGTGCTCAAAATCAGCATATAGGGGTTTGAAGGTGAAAAGGGAAGTAGAGGTTCTTAAACTTTGATATCAAATATATAAGTTTCTGGAAAAAGTAGAGATTGCTCACTGGATATTACATTGAGTGTCAGGAAACCAGGGGAAAAAAAAGAGTGCCTGAAAGGTTTTGAGTACCAAAGGTTCTGAGCTGCTCCGAGCTATCTGAATAGAGAAGTGTTCCAAAGTGACTATTAAAAATAGACATTTTTCGCATGATAGTACAACTTTTTCTTTTCTTTACTTTTTTCTTTTCTTTTCTCTTTTCTTTTCTTTTCTTTTCTTTTCTTTTCTTTTCTTTTCTTTTCTTTTCTTTTCTT
>JAVKLA010000007.1:31316574-31333264 GCA_034782735.1 Sagittarius serpentarius | reverse complement strand
TGCTTAGGGACGTGGTTTAGTGGGGGACTTGTCAGTGTTAGGTTAACGATTGGACTAGATGATCTTATAGGTCTTTTGCAATCTAGGCAATTCTATGATTCTATGATTCTAAGGTGTCCCAGGCCCAGTCAGACATTTGACCCAGACTTTTACCACATTCAAAATGAAATTTTGTCTCTGCTTTATGATGGTTTTGGTTTTTTTGTTTTGTTTTGTTTTTGACAGAAATGCCTTACACGTTGCAATGACACGTGTAAAATAAGTTTTTCAGGCTTGTCCCTAGGTCCCCTTCATTCATCTCCTCTTTTTTTTTAAATCATCAGCACTTGCTTCTTCTGGGTGTGTGTGTGTGGGACTTTTCCCCTCTGCACTTTGGTGTGTTGGGGCTGTCTGTTACTTCACAGCAACCAAGCCTAACAGCTGTGAAGATTATAAATGTATTATCTGATAAGACTGTGTTGTATGGCTAAGAAACTATACATCTAAAGCAACAGACAAAATATAATACTCCTGCATAATTCTTCTCCTCAGTGTATTCCCACTGCAGTGTTTAATGGAGCGAAGGCTGAGGCTTTTTTCCCCAGATGCGAACATGTGGCACGCTGTTTCCCTGGCAGTTCAGCGGTGTTGTGTTGACATGGCAGCTTTTGATCCTGAGTCTTCTCCCCTGACCAGTGCTGTTTAAGGCACAGCTTTCTGACTCCACACAGCTTCAGTCCCGCTTGCATTTATGTAGGGGAATTAATTAACCGGCGGTGGGTTCAGACTCTCACAGTGTCACTCTTTCATCAGTATTTGCGGCAAGCGCCGTCCTTTCTTTTTTCCTGATTTTAACCAGTCTGTTTGCTTAAAAGTCTTAAACGTGCAATATAAAAGTGATCGAAATGGTGGTAAACTTTGAGAATGCAATAAAAGTGCCTTGAGTCAGCTTCCAGGAGGATGATGAGCTAGAGTGAAGATAAAAGTTACTAACTCCAGCGTGTGATGCCCACTCGGGATGGAGTCCCACCTTTCCCACGCCCCACTGCCCCACTGTCCCTTCCTCCTGCTGCGTGTCCTGTGCGGGCTCAGGCCTCCTCCATGAGCCTGTTCATTAGCCTTGCAGGAAACGGATGGGGAAAAAAGCGTGGTCTTATTTTTTTCTGCAGGGTTCGTGAGTTGAACTGGCTTATGGAGGCGTCTGACGAATGTAAGGGCTAGGGTGGAGGTTGAACCATACGGCTAAAAACAGGAATTGTACAGCCAGGACAGGAGAGGTAGAAAGAAGAAAAAGGGAAACAGAGAGCTGTAAAGGGGAAAAAAGCCTTGCCTGTTCGGTGGAGGGAATATATTTGATCAGTTCAGCTGACTGGAACTGCTCTCTCTGTGTTTAGCCTTAATTATTTCTGCTTCTACTCTCCCCTCCTTTAGTCAGTCTCTTCTAATTAGTAAGCCCCTCACAGCAGGGATTGTGCAAAATCTTGCCAGTGGACTCTCAAGATACTGCGGGAACATTAACAATGATATAATAATAGCAATTCTAGTAGGTCCAGCTCAACTCCTGGTAACTGTTGGATTAGTTCCTCCATTTAAATGATAGTGGCTTTTTTTCAGTGTGTATCACAGAAGTGATAGTCTCTTTTTTAAAGCAAATAGAAGACTTAGTTGTTCTAGGTAACGTGCGCCTTGCATAATGAACAGAACCAACAGGTAGAGAGCTTCCTGACCTGTGAAGCAGAAACTGGGTGAAAAACACTAGTAAATTGGAAAAAAGGTTGTTCCGTGTATTCCAAGCACGTGCAGAAGCAAGACAGGGAGCATAGAGGTAGAGGCACAGGCCCCTTGTGTTTATGAAGTTGTAATCTTCACCTCCCCGCCACAGATTTAGGCTAATTGGATTTTTTTTTTTTTTCCTAGTTCTTTGACATGCTTTTGAAAATTAAATATTCATGACCTGCTACAACAGTCAGGGCCATAGTACAGACCGGTAGGCTGTGTGCCTGGAGCTTAACCCTTCCAACAAATCGCACAAGCATTTGCAGGGAAGCGCGTGCGGCGGATGAGTTATGATGTAAGTAGCCCCACTCCATATGGGGAGTGACCTAAAAAATGCCTTTGGACACATATCAAATTAGGTTGACTTAGGTCTTTGTGTAGTTTCATGTTGGAGAAGACCTGCGGCGTCCTTCCTGCTGCTGGGTTAGTAGGGGCTGAATTGTGGCAGCGGAGGTAACATCTGGCTTAGAGGGTAAGAGCTGCCAACAGCTGAGGATCGCGTCGGGCCTCAGGGAAACGCAGCCTAGCCAGTCCTGCTTTGGCATGGAGACAACCCCCAGCCAAAACTGAAGTTACTTCCCTCATCCAGTAAGAGTTACTGAAGAATAAAATTAAAACAAACAACTTCATTGTGGACGACATCATAATTACAAATAAGAGATTTATTTTCATGGAAGAATTATTCAAGGATAACGAAACAAAATAAGCCAGCCTGAGGATGTTGGAAGACATTAAAGTGGAAACATCAATATTAATATAGCAAATTGTAGAAAACATGAAATTAGATAAGGTGCTCAATTTTCAGTCCTATCAGTAGGGTCATTAGCAGCAATTACAAAATAGCAGAATTTAGGGTATTAAAATTGAAGAGGAAATACGTTTTGTCTTTTTTTTTCTGAAGTATAAAGCATTTGTAAAGCCCTCAGTGCCTTCCATAGCATGGAGTTGCACATGTTTTAAAAAAGAGAAGCAGGGCTTGCATGCCCTCGTTGAAATTTAACACTGAAAAGGAGGCAAGTCAGTCTAAAGTATCCGCAGCACAGATAGGCAGTGGCTGCAAAGTGGTTGCATGCATGTTTTATGCAGTGGTCCTCTCGTTTTAGTAGTCTATCAAATGTTAGCACAGCCACTTAAGTGTCAAGATCCCATGCAACTGGTATGCAACTCTTCATCACCACTGACAAAAAGTAACAGCACTGCCTCAACGGGATCAGGCAGTAATTCCCACGACTGTCAAAACAACTAACATCCATGGGAATGCAAGCTGGGCTGCCGCTGGGAACTTAATTTTGAGCAACCCTCAGGTTAATTCAATCACTCCGTATGTCTGAAACGATATATACTCTACTTGCATATTTTTTGGACTGAGAGGGTTGAATATATAAACTTTGGGAAAAAAAAAAATCATAAAATCTTACTCTGTATAAATAGTTAAATATAAAAGTTGCTTTATCCATAGAAAATTAGGATCCAGATTCTTCATTTTCTTGGAACGTAAAGTGAGAATGCCCTGCATAAACATTGTGTCTCTACACACACAGTGGTAGACTCTTGTTAGAGCATCACCGACATTAACAAAGCTACACCAATTTACACCAGCTGGGAATATGGTCCATAGGACCTAACTTACACAGGAAGATAATAAGGATTTCTCTCTCAAGCATTGTTTTATGAATTCAGCCATTAAAACATGGGAAGTAATTAACATCTCAATATTACATATTGAAATTTAAAATATTGTAAAAATAGCATGTTAAGCATATAATTTTAAACTTAATAGGATTGGCATTGCTTGTGTGGTAGTTAAGTAATTCAGATTCTGTGTAGTACGGGTAAATCCACAGATTTCACTGAGTTTGTGTACCTATGTCAAGCCTGCCATCAGCACTAAGGTATCTGTGTATCACTTGTTCCTTCTGTCACATCTAGATTTCAAGCCACATGGTGCAGTTCTCATGTATCTGAAAAGGTATTTTAAACTCCTACTGAAGCTAACAGGAATTCAGTCAGTTTATGAAGGCAGGACTAGGCTTCAAACAGATCCTAGGACTCGGGACTATTGCACTCTTCACCTCAAAAGCAAGCTGGACACAAATTCAAATTAAATGAGGAAGCCACCCCTCTTCATGTTCTTATACTTTTACTTGGCAGTGAGGGTTTTTTAGAATAAAGCCCATTTTCTTGTCTGCAGGCAGCTCCATTCATATGGCTGATGCTTTCATTTGCACCTTCTGGCTGAGAACTCCCTTCAGTTGTCTGAAACAGAAATGACGTGTCAGTGAAGGCACGTGCAGCCATTGGACTTGGTTCCCATTAGGTAGTTCTGCCTGTCCCTCCTCTTTTAGTGGCATAACTTCCTAGCTTTGAAAGAAATTGAACTGAACATGTACAAATGTCTGGAAGAGGAGGCTTGCACCCCAAATCTAGTATAATCTAGATAGCCAATAATCCGTAGGGTCTCTGCCTTAATTACTACGTCCCTAAACAGCTAAGCTATTGCCTTCCCACCATTCGCAGCACCACTGGAAAACTCACCAAGCGACAGCTCAGTGAGCTTTCCTGTAACACAGCCGGTGACATGTTTTTAAGGGCATGAGAAAGTATATATGATTTATCCAAACCTGGGGCTGCAACCTAAGAAGTCCTAATTTGGATGCATGTCAGCCATTCGTGCTCAAAGTGCTATGGTGGAAACAAAATCCTTGGAACGCTCTGAAAACTTGGACACCTTCCAGGCTGAAGGCTTGCTTAGAAAGCCAAATATCCATCAGTAGCACACAATACCTAGAACTAGTAAAATTGTGGACTGCTGAGCTCACAATTTTGTGCAGCCCGAAGTCTGGTTGGTCTTGTTTGCACACAAGGCAGACAAGGCGAGGGGCTTGTCTATAACATGTTTCTCGTTGTAGGTCTGTATTACTCAGCTCTTTTTAGATTTGCCCCAGTAACACAGTCCTCTCAGGTATCTAGTAGTGGGCTACGTTCTGAGCTCAGTTTCAAGGCACAGAACCATTCACACCACCAAAAATGAAGGCGTGCTCTACCGAAGTAATGTATACTTGATTTGCCAAACATCTATCTGAATAAGAGTTAAAAAAAATTCAAAACATACTTTTCTTTTAGACTGTGCATTTGTAGGTGCATTATTTTCTGTCCTCATTCCAGTTGCCTCTTCCATTTCTACAAAAAGTAATAAAATAATTAAATTAAAAAGAACCAGGGGTAAGTAAGCATACAGTCAATTTAACAGCTGGCTGAAGTAAAAAAATACCTAATCAGCTATTCCTCTGGGCATTTATCACAAAGAAGAAAAACTGAAGAATGATGAATACTTCCTAAAACATTTTTCTGAGGCAATGTGGTTAACGTATCAGGACCATGTAGCTTGGGGGTGTTCAGAGAAAAGAACTAAATTAGCACCTTGACTGTAGTGTGGGGGTTCAGATAAGACTTTTCAGAGCCGAATTCTGCCTTTGTCCAGCAGGTTCATGCTAGTCTAACTCCAGTTGTTACAATCGCAGGAGATGGGAGCATTCAATGTAGCATGGGCTTGGAGAGTCCTTACTCTAATAGTATACCTGAGGTTATTTTCCCCTGGATTGCTCCTCAGGTAGAAGAGAAATAGAGCCCAAAAACCTTCAGGCTGAATTTGAGTGAGACAGTATGTTCCAGTATGCCAGTTAAAAAAAAAACAAACATAAAAAAATAAAGGTAGAGCACATTATGGAAAGTTTCACCAGTGTTTCAGCAGTGTCTTTCAGGCCAGTGCTGAATTAATATATTCGCACCTTAACATACAGCATATGTGACCAGAAATGAGTAGTGACACTGAGTCTGTGAGAGAAAGGATCAAGAGCAGGATTTCACCTAAAAGTCTGGATGAAGTATGTAGGGGGCTTTTTATTTATTTATAATAACTGGCATTAAGAACAGCAGTTTGGACAAGTGGTAAGAAACACAATTGATTACTTTCCCTTGCATGTAATGGTCTAGATTGGGGTGGCTGGTGTTTCTAATGGGTCATCTGGAAATGAACAAAAAAGAATATTCCTTTGAGCACTACAGCATACATACCTGTGAGAAGTGCATCAATTATCTCCACTACGTGTTTTGCATCTTCCATTGTGAAACACATTGGTGGTTTAAATTTTAGTATATTTCTGTGGGGTCCATCTGCACTAAGAAGGATCTGATGCTCTTTCAGCCTGTGGGAAGAGGAAACATCTGTGTCAGACACAGGTATAAAACAATATTGGGTCCTGTCAGACCCTTCAGGCTGAGTTAGATTCTGAAAACTTTTCCTTTTCCTAGTACTATGTTATCAAAAGCTACACAAATTTAAACTGAAATTAATGACTAACTTCTGGGGGGAATATTAGGAGGGTTTGATCATGGCACATAGTCTTTAAAAACTATTTACTTGTAAATAAGGTGAAGGGCTTCAGCTGTGGCTGGTGTTCGCTTTTGTTGATCTTTCACCAGATCCACTCCAACAAACAATCCAACACCCCTGGAATAGAGAAAAAAAAAACCCATACAGACAAGTGAAATCCAGTGCCAGCAACCCAAGCCTTCTGCTGCAAATGCAAAACCTGTTTCTAACAACTGCTGTTCCTTTCCCTGGGGTGCAAGCGGGGAAGGAGCAGGAAAGAGATGAGACTTTCTCTTTGGTCATCTTTTGGCACTGGCTACTTCAGACGATCAAGTGGGATAACAGATATTTCTGGATAAATAAATTTAGCTGGCTCATTAAGGCTATGTGGTCAGTTAAGAATGACAGAGTAATTTTCTCTCTCTCTTATCCTGCAAACCTCAAGCCAGGGAGCGGTGGAAGGCAAATAACCAAAAACAAGAACTAAAAAAACCCCATAAGCCACTCCCCCCCAAAAAACCTGAAGGCAGTTATCATGGTAGTAACATGAGATGAGGAAAACCCACACTAACATCTCCAGATGAAACAGACCAGAGATTTGAACAAAGTCTCCATCATCCCAGTAATGTGCTGACAACTGGGCTATTGCACATGGATGGCTCTTTCTCCTACTCTCCCAGAGCCTTTCTCATGGCTAGGCTTACACCTAAGTAAGCAGATGGACGGATGACTTTTTTTGAAAAATATATTGCCTTACAGTATCAGTTTTGGGTAGTCCATTTAAAAAAAAAAAAAAAGAGGTGTAGCATAATGATGACATAATGTTTCTATGTTCCCCTCATCCTAAACTTGTTTATTTTTCTAGCACAGTTATTTTTCTTCTCTGACATTGTTGTAAGGCACCTACCTGATATCTCCCACTAAGGGATGTTTCTCCTTTTGCTCAGCCAGCAACTTCAGGAGATAATTTCCTACACGTGTAGCATTTCCTTGGAGATCTTCTTTTTCTATTACCTCCAGCACAGCCAAACCAATAGCACAAGACACCGGATTGCCTCCAAACTGACAGTAAAGACAAACAGGAAAGCAAAACCCATCAGAAACACTCATCTGTGTCTACCCATGTAGTTTTCACTTGCCCTCTTCTCCTTGGCATGTCGTGAGGAAAGCTTGAAGAGGTGGGGATTTTGTGCTGTGCAGGCTGTGGAGCACCATCCCCCCCCCCCAGCTCTGGGCAGTGTAAGAGGCCCAAGAGAGGGGGTTCCCTCCTCCTCCGCTTCAGGTTTCAGCAATTTGAAGATGTCACAGCTGAAGCGTTCAAGCTGCTTTCATGGTTTGCTGATTGCATGTGCAGGCAAAATGCTCCTGTGAAGAGCAGTGGGTGATAGATCCGATATTTCTTGAACCGGAGGGTATGAACTCCATTGAAAGCAGTGGGATTCATGGTAGCTGGGAAGAAGGGTCAGTCGCAGGAGCAGAAGGAAGACTCCATAAACAAGAAAGCTGTTCCTCTGTGGCATGCACACAGCTCAGATGTTTCCTGGTAAAGGGTCACTGTTTTGTTAGGTGACAACTGCAGAGCAAGGTCTGCCGGGGCATGCCAGGGCATGAGCCCCACCAGCACAGAGCCTATCCCAGAAAATGAAATTTTGCATGGTCAACATTTCAGAGGGGGGGAGAGAGAGAGAAAAAAGTAAGGAAGAATTTATCTGTATGGATGTGAGCTGAGATGCGTGACTTGCCATAGAGCTAGTGCTGGTCCCTATTAAGATATACCACTTACTTGCTACAGAGCATATTTCAAAGCCTCTCCACTAGCTTTTAGATATTAGGCTGTGGTTGACTCAAGCTCTTAGTAGTGTGATGCAGTAATGGATGCAGATGTTAGCTGAATCACCTGAACAACTTCTAACTGCCAAATGCAGACCAAAAGAAAAAAAAGGCATACCTTCACCTACGAACTTACTGTATTGAAATACTCCAGTCCAGAGGCACCAAAACTTTCAGCGATTTCCCTTGTTGTGACCACACAAGACATAGGGTGGCCATTGCCAATGGGCTTTCCCATGGTGACAATGTCAGGCACAAAGTCTTCGCCTTGCAGTTGGAACGCCCAAAAATGCTTCCCAACTCTGCCAAAGCCAACCTGGACCTCATCAGCTATGAACACTCCACCTGCTGCATGCACGTACCTGAAAACAAATAGAATAGTTTGAATGACTAGTGTTGCAGTACACGTAAGCAATCTAGGACAAGGGAGTTTGTATTACAGAAATTCTCCAGTGTGAGACCAGGTTAGGAAAAAAAGAAAGAACGTGGCTGCTGAAACACAGCTATAGCTATTTCAATTGGTAAAATTTTTGTTTTGCTAAATGTTAAGAAAAAAAAAATTCTGATATTTTGACGCAAAATAGGGGTACTGTAGTGGTACTGCAGGGCTATATCTATGATGGTTCAGCTTCATCTTCCATCAAACTTATGGCCTGAGAATTAAAGACAGAAAAGGAAAGACAATTATCCAGCTAAAAACAATTAGCCAGGTGGTGTTCCATAAAAAATGGAAGTGGAATCATACTCTTCAAAGAGTAGAAAGGAACCACATATAGCCAAGAACAAGAGAGGGTGACAGCCGAATTGACTGGATAAGCCTATAGTGAATAACCTGTTTCTTTGGTTAATTTTCCAGTTATGCCCTTTTGAAGTGATGTACGTACTCTGCCACTTTCTGGAAATAGCCCACAGGTGGAATTACTTGGCCTCCACAGCTCTGCATAGATTCGGCTATGAAGGCAGCAATCTACAAAAAACAAACTCAGGTGAGAGCCGTGTTCATCTGCTTGGTCTTTGCACAAACATCTAACAGTCTAGAAATAAATGTTTAAATGTATGCCTTAACTTAATTACGCAATGGGCTGAACAACTTAGGGTTCTTGAGAACAGCTATGGCTAAAGAATTTGTTCCTTTTGTCATCTGGGGTGCCCAAATTTGCAGTAGCCAGGGCCACCTTTGCAACCTGATGGGAATACAAGGACGTCCATTAAGCCCTAGTCCTACAGCTGTTGAAGTGGAAGACACTTACTGGTGTCAGTGGACGTTGGATCAGGCTCCTGGGAGCTCTGTAAATTTATTTACAAATTTCAATTTACAGGAGACACACACAACAGTGTTTGCCATTTTCCCCAAGAGGCTAATGAAACCTGCTT
The DNA here is from genome assembly GCA_034782735.1 of Sagittarius serpentarius. Taxonomy (NCBI): domain Eukaryota; kingdom Metazoa; phylum Chordata; class Aves; order Accipitriformes; family Sagittariidae; genus Sagittarius; species Sagittarius serpentarius. Next base: position 31,323,933 of record JAVKLA010000007.1, on the reverse strand, counting down.
AATGCCAAGGCTCTTCAGTAACGGGTATATGCAGTGATCAGCTTTTTAGGTCAATCCTGAACACCAGGTAGAGGTGGGTAGAAGCTGAACTCAGGTAAGATGACCTGACGCTACACTTTGGGCACCCCTGCCTAAGGCAGATAACTACACAAGTAAAATGTCAGCATGAGGCACTTGACAAAAGAGGAGAAAAATTCTACAGGTGAAATAATTCCAGTTGCTAGGAATGAAAAAGAAAGTTATTTCAAGTCAGGAAGGGTAAGAGCAGCAGATCAGATACACTGGAACATCAAAATTTGTTTCTTGTCAACAGCAGAGGTGTATGCAGCAGAGATACGATATTACCCCAAAGTCTCAGCATAAGTCTGCTATTTAAGGGATTGCATCCCCACACCACTTGTCAACCCCTCCCCGAGCATCAAGAGGTCTCTCTGGGCTGGTGCAGTCTTCCTGGAAACAAGGCCGAGCAGTAACGTGTAAAGAACTGTATACTATATTTGAAGAGGCATGCTACGGCCAAAGAGTACGAAGCTTCCCATAGCATGTGAGGCTTAGCCTTTAGCACAACTTGTCCTGCCACAGGTCTATGTCACCAAAACCTAAGAAATATGCAAAAGAAAGGAAACAAGGGAAGAAAAAAACAAAACTATCCGTTAGTAGAGAATAAAAAAAAGTTGATGAAGAAACTAAGAGTGATGTAAGTCCACTGGACTAGAAGGGAACATGTTCCAGTCTCCACTGAAGTCTCCTGTGACTTCAGTAGGCTTTGGATCAAGCCCTACATGTCTCAAAACACTAATGCCATCATCCAAAACATTAACACACATTTTAGGTAAACCTGTTCAGAAATTGTCAGTTTTTATCAAGGTCATATTGTATATGATTGAAAGGTTCACCTTTTTAGATGACTCCAAAGTTATCTTAACCTACTAGACTCAGAAATGTAGTATCAAGATTTTATCAAGCATGTTTTCTCCATGTCCTGGAAACTTTTATATATCCTTGCTAGAATTTGTGATGTAGTTTCTCAGCTGACCTCAAAGCTTGCCCTAAGATATTTACAATCTACTGATTCAATGCATAAAATAGGAAATTAAACTGCTTTGGTTGTATCTGCTTGTTTACAACTGTATTATTGATCCTTTCATTGATGCCTAGAAAAATTATGCTAAGAGCATCAGGTAGAAAAATGGCCCATTTTGAACACAGAACCCACCATAGAAAAATGAAGGGCAGGGGAAGCAAGGAAAAATGAGTAAAGAAACATGTCCTTAGTTGCCCGTTTCATGCTCCCGTGTCACACTTAATAGGTGAAGCCTCGGCATTTCTAAAGCACAAAACACACACCTTGCGTCCATTCTTCCGTGTTTCTTCAATAATCTTTTTCACCTCTTCAGCATAAGCACTTGCTGGATCTGGGTGGTCTTCCCTGTACTTCCCTCTGTAGATATCTGGAGAAGGAGCCTGAAAAGACCAATTTTTTTTTTTTTAAGCCCATCCTTCTATGAAACATTTACTTTCTTTTCTATTGCTCTGCGTTTTTGTCTTTCTACACAGATAGATAATAGGAGTTAGTACAGCCTGAATTTCTGCAGGGAATTGCAAAAATGCTTACAGGAGCTTAAACTGAATCCAGCCATGTGATGTGTCCAACATTACCAGACACGCAACTGTTCAAAAAGCCATCATCTACCTCATCCACCTTTCAAGACTGTCCCTCCTCTCCCCCAAGACACAATACTGAAGCCTCATCCACCATTTCATTTCAGATTCTTGCAGAAAGATCCATTTCTGCAACTGGAGAATGGGGTTTTCCAGTCTGTCACTTCCCTTCCAGCGTCCTAGTCATGGTACGAATCTAGATGACCTTCAAGCCTCTACAAACAGTGTTGGCAGAGGTTCAGTAAATAAGAGAAAGGAAGTGGTATAAAAAGGTGGATACTACTTTGGCAGTGTCGTTAACACAAGGAGGTCTAGATAGGAAAGACCTGCTTGGTGTACATCTCGGGGCTGAGAATGATTTTTGGTTTTGTAAGATATACAAGTTCAGGCTGAAAATCGGACAGTATCCCGCCCAGTTGGACACCCATGGGCTCTGTACCCAGATCTGTGTGAACTTGTGGGGTCTGCCTTTCTGGTTCTTTGAAGTAGACTCAGAAGTCCTGCATATCTTTAGCCAAACCAACACAACAAATATTGGCGAATTTCCTCAAACTGTGCAACTATGCAGTGCAGTGACTCAGGAAACTTGTAGCGCTACGAAGGAAACCAGCCTCACAGCTAAAATACCCTCTCAGAAATCCAAAAGCAAACAATTTTGCTGTATTTAATCCACTGACAAACAGCCAAGTGTATGTACTCTAGCATCAGCAAAACAGAATGAAAGCATATTTACACCAGAAGTGGGTAATTCAATATGCTGCATAACAGGCATAAAAATGACAAAAAGCAAAAAACCACACTTACCACATGCACAAACTCCTTCTTGCTGTCCTTTCCCAGCTCATTAAATTTATAGGGACTGATGTCAATCAGAGATGTAACATGGCCATGGTAAGCACTGCATGAGTGTTAAATATCGAAGTCACTTTTCACCAAATGTATAGAAAAGCTAAATTTACAACTGTGCCCATAAATAATCCAGAATAAGCAACCGTATCTGCAACACAGTGGCACTGTTTGTGAAGGGATCTTGATTTAATTTACTTAGTCTTTCAAAGGCAGTATGAAATTGCTGTTGACTTCAATTCACTAGCAAGACTGGAACCAGGAGAGTTTTTTCTTGCATAAAATCAAGTGCCATCATGGGGACAGAGCAAGAGGATGTCCCCCGGACCGCACCGCCTCTAAGGTGGCTGCCCTAGCAGCCTCACCTAGCATTTGGAGGGTGGGTCCAGCTCCCTCATTTCCAGCCTGTGGGCCCCACTCTGGCCAACCCAAGCTTTGCAAGCTAGACCCCAACACCATCGCAAAGACGCTCAAGAGCGTGCATTGCGTCGGAAGGCGGGCATCTTAAGCAGCAGCAGCACACTGCTACCTGCCCCGAAGGCCCTCCAGGCTAGACTGCTTGGCAGAAGCCACTTTCAGGATAAGGATGCATATTGTTTGAATATAAAAGCCTTATATTGCAGAGTATGCTAAAGTGGGTTACTACTGAGGCCAATTTGATTTAGAAATGAGGACACAGAGCCTTTTGAACCTAAAGCACGTAGCAGCTTCGTTCAGGGAATACACACTTTTGCTCAGCCGTAAGCTTGAAGTGAGGGGAACCTCAAACCAAATCAAAGACTTGTCACAATCTCATAGTAGCACACACACATAGGGCAGAGAGAATGTTTTCGAACTCTTTTGTCTTCTTTACACCTTTCTACTAGCCGGTCAACAAAATCTGCCCATGGACACAAAGAAAGGACAGAAAGCCCACCCTGACTGGGATGGTAGCTGTGGCAAAAGCCTACAGAGCAAGCCTTGGGACCCGGGCAAAGAAATACCCTGTAGTGTTCAGGAAGACAAGACGTTGCAGTGAAACAGTGACAGAGCCAGCTCCATCCTCGGCCTCTCCCAATGGAAGCTACTCTCAGTGGCTCCAAATCTTGGCCACATGAGTCAAGGAGGGCTAACAGAGACCTGAGCATGGCCGAGTCAAGCAAGCTTTGTGCCGTTCAGATAGAGACGCATGCTCTTGCAGTTGCTCTGGTTGGACTTTCTGATCACAACCTGAGAAGAAGATCCAGCCCTACAGCAGTGTAACCAACCTTACAGCTGCATCTAGGATAGGGAAACCCAGAGAGGTGGTCGGCCACCTTCCCCATGGCTGACGGCCCTCTCAGTGCCTCCTGGTTTTGGAGCTGCTTAGTTTTGTGAGTGCACTTGCGTTCACTGGAGGAGAGCTGAGCATCGGTGCAGCACTGCTGCAGAGCTACAGGATCTTTCTTCTTGACCACTGAATATTTATTTGTACAAAAAGAGACATGTCCAGCAAAGCGTGACAAACAGAAAGCCCTTTTTCCAGGGCAGCCCAGCGGCCAGACCACTCATTGACATTGAAAACCAACATTCAAGCCTCTGGCCTGAATTGCTTTGGGAGTCTCTGTGGGAAATGCCCTGTAACAGGTGATTGACCTTCTGGGGTGACTGACAAGCTTATTTTTCGGAGATCTTCAAAACTTGTGTTTATCCAAATGTGGAGAAGGGATTTCCTGACATGTTCTAGTATGAAAGCAACAAAGCTTCTCTTTCAGCAGGCAGCGGACTACAAACAGCAGGGGGTTGCTGCAAAGCTGCTTCTGAAGTAATGGCAGGAGTTGCTGGCTGCATTCACATAAGCTACTGTATGTACTTACTTTTCAAGGGTGATCACGTCTTCGTGCCCATGGTACTGCCGAGCCAGTCGTAAAGCAAGATCATTTGCTTCAGACCTGCATAATGACAGATACAGCCACAAAATAGTGAAGAAGCGCTTCCAGTTAAAATGGTATCGCGACACAGAAGAGGAGGCACGGGACTAATGGGTATAATAAAACAACACAGCAGGCTCTGTCACTACACAGATTACAATGCTAAGGTCGAGACTGTAAATGCCATGTAAGAGGGCGAAGAAAAAACAGCTCTTTGTATAAATAGCAAACAAAGAGTTGCTTTCTTTCCCTCCCCCAGTTTGCTCGTAGACATTTACCTCCTCTTGGTACAAATGAGACTGCTTTGCAGCTGAGAGCGTAGTGCAGCCGCAAACCCTCGAAGGGCAACAGCGGGCCAGCCCCGTCTCCCACCCTCCACGACGGTTCCGTCCTCTGCACCATCAGGCAGCCGAGAACGCAAATCCGCTCCCCAGATGAAGACTCAAACTTCCAGCCTGACCCATAGCAGCGCCTCTGCTCACAAGTCCCTGCAGGTTGTCTGTTCTGGCAACGTAAGTGATCACAGACTAAACGGACCGCCTAAAGAAGACTACTCATTTCAAAGGTCATATGTCAACCTACAGATAGCATTCACCAGTCTGTACATAATGGTCACCAATTTGCAGTCTAATTTGCTTTTCTTCCTCCCCCCCACCCCCACCCTATTTTTGCATAGCATTCAGCAGACCAGTTTCACGCTTTGGCTCTTCATGTTTTGCATTGAGCCATCACACTAAATGACAGCTGCAAATTGGAAGGATCCTTCAATCAGTACTGGAAATATTATTGTTGCCTGTTAGTAAGTCCTATTTAGTAAGATCTAGACCAAGCTCTTCTGAGCGTCCCTCTTTAAACAGGAGCAAAATGGTCATAATGCAAAGAAAAGAATACCCAGACGTACCCAGAGTTAACAAAATAGCAAACAGAGAGCTTCTCGGGCAGGGTGGCTGTAAGACGCTGTGCGTACTGAACAAGGTTGTCATGCAGGAACCGGGAATTTGTATTGAGCAGTTCCATCTGTTTTGTTGCAGCCTTTATCACGTATGGATGACTGTGGCCAACTAAAGAAGAAAATAATTAGTTATTACCAGCAAGCAGTCAGTTACTGAACCACACCTGGAGACTCAGAGAAGCACTGTGAACACCATCACTTGGACGAAGCGTGTTCTGATCCCTATTAGAAATGAAGGAATAAAAGCAGTCTTACAAGTTAAACTGCTTACCATGTGCAACGTTGTTGATACAGTCCAAGTATTTTTCTCCTTTGTCATCAAACATATATTGGCCCTGAGCACGCACTATCTTCAGAGGGTCCTTGGCAAAGAACACTTTGCAGGAAGGCCTAAAAAAAAGAAAAAATTGAAATTATAAAATAACACCATTTTAGCCTTCTCAGTTGTTGCCCCTCCTTTGAGTGTTGAGGGGGTTGCTCTTTTGCAGCTCTGGAGACAGCTGCCTCCCTCTGCAAAGAGCTTGTGAGTGGTTCAGATGGTGGTCAAGCGATGCTGTTCCTGAAATTAAAGACAGCCCCCGCACACCTCCCCAGGCACAGGGGGAACAGAAGCCAGTCTTTAATAAGGGTGTTTTCGAAGCATGATTCTGTCTGCAAGGTTTCACAGGAGCACAGTGACTGCAAGTCGTTCCAGGACCTTATACGTCCTGCTGTGTTTCTAGGCTGTAGCTCTGTTTGTTTACAGGCCTTACCAACATGTATGGCCAATTAACTCGCTAGGAATAAAACCAAGATGTTAAGCATTGTTTTATACTATAGCCAAAAATTCATGATGCAATGGGTGAATGTACCGTATAGAGGTCACGTTCAAGAACAAAACACGAATGCCTCGCAGGCTTTATTTTCAGAGGTGCTGAGCAGGTGCTAAAAATCTCACCGTCTCATCCTGACTTCTTTGGATAAAATCTTTAAAAGCAGCTTTTTAGAAGCATCTAAATCAAACTGGCTTCCAGCAAAACTCAGGCTCCTTGTAAAATTTTCCAGAGTACTCTTTACTCTTTTTTAATTTTTTTCTCCCCCCTCTTCCCCCGCCTTGGAGAACATGCCAGCTATGTAATTATGTTGAATGATAGCACTGAGCAGAAGGAAAATCTTCCGGCTTTGGATAAACAGTTGTTTCCAGGTAAGTGAAAGAGTTATTGTTGGCTATACTGAGACCACAAACTTTTAAAGCCTAAATGTGACTCCTAGGAAGCGAAGTCATTGACCTTCTTTCTCACAGTTTCTAGCCTCATTGCATAGGTCTTTTCCGACATCTTTGGCTACTCCTCTGGTACACATTAAAAGCAGTGCACATCATCGTTGGCCATTTCTTGCCTACCGTTTTTTTCTCCTGTAACATGTCAGTCCATTCTGTGAAAGTTTCTTTTTGTTCACCCAGCGCAGCCCAATCCTATAATCCTTGCCCAGGCGAGAGTCCCTTAGCACTGAGCTGGCCCCTAAAGAGAGGCTGACGTGCACGCTTTATGAGGCCATGACTTTTATGAATCTTTAGTGGACTTTCTATATATGCCCCACATTTAGGATGCAATCACCAAATAGCGCTGGTTTTAACAATCTGGCCTTATTTTTCACTTGGTGACACCTACTGAAGGAAGAATTAAAGCTGCGCGTTGTGGAGGAACCAATACTGCAGTACAGTGGGATCAGACACGTGCACGGCCAGGGCTGTTGCTCAGGTCACACAGCCTTCCTGCGCTCCCCCTGCCCCCCCAGTTAGACTCCGCTTAAGAAATCTCCTCAGCTTCACCTAACAGAGACGCCTCTTTTCCAGGAGCACGCAGCTCATTCGCAAAACCCACCCCAGCACAGCCGCATTTTAGACATACACCCGGGAACCACTTGCCGGTTGCCCGCTTCGACCTGTTAAAAAAGTGAAGTAGCCTTCGATGCGCTGTGTTTTAATGACTGCACCCCCCCCCCCCCACACACACACACCCCGCCCGCCGG
>JAVKLA010000007.1:31295711-31310680 GCA_034782735.1 Sagittarius serpentarius | reverse complement strand
CTTCCGTCCGTCCTTCCTTCCTTCCTTCCTTCCTTCCTTCCTTCCTTCCTTCCTTCCTTCCTTCCTTCCTTCCTTTTTGTGGATGCCCACAGCCTGTGCTGCCCGTTTAGAAAAGATGACTGAACGGACTTGACTTTGAAGGGAAAAGACACATCAAGCACAGGAAGAGTGAGGTGGGTTTTTTTATTGCATGCTGTAGGAAAACGGAACATGTTGCAAAGGCCCCGATTTTTGTGGGAATGTGAATACTGACTGATACGACCTGCACTAGGTTTCAAACTACAGACTGGCACAACGCAGCACACACCTTTTCCAATCCAGACAGACTAGAACAAATTTTTTGCACCAACACTAAGAACTTTTTAACTATGCAAAATCAGCACCAATGGTTGGATTAATATTTTAATAATTACACGCTTTTTACATTATGAAAATAAATCATAAATAGTGTAAAAATAATTCTGAAGATCAACTTCTCACGAGCAAGAAACAAAACCCGAAGTACAAAACTGAAAGAAAACAAAACAGTATTCAACTGAAAAACAAGGAGAAATTTTAATAATAAAAACAAAAGCATGCTGTTTGATCGAGTTCAATTAAGTCAGGACCAGAGGCCACAAGAAAGTGGTAATTAATAACAAATTAAAATGGGTGATTAAAACCTTGCAATTCTTTATGCTATTCGTCAAAAGAGGTCTCGTGACATATTTACAGTGCTAAGACACTCAAAATATTTCTAGTATCGATAATATGATACTGACGCATGTGTTTTTCCCCCCAAGCATTGTAATCCTTGCCAAATTACTCTTCTTTGTATTTTTGTCTCTTCTACTGCATTTATGAGACCATTTGCAATACAAAAATAATGGCACATATAGATGAACTTAAAAAAGTAAAAAATACAAATAAAAATATATAATATTTTCCAAAGGAAAAAGTCAGATACATACATCTTAGTAACATTTTTAAAGTTGTGTGATATTTTCCCAAACATGTACAATAATATAAGAATATCCACATATATGTTAACAATATGTAAAACATTCTTCCACCAACCCAACTCTTCATAATACTTCAGAGAAGTGTGCAAGTACCAATGGTATCTGGGAAATTCATACAATTTCTTTTTTAAATAGAAACAAGTAAAACACTAACGGTCCCAGGTTAAGTTAAGGCCCCCTGTTTTCCAAAGAAAATTCAATTTCCAAGCAGCATTGATAACTGGATGCATTTAAAAACAAAGTGAAACAAAAACAACACTCCAAATCCTTTTTTTAAATACCAACTCCACTTGTTTTGTGGAGTATCTTTTTCAAATTCTGTCAGAAATGATGGTGGCAGGCACTTGTGTCTAACAGCATTTAATGAATCCAACCACCATGTAAAATACTTCAATAACAGAGGGTGCAAGAAAACCTTCATTTGTACATTACAGCAACATTCAGATCCATAAAAGCAAGTTGCAGAAAGGAAAAAAATAAAATAAAAATCAGGTGTTAGTTTTAATTCTGGTCACTGAAATTGAATCATTCTTTGCAATGACTAAAAACTACTTTCTTTTGACCACTATATCTTTGCAGATACTAGTGTTTTGTGTGACTCTAGTGTGAAAATTTAGGTCTCTCATTAGGTAAAACACAAGAGATTTAACAATGTAATTTAAGGTGGTCAAGCAGCAGGGATCAGGAAGCTTGAAAGGAAAGGTGACCTTCTGCATGCCTTGAACATCTTCATCCCATTCAACAGACTGGGAGTATCTCTGCAGCTTTTACTCACCGAGGCGGCCCTGATTTAGGCAAAACCCCACTGCTGAGGTTGGTAACAATCCCCTTGTTACTAAGCTCAATACTTGGGTCCTTCCTTCTGCAGGTCTCAAAGCGCTTTGCAAGGGAAGGACGCATCACTCTCCCCACTTCGCTGCTGGGGAAGGGGAGGCACAGCCAAGCGAAGAGCCCTGCATGGCTGAGCCCAGGTTTACAACCCCGGGTTCTGCGGCAGCCAGTGGGACAACTCTCTCTAAACCCCAGCGGGATCCAGGGTCCGAACCGCATCTCCCGACGCGGCCCCCCAGCCTCACGCGGCACCACCGTCCCACAAGGACCAAAGGTCTGCTCGTCGCACTTGGGGCTGCATCGTCTCTTCCGCTGGCGTCACCGAGTAACTGATGCTGACGTGCACCCTTCCACGAGCATAACGCTCAGTGGAGCCAACACTAACTTTCCACACTGTACATCAGTCTTAAGAACTATCCCGTTTTAAACTCTGTACTCTACACATATGCAGGTATGTGGATTTGATCATTCTGAAACTCATTCATACTACTTACACAGTAGACTAAAAGAATACATCAACAGCTGGATGAAGAGTGTCATTCTGCCTTGCTACACTATCAGAACGTGACATCAAAATCAGCAATAAATAAAAATATAAATCAAAAAAATACATTGTATCATTGTTCCATGAATTAATGTTTCATGCTTTACCTCAGGAAAAAGTAGAAAGGCGTCCAAAGCATCCTGAAAGAAAGATTCCCCATAGCTAATCGATGAATGTGAAGACAAGGACCATGTATGTCAGACATATTCCCTACAGTGCTTAAAAGACTTGCTGCTTCTGTAGCAGGACTTCTGCACCATGTGGTTATAATACACTGGAGTAACAGATGATTACAAAACTTGGTATGAAACAAATAGTGAAAACTCTCAAAGAAACAAGAATTAATCATAGCTGAAAAAGTCAGGGATATAGAAACTGTGTAGACTTATACCACTACACATTTCTACAACTGAAAAGACTGGTAGAGGAACAACTGTTCCTGTCACAAACTAAACAAAACAAATCATATCTATTTGGAGGAATGCTACTAAAATATACAACAACACACAGGTGATTCAAACTGTAGCTTTGCCACCAAAAGAAAAAAGATATACTAGCACCAAAATTAGTTGCTTTTTAAACAAAATAAACATGTTGCAAGTCTTCACAGGGTGCTCTTCTTGATGAAATGTTAAACTCAGTTCTTTTTTTCTTGTACTGAACATGCAACTTTTCTAGATACTGTTAGTTTTCTTTTCAAGTCAATCTTTGAGATGCAAATATTAAAGTCAAACCTATGCATACAGTTTAGCCTGTCCAATTAAACTGTTTATCTGCTGTTCACCCATGGTCATTTAAAGGGAATGAACCTTTCACAATACTGAACAACACAGAAGCTTAAAAAAGTAAAGTTAGATTATTTGAAAAAAAAAAAAGTATTCCTACCTGGTGGGAGTTAAAGAAAGAAATTACAAGACAGAAAAGAAAGTGAGTAAAGGTGCTTAAGTGTTTCTTCAGCAGGGTCTCCGTGTCAGGGAGTTAAAGGAGAACTGAGTTTTGACTAACGCTTAACAGTAGTGTCTATAATTATTTCCTGAATGAAAAAAATCATGAACCAAGCTTCTGCTAGCTTTATTGATGCAAACAAGGACAGAAATGGATGCTATGAGGACAGTTTAAAAATATGGATATACAAATCTAAAAAATATGAAAGTGCTAATGTCAGCGTGCATTTAATAGCTCTTTAACTTGTTGCTATTTTTTAAATGAGTTGTGTTTGTGGACATTCTCGATATGGAATTGCTAAAACATCTAGCCAGATAATAAACATCCTACTTGATTTTGCATTTGAATACTCCGAGGGACATTTAAGAAATATTTCATCTTACTCTATGATTGCCAGTATTTGATATTTTACAAAAACATTCAACTTCTAATCTTCACATCTATAATATACCTAGCCAAATCTGCCAAGTCAGGACACAGGCGTAAGAGGCTCTTTGCTGTTAGGCGGGCAGCTTGCTCCTCAGCCTGTTGTTTTTTGAGATACTGCTTCTTAAACAAGCAGACTAAAACTGGCAAGGCGAAGGGCTTACATGGCGCTGCTCTTGTCGTCTTTCTGGAAAGTCCCTCATTCACATTACTGCTGTAGCACTCTGATTATTAACACTTTATATTCAGTCTATTCCATGTGAAGGCTTTTACTATCGTAATCGTGATTATTCAAACAGGTTGATACTTGCATCTCTAAAATTTAAGCAAAGAAAAACATTCTTCCTCATATCTGTGAACACTTGTTTATTTCTTACTATTGGAAAGACGGAACTGAGCAGTAAGAATATATATATATATTCAGTATATGCATCTATATTGTGTTGGAATTTTGGTTTTATTAGTAAGGTACTACTAGATGGAGACCACTAAATTAATTTTTAGTTTCAAAAGTCTGTGGAAGACTTTCCCCAAGGAAAAGCTGGTTTTGTCTCTGATATACCAAAATGACAACAAAGATTTAGCGAAGTGAAAGATCGCATTACAGTGGCATTTCCATTGATCTGAGATTGTGAAGCAGTACGAAAAGTGCAACCACAGCAGGTCTCCATCTTCACATGATTTAGAAACGATGGAGCAAGGAAGAATGTGCATTCCAGGAAGGGGAAGGTGCCCACACATGGATCGAGACAGGCTGTCTTCCTCAACTTTAGTTTTGGTCTACATATGAAAGACAACTCTCAGAAAAGTAACTAAAAATGTTTGTGATCATCCTGCTATACACTAGGAATGGAAGTGATATAAAAAGAATTTCCATCTGCCAAATATGGCACCATTTCTCACAAACTAGTCTCTCAAACTAACTACAGTGCACCATATGAAGACTCAGAACTAGAAAAAATACCTTGTGGCAAAACCTACAAATTTGTACAAATTAAGTATTTCTAGAAATAAAAAAAGTGGAGAAGCAAAACTTTGCCAATGTTTCTCTAGAAAGCTAGTCGTCTGAACAGAAATGGAGAAATATCAACACCTTTAAGAGCGTAGTGCGATGACAAGTATGCAGTGGTAATCACACAGACATGTTTCTCTCCAATGTTTTTTGAGTAATAACATCCACTAAGGTCACTGTAACAGCAGAAAAAAGAACAAGATGAATAAATCAGTCTGTTAAACACAAAAATAAACTCTTCTCTTTTTTAGACTTAAAGGCTTCAAAGACTCTGAAATAAAGCCTGTTAATACTGAAACAAGACGAACATGTGGCTTGAAGTATTTTCTTCAATGCCATCATCACCAATGTTGAATAGATTACTGAAATGCATCCTTTATGGCAACAGTTACGGGAAGAGGAAACAAAATTAACCATCGCTTCCAAAATTCTGCAGAGATGTTCAGCTAGTTTTGTGTAATTTAAACTGAATCACCTGAAAACCACAGCATGGTCCACATGTCTCTGGTCAGTTCCATTCTCCTCCTCCTCCAGAGGATGTTCTGGTTCATCCCCGCCTCAAGAATGCTTTTTCCTCCAGCAGTCCCAAAATACAATACGCAGAGCACATACTCTGTCCATCCTTGAGTAAGGTTGAGAAGCTTCTGGTCTCAGGCGGTGTCTGCCATCAAATGATCCCTGCAGCACCTCTGTAACCTTTTCAAACAACCCACAGAGAAGTCTGGTTTCTTCTTCAAACTTCTTTTCCTTCTTGATTAAGGACTCGACAGGGCCTGTCGTGAATGTCTTCACGACCGTGAGCAGTGCAAGGCAAACCAATGCTGATTAACAGGCGGGACCCTCTTTGATCAAAGGGGCCAGGTGACCCGCAAGACTGGAAGCCATCCACCTGCAGCTGGAACTCTATTCCCCAAAAATTCAAGGCCTCTTTCTATCCTCCTCTGGTTTATCTCTTTTTAGCAATGAGCCATGGTGTGACTCCCTTGAGATGACAAAAGGAAACGATTCAGAAGCTGGAATCAAAGGTCACCGTGAGCAGCCATTTAGCACGTGACATGATCACACAACAAGCAGGTTTGGCACACAAACTCATGCTTTTAGTCCGTACAAGCAGATATGGTGGCATGAATCAGTGAAGTGTTTAAGATAGACACAGAAGCCAAGTCAGTAAACTCCAACGGCAGCTGGTACAGTACATTTCATAGCATTTTGCTCTTATTTGGTCACAATTTCTTGTAAACTAGTTCATGGCACTCATTGTCCATGCAGGTCCACACGCCAAAATATAAGAATTTACAGAAATAATCAGATTTCTATTATTGGTCGTTGTATCAAGATCTCTCTCTCATTAGAGAGAGAACCTTTGCAGGTTTACCCTGCAGTTACATATCATCAAACTGCAGACGTAAGTGAAAAAATAGATGTACACATGGACTATTGCAAACAAGTAGAAGCAGCTACATGTAAACATATCTCAGACTTGTAAAATCAAATTTTCAGTTTTCAACTATAAATACAAAAAGTGGAGCACTATATACACAACTTCATGCTTGTAAGGTTAGATTCATCACTGCAGAGACAAAAAGAGATACAGATTAATCAAATTAGTAAATCAACATTTCAGATTTCTATTCCAAATACATAATAGGGCAGAGTTGCAAATACGGATAGTTATTCCTCAGCACCAGCTTTTCTTCAGAGATAAATGCACCCAGGATTTCACTTATGCTTTATATTTTCTAATGTATTATATGCCAGTATCCCTCCACCTACATTATTTTGAATGGTATGCTTTCAAATCTAGCACTGTCTAGGTTAAATCTTTACTAAAATAATGTTGCCAGTTAACATTAGCATACAACGTAACAACCAGGAGAATGTATCGAGGAATAGAAAGGTAAGGCAAAGAGAAGGGCAGGATGCACTGTTCTTCTAGGTATCCCAGAAAAATAATATCATAATAGATCAATATAAATATTTGATAGAACTGCCATATCCATGAGCTTTTATAAAGAATGGGAAGCAGTGCTCAGGTGCAGAAACCAAAGGATGTGCAAGTCTTCATATGAAAGAGAAAAGTCTTGGACTTTCTAGAAGTCTAACGCCAACTGTTTCTACAATACTGCCTCAATGAGTTATTACTTCTACATATATTACAACCTCGTCACACCAGCTACTGTCATGAAGAGGTCTTATTTTGCATTGCTGCATACATCTGTCTAAGAGGCTCTGAAGTATATCCTGATACTGTTCAGTATGACTGTGACAGGCTTTTCTGTGTGCCAAGGACGTACTGCCCCTGAAAAGAAAATCTCTGCCCCTCCTACCTTTTGCCAACAGCCAGGCATTGGTAATCCATCGGGACCCTGTTTCAAGGGGAGGGAGTGGGGTGGGGGGGGAAAAAGAGCATTGTTAAGTTTGATAAGATAGATATTCCATCAATATCTGTTAGAACAGCTGAAGCAGCTCTGACTTTTTATCTAGTAAGTAGCTATCAGTTCCTAACTTGTTTCCTCTCTTGTTCCCAAGGTGAAGGAAAAGCCAAAGGAGAGAAGGTTTACACTGTAAATACATATGTGCGCCTCTCTGCCATAAAGATTTGTTTTTCCCTACATCATTAGAACATCTTCATCAGTTTCTTATTGCTGTTAGAGCTCAGGCTGCATATGTTTTAAATATAATCTGTTATTCACCACAAACTGTAGCTGAATGTACAAGATCAATGAGCAAAAAAATATTATCACTTTTATCTGGAGGGTATTGTATTTTATGGGCCCCTAGTACAAAGTTAACCCAACGATAAGATAGCAAGACTCAGATTTGCGTAGGAGCATTTCTGTTCACTTTCATTCTTAGCTTTTCAATGAAACAGCAAAATCTGAAGGCCCGAACATACCTCAAGTGACACAGTGGAAGAAAACATCAGTGGTGGGAATAGGGCAGTACAGCAGCACTGATTATTTCATTGCTTGGACAATATGGCCACGTAATTTCTTCTTGTGCTAGTGAGAGTCACTCCATTTCTTTTCTGTCACCCCCCTACTTTCACATATCTCCATGCATCCACTAAGACCAGGGCCAACTTTTGACCACAGTCATACTGGTTTTCATGGAACTAAGTCCAACTTACATGGCTATACAGGGCTTATCCAGAGAATTATATGCTCGGAATTAGGAGCGTGTATCATGTAACTAGACTATACATGAGCAGAAAAAAAATCAAGCCTTGACATTTTTTAGAATATAGAATAACAACACTTATTATGTGAATTTACACACGAAGACAGTGGTTAACGAGAATTTTTGAATGTGCTTGCATGTAATCTGATGGGAATGGCTTGCTGCCTAAAGCAAGAAACAGTGCTGTTTGCTTAGCAGCATATTCTAGTAATTACCTATAAATAGAATATTTTTCATCCATCAACGTTTGTTAGTGAATCTCCAGATATAAATGATAATACAGAGAAACATTTTTAAATTACAAAAGCATGCTTGATTATCCCCAACAAAATATGAGATATGGTTACCATTAATTGGAAGCAAACAAAATGGACTATGGAATAATCTTACTGGACTATGTACTTAAGATTAAAATCCATTGACTTCAAATTAGAAGTGCTACAGTTGAAATAAAATCTACTTAATTTAACATTCATCTTAGAGAACCGTGCTTAACCACCAAACAATATCAGAACATGCAGATCAAATTTTTCTGCGAACAATTAAAAAGAAAATCCTCCTTGCATCTTTAGGAAATGTGTATGTACTGTTCTTTTTTCTTTTTTGTAAATGGAAAAGAATTTAAACTTACTTTGCCGTTAAATAAAAATAACTGTTGCCAGATTGGTACAAGGGAGAGGATCAAGAGGTAGCATTTTAGTATAGGTGGGAACTTGAATTCATGCTAACATAGGGTGGGGAGTGTCGTGTGTATTCCAGGAAGGTAAGTTCCAAGGGTAAGACCATTAAATTGAAGACGTTAAATAACAAAGACAGTGAGGGTTTGGGCTGCAGACCGTTATCTTCTTACAAACCTCAGGTAAGCTTTTCATTTCCAGATCTGTTTGAATACTATTTGATGAACAGGCCAGACACCAAAAATACTACTTGTGTAAGGTCTGGGAGATTAGGCTCCAGCTTGGCTTACTGGAAACCTATGACTTGATTTTTAGAAATAATATTTACATCATTCTGTACATGACTCTCATTTTGGCCAAATCCTGAAAACATGCACCTAAGACTGCATGGATTTGAAAGGAAGTCCAGGGTGCAGAGTAGCTCTGGGACAGGCTAGGGTGAAGAACTGAGCCAGTACAGACAAAAGTCATCAGACTTGATTAGAAATGGACATAGTGCTGGATTTCTACAAAGACTTGCGTTGAGGGTGAGTAAGGCAATAGGTATTTTGTGAGGAAAATAACAAACCAACGATTCTCAGGGAAAATGTAGGAAGGACACAAACTTATAAATTGCCATGTGATGTGGGAACAAAGTGCTGAGAGTTAGGTTTGAGGTGTCAACAAAAATGTGTGTTCTCTCATTGCGGTTATGATCACTAAAGCAGCTGGTTTGTTCATGCACATGCATGTTATGTGAATAATGTAAAGTCAGCTCAGAAAAAACACTACTTTACATTGAGAATGGCTGACTACAAACAAAGGAACCGCATGCAGGGTTGGTAGGAAAGAGAAATACTGTACCAATTGGCAAGGGGCATCCAGCCCATCCAGGCCAGGCTGGCCTGGCTCCCCTTTTTCCCCCTTAATTCCACGGAATCCCTGTTTGTAAAGATTAACTTGCAATGTTACTGTCAAGGAAATGCCTTCAGTATTGACTTAGCTGGAGTGAACAAATAACAATAGAGAGGAAAGAGGAGCAAGCTGACCGCCGTGGTGCGATTTCAACCTGTGGGGCACTGACTCTGGCACATCCCAAATTTTGTTCCTTTCCAACATGTTTAGCAGAAAACAATGAAAACAAACACCAACAAACCCCACAAATTTAGCCTGAAAGTCCTAAGCCTGGTCCCTTAAACCAAATTGGGAGGTTAGACAAAGTCTACTCCAGAATTTGCCAGAGCTTGAAATAAGGCTGCATTAACAAAGGGCAACAGGTGACACAGTAGCTGGTGCTTCTTCCTCTCCCCTCATTTCTTACTCCATCAGTCTACAGCAGTACGATCGATTGTCCAATACACAAATGAGACGTACCAATGGGCAAGGTGCATCTAATCCAGGAGCACCCTGTTCTCCTTTCTCCCCTTTAGGCCCCTTTTTGCCTTTCTTTCCCTTTTCCCCCTGTGGATACAATGGTTTGGATAAAACAAGTTTCATTCTTTTGGAAAAAAATTAAAGAAAGATTGGTTTAAAAGTTTGGGTTTTTCTTTTTAAGCCAATGGAGAGCTGAAAGGACACTTACCACTGTGTTCTGGTTTGGATGGTGCATTATGTGGAAAAATAAATTATATGATCACAAGCAAGAACTGCAATCAGTCAGTATTAGTTTGTGCTGGTATTTCCTATCAGTATTATGAATGTTTTGAATCCTAGAACGGGGCTTGAAATCATTGATTTCTTGAGACAGAGGCAAATCTGCAAATCCTCCCAATCCACAGTTCAAAATAAGAGGTCTCCTATTTGTTCTAAGTGATAGTACTGAAGTGCACATGCACACTAAGCTGAATTTGTCAGCTTCCCTAGAAGATTTGTCACTAGTCAGGAGTAACTTTGCAAGAGCCGAGTACATCAGCATAGTCTCTCTAAAAAAGACCTCTGGCACGGATGCTTCGCAGGGATGGCTGGTCTCTGGCTAAATTCTATCAGCTTCCATGGCGTCACATCACTGGTGAACATGGCACGGAGCACCCTTTGCTGAACTGACCCTTTGCACTCTGGTAAGCGTTTGGGACAAATCCTGTTCTCAGTGGTGTCCACAGAAACCCACAGACATCACTGAGGCTGCACTTCTGTCACTCCAAATACAACACAACCATTTCAAATCCAGTTACAGGAATCAAAACATTCGAACTGCTTGATGGAGAGGTGCTATAACACTTTCAATGATTTCATAATGCCTTGGTATCATAAAGTAGTCAGAAGTGATAATTAGATTCTTTATTTAAATATTCCAACATTTAAATGTTCTCTCTACTGCAGGCAATGTTTCATCTACTTACTTTACTGAAATACAGTCCTTTGATTTCACACCGAGTTTTCTTTTTAAACGTAAAACTTGCAATGCTTTCATTACTCATGGAAATGGGTTGGCTCCCCTCAACAAAGCCACCTGCAAAGATGACCCCACCTTCAAGCAGTATAAGATGTTTAGAGAGTTCATTTTATAATTGATTTCACACCAGTTGATCACAATGGTAAATGAGTTTCAGGTTTGCTCTCAATTTCACAAAAATCAAAAAAGGTTCTGTTAAAAAAAAAAATGAAACAAATTGGACTAGGATTTAAAAAATGGGATAGGAAGGATGAGTAAATCAGGAATATCACAAAGAAATGGGAAAAATAGTCATAGGAAAATTAGTATGACATTGGAGAACCAGCAAGCGAGGTTGTGGCTATTGGGAGGATTTAATTTGTGAGGAAAAGGGTAAAAAAGACAGAGGAATTGTAAGGAATGAAGGTAGAAGGAGAAGGAAGGAATGCCCCTTTGGAAAGACAGACAGATTTTGGTAAAGCATAATAAATAAACATTTAACTAGTTCCACACCAGTACGGAAAGACTTAATCCATTAAAAAGAGAGAAAAAACATTTTTACACAATTAAAAATAATTATCTATATCGTATTTTAAAAAGGAAGGAAAGCACATTATTCATTTAATATCACAGCATACTTGACACATTCAAATGAAAATATCTTTCCCGTGAGCAAAACATAATGCATTCATGACACGATTGGAGCAAAGTTTCTTGTCTATCTTTTCTGTGTGCCAAAAAGTCACAGGATAATATTAGGAAAACAGCAATCCAAACATTACCCTTCTTTACCAAATTATAAGGTTGTGATGTAAAAAAAATCCCCATGAGTCAGGAACTGTGAGTTGGCTAAGTTTTCATCTGAAACCTACAAACATGACAGCATAGCACAGAAGCCCAACAGTTTCAGGGTCAAATCTCATGTTATTTGTGCTTGATGGAACACCAATATATTTGCTCTGAGTGTATGCAAGCACAGAGCATGGACATATGCCAAAAATGATTCTGAAAATGGACAGAGCAGTTTGGTTTCTGACTCTTTTATATCTTTAGGACTGTGTTTCTGTAACTTGTATTGCAAGTCAGCAGATAACTATTTAAACTTCCAGTTTTGCAGGACAAACCCATGATCTTATTCAAACCAATGGAGCAGTCACTGACTGAGTTCTTGTCTCTTAATCTTCACCTCCTTACCCTGAACTGTAGAGATCCAGAGGAGATACAAAGAATCTACAGCTGATGAAGACTGGAAAAAAAATTCCTTCCTGCCCTTCCTCACTGCCTGAAGAAATACAAATTTGTGGCATTTCTGTAACACCGTTATGGTTGGAACAATCTCCAGCCCTCACATGCACAGACTTGCATCAATGCAGAGTGTAGGGGGAAAAGGATGGGCCTTTTTGCCCCAGGGGAAAAACAGTGGCCTTTCCAGCCACTGTTGTGATATATCATACTCCTCTGTCAATATTTATAACAAGAGACACAACTGCACATTTGGGATCAGGCCCCCCCTCCCCCCCCTTCCCACAACACTATCTCTACCTTTTGTTAAAAGTTCCTTTTTAAAAGGATTTTTTTTTTCTATTCATACAACTTGAAAATACAAAATCAATTGTACAAACTTTTTTTGTCCTGAGTGCTCCTGGACTATAATTTTATATGAGTAATTACAGCTAGAACACTTTTAAAAATTATTTTTACAGCCAAGTTAAGCAGACATTATAATGCAAACACTGACTTGCTTTCACTGTAGCAGAACTACTGACAGGCTAAAATAAAAATCACCAGTCTAGGACGTATCTCAAAGTGAAGAAGTAAGGATTTATTCCCTGTCTATCACAGCATGTCTATGAAAAAAAACAAGTGTCACCGGTTCTCAATAGAATGTTAGTGATAATATATATTTTTGCAATGCAATTTGAATTAAGTTTCTCAACCACAAACTCGCTAATCTTAACTTGTGCAATGTCAGTCTAACAGCCAGTACTGTATTTAAAAACCAAGAAATCATGAGCTGGACGCTCAGCTTGTAAACTGGTTTATCTCTATTGAAATGGGTGCCGTTACACCAATTTGGTCACAGATAATAGTAGTTTACCTAAGGAAAAACATCAGAACAGAGAAAATTTGTTATAATGAAAGCTTCTATTAATTGCATTACTTTGTGTCTTTTGAGAGTCAGCCTTCCATTTGGAAAAGGAACTATTGATGCAGCTAAGGTGGTTTTGGTGAAACCAGTTTACTTGCAAGATAAGGTATTCCCTCATTTCTGGAAAAAATGTGTCGACACTGTGCAACAGAGGTCTCTTTCACAGAGTTCTCAGCTATATCTTCCCTGATTTTTCACCAAGAAAGACTTTCCTTTGCCTTCTGATTTTCTTTGAATACTCTGAGAATTTTTAAGGCAGAGATTCCATCTCCATTTTTACTCTACAGACTTCCTGGTGATCCTCTTTATCTGAAAGCCCGTAAGATAACATGGTTTCTGAAATATCAGTCAGACTTGCTAAGTACTTTATCCCATGCATTCTCCTCAAGAAACAAGTTTTGCCTTTTCCTGAATTTTTAGGGGGACGGAGGACTAGACTTCCTGGGAGATGTGTCCTGCAGCCCAAGAGAACAAGGCTACACAGGAAGCCTGAACTGCAACTGAACTCCAGCCAGGGCCTAACTGTGCCTTGTGGCCACACACAATTCCCACTCACAATTCCCTTGCCCTCTTGCAACTGGAGGTCCTGTGTTTGAGCTACTTAGTCAGTCTCTGGGAATAATAAACACCCAAAAGCAGCATGCTGGACTCTAGGACATTAAAATATTTTTACATCCTGAGCGCAAGAATCTCAGCTGTTCCATTTTCACATGATACCATATTTATATAAGCCAACTGTTCTGCCGGCTTTCCAGCTTTTCTTCCAGGTATCTTCTGGGGCTCTGATGGCTGTGTTTTGTTGGCCTGTCTCTAGCTGTACATGGAAACACAGACTCAGAAGGTCTGGTTGGAAGAGACTTTTGGAGATCGCCTAGTCTAACCTCCCATCCTGAGCAGGACAATTCCTGACCCTAGATCAGGTCAGACCAGACCAGGTCTTGCAGTCCTCCATGGGTTCAGCCAGCTCTCTGAGTAAACTGTCCCAGTGCCGTGCTGCCCTCCTAATGAACAAGGTTTTCCTAATAGCCACTCCAAACCTCCCAGGAGCAGCTTGGGGTCCTGTGTTCTCCCATTTGCCATTACCCAGAAGAGTTTTGCTCCATCATCTTTGTGTCTCCCCTTCAAGTAGCTTGGCCTCCTCTTTGTCAGACTAAGCCAGTCCACCTCCGTTAACCTCTTCTGTCGGTTGCGCATGCCCCAGGCCCCTGTCAGCTTGCTAGCCTTCTTCCTTTCAAATTTCTCAAGTTTTTTTTGAACTGGGAGGCTCAAAATACCATCTGCAGTATTCAAGCAACCTCACCAGAACTGATTAGAGAAGGGTAATAACTTATTTTAATCTTCTGGACACAACCCTTCTAATGAATCCCAGTATGAGACAATACTGTTAGGCTCATTCCATTTGGCACCTACTGCAGCTCCCGCTTAGCACAGGCTGGTCATTTTGCCAGTCATCTGTCAGAGCTGGCAGTCATCAGTTACACCTTTCTACTGATAACTGCTCTCAAAAGAAAAGCTCTTCGCCTGTGACAGACAGATCTGTAGTGTTCAACAGCAAGCAAGAGCTCACCATTCATTGTGATTACTCTGCCCAGGTCAGACACTGCCTTTATAATATTCATAGAGCACCTGCTTAAGCAACAGTTGTTCTGCAAAATCAGTGCCTTACCAGTGATCTCTGAGCTCGAAATAAGCAGTATAACAAGGGACAGAAGGGAGGGATATATTTCACGGTACCCTTATCAATGCATTCTTGGGACCAGTACTGTTTAATGTCTTCATCAATGACATAGATGGTGGAATTGAGTGCACCCTCAGCAAGTTCGCGGATGACACCAAGCTGAGTGGTGTGGCTGA
>JAVKLA010000007.1:31259575-31295611 GCA_034782735.1 Sagittarius serpentarius | reverse complement strand
CCGTAATCCCCATTCGCTGTCCCCCTGTGCCGCTCGGGGGGAGTTGGCAGAGAATTCGGGAGTGAAGCTTTGCCCAGGAAGAAGGGGGGTGGGGGGAAGATGTTTTAAGATTTGTTTTTTATTTCTCATTACCCTACTCTGGTTTGATTGGAAATAAATTAAGTTCATTTTCCCCAAATGGAGACTGTTTTGCCCGTGATGGTAATTGGTTAAGTGATCTCTCCCTGACCTTATCTCGACCCACAAGTCTTTCATTATATTCTCCCTCTCCTGTCCGGTCGAGGAGGGGGAGTGACAGAGCGGCTTTGGTGGGCACCTGGCATCCAGCCAGGGTCAACCCACCACACGTATTTTCCTGGTCTCTTACTTAAGTGAACTGAAGTTTTGCCATTAATTCAGCAGGAGCAGAACTGGTTCCACTGTTGAATGGCTTTCGAAAATGGGTTCTCTGTTACGGGAACACTAAGCAAATAAATAAATACATCTGATGATGAACCAGGTTGACATCCAGTGAAGGCATGTCCTGAACTGGCAGAATTATGAACATGCTGCAACACAAAGGAGAAGTTCTACAACACACAGTAAGTCATGCAATAGGAATTACCGTGACAGTCAGGGTGGCAATCCTCTGTTGGCAAAATGTATTAACAAGAGACACCATTACCAGAATTGAACAAGGATATAAATTATTCTGCTTGTTACAATTATCATCTCCACAATCTGCATCTGGGAGACACTACGCCTCCAAAAAATAAAGAGTAAAAACCATGTTATTTTGAACTCCCAGTGTTGTACTAGCTGCTTGGCTTCTAGGGGAACCAGGATTTTACATAGGTGAAGACTGCAGATTCTCGTACAATTTAAGGGAGCAAATAAACGATGACTAAATAGCAAAATCATAGCAAAAGTCTTGCAAATGTTTAGCAATCTCTGCAGGTTTTGCACCAATGTTTAACTAATAAATACAGTTCCTAGAGTGGAGATATAACATTAATTTTCATACAGAAATGCAGATGTACAAAAAAAGTTAAGTTCTAAAACCAAAACTGCTGATCCACCAACCTGGCTATGTATACTACAATTCTACTTTAAATGTTTGGGAAGACAAAAGACATTTTCATCATGGAAGGAGGCAAAATATCTTGACCTGCCACTACTTTTTTTGCCAAAGGAGAATCTAAAAGCAAGTGAAAAAGTGTTTAAAAGTAATTTAAATGCTTGTCTGTATTTTTAAACAGAGTAAAAGGCCCAAATACTGCTGCTTGCATATGCTTTCCTATTGCCTGTGAAGAACCAACTGGCCTACATGGAACAAGAAAAATTTAGGTTTTCTAATTGTTTTCCTACGTGCAAACAAAGGTTTGCAAATCTGGTTTAAGCATTAAAAAAATCTTCATTTGCCATAACAACGTTATATACTGTTGTCAAAAATCTGGAACCTGCTTAATACAACGTACTTGAAAAAAGTTCTCTAACACATGGCTTTAATATATTGATGTCCTTTGTATTTAACGTATTAATGGAAATATATCAAGAACTTTAAAAATACTGAAAAACTCAGTTTATTTAGTTATGAAAACCTAAAATAACCATTGCAAATTAATGTTTGCATGTTCGCACTAATGGGTTCCTTTTCAGCAGCACATTCAGGTTTTAATATCCGATCCTGCCATTCCTACAAAGGTTAAACTTTTGCAGCTACTGCCTTTTGCCTTAGGAAATTCTGCAGAATAGGTCTGAAGAGAAATTTCGATAGAGACATGAATTTTGTATCTGGTCCTCCAAGTGAAAGCCACTTGCACTCAGCAGAGGTCTTGCCTGAACTATGATGATAATTTTAAGAAGATCGCAATTTTCAGTGCTGATGGACTAAGACATCTTATTCTCCACTGACACATGAGATTGAGTAGGAGGCACAACGCAAAGTAACTAAATTGTTCTGAAGCTTCTAGGCTGCTTGATGATTTATTACTAGATTCTAAAAAAACAGACAGGCAGCCCAGATCTTGCAAACTCTTGTCAACTTCTTAAATCAGCAGGCCAAATTCTGTGAGAGTTCACAGCTCAGTGCTGAGCACTGAAAGTTCTCATTTACTTCTACGGGAGAGCTGCAAATCTCAGAGCCCCTATGAATTTGGCACCAGGAGACTTAGGAACGGGTGCTTGCCATCTGAAAGGACTGAGCTGGATTTGGCAAGGATATTTTTGACTGATCCTATATAATCTTTCTTACACCATCCTTGCACAGCCATTCCCATTAATATCAATTATTTGTTGCCCTGGGTCAGAAGGTGATGACATCTGAAATTATTTACAATGGGATAAGGGCCTCCTAATATGTTTCAACCACTGCAACAGGCTTTAGTCCCTTTTTAAGACTTTATGTGCTGCAGCTTTTCTGAGGAAGCTTGAAAGTAACATTGATGCCAGAGTTGAGATTCAAAGACAGAATGCAGGAGATACAGGGGCCCCTGGGAGATCTGTGTCTGATAATATGCAACATTAATTTCAGGCTACTTTCGGCATCTAACTCAGAGAGTGATTTGAAAGACTGAAAGTTGTGTGTTTGAATTCCCTTAAAAGTAAACCAAATGAGACAGATATAATGCAGAGCCTCACAACATACCTATGTAGACTTCCCCATAGACACCACTTGCAATGAAAGAGTGGACTTAGCCGTAACGACATACAGGCTTTTAGATTTTAGTAAAGGCAGTGAGATTTTTTTTTTTTTTCCCAAAAGGGTCTTGAAAACCAAATGACTGGCCAGACATCTATCCACTCCCACGGAGTAAATACAAGAAAAAGAGTTCAGCGGCTACAGTGAGAAAATGATCAGATGCACAATGAGCCAAATTCAGTCTTCAGTTGCACATAAGCAAGCCATTCACTTTGGTGGAGTTATATGGCACAAAATTTGCATCTGAGTATACTGCAATGTAAATCACCTTGACTGCAATGACATATGTCACCTTGGTACTTTGCTTTTATGCAAACACTTATTCATTCTTTTTGTAACCCCACTTTAATCCTCTACACTTTTCTGCACACCAGTCAAAATAAGTTTTCTGGGAATGAATAAGTGGAAAGACTGGTGCTTGGTCTATTTAACATACTCAGGTTGCTGATTGAATCCACAGCCTGCTAATGGAACCATGTTACATGGTTTCCAAATCTCAAATATTCTGCTCTTTGTATTTTATAGGAAGAGGAGGAGGAAAAGGAGGAGAAAAAGGAATGTCAATATTCTACTACGTGAAATGAAAAGCAGACACTTCTGTTGAACCTATGTATGTGGTTTATTACATGAATTCAGCACTAAGCACCAGAGCCAGCAACGAATCAGCTTTATCCTCATTAGATGATGTCAGTACTCTCCAGGGGAAATGAAATTAATTCACTCAGCTAAATTGTATCACGGAAACAGTTTGTCTAACACCAAACAGAAAACCTGGTTTCCAAATGTAGAAAGAGATTCCTGATTAATAAGCTCAGCAAATCTTTGCACACAAAATGTTTTCAAGGTCTATGCAAAAGAGAAATACAATGCTGTCAAACTGCTTTTTCCCAGACCAGACTAAGCCACTCCAGACTTGTTATGTTTGCATACCTGCAGAGCTTCATGGATATTGCCATTATAATCAATTATCTCTGTTGCACCTTGATCACCCTTCTGTCCAGGTGGTCCCTGTAATATATTTTCCATAAAAATTCTGAGACACTTGCCAAAGACTATTCTAGACACATAACTACTGACACATGCTTTGACTTGATTGTGCAGTGTTGGAATCTTGTACTTAAAATATATGACTACAAACCACAAAAGTTAGCATTAAACTAAAGATTGTTTTTAAAGGAAAACAATTTTTTTTAAAAAGATAAATATAAACAAGCAAGTCAGTACACAATGACTTGTGCTGCAGTGGGAAAGCAAATATATGAAACCTCGGAGGTCAAATATTTAAGCGCTTCCTATATTCTAGTTCTGTATTGGCTGTGAACAATGTCAGAACATCTGGCATGTAACATCTTACCCATGAACTGTGAACAGGAGACTGCTTCAAATAGTAGCAAGGGCTGTTATTCATATTAAAGGCCAGTTAGCAACACACATTCCACTACAGTCAAGTGCCCAATTTCACCAGTTTAACTGGAGTTGCTACTACAGTTTTAATTCATAGTGTGGACTGAATCTAAGAGTACAAAACAAACAGCTGAAACGAGAAGCAGACTCACCCGTGGACCTGCAGATCCTGTGTCACCTCTGTCACCGGTATCACCCTATGTAAAAATGGTATTTGAAAACAGATATGCCATTTGACAATTTATCAGGTAGTTCTTCCCTTTTATATGTTTACCTTAAATGAACTGGTTTAAAAGGCCTCTCACCATAAACAGAATGTGGATTTTAATTAATTAAAGGGAAAACTCCTTCAAAATCCATGTAGTGGCAGGGTTGACAAAGATGCATTTGGTTCTGTGTGAATTGTTAGTGTGCTGTATCGGTTTGGAATAAGAAATCCCAAAGAACCAATAAAAGACAGATTACCAATTAAGTAATTTGTATACCTTCCCTATTCTTAATGGCACTATTATCAAAACCTTTGAGAGAAAGCTAAAGAAATGAAATCACTCAGTATGAAAACACTCAACAACTTCTTTAAAGGTGTGTTTCAAAGTACAAACTTTTCTATGATCATGACTCCAATAACTTTCTGAACTTCCCTGCTCCAAGTTGTTGCCTCCCCTACAAACGCAACGCTACTGTCAGCATAAGTGTTCCTTTACTCCCTTACTGCAACATGCTTAAGATCTTTACCATCTTGCACACAGCATTTTCTTCCTGGCTATTAGTAATATGTTTCAAGCGATGGAGGGAATTTCAGACATGTATGCATTCATACCCCAGCATCCAGGGACTATGATTCATTTCATTTCACAGTCACTTTCATAGCAAGACCTTATATTTTTATATTACTCAAAATTAATTTGGGTAAGAACTGCAACTTTTGCTCCTGCTGAAATCTATAAAACTTTGGTACAAGTTAGGGAAGAATGATTAATTCACCAGGGGTAACAGAGAACAGAAAACTTTCATGGGGCTAACGAAGGAATATGGAGAGCAGGCTGGTGGCAGGACACAATCAAGGTTGTGCCACCTGCCTTTCCTTTCAGTGTTGCCTTGGCAGCAGCTAGTGAACGTGTCATTGGAATTCTTAAAAAATGAAGTTCCCAACCACTAGATTGACTTCTGTGGGTCAGATTTGCAAGACAGGCATGCAGGTAAAATGAAAACCGTGTATCTTTTTTTGATAAAAAGGGAATTAAAGGGGATATCTTTATCTTTTTGGCACATTTGGGAGGTGCCCAGGTACTGTAGGCAAATGAGAGGCTGATGTACTCTTCTACACTCACTCTGATGCTTTAATCCCCTCACCAGCTCCCTCACTTCCCAGTGTTTCTTTCTGGTGAGAATGAATGAGGTTAAGCAGCGCTTATTTAACCATATCCTTAAGCACTGTGAATGGGCCACTCTTCAAGGACCCTACAAGTACTGCAAACAGTATCCTACCAGCCTGTGTTGTCTTGTCATCTTTATTCTGACAGTAGACTCAATAACCGCCTAAACAAATCTATTTTCATTTTGCTCTGACTCCATAATATAACATGCAGGAGCCTAGTGAGCACAGTATTTGCACAGCAGATGAAGTAATAGAAAAGTATATATTTTATACCCCTCTACATATATGTGAACCAACTGTATCTATATAGAGATGGATGGATAGATAGATATAACCAAAGTAGTTTTTTAAAGTAGGTAAAACAGTAATGTAACCTACAAGTCTTGCCTTTGTAGAACTTCTGGCCATCATACCTGCAGTACGTAGGATACCGCTGATTCGTAACTCAAAGTGTGGATCCACAAAATTATTGTGAAAACCAATTAAATCTCCACAGGCATAGTCAGGTGTTGGTTCCTGGCACGTGGGACGACTAACCCACATCAGTTACACAGAGAAAAACCAAGTTGCATGGTGAAAACCAGAGCAGAGTGGAACAGATGTTATAACAGAAAAAGAACTAGAATCACAGTGTTTAAAACACACAGGATTCAACTCTAATAGCTAAAGCTGAAAGTCAGAAGGTTTCACTTAAAAAGAACACCATAGACTGTTACAGGTTCTTTTAAAGAGATAAGTGAAGTTTCTGTGAAATGTTACAAATAATTTATCCTAAAATCATTGTGTTAATTATTCCACTAAAGACAGTTTCTTTACTACTAACCTTTGACCCTTTTGGGCCTCTAGATCCAGGTTCACCTGTTTTCCCCTGTTTGAAGGAAAATAGGAGAAAAATGATAGAGAAATGGGAGTGCAGAGAAAAAGAAATTAGCAATGACTAACTACAGTATGGAACTGCAGAAATACTTCATTTTATATGACAAAGATAATGAATCTGTAAAGGCACTGAATTTAATAGCACCTGGAGTAATATATTCTTTAACACCAGCATGCAGAGGCCACAGATTCCATCCTTCCAAAGGAAAAGTAGTATTGGGATTAGTAAAGAGTAGACACCATTAACACTGGTTTGCAGGAATGACCTATGTCATTCCATAGCTCCTGAAAAATGATAGCTAAGATGTAGAGAAGACAGTTAAATAACCTAAAATAAGGAGATTAAAAATAAAGTGTTACCACAATTTCTTTTCCCAGTGGTTCAGGTGAATATAAACTAACTGGCCAAGGAGCACAGAATCTGCCTTATTGTTTTCAAGATGTATTAGGAAAGGAAAACTTCATAGTATTGACACAGTGGAAATATTAAGACAACGCTAAAATGTAGTTAGAATGATCTCTTTCTTACAGAGTTAGGAAACAGCATGCAAAATGGATTTTCTCTGCATTCAATAGCTACACTGGTCAAAGAGTTCAAACTTCGATGCTGAAAGTTAGGGACGTGGAGGTCAGGACTTTAGCTGGAATGAATTAGGCCAACTCCATGACGGTGTGTGTAGGTAGTGTCTTTACTTTGTAGACCAAATAAGAGTCCATTCAGACTGCAGTTCCACAGCTGTGAACACAAAACTGCCATTGTCTTCTGGACTGAGCTGGAGTATTTGACGGCATTTTCATTTAAAAGCCCACTCACCAAGTTTTTCTTTTATTTTTCAGCTGGAAAAGATGTGTTCATAGGTGTCAAACTAACAAAACACTTCCAATGTAAAATCAGACTGACCTTCGGTCCAGGAACTCCAGGTTCACCTCGCTCACCCTTCCCAACAGGACCTGCCTCTCCTCTGTCACCCTATTGCAACAGATACACATATATCACAAAATACTGGGCAGTCTTCAGCAACACCACCAACTCAGCACGACCAAAGAAACGAAACCATCAGAAGAAAACTTTTTGAAGTTCATCTGTGACATGTAACGGGTTGGGGAACTCTCCCCTGAGTAAATACAATCTTAAAGGCAAAAGAAGAGGGCTTCAAAATGGAAATGGGATTTGTAAGGTATTTTTTTCCCTATTCTGAAAGGACTGGAATAAAGATTCCCAAACTGTGAGACCGTTTGTAGGATTCATAATATTCTAACTTTGCCGTACAGTGGCTAAAAAAAAAAAAACATAGGAAGAAAGAAAAAAATACAGGTTTAGTGGATCTGTATTTTCAGAGTCTGGTGTGTAGTATCCAAGTTCTAATACCTGCACATACTTTTAATCTTTTTTTCTTAAAAAAAAAAATTAATTATGAAAATACAGTTTCTTCAGTCATGCACATTCTATCTCTTGAACAAGTAAGTTTTGGGATGCTAAGATGAACAAAGGCAATGGATAAACTTAAGTTATGAATGGCTATAACGTCTGCCTTCACATTGTTTGAGGGCATCAGTACAAAGACATGTATCTTAGCACTGGTCCATGAACTATGACTTTGCGCATTTTCCTCCATTAGTACAGTCTGAAAAAGTTGAATTTGACATTGGTGCTAAGGGCTTCTCACCAGAGTGTTGGCCAATTACCCTTACCTTTGTTCCTGGTAGCCCTGGCAACCCAGGTTCTCCTTGCGGACCAATGAAACCTGGTTCACCCTTTGAAAATACAATATGAGAGGAATGTTAGATTATTTATTTAGCAGTACTTAAATAGAGCAACACAAGTTTCTTTTGGATAGTATTTTCCCTGTATTGCTTACAGCTCTCCAGCTGTGATGCAACAGTTATACAGACATACTTTCCATCGTGGGTAACTTTTATCAGCATAAATTCTTGTAGCAAGTCATCACACAGCACATGAAATGCAAATGAAGCAGCAGGCGTCAAACATAGTTTTTATGAGGTTAAGGACTGTTAATATGCAACCTGGACTATAACATAATATATCAAACTAATATCAAAGCAAGTCTGAAGGCAGGAGGGGAGTTCTGAGTGATTCCTAAATTTGAAAAGGGATAGTTCATTTCAGTCATATGTTACGAGGTAGTTTTCTATTGCAGCATGTGAATAGATGGGCAGACAAGGGTAAGGGTATGACAAAGCAATGACAAACGGAGAGGCCAGGTGGTACTGTTCCAATGTGTTTTCAAGGGAGGTACTTAGCTGCATCATCCCCAAAAAGCAGATCAAAAGCGATCTCCTTTCAAGTCAGAGACACCCAGCAGCATGGTACTCTCCCTCCTCATTCTGACAGTAAAATACTACAGTTCTCTGCACCTGGACAACTTCTCTGGCTGTAAACAGCTGGGAAAGAGCCACAGCTCCTCTCATTCCCTCTCTGTTCTGCCTCCTTCCTGCCCATTCATTTGTACAAACATAGCAGACGTATAGCAGGAATCAAGCTGAGCTGCAGCAGAAGCAGCATTAAGCAGAGGAGTAAGGACATATTTTATTACCCATCTCCATGCCTGAAGGGGGATAATGGAAGATTAATAAGCCATATGTTTTCCTTCAGAAACTCTCCTGAACAGTTTCCTGCTATTTAATCTTGCATTTTTCCACATAAATTTGAATCAAGAAAATATACCCATAAGCTACTGTAAATTTTAAAATCGGTAGTGAACGCAATTAATAAAGATTTATTTATTTATTAGCCTTTAACAATATCTCTGAACTTAATGACTAAAAATTACCCATCCAATGCCTCTTTAAATAGCTAAAAAACAGATGTGTCACAATCCTCTATTGATATAATTACTGACAACATATACAGACAGTGAATATAAGCAGGTGGATAGTATTTCTCTTCACCTCTTCGCCTCCATAGAAATACAGGTATGCTGCACAGGGCAAGCAAATTAGGAATTATTCTTGCACATTCATCTGCGCTCTCATCAGCAATCTGTCATTGATAGTTCAAAGCAAACAAGGTCTCTAGCAAACCTATAACCAGAGAAACCTTTCCTGTGGCTGTATCGAGGGCCATAGCAAGCTCTCGGTGACCTCAATTTAGATTATCAAAAATTACAACTAAATAATGAGTTTTCTCACAGGAAGTTCCAGTGGCCATGGTTCAAAATATGATAACAAAGGAATAAACTAAGACAAACATGTCACAGAGAAGCATGGGATTTTGCCATCATAGGAAAATAACCTTCCGGTTTATAGAAGTCTTTGTATTAGTGCACACTAGCAGGAGTAACATAAGGTTGTCATTGCAGATGGAAGCACTTTAATGTCAGCAAATGAAGAACAACGCAGCTTCAGTCATTTATTTTAGAATGAGAAGGTACTCGATAACCCCAGATTGTTTTAATACTGACTTTACCAGGGCTAATTTCTTGGCCAGCTAATTATGACTTCAGGTAGCAGAAACATACAGCCACTACATGATTCAATCTTTTCAGTGACAAGGCTTAGAAGTGTCATTCAGAGGTTGATGCACAGCTTTTGAGTCAAATTCTCGCACTTTGCTCAGGACTATACCAGTTGCATACCACAAGAAAACTTCTGGCCAAAGTCCAAAAAGAAGTTCCACCTTCCCCAAAAATCTCTAAAGAGATAAGAAAAAGGTGCTTTGCAATAGCTAGTGGAATTGATAACAGAAGAAGCTGGTGGCTTAATTAGCATAAGTAGAAAACAGATCTTAAATGACACAGCTTTAAAACATTATCACATGTGGAGTGGAAGAAGTGGTGTGTCAGCAGAGACTAGGAACTGACTGGCTGAGTAGCACCTCTGCTGAGAAAGACGTGGTGGTTATGGTGGATGCCAAGTTGAACATGATCCAGCAGTGTATTTCTCACCACACATGAAAAAAACTTCAGTGCTTAAGACCTGGCTACATTAAGAAAAACATGCAACTCTCCCTGTATCTAGTGCTAGTGAGGCTAAGTAGATTAAAAGACGGATCTGATTTGCCATCTGAACTAAGCTTCTAGGTAAAAAGACAGCATGTTTGGGTGATTTGAAACTATGTCGTGTCCTCTCTAATATTTCAAATCTCGAGTGTAACCACAGCATGAGGCATTAACTAAAACACTCACTGGGTATACTTCGGCACCATTCAAAGTGGAGGTAACAACCCTATCAGGTTTGTCTCTGGCATTTCTGTCTCAGTTACTCAGAAGAGAAACATTTACATGAGAAGCAATGACCATTCCTCGTACCTACTGTATCCTGCAATTATATTCTGCAAAAATTGCTGGCTTTCTGCTTTATGTTATCCTACATGCCACTCAGATAGCAAAAAAAAAAGAAACGAGAATCTATCAAAGTTAGCACTGCCAACGATGTGTGAAACGTAAAGAAGAGAGTTTCCTCTCAGTAAGGCACGCTGTTGTCCCTGTTACGCAAAGGCAAGGGAGAGACCATTCTGGTTAGTCCATCGCACAAACACGATGCCAGAGTGATAGAGGAATGTGGTTAGGAAATCACAGACTAAGGGTTTTAGGTTTTGTTTTAAATATACGACGTCTGTGATTCAGCCGGCGCACAGCTGTAGGAAAGCAAGAGTAAAGGCTTGCTTGGGACTGCACTTCCATTTGACAACATTGTAGCCCTGAGATTCACTGAAGCATCTCCTGATCTTAAGTCTCCTGCCTAAACCAGCTCAGAATTTGATCCAAACTACTGTGAAATGCTGAGAGGAACGCAAGGAATCAGAGCAACCAAGATTTGTAATACTTTTCTAAACATCTCACTACATACTTCTTACAATAAAAACAAAGTTTTATCTAGTAAGAATCTACCACAAGCTCTTTGCCTGCGAAAGCAGGGGCAGGAACACGGAACCTGGAAAGAGGAGTTAAACAGGTAGGTTTTGAAAGAAGAGTAAGGAACTCCCCTATTTGAAGTACTGCTTGGCAGCTGTGTAGAAAGCCAGTGACGGACTCTTTGTGCATTTCAGTTTAACCCTTCGGCACAGTTATGAAATCACTGCTTAGAAACCACCACCTGGCACAGGAAGTGAACAAGATAAAATTCAGTATTTGAACTTCATCTACTGTTAGGGCTTGGCGCAATTTGTATCAATCATACAACACAGGCAACTTAGCATTAAAAAAAAAAATCAACAAGCTTGTGAATTGCTTCTAGTTCACAGGAGTGATTTGTTATCTTTTTAAGAATAATTTTTAATGGATTGATATGTTAGTATTTTAGAAGACTCAGAGACTACCTCTGTGCGTGCTCATTTTCAGCCTCAAATATTTGTCAACTGTAGAAATACTAGTGGGTCAGACAGCAAATGATATACTGCTGTTCACAAACCTTATTAATGTTCGTTTTTACCTCTTATCGTAAAACGTCTGAAACAGAAAAAGGCCCTATAATGGCGTGCTGTACACCTAGTGTGATGTGAGCTCCATCAAAATTTAATAGTAAAAAAGCCACCTTGTAATTTACTTCAGAGGACAGTCAAATTTTTATGAGGATTATTATCTAGACATATTCATAACCTGGTTTTCATGATGATCAAAGCTTTTATGGGCTGAGGCAGAGGCTAGCTTTGATACTAGAGATTAACCCTAAGACATACTGTTCGCTGTCGCTGTCTTCTTTTAACTTTTCTGGAACCTGTAATCGGCTAAAACTTGGACTTCCGCTGAAAAAAGCTGCAACAGTTGAAATCCCGTTTGCAATGCTAGTTGCTGTTTTAAACACCACTAATTTGACAAATGTTTATTAACAATGTAGTTCTAATACGATATTCAGTTAGAATTAGCCTTCGATGCACAGCTGAGATACACGACAACACAATTATTTGCAACTTTGTTTTCACAGACAGGCCCAGTCCACTCCCAGTGCCTGAAATACGCAGCTCTATGCTGGTACAAGCCACCAGCAGAGAACAGCAGTTGTTGGACACACTCTTTTCCCACAGAAGGCTCTTCCTTCTATAATTATTCTTCTAATGAATATAACCCACATTTTTCCATCCAGATCAGTGTTTGCCCAAAATG
This sequence comes from Sagittarius serpentarius, assembly GCA_034782735.1. NCBI lineage: Eukaryota > Metazoa > Chordata > Aves > Accipitriformes > Sagittariidae > Sagittarius > Sagittarius serpentarius. Next base: position 31,283,211 of record JAVKLA010000007.1, on the reverse strand, counting down.
AAAACCTGTGCAGCTGAAAAGTGCCCAAACGCAATAAATTCACTTCCATTTCTGAAATTACTATCCTACATTTGAAGTCACTGATAAAATATTTTATTGTTGCTAAAGCCATAAAACACACGAGCCAGTTATTCCCTTTATGGATATAAACTGTGCAAGAGCTCTTAAATATTTTTTTTTTTAAAGTCTCATGGCCACCTTATTATTTTCTTCTACATCAGATTACCGAATTATTTTCTCTATGCTATAGAAATGGGACTAAACCAACCTTTAGACCATGAATTTGCAAGGGACAATGTCATTCCAATCCTTATCCTTACCTAGTGCTGTACACTAGAACTAGCCAGAGAAGGTTAAAAGTCAAACTCTCACCTTTATTGCATCGTCCGTTGGTCCTGAAATGTCTTATTCAGCGTCTGCCCCAGTGCTGGGACCATGGCAGCTCCGCGCCTCCAGGGCTGACTGGCAGGTCTGCCCCCGGGCCAGGCCACACACACACCTTTCCCTGGCGTTCCCTCGCGGGGGCGAACACGCCAGGGCCAGGAGTCCCCCGTGCACACCTCCGGGTTGGCAAACCACGCCAAAGCATCCAGAATTTCTGTGGAGCCTTCTGGTAACGTGGGTGCACCCCACAGTTTCCATACACGGAAAACCTAGCTGCGCGGGCTAGAGGTCAACCCTGACGTGCTCCCACACACAACTCCCGGCCAGGCCTGGAGCTTCCAAACTCCTGCCTGGACGTCTAGCGGTTCTCCAAAAATTCCTGTGTCTGGCACGGGGCAGCCTGCAAACTCCTCAACAGCCACAGATCTGGGGAGAGCCCAAAGTCTCCTTTCTGGCAAGCACTGACATGGAAGGGTCCTCATTTTAGTCACATCAAGAGACCAAGGTATGCTTGTCTTAAATGTTACTCTGACTCCCTCACAGGCATATTCAAAACAAAATGAGTACGATGCCCTTTCCCTGCCTAACTCTACTGAAAGAATCTTGCAAAGATGCACATATATAAAAGAAGAGCTAGCAAATAAAAACCCCCAAACCCAGACGCAAGGCAACTGGGAGAACAGCTATGAAGTTACAATAAATTACATTTGGTTCACTGGTGCCTGTGTTGATTTTCCAGAAATTGCCATTTGCTGCCCTCAGACTTTGTTTCCCAGATTGCTACCTAACCAGAATACTGCAACTTTTCCACTCTGGAGAGGAATGAGGGCCATATTCTCAGGAGTCTGGAACACAGCAATCCATGGCAACTGATGAAGCCATGCTTGCTTGTGCCCTGCCTGCATCTGCAGCACTCGGTTCCAGCGAAGCCGTTTCTCAGAAACTCAGCTGGCCTCAGACTACACAAGTCAGAGAGAACGGCACCTTATACTTTCTCACTGTGAAGGGCATTAAAGGGACTTTACATATAGCCTGATGTCCATGGGAATTTTGCTCTCGGGAGGACTACAGTATTCAGCTCATACAGCGGAAATGAGCAAGGTAAAAGGAAATCTGATAAGAAAACCTAACCCCGTTTTGTAAGGTCTTTGTTAAGGCTTTTCATACCAGTTCAGAATTGGCTCCAGAAATGGCCAGTTAAAACAGGTTGTCTGGCTCACTCATCGCATTTGAAACAATATCTTTACTCCCTAATCAGTCTCTAAACTTAGAAAAACAATTCTGGTTTAGAATTTCCAAATGCATGTTTAGCCTTCATGATTCATTTAGAGCTGGAGAAATAAAACCTTACAACCTGGTTAAAACCCTGAAGCTCCACAATGAGCCCTACTTTGTACAACATTTATTGCTTTTTAGTGAGACTAATTTTCTTATTGCTTTTAAGTTCTGTCTGCTTAGAAGGTATGCTTCTTTGAAAGAGTGCTAAAAGAACCAGTAATAATTCTGATTAATTCTGCATGCATTAGTCATATCAAGGACTTCTTACTTAAAGGCTAATTATAATTTAAGTTAGCGTGGTACTTAGTTTTGAGGATTAGAATAAAAACACTTCTCATAATGAGCGCCTTGTTTTTAATTCTTTGCAACAACTGAATTGCTAAATTATGAAGAGTCTGGCCCCAAACTGTTTCCTTTAGAAAACAGTTAGATGACACATCTAAGGAATTTTTGCTGCTACTCCAAAAGACAAAGAACTTTATTGCATAAACTGACTTCTGACCATCTAAAATTGTGCATTTGAGATAGAAATACTTTCAGATTACTGATGTCAAGTTTTCTTTGTGGATGACAAAATACTTAATTTCTGAATACAGCAGAATACTGGACTCTCAGCTTATTCAACTGTTTTCAAAATTTTGGATGTGTGCTTTTTGTTGTTTTTTTTTTACAAAGGAAAATTGAACTATGCTATAAAACAGATGCTGTGAAATAGATACGTATAAGCTCAGTCTTCCAACTAGTAATACCTTTAGAGAAAACAACATCCTGCATTTCAGTTACTTATGGTTTAGCCTTTTCCAGGAAAGAAAATGAGAGCTTTCATGATTTGGAGGATATGGTTTCTGACGGATTAACAAGAACTGCATCTATCTCGAAGAACGCCCCAGTAAACACTCCTGACACGTGCACACCATCCAATGTTAATGATGATATCATTTTCTGGCCTTGATTCTCAAAATTAGTTCTGGGAAATTACACGTCTACCCTATGCAAGTGATTACTGCCATAACATATGGAAACCAGACAGCTAGGAATGAACGAACAAAGCTAGATATGTAACTACATACATACAGACATATATTCGTATATATACTTCCACTCTCAAAACTGAATACTGAAAATTAATTGCACAGTTGCATAAATTTTTTATTTTCTATTTTGCCTACACATGCACATAGCTACTTCTGAAAACTAGCCCTCCAAATGCAGGTACTAACTCCTATTTTTTTAGATCAGTTCCCATTTTCACCCAGAACATACATGCTTATAGTCTACTTTTCAGTATTTGATCCATACTACATTGCACATCTTCCTCTGCTCAGGCGGATGATCCACTCTTAACACTGTATGTGAGTGATGAAAGGTTGGAAATTAATTCACGCCTGAATATTTCAAAATACATATCAGCTAAAGCAAGTGCATAGCAGGGAGAAACCTAAGTTTCTATGAAGCAGGGTTTGAAGCTGAATTCCCACAATTTCCAATTGCTGCAGTTAACATGTTCAGCACACCTCTGCATCCGCGATCTGGAGGTGCCTGTCACAAGGTCAGCTGGTCCCTTCTAGCTGCTGAGTTCAGGCTAGAAAGAGTTCTGAGTATGGTGACCTATAGGATAAAGATAAGCCTGGGCAAGAATGTCTGAGTCCTGGAAAAAATGGAAAGAGAGAGATATAGGCCCTGCAGGTTTCCTGGTAACAGTCACTAACAAGGAAGAAAAACAGGAAGAAGAACGGAAATATGGTAAAGGAAAAATGAATTAGGAAAATGTGCTCAGCCTTCCTAAGAACTCCTGGGGGAAAAGAGTTTGAAGAACTTTCCTATAGGTGGTGAATGGCGTTGACGTCAAAATGAAATGCTTGGAACTACCATTTACTTCAGATTTCCTTTCATTTTGTTACCAGATGACAAGAGCAACATCTAAACACATGAGCTTCAACAACAGTTGCTCTCTTTGCTAAAAGTTTAAATAGGAGACTAACTTCTATGCATCTGGCTTGAAAATTCTGCCTCTCATTTTCTCTGAAAGTTTTCTTTTGTAACAGAATTCACTGGATGAAAGGAGTGTCAACTCTTCTAGAGCTAAAAAACTAAGTTCTGTGGAGCAGTGAGTTTTTTAGTCTTTACATGGAATTAGGAAAGTCACAGGGTAAGATTTTTGAGTATGAACAGAAAAAAGAAATTTAAGCAGAGAACAGATGAAAATTAGAACTGCTTTTGCTTTCATAAAAAGAAAAAGAAAATTTTAAAAAATTATTCAAATTCCCATACCCTTATCCAGGTTCTTCTGAAACCTTGCTCAGGCACAGTCCCAGGGAAGTCAATCCAAAGTAATTGTATAAAAAGATACAAGATGCTGCATACTGGCAAGTCTATTGAATCAGCCACTTTCACTGGATTTGAAAACGTCAAAAACTTTCCCTACCTCCCAAAAGCAGAAGGGCTAAGCAGCCTGTCTCTTCTCGTGCCAAATCATTCAACAGCAGTTTTCATGAACATGAGAGAAAAAAAACTTAGTTGCACTCACAGGCTTTGTTTCAGTATTTATATTAAAAACAGAGGGAGAAATGCCAGAAATGCTGAAGAAAAGCCAGATCCTGCATAAAGTGCTGCTACTGAGAAGAGGTTTGTGTTCTGTGAAGGCTTCCCACTGCAGTGATGAAGTTGAGGACTGTACTGCCCAAACGCCAGAAAATGCAACACAACGGATTTGAGAGATGCCTGACATTACAACGAGTAAGGGTATGCATGATTTCCATTACAGTGAGTGAGTGCTGCTTTGTATGTATCATCCCACAAAAGTTATGAGATAAAACAGATCTATGAAATTTGTGTTTCATAGAAAGTATTCTGTGTCTGCCTGGTGTCAGTTGGGGGATATCAGAGCGATGAGTTAATATTCTGTGTTTAGGTGCCTTACTCGCTTCCCGAGTGACACGGTGGAACACATTCAGGGGCTCATTAAGTTTCCAGTCATTCCTAAACAGCAACAGGTGCTTGAGAAACGTTTCTCCAGCATGTCACAGACAGCTTCATCACTGTCTTGGAAATAACTGACTGCGCTTGTGTTTCCTCCGTGGCACCAACTGACAATGAGGAGAGAACGAAAAAGAACAGGAAGAACTCTCAAAACATCCGCATGTGCGTAGTGAACGGGTCTTGAAAAGTAAGTAATAAAAGACCCTGCTGCATACTCTGAATTCAGATATGATACTTGCATGTCCATCCAATGTTGCTGTTCATTCAGACTCCAGTATCACATTCAACCAAGCTCTAACAGGTTCCTGGGAACACCGATTAATTAATTGAGATGGCATTATAAGAAGCTGAAACTTTCCCAGTGATTAGTATTTATTAATCCTTTAAGTAGTTTGGCTATATGTTCAAGCATACTGGACTGGATGCCTTGGGAAGCTTCTTCAACCATGAGAAGAAAGATGAGATGTAGCTGGAAAGATATGGCCCACCGCCTGGCATGGCATTTATGTTTTCACAGGCTGGTTTAACATTTGTAAAGAGTGCTATGTATGTGCACAGTTACCTAAAACATTTCATAATACAGCCTGTCACTGTGGAGAGATTCATTCACAAGAAAGCAAATTTGTAGTTCGATGAACAGATTTAAAGAAAAGGAGACTTCAAATCCTTACACAATAGTCAAAGGGTAAATATTTAAGACTAGAAGAACTACATCCAAGAGTTTCCTATGCATAGAATATCCCTGTATCTCGATCTTCTTTCCTTTACATGGAAGTACTAGAAGATACTAAAGGAAATGCATTAAATTAGGCAACATGGAGTCTTCTCTTGCCTCTTTCTCACCTGTCGCGAAGATGCCTCTACCTATCAGTCCATCAACATCCAACAATTCCAAAGCTGTTTAGAACACAAAAGCTCTGTAAACATGATCCTCAGACAACTAATTTGTTTATTTGAAATCACCTGTGTGATTTGAGTTACTGTATATCAAATGGATATGAACTTCTGCTATTTATTTATCTAATTTCCAGAAAATATATTGTCCCCATTCCTTGACTACTTGGCCAGGTGAGCACAGGTTTAAGCTATATCCATTCATCTACAGGAATTAATGCATTTCAGAAGCACTGGCCACCTAGGGCTAACCTTCCAAACCTGCTTGGGAAATGTTTTACCAGTAACTCAGGGCAAAAGCCAAAAACCAAACAGAATGTGTTAATTTCTAGAACATTATAGGAAGACACAAATTTGGAGAACATTCTGTAATTCCAATTATACAAGACTGAAGAAAGACCAAAAAGTGCAGTGAGAACCCTAACGCTTTTTAGCTGCAAGGGATCTCAACAGAAAATTTTGTAGAAGACTTTTGAGTGTGCATGTGTATGCCTGCGTAATGTAATAGGAACTGAAGAGAACAATACTGCAGAAAACAAGAATAGTATCAACATAATACCAGCAATACAAGAATATTTAGTTTTTCCTACTGGAAGACAGATTAAACAGCCACTGCCTTGTACTGAACCCCATCACCTTCTCCTACATGCCCCTGCTAGCGCTTTCCTTGGGTTGCCAGATGTCCATCTCACAAAGTTTGGGAATAGCCCGCAAAATCCCTGCTGACAGCTACTGTGCTGGCACGCAAATGCATGAGAACTCTGTAATCCACTTAAGTGTTAGGAAAAACTTCACTTATGGAAACTTCTTACATGTTGCAACAAGTTTCTAGACATAATGACATTGTGTGAGGTTTGTACTACGTCTGCTGCATTATGCCACCGCTGCGTATCACTATTAAGACAGAATAGCAAAGACGTATCTTAGAGAGTTTTATAAAGTCCTGATGGGAACAGACCCCAGAAGCCCTGAAAAAAATGTAACAAACGACAAGCAACAAGGAACAATCAGAAGGAAGAAAAAAAGTCATTGCTCCAAATAAGATTCCTTTCAATTTTGTGTGGAAACACCATGATAGCACCAACAGGTTGCAAGTCCAGACAACTGGATTTCCTCCATGCTTCAGTTTCTCATCCAGTCACTGTTATTTCAAAGTAGCTCTCAATCAGCATCAGTTCACTGGTATTAGGGTATCACTGAGGTTGTTCTTGGGAATTGATGAGGTGATTTTACCATGGTGATACATAAATCTTTGCTAAAACAGAGAGTGAGAAAAGGGGCTAAACCACCGGTTTTTCTTTGCTGAGGAGTGCCCATATTCCTAACTCCAGCCATTCTCTGGTTTCTGCTACCACTTCTCATGCCACAGACATAGTCTCTGCGACACAAAAATCTAGGCTTTTTTCTATAGGCTCCTTAATTAAACAGAGTTTACAAATGCCTTGAATCAAACAGCACCCATCCTGCAAGTCTGATGTGACCAGATCTGCATTGCTCTCTCCTCTGCACGTTCTGCTAGCTTGCTTGATACCATCTAGGGTTGATCTAGCCACCTCAATGCAGAATTGCACTAGGCGGAATTTCTTCACTGAACCACAGCTATTCTCCCTCTGGCCTAGATTTTTAATAGAAGCTAGCATTCTCCTGAAGGATTAATATTTGACCAAATTATTCCATTTTATTCTGCAGGCAACTGTACTATTTTTCCACTGTATCTACTGACTTCTGAAACAATTTTTCACTGGGCAAAACTCCCACACTTTATCAATTTTTCTCTTCACATCTTGCCTTTCAAGTGAATCTGAAAGCTGCCCTTCTGAGCCATTCTTACCACCAACAAATAAAACTTAACAGCAATAATTTTCCCAGAGCAGAGTCTCAGATTTAGACTTTTTTATTTACTTGCTGGTGACATGCATGGACATGCACGGTTTGCAGGAAGGTGGAATCCCCAAAGACCAGCCGTAACTCCAGCTGGTTTTGGCATGTGCCCCCAGAACACTGGCACTCCAACGGAGCTACCTGTTTGCTCACTGTTAAAGTAAACGGTATAGGGATTGCTGTCAAAGGTCCTTATAAAAATACAGTTTCATCACACAAAGGACTCTGCTCCTACATGATCTTCACTAGTCAATACAGGGTTCATTCTCGCAGAAAATGGACAGCCTCTCTGGGAACTATATTTTCAGGTATTACAACATACAAACTTTAATATGCATGTTCAGTTCTTCCCATAATTCACTAGTAACACAGAACGGACATTATGCTTCAGCGCTGTGGCAATTCACAGGTCCTTTGAGGAAACTACTGCAAATGTTACATTCCACGAGATAAATCCCAAATCCTACCAAAATGGACAAGAGTTTGGCCTCTGGCTTATCCCCCTTGTTATTGTAGAAATGATAATAAACTATCTCCTGAGGTATACACAGGCCCATGCTGGAACGCAAAGAAAAAATTTCAAAAAGATTTTGTTTTCTGAAAGAACAGCCTTTGCCACAAAGGAGAAGCAACAACTCTAACCTGCACTCACTCAGGATATGTGAATCCACTCACTTTGTGCAGCATTATACAGTTACAGCTCAAACTGTGCAAGTGTCTGCAACTCCCAGTGCAACCACTTATGCTAGAACTAAACCAGCCACATGTCTTTTGTATCAACTTGCCTAAAAATCCTAGACAAACGGGAAGCCAGGGACTAAACCAGGTATTAGGTCAGGGACTGTAGCTAACACTGAATAGAATCTTATTAAAACATTTTGATTTGTCAGTGGAAATCACTGCTGTCTGATGGAGCACAGAGCATTTTTGTCGACAGAGCCAGTTCTCCACAGCCTGTGTATAATTAATGCAGTCCTCTATCTGGAGGCTTGGTAAATTCAGTAGACAATAGTCTACTGGAAAGCACCCATCAAAGTGGAAACCAAGTAAAACTTTGATGACAAGCCTCTTCCATTAAATAAAAATATAAACTCCCACTATATTAGATTATTTTTTAAAGCACTAGAATGCAATGTTCTACTTCACATTTTAATGTAACATATGCTGTTTGTTTACTCATAGGCACTTAACCAATTTTCCATGTGAAACCTTTCTGTGACAATCCCCAGTTCAATACCAGAGACTCAGAAGAAGATACAGCACAAGTACAGCAAGCCTATTTTAGCCACATTCTTGCAGGCTCCCCCTCTTTGTGGTGTCCCCCCAGTACAACAGAGACTACAGTTTATTTACCTTTATCCCAGGGAGTCCGGGAAGCCCAGGAAGACCTGGTTCACCCTATACAGGAAAATTACATAATATTACAGATATCATTCAGTTATGGTCACTAACCATTGAACACCCCTGTATATTCTGCAGCGAGATAAAAGAGCATAGCTGACTGCTAGTCGGTTCAAGCAGGACTGATATTTTCAAAATGAGTGACTTAAATGTACAATTAGTAAGAGTCATGTTAAGAACTTAAATATCTTCTGGGAACCTTGGATGTGAAAATGACACCCAGGCTGAAAATCCGTGTCAGGAAAGCCAAAAATGAATTCACGTTAGCCTTCACCAAAAGAGAAGAAAACAATCAGCACTGGTTCATTTTACATGCTGCCATTTCAGTTCCATACTTATGGCAGATGTTTAATTCTGTTCCATTTTCAACTCTGAGCTAGATATTGTGCTGTGTAACTGTCTAATTTAGCTACAAAGCAATCCAGAAGAGCTTGGTTTAAATTGTGCAATTCAGGCAGGACTGCCTAATTATAACTGGGCCATCATTTTTATAGAGCTATCTGTAGCATCACTTCAGTGCTTGCTATTTATCTGTGAATATACATGGTGTCATGAAGGATAGTAGGAATGTAACCTTCTATTGCTTTACCCAGAAATGCCTTGCTTATTCAAAATTGCAGTGAAAAGACCTATAGTACTGCATTTGCAAGGGTAATTTTGTAACAGGAACTGAAAACTGAATGTATTAATTTTGAAATGAATTTGATATTAGTCTAGAACAAGAATGACAACATTTGCACAAATGATCGTTTTGAGATATCAGCTAAATGGAAAGATGTTGTCTAGGGAAATAAAGATGATGAACAGGAAAAAAAAAGAGCAATAACATGTGAAGAAAACATTATTTTAAAGGCTAGAGATTTTATTTTAATAAGGAGATGGATTCTAACCAGCACCTTGGATCTGAATATTCCCTGAACTTTCTGGAAGCTCAAGTCTGAACTCGGAAGCCAACTTTTGCTTTCATAATGACTTGAACTATATTCCAGATTTTGTACACTCCTGAGCTTTACAGAAATCCAGATTTCAGCTCTGTGGTTTGGGCTGATTCATACAGATTCTGCTATTAAAATATTTTACGTGTGTGTATACGCACAAACATACATTCATACACTCACATATACACAGGTATACATATGCAAACATATACACATGTATACATACACAAACATAAACACATGTATACATAATGTAGATGTTCATCAGACTATAGTATCCAAAGACACTTCTTTAAGGCAGTAACATTAAGTAGACATGAAGCACTAATAACAAAATTACATTCTGCCACAAACTGAGAAACGCAATAGAGGGTCTGCAAATTGCTTTACCAAATGGAGTGATTTTTAAATGTTAAAGAAGGATGTGATAACAGCTTCTTTGTCCATTTCAGTTACTCCAGAATTTTAACTGTTCACATTGCCTAAAAGCACAGGAAAGATTCCGGTCTCAGAATATTGACTATAAAATCAGATCAAAGAAAAGAGGCTAGGATATAATTTTCAATAGACACTATTATTTCTTGGTATGTTGCTTAACACTTTCTAAAGCAGCAAATGGGTTGTCACTCTTGCAAAAGAATAACCCTATAAAAGGCCTCCATTGCACTTATTCCTGACAAAATGCTAGCTCCAAAACCCTACTCCTCTGTCTTTCAGTTTCTGACTTGAGTAGCCATACATACCACACTAGTACCATGACCTTTCCTCATCTAATTGCGGAAGCACTAAATTTCACTGCTAAGGACAGCATGTGAATAAATATAACTGATAATCTATTAGTATTTCTGCAGTATGTCACTGTTTAGTCTTGGGAGAGTGCTAACCCCCATAGACCCACACGTAACAACCAGAAAGGATCTAGCAAAGCCAGTTCAGAGTCACAGTAATCTAAAATGATTAAAATGTGCCTCAAAGATACATTAAACAACATGAAACACAACGAAACCTCTAAAGCTTCATTAGAATTAGTATTGTAGATGAATGCATAGTATTTTCTTTTCTGGACCTTTCCTGATACAAAAGATCTGAGTATGATTTATGAGAAAAATGTTCTTTAAAGAAACCAAGGCTATATACTAACTCCATCTCATAATGCTCAGGTTGGCAGAGCAGGTCACTCTATCACCTCTGCAATACATAGGGCACACAACAGCCTTGACAGGCCATGGAAATATCATCGCATTTCATTTCATGTAAATAATATTCAGGCGGGCAGCTCTGGTTCCCTCATTGTCTCTTCTCTTTGCCCTTTCACCAGCTCTCCCAGCAGGACCTGCCTCCTACTCTCATGAAAGGCAGCTGAAGGCACAGCATTCAGTGTGTTGGAGGTACTATGGATTCAAAGCGGGAATTCCCCAGCTTCAGAGGGCCTCATGTAGCACAGACTCATTACAGCTCCTGCTGGACCTTTACTTGCAAAAGCAGCCTCAGCTACACAGCACCCAGGGGAATTTCTTCCCCTGGAAGGAAGAACAGAGTGGCGTTACCTGGTCTATGTCCTTCCAAACACACCGCCTGCCTCTGATAGTTTGATTCCCCTTACAGGTATATGTGAAAGGGATTCTATTCAATATTTATTTTCTTCCTAATGGGATGTAATAATGTACCGTAGTCTGAAGGTTAATATTCAGTCAAATGTGCAGGGTTAGCTTGTGATCACTCAAGGAGCAGAGCCATTCTTTGTTAGTCTCACCAGCTGCAGTTGGGTAAGCTTTCAACACAAGAAGCATTCTGTGGCTAGAAAGGGAGGTGTGTTAGTCTAATATTGCTTTTCATGTTAGTTAGTATCATCATTCCTGTGCTTTTTTAAAATACAAAATGATCACACACCGAATTCGTACAGGCCTTGGGCTGTTAAATTTTACTGCCTTGGGCTCATCCTAGTACGGGTAAGCGCCACTGGTAACATCTGTGTAACATCATTTATCACAAAACCAACAGAGAAGAAAAGGAAAACTGGATATTTCCAACTAATACCTTTTGTCCAGGCCGTCCAGATTCACCAGGTTCACCCTAAAAGAAAAGAGATGAAAGACGTGAGATCTGACAAAATGAACTAAAAATAGAGCTGGGGAAAACCGTAACATTAACGGTACCTGAAATGTCTGTGACACTACAAAGTCACTCAGACCAACCACCCCTCTTCTCCCTGTACAACTGCTTTAAAACTGAATTACCTTAATTCCTGCAGCAGAAGAACCAGGGTCACCCTGATACAAAATCCACAAGAAATAAATCACACTTATTACATATACAGGTTTTCAGGAAACATATATAACAAAACATGCAAGAGTATACCAACATTATATAGCAAAATAACTATATGGCAAGATTACCTGTTCTCTGTGCTGCTACATAGGAATTTACCCAATGAATTAAATCAGCGTGATTCAGAAAAAGAACAGTATTGTTTTCAAGAACATGCAGAGAGATTTAGTTTCACTCATCCAAACAGCGTAATAGCTAACCTCAATTCCACAGCTAATAATGTAGATGTAGTAATTGCAGATTTTGTATAAATGTACTTTATAAAGCCAGAAGATGGGACATAATTTTACATCTCTAGATTTCTGATATACGTTAAAAATAATTTACTGCCATTTACAAAGAATATGAGCAATCTTTTTGATCTAATTCTACAGATGGCAAGTGTCAGATCTCAAATGACAAAGGTTTTTGTGCTAACGAAGGTTCGCCTTGAAAAAAAAACCCAGCGACCTATGTGTTTATTCCCATCAGGACAGGTCATAACTGTATTTCCACAGCTCTTCAGCATATTTAAGCTGACAGTTTAATGCAGTTAAATGTTATATTTTACAGGGTGAGAGAGCTATAGTAATTTATGTATTCAGGAAAGGTCTCTGTCCTGAGGAGGCATCTACCATCCAAAAGGTTCTGCCTGCGTTTTGCTGGGTCGACTGGATTTGAGAGGCAGTGATATGCACAAAGGCAGAGGATCGTGAGTGACCTGGCCAAGGAAGCTTTTAGCTCCCAGTTTTGTACAATTGTCACAGGATCCTTAAAATTCTTGTATAGTCACTTTGCTGCATTTTTTTTCTTAAATGACACGCCAAACAAAAATGAAAACCACTAAATTAATGAAAAGTTTGCTAGTCAAACTACATGCTGTTGAAGATGGCTAGAGTGCTTATATTTGAAGAATTGTCCCATTATTCCTTATTCAAAATAAATTTGGATTGTTCATGGAAAGTAACAGGTTGCTACACAGTAGCATCTTCAAGCTCCCCAACAGCCTGCTAGTGATTTACACAGGTAGCACAGGAGCCAGAACTGTAATCTATTTTGAAGATGTATAAGCACAGTATAAATGGTTAATATTCTTTGTATTAAAATACAAATAGGGAAGACCCTTTCCTGATGGTTCAGCAAAGCTGCAGGAAGCGTTTTTTGAATGCCATAGTTTTAAAGTTGGTTTGGGTATGGGGTCTTTTTGGTAATAGTTTCATAAAATTAAATGGTACCAGATAACATGCTCCCTGCTCTTTGAAGAATAGGAATAGATTTCCTCTACACAGTTACTGCAGCTTGCTCTTGTGTGAAGAAAACACAAAAATCAGTATTATGAAGGACTGATTCACGTCTGGAAACATGAGCTGCCTCATTTTGATAGACATGCATGAGTGATACTGCTGATATCCCTTACAAGCATGTACAACTGCAAACCCTCAAGGACTTTTTATAGCTATAAAGTGGCAAAGCAACTGGTAAGAGACATTCACCAGTTAAACATTTTAAAGGATAATGATAGATATGGGGAAGATAAGACACGAAGTATTTATAAACCACCTTCGTGCAAGAATGAAAATTAATATGGGATTAAAGAAAAAGTTATGGTACAACATGTTCTCAGTTGTCTGATGAGTGAGACAGTTTGGAAATGAAGAAACTTTAGCAGGGGAACATGCACACAGAAGGAAGATACTTGGTAGTTTCTAGGGAGTTTTTAGGGACCAAGGCTACAGTAGAAAAGTAGAAGCAAGAACTCAAGTCTGGCATTGACACTGCCTTCAAAGTAGAACAATTCAGCAAAGACAGTTTTTTTCTTAAGTCACAGGCCAAGAAGTAGGCACCCAAGTTTGTATTTCTAAGAGCCACTAGGTACAGCAGTTCAAAAAACAAAGCTACGTTAACTGCACAAGCAGGAACCCATTCCTAAACCAAGTCTGAAACTGTTGTCACCTGATCTGTCTCACCATAGAAATGAAAATTTAGTATTTATCTCACAGAAACATTATCTAAGCTTTTACAGAAATATTTTTAAGTTTTGTGAACTATGAATTAAATCTCTTAGGTGTACGTGTAGCGTGATGATCTAGTGCAATGGTCTCTGCATTTATTTACCTAAAATTAACGGCTTGCTTACTGAGCAGGAAGGGTTTGTACATGTACGTGGTTGAACACCTGAGTACTGAATGGATGCGAGCCTTATCTCATCTCTGTATACACCCAGCAGCTCTCTTAAAAACAGTCTTGAGAAACTGAGCCTTAATAAGTCTTACACTCCTCCCCGCAAGTGTTCGGCTGGCAAAAACTTTCAGTACTCATCTGGTAGTGAAGTTCCATAATGTAACACATGCCCCAAACTTTTCAGAGCTACCCAGATACAAGGCACAGGTTGTGTAGTAGGGAAAAACTATAGCAGAAGCTATTTATAAGCATAATGAATCAATATGGCTGGCTGTGAAATCTGCTGGAGCTCGAATTCATCTGCTTCTTTTACGAAAACAGACATTTTTTTTTATGTTAATCTCCTGCCCGATAGAAAGCACCCAGTGGAAAACACAGAAGAAATGCTATTGAGCTACTTTGAAACCCTGCATTATAGCAGGGTTTATAGACAAGATAAGTTTAACTGCCTCCTCAAGATGATCATGACATCAGTAGAGAAAGTGCAGACACAATGCAGAAAAAAATACAAATAAAAAAATACAGAAAAAAAGTCAAGGCTACTTTGTGAACATGTTAACTAATTGTGGCTAGTCACTCTGATTTCCTCGAACGCTTACATGATTAGCGATTGCTGGGCAAATTCATGCTGGAATTATACATAATGATCATACAGCAAAAACTTCCCCCTGTGTTGAAGAGCAGGAAAGAATACAATCCTTGTTAAGTAGTGCAAATGAAGTGTAATGACACCAGGTTTAATGCTCACTTCTAAATTATCTGTCAAAAACCACCCTCTTAAGCTCCCTACAAAGTGCTTTTTGCAGACCTATCTATCAGAAAGTTTAAGCTGCAGCTCTCCCATAAGATCTGGATCTTTTTTTCTGGGTGGCAGATTGTCTTGCAGGCAGGGAAAATGGAGGAAAAATAACGAAAGTCAACTAAGTCACAGTTCTGCTGACCGTTGTAAAAATTCATGCAGTGGATTCTAGCTTGTTATGGTTAAAGCAATGCACTCCACACAAACACTGTATATTCCCATGTCACCACCCCACCTCTGAAACTTACATGAAACCTGGAAGAGATGGGAGACTTCTGTATTACCAAGTCCAACAATTTTATTGAAATTTCTTCAGATACAGCACTATAAGAAGTCTCCTGATGACCTACACTTTCCATAAGTTGATCCCAGCCAGACTGCCAAACTGCTGAAAGCTCACACAGGAATATTTGAAGCATTATACTTAGGGAGAAAGGATTTCCCACTGAAAGAAGGAGAGAATCTTTTCTTTCCTTAAACAAGATCCCAAGGAGGGAGATGTGGGCACTGCAGACCACAGTGCAGTATGGGCATTCTAGTGGATACAAGCTCGCTCTCTCAGTTTATAAAGGGGAAAAGCACTAGGCTTCC
This sequence comes from Sagittarius serpentarius, assembly GCA_034782735.1. Lineage (NCBI taxonomy): Eukaryota > Metazoa > Chordata > Aves > Accipitriformes > Sagittariidae > Sagittarius > Sagittarius serpentarius. The sequence continues at coordinate 31,267,578 of JAVKLA010000007.1, read as the reverse complement.
CAGAGAGATTGTAAACTACCCATTTACTTGTTGCAGGACTGTCTATCTGAACAACAATCTCATACTTGCTAAGAGATTATATTCTTGAATCACAGAAAAGTGGATCAAGATGATGTTACTGGCATACATTGTGTGAGTAAGCAAATAAGGTTCTTAAGACTTTCATCTGGGTTAATAAGCATGACCGCAGATTAAGTATTATTTAGATGAATTTAGATGAACTCTGCGAATCAAATAACTTGACTATTCTTAAATTGAACGTCTATTTTTAATTGCTGATTTTAGAATATGCCCCATAAAATCCTTGTGTTCTTGAAAGTATAGCTTTACTCTATCCAGATGACAAGACCTGAGAGATTTGCATACATTCCTTACCATCTTTATAAATCCATCACAAATTTCTCCTTGCACTAAACTGGTGTGAGTTGGTTAAGCAATTACATATATAGGGGTACAAGAAGAAATTTTTATGATTCTGCCCAAGTGTAGTCACTAAAATGAATGTTTTAAGAAGCATATGAGTTCCAAAGTGATGGCCAGAAGAGATCATTATGACTGACCCTTCTTCCTGTGCAACACAGGCTTTGCTCTGACTGCTAAAGACTATGACTTGTGTAAGTAAAGCATATTTAAAAACTCAAGTTCGGCTTTTTTTTTTTTCAGTGATACAGCATGAGTCTCACATAAAATAAAACTAAGCAAAATAAAATTTTGACAATGTCTACTCTTTAGTCTACAACACGTTGGTACTTTGCAACAATGAACTAACAAGGTACTAAGTGAGGTTATTGCTGATGTCATCTGGCAAAAAGATTTAAAACACAGTTTTTATCTTCAACTCTCAATTGTTCAGCTGGCAATTTGGAGGGAAGTTACCTATCATGATACCGTATTTTTTTGTCCCGTATTGGTTTGGTCCCTCTTTTTGAGGGGAACACAGAAAGGGAAACATAAAAGGATATATCAGAAATTGCTATAACTCAGCAGACCTGGTTCCAACAGTCTGGCAGGTTGTGACCAAAGTTTCTGCATGAAGCAAATTTCAGCAAGGAGAAGACGTGCTGATGTACCCTGTACTAAAGCTACTGCTGTATAAAGTCAGGAATTTTTTGCTTAATTGGACAGAATGACCTTTTTCGCTGTTCATAAAAATGAACTCAATCAAATCACTCAGTATCTTTACAAAAATAAAACAGTTTAAAATGCATTTTTCTTTTGATCAAATCATTATTTTCATTAGCTAGTTATACCGTAAGCATGCCTAAGCACACATTTTCTTCTCTACTAATAAGTAGTGTACCTTTTCTCCTGTGTCACCCTTCAGTCCATTTTCTCCAGCATCACCCTATAAATAAAATACATATTTTAATGATTTTATGTAAACACACAGCATGCAGAGAAAAGTCAGCATTCCAACATGATTAGCAAGATAATTTTGTTAATCAGATAGTTAATCTCTGTATGACATGGTCAGGAAGCATGGTTTATATAGCTGCTATATCATATACAGGCTTCACTATAACTGTAATCCCTTTCACAGGTCCTCAAAAAAACCCACAAGCTATCAAATAACTACCTGTCAGTATAGTCCACAGACTTCCCCAGTTCACTGTCATTTAGCAATGAAGGAAAGATTTCATGATGATTCAGCATTTTAAATTACCAGTACGTATGTCTTTTTCCAAAGCAGACACATTCACCTAAATGTATCTAATTAAATTCAGGTGACAGTTACACAATTCCAATACTTTTTATTAGGATTCTCAAGCAATTTATGGCATATACTCCCTGAGTCTAAAGTCCTTCATGAATGATTCACAAACTAGAAAAACTTCACTGAATGCCACTCCTCCAAGGAGCCACCAAAACGACTGTTATCTCTACATAAATTCTATGCATTGCTTATTGTTAAAAAAGTGATGTTCAGCTAACACTTTTTCATGGCTGGCTAGACATTTTCTACTTTAAAAACAACTGTGTAAAGAAACATTTTACAAGATTTATCTATAAAAAGATCCAATTTCCATTTATAGTCATATAGCCATATAATAAGACCAGACTACACTGAAAAGTCTTCGGTATATATAAGACTATAGGCCAAAAATTTCTGTGGGACTTGAGGTTCATGTAAAGTGCGAGAAGTATTTAAAATGCCAGAAATATTGATAATTGTTGGTCTAAGTATGCTAAAAAATATTCTAGTAGGTCTTGGGTCAGATAATGAGTAGTAGTGCTCAAATAATATTTATTCAGTATGTGTCACATTGCTCTGAAAACCTTAATGTAGAATTCCAGTCAGAGGACTTGTAACAGACCATTTTGTATATCAAAGTCACTGACACAACAGGAACTAGCTAACAATCTAGCAGCACTTTAATTAGGGGCTTGATGAAATATGGAAACACAAAAAAGTAACTGTTAGGAATGTCATCCTAAGTTCATTCGACATGATAAAGCATACTGAGGGAATTTATAATTACATTTTTCAGGAAAAGACAAGGGATGATTATAGAAAGACATAATGATTTTAAGTAACAGAAAATCGGTATATGTTAAAATTTATAGTTATTCCTCTCATGTCTGAAAACAAACAAAGGATTACTGAAGTTCTTCAACAAATATAATTTTAACCAAAGTAATGATTTCATGAAAAGAGATTCCCAGTTACATACTCCTACACGTGGGGTATACACTTTCAAGATTCCCCTGGATTATTTTTACGGTGTGCTTTTCAAAATGTGAAATGAATTGCCTTTGCAAAGCGTGCTTCCAGCTGCTATTACATGGATTTGCACAGATCTGGAAGTGAAATTCAACTGCAGCTGCAAAGACATGGGTAAACATTTCTCAAGAGCAAATTGTACCTGAATATAAGCAACATACTTTTTAAAAACATGTCTCAGTGTACTCGCAGAAGATGAGGCTGTGTACAGATTCCTACTCAAAATAAGGCTTACGCTATTTCTCAAACTGCCCTTGTACAGATGCAGAAGCTTGACTCTCTCACTCAGTGTTTACTCTCACACAGGTCCTGCTACTGGCCACTCTCCCTGGACCAGGACCAGCAGAATGACACCCACATTTTGCAGTGTGGAGCTTGTTCCACCCCCTGATCTTGTCTTGGTATGACTGTGGACGTCAGAGAAGTAACTCCTTGCTAACTCAATGCAAGTCAGAGCACCGTTAGTGTACCATCTGTGCTGCTGGTACCTCTCCAGACAGTCTATAGCCTAAGATCATTGGGGCAGATTCCCTTACTCTTTCTTAAACTGATCCAAGCAAGAATGGAGGACTCCACTTCTAGTATGCGGAGAACTGGTTACCCATATATCATTTAGACTCTATGTAGTTATCACTCTGTTACCTAATTGGTTTACTCCACACAGGTGACAGAGCATCAAAACCAAGTTATGAGAAATGTGTGGATCTCTCATTTATTCAGACAGGCTCATCTTTTTCTGAGACTAATCACAGTTAGGATTAGTTGCACAGTTGCTCAACTGTGCAGCCTTTAACACATGACCACTGCTCTCTGTGACTAATCCTACTGCAGTAATCTCAGATCAGTAACTTCCATTAGTAGGTATTATTTGACACTCGTAAAGGCTGCACAATGCTGCTCAAGTCTTAGGCAGTAGCAGTATTTATTTCTTTTTAAACTCCAAATCAGTGCACTGGCAATTCTCCAAGCAGTTCTCCAAAACAGAACCACCACAAAGGAACTGAAACATGTCTCACCTTTTCTCCTCTTTCTCCAGGGTCACCCTGATGAAAATAATTGGAGCAAAGAAGTCATAAGTTACTAACATAAGCAAAATCAAAGTGTTAGTATTACTATCATTAGTATGTCAATTACTAACAGTTATGTCACTACTGATGAAATTGTCTCAGATGATAAAATCCAGCAAGAAAATCTTCAATAAAGAATAAATATGTAAACTTAATAGAACTCAACAGACAATATACCTTCAACATAATTTTAAAAGCTTAATTATTTTCACATAAAGACTTTTATCCCCCATTTTGTCCTAGACTAAACCCTGACAAACAGGCACATGTCTTGTGAAGTGGCCTGCCAAGACCTAGGTGACTCCTGCATTTGGTTCTCCTTATTTTGGGAATGAACAAAGGAAAAATCCAAAGGCTGAATGTGAGGGGAAAGTCTTATGATTCTGTTAATGGCTTAGAAGGCTCTTCGGGACAGACAAAATGCCGTTAAGTGTCTTGAACTAACTCATAATTGGATTCAGAGCAAAGAGCCTGCGGTGCTCCTTACATTCTCTGTAACAAAAAGATGGCTTATAGCCATTATTTTTCAAAATTGTAACTTGCTTGAAAAACTGGCTCAATGGCAAATGCACTTTTGCACCCCAGCCTGACCCTGACAACTCATCTCTGCTTTTCTGGCTCAGAACTGCACTCCGGCTCATCTTTGCCCTTTCTGATGGCCGGCAGTTGCTAGACAACTCAAAGACTACAGCTGTGAATAGGAATTAAGCATCAACTGCCATAATTTGGCTTCGTCTGTACACAAAGTAAGAAAAGGTCATGCTCCCAAATGGTTTGTTTTCATTCCTGATGGACAAGCAGCCAGTCAGTAAATGCAAAGAGCCTGCCTTGCGTGTCTGTCAGCAGCAGCATGATGCACAGAATCAGCTGAGGAGCACATGTGCACCAAAGACGCACTCTCGCAGCTGATGGGATTAGGATTTAGCATTACCCGTTCCAAGAGGCCCACCGATCCCATCCTCTCGGATAAGGCGAGCTTTCTTTTAAATGAAGTTATCATAAGCTTGATGTTCTATTTCACTTGTTCAATATTAAAACAGCAGAACAAATTATTTAACAATAAAAGAAGTACAAAGAGACATTCTTATGTAACAAATACAGGCTAAGACATGCTCCTAATGAGGCTTTTTGCTAACTTCCATAATAGCAGGATCAGGTCTCAAGACTTAACCCTGATATTTGTCAAAGAACTGACCACAGTAGTTCTTGAAAAGAAGCCTGAAACACATTGTAAGGAGCATAAACAAAGCCCTTCTAAAAAGGTCCCCAAATTCCCAAACACTTGCAGGCATATTGTATTCACTTGGCAGTGGATGCATACGCGTCACTGCCACTGACTGGAATTATACATGCACAGCAGAAGAACATGCTTCTTTATGGTGAAACGTGTAAAGCCTCTTACAGCACTGATCACTGGAGGGAGCAGATCATTAAAAGTCCGTCAGAATATAAACCCAAGTTGGAAAGCATGACTGTCATCTATACATGCACTCATGTACTGTGTGTTTCTGTTTTTAATCCATTTTCAAAACCAACCTTAAGCCCTGCTGCTCCCTTCTCTCCTGCTATGCCGGGCAAACCAGGTTCACCCTAAAGGCAAAGAAAACAAAAGGTGGGGTTAAGACAGACATGATGAAGTATATTAACAGCAATTCCCCTACTGTCTCATATCGGGTAAGTAATGATAAATAAAATTTAGAAAGACTCTGTGAATATGTACTCCACAGCTGGGCACTAAAATGCCTTGTTTCATCAGTTAGGGTGGATTAACTCTAATTAACTCCTGTATGGATAAGAAATAATTCTACTGAAGGTGGTGGAAATACACAGATGTCAAACTAAACAGAAAACAGAACTGCGAGGGGGGTTGGAACTAGATGATCTTAAGGACCCTTCCAAGCCAAACCATTCCATGATTCTGAAAAGCTGGCCAATTAACCCTAAGAGCATAGTCTTCCCAGCAAGTCTGCCAAAGCTTTCCTCTTCTCTACAACTTAGAAATACTGCAAGAAAGGCTTATCTTAAATGATTTTGACATTTGTGCTTCTGGTCTCATAAGGAAGGGAGATAATGAAAAAAAATGACAGGGCTCGTTCCAGAAATGGAAGAGTTTGGAAGAACAGACAGCTTTTTAATTTTTTAAATATACCTTACTTGTGCATTTTTCATACTCTTATACCATTGGCTGAAAAGATTTAAAGATTTTCACCATTACATCAATGTTCTAAATTTTGGGTATGTTTAATGGACAGTATATATATTTTTCCACAGTTCAAGGAGTCATAAATAATTTTCATAAGTCAATCAACAAATAACAATTATTTACAAACTTCTTCCCCCCCCCAATTTAAAAACAAAAAACCCAACCAAACAAACAAGCAAAAAACCCGAAACAAACCCTTAAAGACATTTCCTAGTGTTTATTTCCCAGATTTATGGAATAAACAGTTATTATTTATTTTAGGTAAAATTTTAAAGCAATGGTTAGACTTTATTGTAAAACAACTAGGGGTGATGGCTAATTATGTAAAACCTTCTGCACAAGTATGTCTCAGTTTCACAAGAAATACCTAGCTTCTTTGGTAACCCTCAGGTACACAACTGCATTGCACTTCTGGGGCGGCAAAGCACATTAAAATAACATCCAAAAAAAGATTTGAAAAAGCCTGCAACTAGGTTCTTCTATAAGCCCTTTGCTATGTAAATGTACAAAAATGTGTAAAAATTAAATACAATAGCTAACATGGTAATCAAATTAGAAATAGTAATTCATGTCAAAAACTCAGAGGAAAATTCTCATACATTATTCAAACTTAGTAGACATGATAAACCAATCCTCTACTCAAAAGTTACGGATGAGATAAGATAAAGGCTTGTTCCAAATGCAACAACACGTATCTTCCAATCCTCCATAAAAGCCTTCCACTAAGAAAGGACTTTTCTCTTCTTTATTTCCACAGTCATAGTTTAATCATAGATACATGAACTCCAGTTCTCCATGAGAGCAGGTTCCATTCTCTTTCTAAATTAGGTAACAGGATCATCAGTTACATTTTAAATTCATCAAGAGTTGGACTATTTCAAAATATAAAAGAAAAACATGGAGGTTCTAGCAAAACTCTAGTGAGGTATTTTCCAAGCCAGAGAAGAAGTGTTAGGTACCATTAAACTCGCAGGGAATTAAATAGCCATTTGAGTCAGCCCTTTTTCAAGACTCCTTTGTACTACAGTAGCTCCAAGGCTGATATAGTAGCACAGGCATTTGATATGTTAGTGGTCAGGATTTGTAGCTGTTGGAGATTAGGCGTAAGTGTCCTGAAGGACTGACCTAAAAGGCACTTGAAGAAAACTGCCAGTTGACAAAATGAAGCAGAAGGGATGAATGAATATGCACTTGTTTCTCCTCACCCCACACCCCAAACAAGTTATTTTCTCTCCCCTTCATTTTAAAACAGCTGCTGTCGGCTGACGCTTTCAGGGGCTTAAATCTCTAATCAAAGGGCTGAAGCCCCAAGCTTGCACTTTCCTCCCAGGTTTACATATCAGTGCTATGAATGCAGAGAGCTACTACTGTGATAAAAAGGAGACTGCAAAAATGGGACAAAAGAATTATCTTATTTTCTTTCGGAAAAAAAGTTAAAACCTCAGGCTGTCATCTAGTCATAGCAAATCCCTGTTCATACGAACAGTCTTATTTCTGACCTATATGCGACTTCGCTGTGGCCAACACTACACTTCTGGCAATGAAAGTACTACTCAGAGGCATTAGCACAGCAGAAATTAGCTCTGGGAATGGGAAGATTGAAGGCAAACCTAGAAGCAGCACAGAAATGACCTTGTGGCTTTATGCTTTTGAAGTGATTATCCTTCTGGTTCTAATGGCCAGAAGAACAGAGGCTAAAATAATTTTCTGTCATACCTACAATATTCCTTTCCCCATTTTAGAATCCTATTTTCTTGTCCATACAAGGAATCAGGGAGTAATAAGATGAAATAAAAATGTACAGCACATAAGCTGCTCTATATCCTACCCCTGGTGAATATTCCCAGCGCACAGCAAAACAAGCTTTGTGCCAGGGAGCCTCCCTTTTTCACACTGCATGTCTTGTAGGCACTGCGGTCAGGCTTTATGTGCAGATATTTTAATAAGTCCATTAAAGCCTAACATAAAAATAACAACCAAACAAAAAAACCAAACCACAAAAAACCACCAC
>JAVKLA010000007.1:31239903-31259475 GCA_034782735.1 Sagittarius serpentarius | reverse complement strand
AAACCAAACCCCCAAAAGAGCAAAGCCTTGACAGACCCCCCCCATCGGTTAGGAAGTTCCAAAAGTAGTTATGAGGCAAAACAGCATCTAAAATTTTGAAGGTGAGTAGATTGATAGAACTTCCCTTGCTATACACTACAATACTGTGTTATTTTAGGAATATTGGTCCCAAAGGACAATTTTGATTCTTGCCATGAAAATAACAATACTTCTGTTAGGAAGTACAGTTAATTCCTTTCATTTAGTTTATCTATTTATTAATCCAAGCATATATTAAAACAGGAGTGCAAAATGCTCTGAGTGTTCTTCCGCCCCACAGGTTAGTGTTTTGGAGATGAACAAAAAGTATAGCTGTCCTTTAAATGGCTGAAGACCATTACGCTGCTGTTCAAGGAGTGATGCATGCAAGGGAAAACTAGACATTCAACAATGTCATCTGATGCAATAATTTCAATCAGGCTGCTTTTCAACTTGGTAAAATGAAAGAAGCTATAAAACTAGATCCATATTTTTCACATTCACCAGGTCATGGCTGATGTCTTTCCTGACTCATATTTGCAGTCTCTCTAATAGCACTGACAGCAAAGGTGTTAGGCTGCAGAAACAAATGTCTCTTGTACATCATCTAGCTTTCAAATGGAGACGGGATTTGGGGTTTTTTTTTCCTTTTACAGAATCACAGAATGGTTGAGGTTGGAAGGCACCTCTGGACATCATCTGGTCCAACTCTCCCTGCTGAAGTAGGGTCACCTAGAGCTGTATGCCCAGGACCACGTCCAGACAGCTTTTAAGTATCTCCAAGGACAGAGACTGTACAGCCTCCTTGGGCAACCTGTGCCAGTGCTCAGTAAAAAAAAGTGTTTCCTGCTGTTCAGAGGGAACCTCCTGTGTTGCAGTTTGTGCCCACTGCCTCTGGTCCTGTCACTGGGCACCACTGAAAAGTACTTGGCCCATCCTCTTTGTGCCTTCCCTTCAGGTGTCTGACCACATCGATGAGATTCCCCCGGAGCCTTCTCTTCTCCAGGCTGAACAGCCTCAGCTCTCTCAGCCTGTCCTCATAGGAGAGATGCTCCAGTCCCTTACTCATCTTCGAGGCCCTTCACTGGACTCTCTCCAGTATGTCCACGTCTCTCTTGTACTGAGGAGCCCACAAATGGACACAGTACTCCAAAAGTGGCCTCACCAGCCCATTTACAGAGTAACTTTGTCTACAGCACATCTGATTTTAGGTCATAGCTTGCCTTTCTGCAGTCATGAACTCCTGAGAAAGCATCACTCGGAGACAGAGGGACGGGAATCACTAAAACACAGCACATTCTGAAACCTTCTAGTGCCTATGTAAAACACAGCCTATGATCCCAATTAAAATTGTCATGAGGGCCACACTGCACCCTAACACAAGAAAAAGATGCAAGGCCCAGAGAAACTGTGTGAAGCCACCCTCGGAGCATCCCCTTGGAACTTTTCCTTGAAAGGGATGGACTGTGGGAAAGATGTCGGGTGGGGGAGGGGAGGGTGTGTGTGAAATGTCTCAGTATTCAGTTTAAAGGAATTGTCACTAGCCCTTTCTGCCCTTCTCTTGCATTCTTATTCTCAGCCAGATCACACCACAGAAGCTGTGCTGTGCAATGAACATCACGTGGGACAACCATGATATCCCATAACAAAAATAAATTCACCCTACTGGCATCGAGACAGGCTATCATTTCCACATACTGCCTCAGCAACATGGGGCTTAACTGACACTGTGATTGACAGAGAAACAGGCTAGTGGGATGCTGTGGTACCATCACCACCTTTTCTGAATATACTGTCTACCAAGGTTTTGCTGTACTTGTAAATGCACTAACTAAACTACCAGATGCACAGATGTCATACCCCAAACTGGTAAACCTACAAGTACTGCATCAGAAATACTCTTCAGGTAACCATTAACTTCTGTTTCATATAAAGTTGTTTTCTCTTGCCTTTGAGTAACTGGATCAACCCCAAAAGGAGGATTCTGTTTCCATGACATGACCCACTACACAAATAGACTATAAAATATTAGAAAATGCTAGAAAAGCTGCCTTTTCCCAGATTTCATGTAGAAACTATGTAGTACTAGAAGGTAATTCTCTAGCCTCTTGTCTGCTGCAGAAAAGGACACTGCCACTAGAAGCTTTGTAAGCACTTAAGTCCCCAGTTATTCACCACCAGCATCCAAACTTGTTCAGATCCAGTTTGCTGAATTCACAAATAGTCTCTTAATGGTGGAAATAAAAATTTCCAGCAAATGTGCTATCGTTCTTTCACTTACCCAAAATCAGGCAGCTTAACTCAGCAGGAGTGTAAACGTTCCAGTAATTTATTTGATGACCACTTGCACAGAAGAATGCTGCAGACACAGTGGGATTTTTTTGCTGTTGTTTATAACTCTATAGAGAAATTTCAGGGTCCCCATCAGTGGAATAATGATGGTGCATTTTCAAACAGATAGGTTGCAATGTTGTGTTTGCTGTCAATAACAGGAAAGTCTTTAACATGTTACATGAGCTAACCTGTGGATGGGGAGCTGCCATTAACACCAATTAAGTTCCACATGTTAACCCCAAATGCCCTAATGGGAGGACAGGCACTTGTTTCCTCAAAAGCAGCAGCACTATAAACAAAGTAAGTTACTGTCGCTGCTGCAATGAATTAGAAAGACGACTGTGCCATCAGCAAACTGTAATGTCAAGGCATGACTGAATGAGTTATGTAGAAGATCACCATTAGCATTTCAAAACCTTCTGACAATTTCCAGAACTGACTTCAACAAAATGCTCTGAGACTCAGAAATGTTTGGATTTTTCTTCCAATTAATATCAGTTACCAGGGAAAACAAAATGCTAACATGCCAAGAATACACCCAACCCAGATGTTCAATTCAGGAGTTTCAGGTAATTCAAAGAATAACCAGGAGGATGTTCCTTTGAACAGCACACCAGAACACCCTGGTTCAAGTCCTGGCACTCTCAAGCCTGTATTAACTGTGTAACTGTATTAACATTGACAGACTGTCTCTATCTTTCCTACATTTGGTCAAAGAGCATCCTTTAGCACCCTGTCCAATAAATAAGTTTAGTAATTTCCTCTGATACTCTCATGGTAGGGGCACTCCTAATGCTTAAACTGAAGTGAATCTGAATTTGATGAACACTCATATGTGTAGAGCACTGCTTGGGCTCTGCTGCTAATATGAGAAAAATCTGTCAATATGAACTCATAAAATCTACTTCAGAACAGGTCTGGAAATGTATCAGCCACTAGAGTCCATATCAAAGGAGTCAAGGCAGTGGAAAGCATGCTTCTCCTTACTGGAGTGCTCTGTGCCCTGGAAGCATATACCTTCATAGCCAGAACTAATCAGCTAAAAATAATGTGACTGGAGGCCCCAGCTTTTCTTGTTTGTAACAGAAAAACAGCCTGGAGGCTGCTGTTCTGAAATAGGTTTGGTTTTGGTGAGATTCGTAATTCTGCCTACACCAGCTGGTTGATATCCACTTCGCCCTGAGAAGAAAGGCTGTCAGTATTGCTATATTTTTCAGTCACTAGAATGTAATCAATTTTAAGGATAAGGAAATATAAGAGGCCCCCAAACCTAATCCAGTCTAATTTTACTCTAAAACACATAAACGAGGATAGAAGGGGAAAAAGTGGTTTCTCAGACATGTTACTGTGATTTCCATTTCAAACCAGAGTTGAATTACCTCCTTTCAACTTGCTTTTCACCCCCCTCAAAAGTAACTTAAAATTGTTTATTTAAGGACTGGAAATCTCTCCTGGCCCACTCACCAGCTGAAATTAAGTGGAAAGACTCTTCAACAAGACTCAGCTGGCCTGCAAACCGGTCTGAGAATTTGTGAACTACATTTAATGATGTTTCCTTCCTTCTTACTTTTTTATTTGAAAAAATGTTAGTACACACATACCCTTACTCATTTCTCTAAAGAAATGTGATAATAGTACTTTCAAAATGTATCCCCTACATAGTACAGTACACACTGATGGGGAAATACATGTAAATTAAGAGTAACAAGAATGAAGGAAGCAATAAGAAATGTGCACACCCAGACTCTAAGTCCACTGGTAAGAAGGGAAATTCTTCTGAGGTTTATCAAATTGTTATTGTCAAACTACTGAAACAATTTGAAATGAAGGGATCTATTCTGACCACGCATTCTGTTCTCAATACACCCTTACAAAAAAAAACCCAAAATACCAAGTACTACATAAGAAAAAGCATTCCATGAAGTACAGAGTGAGGAGGTTTATGCACTCCAGACAAACTCCTATTTGAAACAAAGAAACTTAGTTGCACAGACTCCAGAAACTGGGTTCCTTCAGGCCAAATGAAATCCTTACTTGGGGAACCTCCCCTTTTCTCTTTGTGTTGTTGCTGTAGTCACTGGAAGTCCTTATCAAATCAGTACCACTTAACAAATACGAGAGTATGTATGATATAATTGCACAGTTCAACTTTCTAAGAACCCCATTGTGGCCATTTCAACATGATTAATGTAGAGCTCTGACATCCCTAGATCACTGCAGCATCCTCATATCTCCATGCAGGTGTAAACCTTTTTCATACTATTTGAGTGCCTGAGGACCTCTTGCCAGGGACCGAGAAAGGGAAGGTTATCTCCCGTAACATCTTGCTAGGAAGCAACCTGCTGCAGGTGGATTGCACACCAGTCTGCAAAGGAAAGGGAGCACTCAGGAAGAATCTCCTTGCTGTGTCGGAAGGTTTTGGTCCATCCCAGGGACAACACTCCCTCTAGCTGCAGAGGTATTATTAAGCAGCTCCTTTCCAGTTACGGTTCTCAACAAGATAAGCAGAGTGTGGCTATAGTTTCCCAAATGCAGGAACAGACAAAGAATGTAAATGCCCTTGCAAGACTACCTGTAATGTTTCATTGGTTTTGGCCTAAGAGAAAAAAAAGTGTGAAGCTTTTATGGCAATCATTTTGCTACTACTCTTAATACAAGAAAAATCTACTAGTTAACAGTCCTGCAAAAACATGTGGGTCGTGTAAAATTACACTTACTGTAATATCCAGAGATTGTCTAAGAGAAGTGGTTCATATGTTAAGGGATTAGAAAATTGTTCTAAGTGCACTCAGAATTTACGATCTCATTGCCAGACCTATTGGTCAGACTTGTCAATTGTCTCCCATAATCCACTATTTCAATTAAAGAAGACATGAAGGGAAAGGAAAAGGAAAATTACAGAGACACGAATAAGATGGAGATGACCTAACTCTGCATTATTCAGCTGCTTAAGGAGAGAGCAAAGCTAATTCACTGCTGACATTCATCGGCTGAAAAATATTTCATTGTCCAGATGAGGAAAGCATTCATACACACACTTAATTTTAAGCATGTGCTTAACACTCACTGCCTTTTAAACTAAGAAAAAATATTAACTTGGAACTTAGTGCACTGCGTATGCTGCTGTTTGACAGAGCAAGCTCACTGATTAAAAGGCTACCAAGACAGTAAGGCTATTGTAAAGCCTTTTAACTACGTAACTTCTAAAAAGGGGATGACTTGCATCACACATTCAAGTCAAGTTCAACTATTCTGCAAATCAACATGAATCTGTATGAGTAAAGCCAGGAGTGCCAGCAGTCAGCTTAGTGCAGCCCAGCTCTTAAAATTACTACTGTGGTCTTCATTCAACAATATCTTCTGTGTCACACTGCACTGAGAATCTGCTTTTTCATAGAAACTGGAAGAATGGACCTTTTGGTAGCAAAATATTAGCATGGGACTCCTAGGCTGCACTACACTTTCTAACTTTAGATAAATACTGCTTCAGTTTAACTTTGTCTCTACCACTATTTCCAAGCTAGCAGAATTTGTTACCTATTTATTAAAAGAGATATCAACATTCAACTTTCATCTGCTCAATATTATATGAAAATAATGTAATAAGCACATAAGGAAGTGCTTGCTAGTCAGTATCAACCAATGATTGTGAAAACAAACAAAAGAATATGATCACTTTTCATTTTTATCTGTATGGTTTTTGTCCTGGTATCTAGATTTTAGTTTAGTAATTAATTTATTTTTTCTTAAAGGTCAAAATTAAAATAGCCCAGCTACACTAAAAGTATGCTGACGTCTTTATTAAAGTGGTAATAATTTAAGAATGTCTTCAAAGTTTTAGATGCCATAAATATTGCAATAAATCAAATAAACATAAAACCATAAACTGAAAAAGTTAGGAGCTGGTTTTAAAGCATAACTTAAAGTTGATAAACAGCATTTGAAGATCTGTTTGCATTTTCCCTTAATCAAAGGCAACTGCATATTTCTTTTCTTCCCCACGAAACATGACTGCAGGTAAGTCTATGTGGTCTCCGAAAAATAGACCTACAACAGCCTTGCCAATACAGCTTAAAAAAGATTCCACACCTCCCAAAAATGGCACTTTAATAACCAGGTAAGTTTTGCACATGTGACACATTTGACTTACTTATCAACATTCAGTTTTTGTGCTCATCTGCGTGAAGACTTCTGGCTAGAGTTTGTGTGATGATGCTATTAAAAGTAAAGCTCTTGGATAAAATGTGAATCATCAGTTCTATTCTATTCAGTGTGGTTTGCAACTTCACCCTGTCCAGTCTTCCTACACATCCAGAGAAAATCCTGCTACAAAGTGTGTCTTCACTGGCTTTTCACTCATACTTTGGTCACAAAAATTACTTGAATTATGTACAGCAACAGCATCTGTGTTGGCAAGTACTGTCTACCATTCACGTTGCAATTGAATGCAGCTATAAAATATAAAGGAAAAAAATCTCAGGTATTAATGCAAATTTGTTTCATAATATTTTCTCGTAATTTCTTGTGTGCTATATATAGCTAATTCTAAATATTTTTTCTTTTGTTGTTCAACAGTAGTCATAATACTCTGAATAGTTTAAAAATAGGTTCCTAGCATTATCACTAAAGTGAAATAACTGATTATTACACCATTTCTTATAACCACCGCCAAAACACAGGTCTAATACTGTATATTATGCTATTAGAAACAATACATCCTTTTTGTTAGGAAAGGGGAATTAAAATTAAATTATCTGAAACATCTTAGCGCTTTTATTCCTAGGGCTCTTGGGGAAGGAGGCAGAAGAAGGGATTGTATGGTATGATCCTTATACACTACCATCTATCGCTGCTTAAACACAGTGAACAACCTATATCATACATTTGCCTTTTGGTATTCCCTGCAAATGCTTTTGAAGTTCACTAAGAATGTTAGGGCTTGTGAGAACAGATGGGTAATACTGTTTAGAGTCAGGGAGGGATATTATTTAAACCTCACCACCCAGATTTGCCAACAAACCTTAGCAATGCTGTGAAACAGCCCTGCTGCTTTACTGCGACCCCTCCTTATGGAGGGCTGTTCTGAACTATGAGTTAACTTGGTGATGGCACTGAAAGCTGACACTGACTTGCCTGAGTTAGCATTTTGTCCTGGTTGTGTTCAAGAATATTTCTGTTTGATTTATTTCTCTGCATTTTTGTCCCCAACTTCAATTTCGCATTATTCTCCACCTGTGTTTTCAGTCGCTTTTTATTCTCTATTTATAGTTGTATTAACAATGTCAGCAATGTATAAATACCCAGTATCAACGTAAGTGTTTGCATCATGGGACTGAGTTAACAAAAAGTAAAAAAAAAAAACTGCACAAAAATTTAGTTTGTAAATATACTGACTGAAGTTGCACACCACTAATACGCATTTCTCTCTGGAACCTGTCAGTCATCATCAAATCTGAACATCAGACTTCCAGCTTAATTAATTACATTTGCTGCCTGTTCAAGTAAAACTAGAAAAAATTACTTCAGAGCACAAACCAGATTGTACAGTCTTTTCCATGAAGCCAATTTGAAACCACAGCTCTGGATGTAAGGTTGCATATTGCTCATGTGAACAAGCCCTAAGCAGCTTTAATCAACTACATAAATAAAGGCAGTGCTGACAAAGTCAGCAAACTCACCACTTGTCCGTCTCTCCCTGGAACACCAGGCACTCCGACAGAACCCTGGTGGGAAACAGATGCCGGTGTTTAGCAAATTAAACAGGTCGTGAAACCTTTCATCTCTTAATACAGTACTTAGAAATGATGGTGAATGCTTGCTTATTGTAACTGCAATAAATTTTTCAAAAACTCATTTTTATCCAAGCTGAGATCTCTTTTCAGTTGAGATTTTATACTAATTAGACATGTTCTCATGTTGTACATTTTAATGACTGTCCCACTGTATGGCCTCTTCCAGAAACAAGCTTCAAGCTGATGGTTGCTTTGTAATATTGTGAATGCTTCACAAGAAATGTAAGAATTAAAATGCAATTCCATTTAATGCTTTCAATAAATTTTAAGACTGATCCTACACAATCGAACATAGCACCTGAACAAAACTATTAATGCTTCAAGAGGGATGCTTCAAGCTCAGTAACTGGTAGCACCAATCTGTCTTAAGGCTTTTAAGAGATAATCCACAACAATTCAGCCTGACAGTGCAAATTACAGATATCCTTTTAAATTGCATCGGTATTACTGCAATCAAAATTTAAAAGCCAACACAGGCCAGACAGAGAAGGAAAGCAAAATATTAGCACTGACTTGCAACATTGGAGAGAACTTTTTACAAAGCTCTCATGCTGTAAGTTTTTGTATGATGGACAAAGTTTTTGAAGGAACTTACGTGACTTGGTACGGATGTTCAGTGAAAACCTGAGGCATGAGGAAAGCAGGAAAACTGCATATGCTTACACAGCATTCCCCTCTTTTTATATAATAAAGGTATTGCTCAGCAAGGAAACTGAAAGCATTATTTTTATTTTTCATTTATAAACACCTTAACAGGATAAAAAATGTAATAGCTATTTGAAAGGCTGGCACCCTAAAAAGAGGCCAGGGGACTGGGAAAAGGCAGAGGCTTTGTCAGCAGTGAAATGTGCGGTTTCCCGGGACCCTTAAAACAAATAAGCACCGAATGAATCCCTTCACGCCCTGCTTTCTCTCCATCCCAAGAATCAGTGCATGACATTTCCCCCTCTATTCATATTGGTTAGAGGTTTCACTAGAAATGGTTTAGTCAAAGGGCACCAACACCCAAAAGGAATGCATCCAAAATGGGTGCACATGTTTGTCAATGAATAGAGCTGTGAAATCCTGTGAAACAAGGAAAGGAAGCAACTCATAAGGGTCTCAAAAAACCTCCAACATCTGAATGCCCAGGAGGCTCCAGCTCATAAGAGAGCTGCAAATCAGTAAGAAATAATACACTGGCATCCCAGTGTATCTCCATGACCTAGAATGCTCTCCCCTTACTCCCAAAGCTTCCACTTTGGCATTCCTGCTGCCTCTTTTTGCTGGATGCACGGTTGTGACTGCTAGCCACTGCAAAGGGGCCCTAGTGAGCATTTTCACATCTCTCTATAATTTTTCCAGAGAACTAGAAAGATGAAGCTCAGGAGGGCATTAAATCATCAGCCTCAATAAAGTACTGTATTTATAACCATTCCTCCTCTCAGTGACAGTCTTCTATAACTGTTGATTTTTCTTATGAGACATAGGACGTTAGAAAGTGTAAATAAAGGTGATTCTACCATGCCAAGTAAAAGTTAGTTCATCAGATATTCAATGTTCATCAGCACATGGGTTTCGCTGATGCTGTATATGTAAAATACCCTCCTCCCCGAGTCTTAGGGTATAATTTTATAATGGCAACTTAGACATCAGTACAATGCCTTATTCCTGCATTGCCAAACATGAAGGGTAGTCCCCTCCTTCAGCCTGCAAACTCTGTACAGCTCACAGCTGACAAAATTCCACCAATTTATAAGCTTTGGGACTACATTTTTACATATCAGCGAGTTTTTCCTTCTTTTGTTAAAAAGTTCCTTTTGAACAGATGCAAGCAAACCTTCACCTTAAAGAGTATCATTTCAGAAGAAAAACAGAGGTAGCATCCCTCTCATATATGTTAATAGTACTTGCTCCTTTCCTCTTTCTTTTTTTCTTCATACAAATTAAGCCTGTTTTATTAAATATCATCCATACAACTTTTTAATCCTTTGAAATCAACTAGAAAAT
Organism: Sagittarius serpentarius; assembly: GCA_034782735.1. Classification (NCBI taxonomy): domain Eukaryota; kingdom Metazoa; phylum Chordata; class Aves; order Accipitriformes; family Sagittariidae; genus Sagittarius; species Sagittarius serpentarius. The sequence goes on along the minus strand of JAVKLA010000007.1, from coordinate 31,249,342 downwards.
GCCTTGTTGGTGCGTGGGTGAGATGCTGGAAAAGTGCCACTTACTAGCTGTTATTGCTGATAGATCTAGGACTGTTTTAATGGTGTAATTCCATAAATCCTAAACTCACTCCATCAAACTGAGGCAGTCAGCTTTAATGAGCGTAAATAATGCTGAAAGCATTCCCATGAAGTCGGGTCTCGGGTTACCGAAGGAACAGGAAGACACCGGCAGACCACCTGAACACTGCCAACCAAGCACCATTTATCAGCAACACCTATGTCCTTTGTTTCTACTGGTCAATTTTTTAGTCATATGGCACTGATCTACTTGAGAAAGGACATGCATTTAATCAGAAACTCTATCTCCCCACCTTTTGCAACGTTTCAACTTTGGTTTCCTAGTCGTACTAGTGCATGAATAAGAAAATTATAGTGACCTTTTCACCTGAAAAGTTAAGCAGACAGATTGAAAACAGTCTGCTCTACATTGCTTGAACTTCCTATGATGGGGGAAATGAGAAATCTGATGTCTTGCATCATACGGCTGCATTTTGCAAAAACAAAATTCCGACCCTAAACTAACTGATTCAGCGCGGTGTACAGTAGCTAATTCCATTCACCTTTTCTGCTCGCAATTTGGCACCAGGAGGAATAATCACTTTCACAGTATTGTTGTTTATACTATACCTTTTGTCCTGGAGGCCCCTGAGGTCCCTGCAAAGGGAAAACAATTCAATTAACATCATAACTCTAGCCAATTTAAACTGAAATGACCAATTAGAACTGTCTTATTGTGTAAGCATTTTGATCCTGGACTGAAACCAGCTGATGTTTTATACATCAAGGAAAAGTAAAACTTTATGCTCAAAATGCACAATGGATCTTTTCTCTTCTCTTTTGGAACTGATCTAACTACTACTGGAAGACTCAAATTTTCCCCTCTTCTAATCTTTTTTCTTCCAACCCATCTGTTTCTTCTAATACTGACAACTCTGTCAGCATTAAGACGACTGTGGTTTTTCTCTTTCTGATATCAGCTAACAGCGAGTCGTATGTCCACAGTAATATAACTGCTTGGTAGCATAAAAACAAGGTTTATGCAAACAAGTATTTTTAAGATAGACAGAAGCATAAGCCTCAATATCTCCTCACCTTCTAGGTATCAGCATACATGACTATGTTTTACCCAACACGTGATCTATGCAAGTTAAGAGAAAAATCATTAACTTGAGAAATCATTAAGAATGCTCTTGGGAAGTAAAGAATCACCATTTTGTCTCCATGACCTGAGAAGGCAGGAAGACATATCTCAATTCAGGAAAGCTTAACTCCTTAATGTCATACAGGAGTCAAAGTCTCATTGATATTAATAGGACCCATTTCTCATCTGGCGTCCCTGAAGTACCCAGGTGGTTTGTGGCCACAGTGGAGAGGGGAGGCAGCAGGGAAATAGATCAGCCAACCATTTCTTTGACATTTTGGCAGTCTCTTTTGGCAAGAGCCAGATCATGTCCACTGCAGTTTTTATGCACTTTTTTCCCCATCTTCCTACTATGGGTGCTGGTGCATTCTGTGGGTGCTGGTGCTATATCCAGCAAGGTGAATTCTGAGTCCATGAGGGTGCAAAACAAAAAGCCTAAACTGGAGAATCCAAATCCTTCTGATACGTGAAAGAATAAAAGAAGAATCGATTGATAGCAGAACTGCAGTTATTCAGAAAAACTAAAGGACTGCTGCTTCAAAATGCAGGGCCAATTTTATTCTTAAGGTAGTGTGAAGTTAGGCAGACTCCTCCACTGTTAGTAGACACAGGGCTTGTTGGAACACTGCTCCAATGCAACTTTAAACCGCTAACACGGAAAAGCTCCACTGGTGGTATTTCTGGGTTCTGGATCCACTAACGTGGATGAAAGCCGCGCAGTTTTAAATGTGGATTCATACGTCTAAGGCTGGGCATCAAACCTTGCAAAAGCATAGATTAGTGTTGCTTCTTGAAACGTTTGCCTGATGGTCTCAGCAGAACCAGGGTCTTGTAAGCATCTCCTTTTGACTGTAGGGACAGATTTTGTTAATGGAAAACCACTGTGAGGTCCAGGGTGACAAGTTTACTCCCTTGTCTTCAAAAGGAAGCAAAAGTACCCAAGCACTCAGCACTGGTGTTAATCAGAGCAGCAAGCAGAGTGATCATCTGCTTTTTCAGACTGGAGAAAAATCCCCCCAGCCCACTGCATTTCAAAAAACCTGCTGTTTAAATTAGGTCTTCTTTTCAATAAGTGCCTGAATTCCAACCCTAAGCTTTGCTAGAGGTTGAGGACACCAGTAATACTGAATGTGGTCAATGAAGAACAGCCTCTTTCTTAAGCACTGTTTGCAAACAGTCCCCAAGAAAACTAAAGATAGGGGAAAGATGAGATAAAACAAATCATGAGGACGTCAGTAGGTAGGAGAGGCCTACTTGGTAAGGAACCATGGATATAAAAACATACTCCACAAACAGCTTTTTCCCCTTTATTCCGGAAAAGGAAGTAAGTTTCTTCCAGTGCCTGACACCATGGCAGGTGATGAACCAGCAATCCTCCCCTTCTTCTATGAGAAAGATGTAAATTTGGCTAACATCTTAAAACCTCCAAGAAATTAATGCTCAAACTAGAGCTTTCCCACATCACCGTTACCAAAATAGGCTCCAAATGTCTACGTCCTGGGCATCAGTTATCTGTTGACCTTTTGCATATTAACCAGCTGCATTTTGGGGGTATTCAGGTCCTAAGACAAATCCCTCCATCAGTAGGCCAGACTGAACACAGAACAACTGAAGACTACCCTTCATAGCTCATATCTGCTACTTTTATGTCCAAGGAATGGATATTGCCTCTTCAGTTTCTAACTACTTAAGAAGCCAATAAAAACTTCTAAAGACATTCAGCTATATTAAATTACCATTTGGGAGCCCTCAGTACAAAGTTACTATTTGAAGGTAAAACAGTCATTCACTTATTAATACCGTCCCCCAAAGTAAACCGTTAAATGTGCTGTTCTGTTAAGCACTTTGTGCCTGGTGCTTGCAGCTGTCAGCCTGTGAGATGGATATAATTCAAGACATTGCAGATGTCTCTAGGAAAAGCTCTTTCCCCAGAATTTCCCCCCTCACCATTGCCATCATTCCAGCTCCTCCAGAGGAGTTATTGAGTAAGAAAATATTTACATAGCAGCAGTCTTGCTCTTATGATGCCTTTAAAATGAATCAGAGAAAAGAAGCAGCAGATACTTATCAATAAATATTTTATACAATTAGCAATTTTCCATTACTGGTACTTAAACCTTTACTCAGACTGGGAACGGCTCTGATGTCTCATGCCCATTGAGCCACCATACCACTTCATGACAGGAACAGTCCTCAACAATACATCTACCTTCAGAAAAGGTATGTTCAGAAAACCAATTGCAATTAAAAGCTTACTTAAAGTGATACATTTCACAATTTACACATGATAAAGTGCTTGTTATCCTTTGAATGTTCAGACTGTGAAACATAGCTGAATAGGAACAATTTTTCTTTAAAGCACTGCTCCCTAGCATTGGGAAAGAAGCTCAAAGCCACTGGGAACTTAGCAGGTCATCCACTGACAGCTTCCATCCCTCCCCCACATAAGCCTCCCAGCAGTCACTTGAATAGAAAACCTGAAATTAAATTACTAACAGAAAAAGACTTAAAAAAACTGTAAAACACTCTGGAATTGCTGTAAAGTGCCTATTTTCTATGTTACCTACATTCTCCGAGCAAGGCATAGAATCACACTGGAGGGATAGAAATAAGCAAGTAAATACAATCTGGGAGAAAGAAAAGAACATGAAGGGATAAAATAAAAAAAAAACAACCAAGACTTAAGTTCATTTCCAGAGGTATAACTGATAGCATCTAGAAGAATCTATATAGGAATTTCAACATGACCACATGGATTTTTTTCCCCTGATAATTCTACTGAACTGGAGAGAGTGCTGTGTTGCCCACTTCATGAACAGACAGTAAGACCAGCAATCAAAATCTCTATGTAGGTCTTGAGACAGGACCAGAAGGCAAGAAATATGTGAAGGTTTCCAACCACCTCCTTAGATTGTTTTATTTTGTTTTTTCTTTCTTTTTCTTCAGCTGTTCTGTGTTCCTTAACAGCTACAGTGGTATAATGGCCTTGCTGGTTGCTCCAGTACAACCTAAGGGATGCTTTGCAAATGCAGACTCAGCTAAACTTCACTCTGGTTAGCTCTTCTGCCACTGGGTCCAGGCAGCCCAGTACAGACAGCTGCTACCACTGCTCCCCACCCCATTCCCCTCAAGCCCAAAACCTCTGCTCTGCAGTAACCAGGCACATACGAAACGTGGTAGTCTTCGCTAGTTGGAGGCTCCATCTACTACCACTCTGTCACTATCATCCCTCGGAATATGAAGGAGGTAAAACAAAAGCCTTTAAGACGAGCTATAGAATTCTTTCACCTCCTGCCTCTCTCTCTCTTCTCTATATATGATAACTATAATTGATCAACAAATCACTCTATAATAGTCTATGCAGATGATGTTGACAGTAACTATTTGCCTTTTGCCTGTATCATTGGAAGCTGCCAGAGTTTCCATGTAGGGATGCTCAGAATCAACTCCTAAACCACTGGTGACTAATGTTAAAAACCACATTTTATAAATAGCATCTAGGTTTCAAAAATTTCAATGAAAGTTCATGAAAACTGTTTGGATGAAGTGACTGCTTAGCATTTTTGAAAATAGTATAATTTTCTTTAAATTGACACACTTTCAGTGAGAAACTTCAACTGAGAGAGCTGAAAATTTTTGTTGTGAGAGTTGCTACGAAGGCAATAGGGGGATGGAAAAAGAAGGTCGTTGCTTCAAAGAAATTCAACTGCTATCTGTGTTTCTCTGGAGATGAAGAATTATTTGATAGTTACTTAAACACTTGGAAAACTGGGTAACCAAGGATAAACAAATGTTTATAAAAGTCTTCTATGCAACTGTGTTTTTAAAAGGTAAAGCATTTCCACTATGAATGCCACTCTTCAATCACTGTTTTCTGAAATCAACAGACCTCCAGAGCTTGTATCATGTCAAACTTTGGCATCACAGAAATGACTGAATGAAGTTGGACACTTCAGCTGGGCCTTGACAAATAACTATCTGGAATAAATAAAAAAACCCAAACCTGAAAAGACTGACCTAAATGTAGTTAGAACAAACATTCCGAGTCCAGAATTCTTCCTAGACCTCCCCTCTAATGTTACAATTATATTTTCCTTTTAAGCTTACTCTGTTCCTTGTGCTTTAGCAAGCTTCAAAACAAGAAATAATTCTCCTCTGTAAAGGTTAAAGTTGCAGTTTCAAAGCACAGTAATTCAGGGTGTGACACATTAGCAACAGCCTCTCAAGGTGTTTTTGTATTCAACTTCTAGTGACTCAGTTGCTTAACATTTAAAGAAATGTATGAAATAGAAAGTTTGGGCATTTTAATTTGCAGGTCTGGGGCAGCCGTAATGATTGTTTTACAAGGTATCAGAGTCTATGGACAGTGAGCACAAACACCAAATGTAAGTGCCTAACAAAAATCTAATGAAAAAGTTAATGTTTTTGTATACTGAAAAAGTTATACACCGAAATACGTCACAATGGTGCAATACACTGTCATACAAAAACTCTCTTATTCCAAAGCTTTGGAAAAAAAAAACAAACCACCTTTTTTTTTTTAAACTTCCACACTTCCTATGTAAAGTAAAAGCTCTTTGTAACTAGAAGACCTCTAGGATGTACTGTGTCTATATTTCTGTGGGACAAAAGAAGTTCCAAGACTGTCCCTGAGAACGGGTATTTCCCCTTTGGTGCCTATAAGAATAATTAAACACTTAGAATAGAATCATAGAACTCCTTAGTTTGGAAAAGACCCTTAAGATCATCAAGCCCAACCATAAACCTAACACTGCCAAGTCCACCACTAAACCATGTCCATAAGCATTACATCTACATGTCTCTTAAATACCTCCAGGGGTGGTGACTCAACCACTTCCCTGGGCAGCCTGTTCCAATGCTTGACAACCCTTTCAGTGAAGAAATGATTCCTAATACCCAATCTAAACCTCCCCTGGCGCATCTTGAGGCCATTTCCTCTCATCCTATCACTTGTTACTTGGGAGAAGAGACCAACCCCCACCTCACTCCAACCTCCTTTCAGGTAGCTGTAGAGAGCAACAAGGTCTCCCCTCAGCCTCCTCTTCTCTAGACTAAACAACCCCAGTTCCTGCAGCCGCTCCTCGTAGGACTTGTGCTCTAGACCCTTCACCAGCTTCATTGCCCTTCTCTGGACACGCTCCAGCACCTCCATGTCTTTCTTGTACTGAGGGGCCCAAAACTGAACACATACTCGAGGTGCGGCCTCACCAGTGCCGAGTGCAGGGGGACAATCACTTCCTTACTCCCACAAACCAATTTCTTACCAGTCTACTGGCATAAAGAACTGACGAAGGAAACTTGAACTAGCAGACATACATGAAGAGGAAAGCACAGATTTCATACAAGGTCCCATTTTCTGTGTGTAACAGGCACACGATGTAATTCTGAAAACATGTTCCTGCATGGCTGAGGAGTGTTTCATAAAGATGGCAATTTCTAGAGCACTAGTATTGAAATCTGCAATGCTTTAGCATTGATGAATCACCTAGATAAAAGAACGACCGGCTAAGAAAACAGATGAACTATGATGGGAAACCTCATATAACTTCTGATTAAGTAGTGTCCCCCTCCCATGCTATCTACCTTAATTGATGAAAAGAGCAGCAATAACTATTAATTAGTGCTCAGGCAGAGCTTCTTATTATCATTCTCTTAGTTATTGTTGTGGCAGCCATTACTAAAGTACAGAGGTTACAATGCCAAAGACTATTGTTCCTGAGATTTCCTCCATGTTAAGGGGAATGCAATTGTATTGGGGAAAAAAAAAGAATAGCTGCTGTGAGAGGCACAGGCTGAAAATTTCCACTTCATCTGCTAGTTCTTAGTAAACTTTTGCAGCCAAACAGCTTAAGAACAACACTTTATAAAATTTACTATGAACATGCTACCAGAATGAAACAAAGAAGGCTGCTGCAGAACTCTGGCCATTGAAAACAAAATCACAATTAGTAGTTTCCCAGAGGAGCTGTGAAGATTCACACCAGCTGAGGATCTGGCGTTGACCATTGGCCTGAAAGGCTGAACTGAAGCCAGCAGCACTTCCCAGTCAGTTCTGCCTGGTCCCTGCGAGTTCATTTTGTTCCTTTTAACATAAGAAGAAAAATGGATATTAATTCATTTTAAAGGTGTGACATTTTGCAGACTTAACTGCAAGGTTACACTTTTCTGCTGTCTTTCACAAAAATGGCAATACCCTTTGGAAGAACATCCTCCTTATTCTGAATAACTAGTAAAAGCAGTAACATTAGGTCTTACTTTCTTGAACGGATGCCCAGCAAGACTGTATAAGCACAAAACTACTAGTTTGGAAAACAATACATCTTAAAGCAGAGGGATTTTGCATTTGGGTTAATCATTATAGTATAGATTTCTTTTGCAAAGAGACACCTTTACCTGAATTCTCTGGTTATTCTGGAGTGTTCTGTTCATGCAAAACATCTGTAAAATTACTTATCTGCCTTTAAAGCCAATTTTAGGGGATAAAATAATACAAAAGTTTTTTTCAGTGACAAGAAGTGGTTGATTCATACACGGAACATTTACTTCTTTTCCACGGAGCTGAAAACATTGCAAATTTTGATCTTCCAAATTTTTATTACTATGCACTAGTTTAAAATACTTCAAACATAAAAGCATGAAAAACTCTCCCATGTGGAAATCAGAAATAAAACCACCCCATGTACACCTCCTATCCTATTGCAGTTTATGAATCTGAAAATGTCAATCTATCACTGTCAGCCTTTGAGATTTCTCAACGCTGACTCACTTTAAGATCTCATGAATAGCCTGCAACCAGAAATCCTAGCTCTTGGGTAGAAAAGAATCACAAATTAATTTATGATTCATTCTGAAAGTGAGAAGATAAAACAGAAAAACCCTTGTATGGTATTTGAGACTCCTTATCACCAGGAAGAGCAGACAAACGGCATGGGAAGAAGGATAAGTTATAAGGCAGGACACAACTTTAATTGAAAAGGTTGAAAAGCTAAGGAATCTACTGGCTTCCCCTCTTGCCTAGTATACATTTTGCTAGTTCCACATAACATTTCAAAACTTAATCCCTTTGGTCGCCCCACTGCTTGGCCTCCCTCTGAATTCTCTTAATCCTTTCTGCACAGAGGAATGATACCTTCAACTCTTGTAGAAAGCGGATCTGCAGGGCTTCCAAGTGCCGTGGAAACCAGACACAAATTGCAACTAACTAGTCATTCTTACACTCCCTTCTAAAATTGAAGACGCATACAGTCACACGTTTCTAACTTAAACCTGTCTGTCTCACCTAAAAAGAAACTGAACTCTTTTGGCTCAAAGAGAAAACAGATTCTTCCTGACACAGCAACATATAGAGCCAAAAAACCCTTGCAAACAGCTCTCCCAAACATCCCAACCGCAAGGATAGAAGAGGGATTGTTTCACAGCATCTGGTTCTCTCCTTGGCTGTATCCTGCCTCCATTCTGGACAAAGAACCAGAGTATGTGCCACAGTACTTGCTTCTTACTGGAAAGGGTCTTGGACATATGGGGAAGTAGGAAACTACTGTACACCCCAACAAGTGGACCTCTGGAAGACCAGGACTGTAGTTCTTTACAGGAACCATTGACTTCACAGTTTCAGTTTCATCAGGAAGAAAAACCAGGAAGCTAACTCGGACTTCAGACTCCTGGTGTGACACAAAGGCAAGTCCTTACCAAAGAATTCCTGCAGAATTAACCTAAAAGCTCCTCTGGGCAGAGGTCTCCGTTTTCATTTACTTTGAAAAGATAGTATGTGAATAATCCAGAAAAAGAATCTCAGGTAGGCAAAGGCCTGTGTTCTCCACAGCAAACTACACCTATTTTCTCTGGCAACACAATTTTACAGCATACTTGTTGGGAAATCAGCGATTTCTGCAGTAGAGTCTCAATTTCCAATATGGAAATAGAGAGATACCTGAGTGCAGAAATGCATGATGGAAGGTGTCAGAAGCAACTAGGAGCACCTGAATAAAACTACGGGAGGCGTCGCGCTCACAGGCTCTCGTCCTGCTGGGGGATTTCAACCACCCCGACATCTGCTGGAAAAGCAGCATGGCGAGCTGTAGGCAATCCAGGAGACTCCTGGAGTGCATGGATGATCACTTCCTCAGCCAGGTGATAGACACCCCCACCAGAGGGGAGGTGATACTGGACCTGATGGTCACCAACGCGAGGGAGCTAATTGGTGACGTCAGGATTGGAGGGAGCCTGGGCTGCAGTG
>JAVKLA010000007.1:31166139-31239803 GCA_034782735.1 Sagittarius serpentarius | reverse complement strand
TGCCCAGAGAGGTGGTAGAAGCCCCAACCCTGGAAACATCCAAGGCCAGGCTGGACGGGGCTCTGAGCAACCTGATCTACTTGAAGGTGTCCCTGCTCACTGCAGGGGGGTTGGACTAGATGACCTTTGATGGTCCCTTCCAGCCCCCCCAAAAAAATAAAAGAAAAGAAAGAAAAGAAATTGTAGCACTTTCCACAGGGAAGAGAGTCTGGAAATCTCTACTGGCGTAAAGAGTATGTCAGAAGCACCAAGAATAAAAAGAAATTAATTACCTCCCTGATACTCTGATGCTCTTTACTTGATCTATACACAACCTAACATTTAAGCCATCAGACTGGCTTTCAGAGCAGGCATTTGGATTTGGAAATTCATGTGATTTGGGATCTTTCTGTAACTCAAGCTTGCCAATTCGATTTTTAAAACACCTTTTCTCCCTATTTAAACACACCTGCATTTAGAGAAACAGATCAGTAGCAGTGCTTTAGTTCTTACACACAGATGGTTACTTTAGAGCAGTGGGAATCTTCTGAACATGGAGACTAAAAGGTGATCGACTATGTTTTGCTTTAAAAGCCTTAAGGGATTCTGTGACCCTGAAGATCTGGTCTTGAATACAAGGAAGACACAGTTGCAGAATCTGAGTGAGTTTTGTCCAGAGGTCAAATAGGAGAATACTCCAAGTAAAACAAAACAAATAAAAAACCCTTCCCTTCCCAGCTATTGCATCTATTATTAACAGGCCCTCAGAAACCAAAAGGACAGAACAAAAAAGAGCCTGGAAGCATGCTAAAACACTAGGTGGTACCTTTGGGAGGCTTTGATTTTGGTTTTGTTAAACCCTTATTTCAAAGTGAAAAAGTACAGGACTTTAACTGCTTGATCACAGCAGGTATTTCTGAATCTCAGAATCTTAGGTTTTTTCTTCCAGAAGATACTGGATTTTGTCAATTCAAAATGTTTTGCAATTTGTCAAGGTAAAATATCATCACACCTCTTTAAAACTGCATATATTCAAACAGATAGCAATCATATCTGCACTGATTGCTAGGCCTATAATCTTCCTCCTCAGAAGCATTCAGGAATCAAAACCACATGCCACAGGCTACAATTCTGTCATCTCTCATAAAAATAAGAATGACCATGAGTGTTTAGGGAGATCTTAAGGGAAAAAAACAACACCGCATGTTTCACAGTTCTGGGAATATGTGACAGGCAGAAACTTCTGATGCCTTACCCTGTGGCTGAAGCTGATGTACAACTAGTGGAGCTTCAATTTGTTTCCAAATGAATAGGGTTAATTAGTTCCTGATGCAACAGAAAACATCTAATCCCATATCTGAATATTTGTAAAAAATGCATTCATTTGGCTGTTACATTCTCACACACACAGAGGAAAAAACCAAAACCTCGGAAGAGGAGAATATTCTGAGAGTTTCAGTATGCTGTGCTGTGTCTTCACTGTTCCACCAGGCAAAGGGCCAGAGCTATTGCCACAGAGACAGCTGAGATTTTGGCCCTTAAAACAAGTAGATGGTTCTCGTGCTGCTCAATGGTCTCAAGGTGGAAACAGCTCAGCTTCAGAGACAGTGACGTTGGGGCCAGGAACTGGAAACACCTGGCCTGGCTCTTTTTTGTTTTGTTGTGCCCTTAGCTGTTTTATTCCTCTCTACTTCTGCAAGCTTAAATAAGAAGTTGGCCCTATGTGACAGGTGACTGTATGTAAAAAGAGGACGTTGTCTTTCTCATATTTTCTTCACAAGTGAGGCTTCAAATAGTCTGTGACAAAGGAAGGTTCGGAAATACAGAGCTATAAAGCTTTTCGGAATTTCGCATTTTAAAAAGCGTATATGTCATGTATCTGTTACAGTTTCTTAGCAAACTGGAAGAGAAGAGCACTTACTGTCAATCCTTGTTCTCCTGGTTTTCCTGGCTCACCCTTAAAATTAAAAAAAAGGAGCGAATAATTTCAGTAACATGTCTTGAATTCAGTTTTCTACCTAATAATAAAATATCTTAAAAATTCCGTTCTTAAACAGGTATGGCAATGGACTGCACATTTTTGCTTTTTAAAATAGCAGGCCAAGTCTCAGACATTTTAAGAGGCAAAGTACTATTTCCCAGTCATGTAATGGTATAGTTCTCAAGGCAACACTTAAGTATTGGTGTCCTGACTCTATTCCTTGGTTCCAAACATAATACTCCATTCCCGTCAGTGGTGCTAAAGGACACAGAGAAAGGTTATTTTCACATGAGTGCTGAATCCCACTGTTTACATATTCCAAAATTACTGCTCAGTGTCATCACCTCAGTCAGCATGCATAACTTACCGTTGCAAATTATCATGTTCCATAAACCCATAAATACCGGTATTTTGAAGCCATGCAATAATTACTCAGCTATTAAATACCTGGACTGGCTTTCAAAACAGTAACCCATCATTTTTCCAATTTATTCTCTTTCTGTGGGCACAGCTCTACCTAAACTCAGAGTCTATCTTCTCCCCTTTCTTCCCATATGAACACATACAACTGTTTATAGAGACAGTAAAACATACCAGTCGTACAATACGGGCTAAAAATATCCATCCAAAAAACAGAGTTCGTATTATTTCAGTGATTTGGTTTATAGATCACTCCCTTGTAAACCCAACAGAGCACAGGGCAGTCCATGTGCTGTTGTGTAAGTACAGCTGCAGGATCTTCTTTAGCAGCTTTGTCACAAAAGAAAACCTGTCAAAAAACTGATGAGAACAGTTTTGATGTTGTTGTTCTTGGCAACCAAAAAGAATCAGAACTGCTGCTCTGGGTATGTGCGCATTGGATTCAGAAGCAAACACGTAGCATCTGCAAACACATTGAGATACCCAGGAGAGAGAAACCACACAGGCACACGTTTCTGACAGCTGATTACCCAAGCTTGTTCGACTTTGCAGCTCACTCTGAAGCTTTGCTAACTTACGTATACAGCAATCACACATCCTAAAGCGAGCATCAAGATATCCTCATAAACGCTGGGAAACAACAGTGAAATAATTTCAAGAGTTTGTATCATATTCTATTGTCTTATTACCAGCAAAAAAACTTGTTCTTCTTTTACTTCTTTCTGTAGGTGTTAAAGTTTTAAAGTCTTTGTGCTGGTGTCTGTGCAGTGCAAAGGGAAGGCACCTATTCTAGGTATCACTCTGTAGGAAGGCAACTATGTTCTAGTGCCAACAGGTTCTTCTGTTGACATCCAAAGAAAGGCTTAGCAGAAGGCTGCACAACCCCTTCTTACACCCCTACTCTTCCTTGGTGCTCTCTCTGCTGGCAATAGGCCCAACAGCATTTCCCTACCATTTCTACCTCTTCAGCTCTAAAGATTTCCTGCCCGAGAAACCAACACATTCTCATCTCTAGAAGATTTAAGTATCTGTAACAGGATGCACGCTTCTGGGATGACACAGATGGAGACGTGTGGGCACAGATGGAGACGTGTGGGCACACAGGCTGCTCCTCAACCCTGCTACACTGTGGAAGAGAAGTAATGGTGGCTGCTGGAGTTGCTCCCTGCGCCTTGCTGCCTTGGCTGCCTGACTTTCTCGGGATACACAGCAAGTGTAAGGGCATGGAGGAAAGCAAGGGCCAAAACATCACCTTACAGCTCTGGAGATTGTAAAGCTCCTTGCTTGAGAAGGACAGGCTGGAAGAGAAGCCCCTGCTTCGCTTAGTCCAGCAAAAGAGGAAATGACCGCCTTCTGATGGTGGTTGGCCACTGTAAGGACATCCTCCTACAGCTGTCTGATGCTCCAACACCCCTACTCATAACACAGTGCGGCTATTCTTTTGTTGTTTAGCTCTTTAGCTCAAAGGTCCATGCAAGCCTTTTAAAACTACAAAGCTGTCACTACCTCTCAGCCAAGTTTTCCCTTTACAGCTCTCCTGCTTGACTGTACATCACACAGCCACGGAGGAACAAGCCTGTTGAGGATCAGTGACATTAACCTGACGGTATAGGACAGTAGCAAGGAGCAGGATGGTAACAACAGTCAGCAATCTGGATGGTTTCTATCTGAGTGCTTGTTTGTAACCGATTCTACAGCAGTATTATGAAGAGATTTTCCATAATGCTATAGGGCTTAAGATAGCCACAGCTTAAAAAACTATAAAAAGAAACTCTCTCTTGCCATCTAAAGTCAAAATCACTACAGAACTATTATAAAATGGAATGACCTCATTGCATAAAATGCATTACTTTCCTGTTATGAGAAACACTAATGTTCCCTTTGGTAAAAAGCACAAAACCCCAAGCAACACACAGTCACGTTGTCATCAGCAACACCAGCTGATTCTGCTAGCCTCTTGTATGTGAATTATAAAAATGGTATCACTGCAGTCTGAAATGGGTTCTGGTTTCAGTCTCACCCTCACTACATCAAACCAGAAGCAACTCTGCTGCCCGCGGTCAATGTTACCACATTAAAAGAACGCACGGGAGGCCCAGATGAGGCCCAAAGCCTCTTGTGCTGCAGAACTAACAAAAAATTAGTAGGTGGTCAAAGTAAAGCACCACAATGGAAGGAACAGACTTTTCATGTCATTTAATAACCTTGAGCTAGAACTTATAAGGGCAATGGTGGTAAAAAAAACAAACCAAACCAAACCAAACCAAACCCAAAAACCAGCAGCAGCAGAAAACCTAGAGTACTACAGGTCTTGGCAAGCTTTGCTGGATTTTCACAGGAAATTATAGCAGAGTCTTACTATTATCATCATGTTATGTTATATTTGTACAGTTAATACAATTTCAGATGAGGCAACCTGAATAGGGCCAGAATAGGAGTGGAGATATTTTCTTTCTTGGTTTTACCGAACAAGACCCTGCAGGGAATTTTTATGCCTTTCTGTCCTGGCCCCACATAACGAGCTATGCTTTTTCTTCAAAAAAGCTGTTTCTGTTTCCAGTGCTGATCTTCACGTTGCTAGTTACCTATGTGTCTTCTTAGACACGATCTTTACTTATCACGGGGGGGGGGGGTGGGGTGTATCTGCACATGTGGCATTTCAGCTCTCATGTCTCCTTCCTGGCTGTGATTCTGTTTCAACACTGGTAACACAGTGGCATTCATGATGAAAAGAGAGGTACTTCTTTCAAAAGAATGAAAATTAAGGAGGCTACAAAATATAAAACTAAAACTATACTCATATTTTGCTAAAAAAACAAAACAAAACCAAACCCCCAAAAAACACCATCCAAAAAGAGTCATGTGTTTATGCATCTGTTTAAAAAGTGTTTAATCATCAGGTCACGACGTGCCAAAGGCGGTGGGTCTGACCCTGCACCTAAAAGAAACAATAAGCAATATACTAGATTTTGCTGGTTGTTCTGATGAAATATGGGGGATGAACCAAAGAAAATGGTACCGTCCTGCTTGTGCAAAGATGGCAGAATCTGACTCCAAACTTCTTCATACTTTGGCCAGCATTTAGCAGTTTATTATGTTAATTCCATTATTTTTGAGGCTAAATCATGAGGAAGTGAAAAAGTCAAGACCATTCATGTTCCGACATCTCAAATTCAGCTTTATCTTGAAGCCTGAGTAGAAACATATACTACTTGTGGAGGGGCAGACCCTCCTCACGCAGCTATTAAACATCAATCAGCAACTGAGAAACCTTAGAATGTGCAGGGAAACTGCCAGGGGTGGGAGGCAAGGAACCTAGGTGTTACTCTTGGCCCTGCTATGAACTTGCTCTTTGTGTGGGGGACTTCAGGTACACCATGAAATCTGCCTGCGGTTCAGCTTCCACATGTCTTACTTGCCAATCTTACCTCAGAAAACACCTTTGAAGCTGAGCTGGCATACACTTGAGAGGAATTTGGACACCATGACAGCAACAGACTAACTCACCGGTATGCCAGGCATCCCACGAGGACCATCTTTGCCAGTATCTCCTGGGGGACCTCTGGGTCCTGGTGGTCCTGGAGGCCCAGGGGGGCCAGCTTGTCCTTGGTCCCCCTAAACCAACAAAAAACTCATCACAAGTTTGCTTTAGAGGCATCAATCACACAAAAAGACATTGATTTACCCAGAAAGAGCGCAAGACAGGCTGAAAGAAGCTGCCATGAGCTGGGCAGTGGCTTCTTCACTGCTTACGGCAGAGACTGCACTTTGCCTTGAAGACAAGGGGGCTGTGTCTGTCCAGTGCAATCAGCCACAGAGCAGAAGGTTGAAATTCTAAACGGCCTGCCCTACCACAGGACATATGCCAAAATTTGGGGTAGCCTTGCAATATTTTACTCATCTAGGTCTCCAGAGCAAGTAACTGTTTTCAATAAGCAGCTGTTTGCTTCACAATTGGCAAAATCGTAACAAAGCTGAGGTAATAAAGTCACGTGAGAATATACAGTTTGCATGGCAATTTTCCAAGCCCATCAATGATGCATGGGCAGATTTCAAAAATGAGCATGGAAAATAACTGTTTTTCCACAAAGTTGTAGATAATTTTTCATGTTTTGGGGGGCTGTTTTATAGTGACAATTAGCTCTTTTATTGATTTTTTCCTGTTAATTTGTAAAAGCCAGTTTTCAAGGGATTTGCCAAAACATATTGCCTTCCCCCTTAAAAAGACAAGACACCAAAAATGGTGCTCAAGTCACCTGATTTCCAGCACAGCACTGCAAATGGCTAAAAAACGCTGACTGCATCTTAAATGTGGAACATTTAGCAAAGCCACTCCTAGCCTTTTAATTGTTTATATCATTAACAGTTGCTTCATTCCAAACATTTTCAAATTAACAACCTGCTATAAGAAGGCATTTGACAAAAAGGTACAGCAAAGAGTAAAAACTGAATGTAAAGAAGAACCAGACTCCAGTGAGATGAAGCACTACCTTAATGAGGCGGCGTTTAATGAGCTGCTGATCAGCAGAGAGAAACCCATGATTGATTTTAGGAAACACCATCTGATCAGGCAGGTGAGGTCAAAGGTTGAAGATCAGAGATGAGAGAATTGAAGAATAGACATCAGAAGGCCCGAGAAAGAAATAAAGACATATTCATTAGATTTGTAATAGCTAATATAATATAAACCGGTGCTTCTGCCTGACAGAAACTGTGCGTTTTCTTTTAAAGAAATTTACCTCTAACGTACAGGACAGACTGCTTTATAAATTAATCATACACGACCAGTTAACTGCGTTAACTTTTTTATCCCCAGATTTCCTGTGAGAATTCTTCACGTGTATTGATTTTTTCATTACCTGGGCTCTAAAAATCAGTATTTTTATATGCTGTTCTTTCAGCAAAGCTTCCAGAGACAAAGCACCAGTTCAACTTTCAGTCAGATTTTCTAACCAGCATATTGTGCCATGAAGAATGGTGTCATTTTAATAAGGACTGGAGTTCCAGCTTGACCAGATTGCTTCAATCCTTCCTGCTTAATTTGCAAATGCACTTTGAAAAAATCTGTACGTAGAGATTAAAACTCTGGTATCTAACACAAATAGCTGACTCTACATGTAACCAGTATAGAGTTCACTGCCATTTTCCATACTCCTGTATGCCTCAGGGAAGCAGAACTACAGAAAAATCTCATCTGAAAATAAAATACTGACCAAGATCACAGGGAATGTGGGTGTTTCCAGGGCTAACACTGTACACAGTTACAGATTTGATCCCATGCTCTGCATCAGGAGTACTTATACCAATGCAAAGGCAGTGAGGGTTGACTTAGGTCCACCATAAGCATTCACTGGTATTCCATGGTAAAAACAATTTTTCATGTGCACTTTTATGCTGATACAGAGAGACCTGACTGAACAGGTACATGTCAGCCACAAACCTTGACGGTGAGGATCTGATTACTGTGCAGAGCAGCGACTGTGGGGAAGCCTGGCAGACCCTAGGGACACAGCATAACATGGTACCAAAACAGCACAACACAAACATCACAGAGACAATTTACTAACAGACAAACAAAACGAACACTATGTTTAGTATACCTCACATTGCCTACTGACAGAAACAGCCTCTCTGTCATATGGGAAACAGAGTTAGGTTTGCACTACAGTGCAGATGCAGGTGATTACAGCAAGAATATTGAGAGATTTTAGAAGGTGCAGTCCCACCGAGGTGACTTTCCTTAAAATTACAATAAATTGTTATGATCTTTTGACAGTTGTTAGACTATCAGCCAGCGGAAGACTGAGCCATTTTCAATTAGAATGTGCTACAGCACTTCAAGAGAGCTACGTAGAAAGCTCTGACTCTGGATTGCTGCAGAACTTGACAGCAGCGATGGTGGATTTTGAAGCACTTTGTATAATCAACATCCTGCTCCTCACATTCTGTTTAACATACGACATTCAGCACATAAACTGGTAGTACATACACAATTATAAACACTGAACAACAATCTACTGCTAGATCTTGGGTAGTCCAGAATGGCCAAGCTCAACATTTTCCAGACATACATAGCCACATTTTCATATCCAGGGCAAAATCTTTCCCCTCAAGTGCTGTATGCTGCACGTGGTTTCTCGTATCCTACTCTACCAACATGTGCAGAACTTGTACGGTACTGGTACAAAAAATACGAGTGTGGTAATTGTGGCCTGCTGTGACAATACAAGGGGTGAATTTTGCTCTCAGTTCAACGCCTTTCTGGTGCTGCCTTGTGGGGTGAAAATTAGACCTTCTGATAAAGCCGAAACCTTATACAGCTAAGCAGTGAACTCCTAAAGAAAGAAATCCACAAGTCCTCTCCTTTCCTTTGTCATAGCACACTGTCTGAAGCAGAGCCTTGTTCAATGGCTGAGACACATCAGGCTGAGGAACAGGGAGTAAAATGTAGTCTGGTAGCTCTAAGCTCCCCACGTGCATGCGCGCACACGTGCCGCCTCCGTGAGGTGGAGCTGGTGGCACAGCCCCTCCGTGAGGCCTGGAGGGCACGGCAGCAGGGTTTCAGCTTGGCACCTCCAAAAGGGAAGGCCGCGCCTGGCTCTGGCTGCCAGACAAGGTGGCTTCCAAGAAGTCCTACACGAAGGCTCTGCTGGGGCAACCCACGCCGCCACAGCGCGCAAGCTCTTTGCCGCCCAGCTGGCCTGGTGGAAAGCACCAGCAGGCAACAGCAGCCTGCCAGGTCTCTCAGCTGCAGCAGATCCCTTTAACGTGGCAAATATTTGCTCTATTCATCTCCCCATGCAATCACATCAGAGATCCTCTGGATCACAAAGACGGCGCTGGTCTTTACAAAAAAAGGCAGAGTAGCTTTCTGATGCATGCATGTCCTTCACTAGCAACTTCGAGTCGCGTTCAGCAGCTTTATTCCCAATATACAGCCATGAGACGAGGAAGCCGAGACCCTGTAAGTGGATCCCATAAAGCCAGAGGCAGTTTTACCAGCCTTCCCACTTCGTTCTGATGAACCGTGGTGTGGCTAACTGCATTGCTCGGTGACCTGAAATCTCCTCTTTAGAAACAAACAAAAAGAAAACAAAACCAAAAAAGGCTAAAACTCCAAACATTTAAAGAAACTCACTTCTGAGACACTGCTAAGACTGGAATGATACATCATTTAGAAAACAGATGTATCAAATTTGCATTTATCTTATTATGGAATATAAGTTAAAGAAGTTATTAGATGGTAACATGCCAGAATCTTTACATCTGTGACTCATTAGCCCTGCTGTGCACACGGTCCATTCCTCTTCTAGATAAAACTACAATACCCATGTAATGGAAATGAGTACAAACAAGAAACCTACAAAAGAATTAAAATCTGAGTAGCAAGAAATAAACTTTAAATCTCATTTATTAAGAAAAGGGATAAACAGAAAAACTTTTTAACAACCTCATTTTTACTCATCAGCCTTTGGAATCAGAGCATATTTGCAATTTGACATTTTAAAAAGTGGAAACTCAGACCTTGTGTTAGGTTTGATTTATGTCATCTTGAACATGGAGAGCTGAGAATTCATTAAGAAAGGAGCTTAATTGGAAAATATGCTGGTTTGCCAGGAAAGATTTTTTTTTTTTTGAGAAGAAATGAAAGAATTTTGAAAGTTCTGTGTAGCTCCACACAAAAACACTTACATAGTGCACTTCACAGTCCAGCCCCAACATTCTCAATGCTTCCCAACACCACACAGACAAGTCTAGGAGTAGCTATCAGTACTGCAGTTTTTTGCCTATGTAAACAACACATGAGACAAGGAGACAACCCCATTCTTCCATCAGCAGCTTAGTAACTTCTTTCAGCTTGCTCCCAAGTAGGACAAAGCTTTCTTTCCTTTACCCAAAGCAGGCATAATCTCAGACCTAATGGTCAGAGACATGCAATGCCAGCTTGGACCTGGATCACGTCCCCGTATGTAACACGTGTATTTGGAGAGAGCCAGAAACACGGGAATATTAAATGGGACCCAGCAAAGAAACTATAATGGGTGCATAGTTTTTGCATGTGTGGGAGGCTTTAGAAGGCGTTGCATCTTCTGGCATCCATGAAAGATAATGTTGGCACACAATGAGCTTCTAAAAAGGCATAAAAAGAGCTATCCTTCCCACAAAATGAGTTCTCTTCCTTTCCTGTCACTCTGCTATAAATATAGCTGAAAATATCCCCTAGATCTGTTTTATTTTTTCTCTATCTAAAGCTGTTCTTAACGATGGGTTCAAAGTTACTCAATTTTCTCTTTATTTGGTTTGATTCTTGAACTGCACATAGGAAGGGCTCTTGTTCTACACCCTGGGAGGCCCTCACAGAATACAAAACACTACAGTGATCAACAGTGACCACTGGCCTACTAAATTCCTCTGCTGACAGCGACTCAAGCTGACCCTGAAATGTTAGCTGGTTACAATTTCTAAATTAGCACATTTGTTGCATGCCTTACGGCAATTTTTGCACAAATGCCAAGCAAAACATGATGCTTGGTGGAGGCTAACGGGCACGTGACTACATAATGCAGCATCCTGCTTACCTACCTGGAAATGTAGATAAAACCTACCCATCCCCATGCCATAGCTACTGAGAAAACCAAAGGATTCCAGAACATCATATCATTCCCTCTGTCTGATTTTTTACTTAGATTAAATAGTTCTCCTGTTACATCCATCACAGCCTTCAAAGATATAATTCCCACTAGCAGTCCTAGATTTTTCACAGTACATTCAGCTTTGTGCATTGGTCTACATGAGGTCAATATTATAAGGGCATCATAACCTTGTCGTATGGCAAGTATAATAACATTAAGCAACAGCATTACTGGTCTTATACTGTGCTGCGTACACTCCGTTTTGACTACTGCATTTGCTTAGTATAGTAAATGTCATAGTCCTCCTTAGGATTTTCCTTCTGACCTGCCAATAAACCCAAGCTGCACAAGCTTACATGTTCCTGTGAAGACATGGTAACCGAGACAGGAATTACCACCTGCTGTTCACTTGCACTTCCTAAGGTTACAGCCAGCTGCTGCTATTTCACATCAAATCACACAGGCTTCAGGCCAGAGTGATCCTGACACTCCTCATGGCTGCTTTAGCTCCCCCCCAACACCACCTCCAGTTCTAATTAATCCCTCAGACTGAGCGCCAGTCCTGCAGCTAATTATTGTACCTGCCCTGGGGAATACAGTGTTTGGTATCACCCGGTAAGGTGCCATGGACTCTCAGCAGGAGCTCTTTTCTATAATCCCTTTTATCATAACTGCTGCTTTCTTCATCAGCAAATCTGCGAACTAAAACAGTGCACCACAAGACAAGGATCCAGGAATTTCTTTTCGCTTAGGCAATCATTCGGCAAAGAGTTTTAATTTGAATACATTATGTAACAATTCAGACTTTGTATTAGAATAATAAAAATGTAATGTTTAAGAGCTAGCACAAACAGATCACTATAGAAGTGTTATTTTCTACAATGACCTCTGTATTTTCACAATGAACTCTACCTGACACTGCACTCAAAATGAACAAAACTGGAAAAAGCCAGCACTTCTCCATTTTGGTCCTAGTGTTAGATAAATTTTCAGTGAGGCAGATATCTTTTCCACACAACTCAGTTACGAGTTCTGATGAGCGATCACCATCTGACCTACACAAAATATCCTTCCTGAAGGCAAACCTACAACTCTTACTGAAAGTGGTGTAGGCATACAGTTAACTTCAAGATGGCTTGGTCCTCCCCAAACCCGAGCTGGTTCTCATAGCAAAATCCTCTGGCTTATGTTTCTCTTCAAATGTTATACCCGCTGCAGTTACGCGACGCAGGTGAGTGGTTCAGGCCACTTCTGTGATATTTGTTAGGACTGGATGAAATGTTTTTAGAGTTCTTTTTGATCAAATTGGTCTAACTCAAGTGTTCAGTATTGAGGCATGTTTGCGTGACAGCTGCAGTTTGAGATAAAACGACTGCATGATGTTTTCTCAGTCAGAGGACGGGGCTGCAGAAAAAGGAACAGGATGTACAGAGACTTCCTTCCTCACCATTCCTCTGGCATTAGTAAAAAGGGGCAAGACGCAAACCAACTGGTGATGAGTGAAGACACGCGCTGCCTAGCTCTTAAGACAGGAATGACAACATCCTTGCCTTGGGAGCAGGTATGTGGCACTCTAGAGAGAGTGTCACAGCTGTTCTGCATTCCCCAGGGAAACCTCAGGAGCCGAACATCAAAGGCATAGCTTGGCCCTGAAGTCATCCACAGCCAAAAGGATGCTCCTACGAGCTCTGAAAGGAGGCACATCTCAAGCCTGAGCGTCCCAATGCCTCAGACAAAGTTGGCAGCCAGTACAACCTGAGTACTTTCCTAACCTCTTCCAGTTACAGAGCTCCAAGTTACCTTGCTCCAATTTGTTACCCTAGTTTCAGCTTAATGGAAAACAGGGGAACCACAACAGCCTAATACTAGTGGAGTAGAATGGGTAATTAGTCCCAGGAATGGAAAAGGTAAATACCCCTGTTGCCTTCTGGCAGATAAGGAAACAAAGCCTCAGAAGTTAAATTAACTGCTCACAGACAAACTGGCATTAAACCAGGTGTCTGGCAGTCTTCTCAGCGATGCTACTTTGGTGAAAGTGACGTTAACAGAAGGAATCATGAATTTTTTTTAGCCTTATCGTAGCACAGTAACGGTATAGTTTGAAACAGTGGTTAGATACAGTTTACAACTTGAACTATAATTTGCTTTGCACAGGACATAATAACAGAAGAAACAACTATGTGGGGTAGCCATACTGGTAAAGTCTGAATTTAAAGCAGTACTGCATTTGTACTATATGTTTGAAGTAACACGCAGTAAACCAGAAAATAGGCTTTTACACACACATGAGAATATCACTTAAGGGAATGCCACCACTGTATCACCACCTCTGCTTCAGCTTTTGACAGTATATTCATATAAATGAAACCAAAGAGTATTTAATCAGAAAAGAAAAAGCTGGAGACAACACTAATTTATGCTAATGAAAGCTACACAGCCCTTCTATTAAGGCAGATAAAATTCATGAGCAGTATTTATAGGAGAAATTAAGAGAAACTTTAGTAGGATATAATCAAACATCATCAAGGACAGTCCTGGAAGAAATTCACAGAACATGTTTAAATTATGTAAAATTATTTTTAATTAACATAATATTCTGACTATAATACTATGCATTTTTGCTTTGACAAGGTGTTGAATGAGGATAAAAATTAGCAGCATGCACTGTTTGGGAACAAAGCTTCCTATTACATCACTGATTTACCTACATTTGCTACAGTTAGCAATGCCTCAAAAAATGGAATCTTCCTTTTGGTCAAGGCAAGAAATTGGATTTATATACTCCTATTTTGTGAAGCAAATCTGTTCCTTCCTAAAAAAAAAAATAAATGTGCCAACCTTTGAATGAAACATAATACAAAATAAGATGGCTTTGAAAGAAGGTCAAAAGTTAATGATCATGGTTTAATCATCACTCAGTAACTAGTATTTTCTGATTTATAAATGAGGTACTGATTCTAATGACATGAATATAGGCTTTCCATTTATTGTCAGTAGCAACAGGAAAAGGCTCAAAATATTTATTCCTTAGAAATATGTTAACTAATAATAATACACACATATTAAAACCAGACTTTTAAAAATTTTCTTAAAAAAAAATCATGTCAAAATGTATTGCTTGGATATCTTTAATTTCCCTTTAACATGGGACAGTTTATAAAAGTTGTGTCTATAATTTAACAAGTGAATCAATACTTCAGTTTAAAAAGCTCATATCTGTATATACAAACATATTTGTATTTAGTTATTTCAGTAAATAGACTGCTTCTAGGACCATTTCTGTCAATATTAGATAATTTTTAAACAGTTTGCCAGCACAGAAGAGTAGAACCTGCAAAATTTCTATCATAAAATAATGATTTCTCTCTAGTGGGCAGTAAATAAGTAGCAAATGTATTGAAAGTAAACAGGGAAGGGGAAAGGGTTAAATAGAAAAGAACATTATATCACTACCTGAATCTAACTGTTTTAACAGTACACAAGGAATCTTTTTAATCTTCAAGACAATAAAGGTTAACACAATAAAATAAACTTCTGAGTACCTTTCTTTTCTAGAGCTTATCCCTTTGCTGAAGATATTTTTAGAGATGCTATCAGTTCTGTGCAGACCCAGCTGCTAGGAAATGTACTTAAACATACCGAAAGGAGAAAATAATTTTATGGAAATACTTAAGTATGGCTTCTCATTGTACCTAGACCAAAACCAATTTAAAGGCAGCTGCTAGCTGATGATTTCTAGACCTGATAATCAAGGAACCTCTCACGTATGTGAACTAAAGGACAGAAGACATTTATGATGTCATTTACAGAAGGATGATTAAGACACCCAGTACTAGCTGTTCCATTCCCTCTGAAGATCCATTTCCATTCATCAGGATTCAGTCTCTACTTGGACAATATATCCTTTGCAATCCTACTGTTATGAAATCTTCAAAGGCTTTTTTTAAATTGGGGTAAAGCTGAGCAACTGGAACTGAGCAGTGGACTGACATCAGCATTTATTCTAATAGTCCACGGGCTAAAACCCGTCATTTTTAATTTTGTCATGGCTCAGTACAGTAATGCATATCTCCGTGGACATGTCAGGAAGCCACATCCCCTGCAAAAAAGAAAAGCATTCAGAAGATTTACTAACATTACTGTTTCTTACACTGGTATTGAGGAAAGCTAGTTCTGCATTTGACCTAAATGTCTAGTCTACCAGAACTTTAGAGTAATGAGTAGAGATCTGATATAAAAATATACAAAGAGATCAAAAAAGCATTTTTTCAAATAAGCTCAGGACTTCTGAATGCATCTACCACTACCTTATCTGTGGTCTCATGTGTCCAAAAGCTGTATTAACATGCTGCTCAAACTCACACTTAGGGCATGAATTTCGACATCACTCACACTACTGGAATGTTGTTTTGGCTCACATTTTCTGCAGGCAGTATGGGCATAAGTAGATTAAGCCACATGGCATTATGAGCCAGAGCCCTTATGCCATCTCTGTATGAAGGAGACTAATCAACAGATTACTCCTGAATACTTAAGAAAACCCCTCAGATTCTTTAAAAAATGACAAAA
This sequence comes from Sagittarius serpentarius, assembly GCA_034782735.1. NCBI lineage: Eukaryota > Metazoa > Chordata > Aves > Accipitriformes > Sagittariidae > Sagittarius > Sagittarius serpentarius. Next base: position 31,224,221 of record JAVKLA010000007.1, on the reverse strand, counting down.
AAGAAAATCAGACCCATTATTCTAAAAATACAAGTGCCTGACCTCTGGGTGGTATTTGCAGGGTCCGGTTCCTACTAGCTTATTAATTTATTGAAGATATTTTCAAGAAAACCTGAACTTCAGAGAAGTTCAGTATATACTCAGCATGTCCGGTGACTGTGAATAAGAAGTTTCAAGATAACTGACTACTGCTTTCACAGTTTTGAAATTATTTCAGAAAGAAGGATCTCTCAAAAATCTCAAGGCCCAAGGTGAAAACTTGGGTGGGGACAAAACCCAACTATTCCTTGTTTCACAAGTGTTTTTCTTTTCAGCAAGATTTTAAAAGTTTAAGGTCTCATCTTGACCTGGACAGCCTTTACATTTTATTTTGGTTTTTTTTACTGATGAAAATGCCTGGAGGAAAGAAAGCAGCTTTTACAGAGAATAAGGGTCATTTTGAAATTTCAGTCATGAAAATGACTTGGAACAATAAAAATCTTTGCTAAGCTAAATGCTAGTTTCAAACCAATATGTAAAAGTATAAAAACAAAGAAACTTCAGGCTCCTTATCTGTAAAAGATGAATTAGCTTTAAAATGTCCATCACTTTTAGGTATTATATCCAGTTTGTCTGCAAACTTGTCATCCCACAGTCACTTTCAGGTATAGTATTTCTCTAAAATAGTATGGTATGGTATGGTATTATCTTCAAAACCATTTATTTTACATAGGCAGTGATGGAAAACTCTGTGCAAAGGTAATCAACCAGGTTTAAATGGGTTTAGTTTCATTTGGTGCATGACTGGCTTACACATATAATTTCCATTGATTATTTTGTAAATCCCCTGGCACAGCAAGTTGAGCAGATTCACCCTGAAGACAGTCATTAGAAGAGATAACTGCTGTACCATGAAACATAAAATGGTCAGAGGCTCTGTAGTACTTATTACTTGTGAAATACACAAGGCAAAAAAGGAGAGGCTGCTGTAGAACACATCCAAATGCACTTCAAATATGATAAAGGGAAAACCAACAAGACTGGGCAATTTACCTAAGTTATACCCATACACTTAAAAGAGAGGTATGTTACTGCAGTACACATTGACTAAACAGTCAGTGGAGGTTCAGCTACCCCACAAGGTGCTATTCACCATCTCTTCCTCTCTACTGCTGACCTTATTCAATTCTTTTTCTAGATGCAGATACAGAATTCAGACTCAACTGCCAGCTGCTGCTGCAGATACAATTTTGTGATGTCCTTAAATGTGAATTCCTTAGGTTGGGTATTTTTGGCTTTTCAGCTACAGTTGATTTACCAAAACCAGAAAGTAGCCGTAACCATGATTTGTACGGTCCAGTGAGGACTCTACTGCGCTCCAGTACAGGGGGTACGTCTTGGCAAAGTGGGACACTACAGTCTCTGTGTAGCAGATATTCCACTGCACTCCTTGCAGGTGTTCCACCTACAAGGCAACACTGAACAAACTTGCATCTTCGTATTGGGTATTGCCGACACTTCCAGTCCAGGGACTGAAAGCCACACACGCTTAACCACTTTCTAGTTCTTGCATCTCTCCAACATTTTGTCAAGCTTTTTGGACCAGTGGAGGCTCTGGTACCTTCGCTTTCCCTCCAAAACTGTCCTCTGCCCTCCTGTTTTATGCCGCCATGAATAAAAACCAGCACCATCATTCCCTGGTGTTGATACCACTTCATTTGTTTTATTGCGTGCAGACCTCTGGGTCTTCCCCTGGAAACTTCTCCAACACTCATAATTCCAGGTTCTTATCCTCAGCTATGTGATACTCTTTGCAACACTGCTCTTTGTATTTATTTGTTACTGTATCCCTCTCCGGTACCTCCGCCAAATTTGCTCTCCTGTTCTGAACCGAACGCCAATTCTTCTGAACCTAAGGTCACCACTTCTTAGTGCAAGCACCTACACACAGGCCTCTGACGTACGCTTTCTGAATGGAGCATCCTCTCCTAAGCCACAGGCACTGCTCCACTCTCCTCCTCTGCCCTCTCTGCTCTCACGTTTCCCATGAGGTTCTGTAGCACAGAACCAGCCAAAACATACAGCCCAGCATGTCTTCTGAGATACTTGAAATTTGCTTAGAAGTTAAAAGGAAATTTTTTACATTCTTCAGAACCTTCAGTCTGTGTATTAGCCTAGAAAAAACCGTGTTCCTCACATTGTTACTCTCTACTTCCTTTTTATTTCTTTAAAGAGTCTTCCATTTCTTCTCTTTGAGTTTCAGCTGAAATAATATGTATAGCTATTCACTAATAGGCCTCTGTCTTTATGAAGTGCAGTCATATCACCAAGCATAACAGAACACCCTGCTGGTAATTAACACTGATAGCACCAACACCAAATTCAGCTATAAAAGCATGTTGTGACTTTAGATAATCTTATTGACTGAAAAAAGTAAAATAAAATTGCAAATTCCAAATATTTAACATAGTTGACAGAAAAAAAAAAAATCCATGGAACATGCCATTACGGAACAATTTATAAATGTGTAACCAAAGACAAGTCACTATGTCATCAGAACAATGTAACCAAATGTTTTCTAATGAAGCACAGATGTAAAGAAAAAAGAACTGGCATAGCCAATCTATCTGAACTTTCACCCCTGTATTCCTCTATTTCTCTGTTAAAATAAACATGATTTTTAAAAATTTAAAGAAACTTTACATTTCCACAACTAAGCCAGGTTCTGTCTAACTGTCTGGATAGATTTACAAGGCGATAATACTGTTATTATTATTAAAAATATTTGATACACACATATGAGGAAAAAGAGCTAATACATGCATACATGATATTTGTTTATAATTCACTAAATACTAGATACATTTTGCATGAAATCTAGAAATACATTTATTAGAAACCCACCGGCCCTCTGCATTGTGGGAGGCCCATGCAAGGCGTGAAAACATAGCTGGGGAAACTGAAAGGTTTGGTTAGGAAAGCCAGTTTTTATACAGCAGAGCAGAATCACTGTGAAACTTGCTTCCACCCATAATGGAAATTGTATATTTTAATGCATTACTTACTATTGTTACTCAAATCTTCCCAGACACTACCTGGTCATGTTCAGTATTACTGTCCTGCAGACACTTACTTCAACATGCAGGGTAAATGCAGCTAATAAGCATAATTAGCTCAGACAGTGTATTTAATTTAGTTTTGCACTAAAGACTAATTGCCTACTCAGCGAAGGGGAAGTGTAACATTTTTTTTAAGATGCTTACCCGAGGGCCCTGATCACCTTGATCTCCCTGCAAAGTGGAAAGATGAGATGATAGGTTTAACACAGCATCTGTGTGCTACCCAGCTCTCTTACATAATCTAACATTACACTGCGTCAATACAAACGGTCTCTTTAGTTCATGCTGGGAGGGCTTTCCATTCACCTTGTTAAGTGTCACCCGTACATCAACTCACCTTCTCGCCTTTTGGACCAGGAGGGCCCTGAAAGAAACAGAAGCAAAGATGAATTACTGATACTGATGAAGTCCTGGGACGCGGCAAGAAACAGGGCTGCACCAACCTGTGGTTTCTTCCTAACAGTGTATTTCCTTATAATTTTTCACTCCAAATGCCAGGGGTATTCCAGAGATGCCTGCTTCACTGTATTAATAATAGGCACTGTGCAGTTCTTTCTTGAATAGGTTGCTCACCCCATGTGTTGAATCAGACTACTTAGACAAGCAAAACTACGCCTGAAATGGCAAAATTTCTATTGATTTCAGTTAGGGACAATAGTTTGTCTCCTATCAGATAATAAATGTTTTCTAAGACTGTAAAACTTCTTTGCAAGTGCAGCTAATAAATTCAAAGACACATAAATCTGCCATGTATTTTGGCACCCTCCTTGGCTTAGATTGCCAAAGAAAAATGGATTACAGAATCTAAAAGTAGTGTTTTCATTCCTATCTTTGGCAATGCTGAAGTTGATGTTTAGTCTCAAGCACACTTTTAGGCAAAACGAGTTCTTTGTATAACATCATTTTGCAGAAGTAATATTTATTGTTACTTACCACCAGACAAACAGTAAGGTGACAGAATCACAAAACAGCGAGGTCCTTTCCTATTCCATTTTTATTGAGCACCTTCCAGAAAGCTACCCACAGGTTTCTAAAACACTAGTCTTCAGGTTAGTATCTTGTGAAAAAAAAAATGCTAGCAGTCTGCAGAGAACTGGCTGCTTACACAGTGCAGACTCTACCTCCAGCTTTCTGAAAGATACGCAGGTGTTTCATTACAAAGAAGGACCTGAAGGACACATGAAAGCAGCTGGGAAGAGCAAAGGAGCCATCCAAGCTAGTAGGGTCCACTGTTACAACAGAAAGAGCGTGCACACGCGTGTGCGTGTCTGCGCATGCAGCACTGGGAAAGGTCGCCACCAGCAACGTAATTAGAAATAACCAAGTGCAACCTAGTTGACCTGAGCACATTTGAACCATTTCAGAATGTACACTAATAAAAATTCATGTGGTTCACATAAATGCAAACGGAAGGAAGGTCAGCCTGCTGTGTATTAAAGATGTGATCAACCACATGCAAGCCTTTGAGAATCCCTATTGTAGCCAATTTTCTGCTTATTTTTAAGGGCTTCTGATGCATGCCAGAGAACAGCATCTGCTGCTAAATCTTTCAAGGAGTTAAAACATATGCTGCTCCTTCCATAGCCTGCCATCTCTTCCGTCTGCTGCAGAGGACACAGAAACAATCTATGCTACCTGATGTCCCCATGTATCCTTTAGGAAGGACAGTGCTCACTGCCAGCTGAGTGGAAACCATCTGCTCAATTAACTATGACCCCTGTCTACTTTGTGTTGCACTGCAAAAACTTGTACTCTTTAAAAACAAATTAAACAAAATAATTTAATGAATGGATACAACCTTGCTGCACCTTTAAGGTCCCTCCATCTATTTTTTTTTATACTTAACCCTTACTTTAACCTTTCCAATGCACGTGTTCATGTATATACACTGGAAATCACATGCAGCGCTGTCTACTGTTAGCTACAGACTCCACATACAGTTACTTGGGCATGACATTACAGCAGAGCACATTTTCAGCAGGCCCGCTTTAAAACATACAGCTACGTGCCGTCGAGCTTGCGAATTTGCAAACTCATACGATCAGTAACACAGTAATTGCAGAATGGGGAGAACTAAAATCAGCCATTGCTGACTGTTACCGCTTTTTTCAGAGCGAACGCTGAGCACAAGCGAAGGGCTGCGCTCCTGTGTTCTATCTCCTTGAATCATCAAACCGTTACTGGCTCGGAGTATCTTACGGGCTGCAAACCGCAAATAACATGACCCCTATCTGCTACAGTCAGAAACCTATCTCTTGGGTCCGAGGCGTGAAATTATAGATAACATGACATGACTAAGACTGCAGACAGATGTTGGCTTTTGGATCATGCCACGACTGTGGGAGTTGTTACTGCCTCACCCAGATGCCCAGCGCCGTTCTTACGCCCAAGGGCAGCCCTGCTTCTGCGGGGTTTTGGCTCACAGCTCTTCCGAGGTGTGCCTGCCACGGCTCTGCCGCTTGGTACGAGCTAAGGCCGCCGAGATCGCCTCAGCTGCCTGAACTAAGCTGGCTCGCGGGAACTGAAAGAACTTAAGAGCGTGCTCACACGAGAGGTTCAGCCAGCAGACCTGCAGGGCTGGCAGACCTGCAGGGCTACTAGACCGTCTCCCTGGTACAGCCGCCGGCAATCTGCTCAGCTGCCTCCACCCGCAGAAGTGGGCCCTGTCTGTCATGCCCCCCCCGCCCCCCCCCGCATATTTTCCTCTGTTAAGAGTTCTCTGAACGCACAATCCGTACACAAACATGTTTTTTAACAAGACTTAATCACGTATCTGAATTAAAATTCGTTCTCCTTCTTCTGTGCAGGGTTTTCTGAAAATTACCCGTCCACATCATATTCAGAAATCCAGGTTGGTTTTTTTTCTGTGCTCTCTATTGGGCAAAGCCAGCAATTATGACTACTCGGCGTTTGCTCTTCTCGAGTGCTACACACCATTGTTTCTATTAAGTCATCCTTCCAGCACACAAATTTTTCGTATGAAGTCTTCATCAATATCTGACAACTTTATTGTACCAGAAGTTAAAAACAGGTTTTCACAAGGCCACAAGAGCATTTCTGGTGTGAACCTTCTCACAAGTCTCTGTACGTGTATTTGCAATGCTTTTGCTTTCCACCAAGAGTCTTGAAAAACAAACAAACAATTGCAAACAAAAATAGCTCTTTTGGACGCTAGCGAAGAGAACCAGTGGGGTTTCATCGAAAGAAAATTAATGCAATTCTTTCATGGCTTGTTCACCCATCTCTGGCTCTTCCCCCATTGTTTCAATTGTTCTCTATTATTTTTGCAACTTTAAAAAGAAAATTCCTATCCTCAGCCTTTGACATCTTCTTTCTATTTGTGCTGAGAAATTCTCCCAAGGTTTTTACTGCAGAATTTATTAGAGTGTGTATACTGAGTGGAGGCAGGGAGGAAGAAAAATCTGAGGGAAAGTTGGTTTTGCGGGGGTGGGGTGTGATTAGGAGACAGATTTGTTTAAAGGAGGGCAAGGTTTCTTCTGTTTAAGGCTATAGACACAAAGAACAGAGTGAGTAAAATAACACTAGCTTTGTAGGCTACAGCATAGACATCCTGCTTTTTTCCCAGGGAGAATTCTGTGCTTTCGTTTATGAGATGGCAGAGATCAAGCCACTAGCTGCTGCACAAATGTGAAAGCATTTTGTGTAAGTTATATGAAACGTCTGAGGTCAGAGCATTTCTGAAATAACTTTACAGTGTTTTCACTGGAAACAGAGGCTCTTTTCTCAAAGTGCAATTATCTGCTCCAGACTACTATACATTTCCAAGGAGAGTTTATAGCTTGCTTCACATAAGCAAGGCCTTGTAAATCACAAACACATGCAAAATCTGCATTTATAATTAAGCGACAAATACTACTGTTTTTAAAACCAGGTCTTCTAAAGCAGACCAGAGGCCTCCAGGCACCTGTCAGCCAAGAACAAAGCTGAAATCAGGGTCAAATCCATTCAACAGCCATGTTCAGGATTACTGGCAGGTGACCTTTTTTTTTTTTGGCCATCAAAATCCCATTTCCATTCTCTGATGAAATCTTTACATTATTACAAATATGTCTACAAGACATAGAAGTGTAAGAGAATGCAGTGCTAGAAAACATGAGACCGATCCTTGTGGTCTTCATTCAGACAGCATTCCCCTTAGGGTTAACTGAGCGTGATCAGCATGATTTTTCACACAGCTGGCATTTTATAATTCATTCCCTGAAAGATGCTAATTTTGTATTCCACCTTTGTGGCTGTTGCCACCTTTGTAGTTTTGCAACAGTTACATTGAGAGGACCTCCTAAAAAGCCAGTATTTGATTTATATTAGTTTTACGAACATTTAAAATTATCTGAATTATCTTATAGATATATTTTCTCCATATTGCTATTGCTATAGATCTGCCTTTAACCGTAACACAGGCAGTTCTACCACGACTTCACCAAAAAGGCTCCGAGCACTGAGAGGAAAGTAGAACTGAAAAAAGTAAGGGATTCTCAGGAAGGTGTTCAAACAAACAGCAGTATTTCTAGGTTCTGTAGGAAGCTCCGAAGTCAGGGCAGAGGAATTCAGATTTTTAGTGACTGTTAGGTAACCCATATGATGCCGCTGCCAAAAGGACCTGCCAGTGCCCAGCACAAACTGGCAATAGCCAGCCAAGCAGAATCAGTTGGATTTTGTCAGTCCCAGGTCCCAGTGGGATCATCCACCTTCAAGGCTCCCAAGGAACCTGAGATGTCAAGCTCAGCAGCTCCCATCAGACAGAGATACCACAGAAGACACAGGTAATAATAACCTTTTAGACAGAGTCACCGTTTTCCTACATTTCAGCCACAACAGCCATAGGCTAAGGCAAGCTGGCAGCTAGAGGACTGAATGTAGCTTGCAAGATGCAGCCTTCATTGTCACCTGGGATGGAGCAGCATGCAATGTGTCCATCCTTACTAGCAGCTACAGCATCCACAATAAGAGCGCAACCGGCAGTGTAAGGGAATAGCGGCCTTGTGGATGTGAGCAGAAAAGCGAACCGGACCACCCAATGTCATCTAGACAAATTCAAAAAGGAAACCAATTTGCCAGCTTAGTTTAATCAGGTTTTCACAACCAAATGACATGTCATACATTGCCTAATTCAATTCCTGCAGTTTATTTTGAGGGTAAAAGGTGGTTTCAGCACATAACAACAAAGTGTTCAGTTACAAAAGTCAAACTTTTTCTTTCTTTGCAATTTGGCTCATGACTTTCACAAGTTACAAGTTCCTGACTGGAACAACAATGCCCAGTCTAACTACAGTTGCTGCAAATATTAGGATCAGATATGCTGAATCAGAAGATAAGAGGTTACATAGAGTATTATGAAACATAATACTATTTCCAAGTTCTTACACTCATTTTAGTCTTGCATCCACTATGCAAGCCCTGAACTACTGAGCAGTGTGGTTTTGGCATTTGCTGAACTCGGCCATGTTTACAGACAGTGTTTACATATGCTAGTTTACAATGCCAACATCTCACCTTGCATCAATTTTACAAGCACTCACAAGAATTTCCAGTGAATTTGAACAGCTCCTACGACTGAAATTATATTCCCTTCTCTTTTACATATTTTATTCTTCCCCTGGGATATGACTGACTTACGGTGAAAACTTTAAAACAAAAAACCAACCTGCCACCCAAAAGACCCTTACCAATCTTTCCTTTGCTCCCCTTATATTCTCAAGTTTTTATTACAATATGCTAAGGCAGAGAAAAGGAAACCTTAATATTTGACACAGTAACCGTGCCAAACTTAATAAACATTATGTAAATGGATGTAACCTGAGAAACATAAAATTGATGTATACAACAATCCAGAAAAACAGCTTAGTTAACATTCACATCAACAAGTAAATTGTAAGCGATTCCTGCCGTAAATTCATACAACCATATTCAGAAGTCAGTGATTTATGCCAATACATAAATCAGACAAGTTCATAAACTGCAGGCATGAGAACACGATCTACCCAAAATGCATGAAGACAGCATTTAGACTGTAATTTAGATATTCATTTCTCATGCAGTGCCCTTGCTGAGATTGGGATGGGGTGCTTTTTTGAACTTATAATGTTGCTCACAAAAATCGTCAGATTGTGTCACAAGCTGCAAAGGGGTCACTGCTAACAGGCTAGTTCAGTACCCAGGAAGAAGCATAAGGCTCGGTGTCGCAAGCAAGAACCTGCTAGAGGAGGTCTCCTCTTCCTTTCTCTGACATACTTGCTTGCTTTGATTAATCAATAAGGCTGTCCTCTTCCCCCCATTTTTCTCCCTTCCCCCCCATTTTTCTCCCCTTCTACAAACATGATGTTTTCTTTGAAAACCTACAAAACTCAACACAAATAGTCCTATAAAGATTCCATGCTACGGGAGTATATGACTATGTACTCATTGCCTGAGCATGAAAAATCAGGGATCGGCTTTACTATTGCCATAAATGAATTTAAGCCAACATTATAATCTGAATCAACTGTTAAGTTTCTTGTGGAATGAGTAGCTGCTGTACATGTCAGTAAAACCAAAGACAGGGTGACAGAAAAACTTGTCACGTTATTACAGATAAGAAAATGGCTTCCGGTAAAGTCAAAGGCCTCCTGACTACCACTTACTGCTCAATGCACTGTAATACATGTATTTCCTGAATCTAAACCCTCATTGCCTTGCCCACAGTGCACCTTCCTATTCTCCTACTCGCTAGATAAGCAGAAGTTTACTGATGATATTAGAGTTTTGATGCAATACTGTAAAAAACACCACAAAGGAAATCTCACTCTATTAAACATGTAAAACGGCACATAAAAACATGGATGAGAAAATCTAATATTGCTAAGTCTCTCATTTTATAAGAAAACATCCAGAGTTTCTGTTTTCAACAATGCCATAGGTACAAGGAGGATGCAAACACATAATCTTGGTTACATCACAAAGACAGAAACACAAAAATTTTTGGCTGGTGCTCAGAACAGCAGGAAGACATTTGAAAACAAAACTGATGGGTGCCCTACAGAATCAAAATTCCTAAAACAGACTGAATAGTGAGCTCTTTTTACTATTACTGTCACATTTGCTATTTCCAAACCAGTCTCAGGACTTTTTGGAGTTCAATCCATGATTTTTAAAGTATTTTTTTTAATGACAGTACAACAAAATACTGGTTTCAGTGTTCAATACTTGGTTTATAAAACATTCCAAAAATGAGACATATTTTTGCTACAGACTGGTTCAGGCTTCCTATTCTTCCACTAATCCTCCAGCAGATCCCTGTCTCATTACACGTCCACCTGAGACTTGAAAAAGCATCACGTGCTATCTCAGAATCATAGAATAGTTTGGGTTGGAAGGGACCTTTAAAGGTCATCTACTCCAACCCCTCCTGCAATGAGCAGGGACATCTTCAACTAGATCAGGTTGCTCAGAGCCCCGTCCAGCCTGGCCTTGGATGTTTCCAGGGATGGGGCATCTACCACCTCTCTGGGCAACCTGTGCCAGTGTTTCACCACCTTCATCGTAAAAAGTTTCCTCCTTCTATCTAGCCTGAATCTACCCTCTTTTAGTTTAAAACCATTACCTCTTGTCCTATTGCAACAGGCCATGCTAAAAAGCATACTATGACTGAGATTAACTCTTCATCCTCCATATCTCATGTAGGCTGTTCTGCATTCCTTCACCGTCACAGAGCCTCCCTACTTATTCCTCCTCTTCCTTTTTCTGCACTGAGAACACTTGGAGTCCCACTCCATCCTATACTAGACTACTATGCAGCAGTTTATTTTTGTATCCCTGTTATATCCTCTCCAATAAGAATATACATATCTGTGTGTGTGTCTTCACATGTGTGTTCGCATGTGTGAGTGTGCTGGTGGTGGAATATAAAAACAAGACTTCATTTCTGTATCGGTATTCACTCAGTAGTTGAGTGGTTATGTCACAAATGACAGAAAATTTAATATATAGCACGGTAGCTATAGAATAGGCAAAAATGAGTCTGCTATCAATAGATGAAAATATTTATCATGAGTCATGGGCTTCTTGATAAGATTCGATAGTTTTAAGATTCGATAACAAGAGAAAGCACAGTTGACTAGAGTCTTGCACTTTCCTTAATAAATAGTCACTGCAGTCAACAGAAATGATGCCACAGAAATTCAAGGAGCAATGAATTAAACAACTACAAAAAAGCATGTTTGGGGGACAGGAAGACAATGAAAGGCTGCTTCCAAATTTTACAATAAAAAAAAAACAGAGTGCAAAGAGTTTTCAAGGTAGATTGCTTCACCTTTTCCTCAGAAGAACTGCATTTATTTTTGTGTCAAGCTACTGAAGCAGGAAAGAAGTTATAGCTCTAAACAGTTTTTATTGCCACAGACTTCACACCGTTGATTTTGCATTGAACATTAAAAGGGATATGAAACAAGGGAGAAAAAATAACTAGCACTGCTTAACCTCCCAATTATCTCCATTTATTAAAATAACAGTGGCATAGTACCACTCCAGAGGAGTTTTCTGCACTCACCAGTGAAGACTGTACCAGTAAGCAGCCAATAAGCAGACTGTACAAATATAGAGCTATTCTGCTCAAAAAGCCTGGTATCCTTCTGGCCCCCCTGGTCCAAGCAGATGCAGTAGGTATTGATGCCTTGAACCCAATCAAAACATTCTACTTTATGGAAGCAATTAATATGCTCCAAAACCAAATGAGAACTTGGGAAAACAATAACAATAAAAAAAAAATTAAAAAAAAGACTTAAAAGGAAGACCAATATAGTCCAGTGGAATTTAGGGCTTATAAAACAGCAGGGATCATAGAAGTACATTCTGGCTTTCTTTCCCAACACAACAGAAAATGAAAAGAAAAAATTACACCTCCTGCCAATCAAACTCATGAAATTCTTTTTCCAGATTTTTGAGATAAAAAATACACCATTAAATATTGTTTATACTTCCTTTGGTAGCCTTTTATCCATAGGTCAGCTCTCTCATTTATTCCTAGAAGCTTAGTAAGAAAAAAGCTCCTCACTGGGAGTTAACAACTTCGTGTTATTTTCAGAAACAGTAGTTCACATTCTAATGTTTCAGTCATTTTTTAATCTAAAGCTTGAACAGTGGCTTTTGTAATTCAAAGACCTCCAGTGCTTCCCTGATTGCTTAGTGGCCTGGTAGATAATTCAGCTGAAATGACAGTGTCCTTTGCTCATTTGGTCTTTTTTGTTTGACTTTAAAGAACCTTTTTGATGAGGATGACAGGCTGAACTTTAAGCATTTTTAAGAAAACAGACAAAGGAAGAAAGCAAGGGAAAGGGAGAGTTTCAGAGCAATGGAGATTCGCTGCTCCCACTCGCTACCTACAAGAGAAGGACCTGTGGTCATTAAAATATGTCTTCCAAGCTCCCTAGCCTTCTGGATCTTTCCACTTTACTGTCTCCATTACTACTGTGCAGAGAAACAGCATACAAATATCTACCAGACAGATCCTCCTTTGACCAGCAATTGGGTCAAGGAGATGTATGTACTTCATTAACAGATGCTCCATAGGGTACACCTCTACAAAAAAATCATAACCACACAGAAACAAATGGTTGAAATACCTGAAAAACCTCTCTGTTCATCTACTTCAAAAAAGGACGAGTTTCAAAACAAGGCAGCTAGTGAAATAAAAGTAAGCCGATTCAAGGAAAAAAAAACCCCAACTTGATTGTTTTGTCCCATACCCATTTCATGCTGTTTTCATAGATAGTCCCACTTCCCCATCTCTCTCTTTGGAAGAAATTAAAACCAATCCAAAATTCGTTATTGAAAGCACTAAGATTAATCTCAAAGAATCTGCTACTAAAAGCCTGGTACACTTTTGAAGAATTTTGGCCCGTACCTGCTATCATATCAAGGCATATTTACATTAAAGTAATAAAGACTGAACTTGTGTAAACGAGCAAAACTGGGTAGCTCACATACAAACAAGGTTTTGCAGCTAACATGCATTTGCTGTATTTCAACACTAAAATTCATTTCAGCAAATGGATTTTAACACAGACTTTTAGATAAGGGAGGTCAATTCCATTCTTCCTTTACTGTGGTGAATCCACACTTTTTTCAGCAGGAATGCCCTGAGTTTCGTTCAGCATTGCAAAGGCATGGCATCCTGTACATGTTTTTTCTTTTCCAGACTTTACTACTCAGTACAGGATACATTTGCTCTTTCAAGGTAGAAGAATGCCAAAGAACGATAGAGCTGTTCTTTTAGCGCTGTCTGCAGACACTGCTATAAAATGCTACCGTAAAAGAAGTGGTGTGTTAGACTACTTAAATCATGTACGGTTAAAAGAAAATAGCAGTAAAATATTAGTATAAAGCCATAGCCGTGTAAAATATAGCCCAAGGGACAGAAAGGCTTCCAAGACTGCAGCATAACCTCCTCAGATTAAGAGCAATGAAGTTATTTCGCAACCTAGGTAACTTTTTTAACTTGAGGATATGATAATGCTTGGGAAAAATGTATTTTAGTGAAATACCAACATACATTTCTGTGAGGATCTTATCCTTCTTTCTTTCTTATCCCCTCCTTGCACGTCTTGTAGTCCCGTAAATAGTTTCTGTGCATGCCAGGCTCCATCGGTACCCAAACAAGCCTTTTTACAAGAACTGCCCGACAAATGTAATGATAAAAGCCACACTGCACAAATCCGTCTGAGGCAACCTTTAAGTACTAGGTTACTGCAAATGACTCCAAACTATCTTAGCTACAAGTCATTGCTAAAAGAGGCGAAGACTTGACACGCTAAGTCATAACCCTAGTCTTGATGGGGATGTGTCAACCCTTAATCACAGATTAATTTATTCAAAGTCAATGAGTATATAGAAATAAAAGCACATAAAAATAGCACATAAGATAGTATATGTGTTACAATAAGACAAACAAATGCTAGTAGAAGTACTAAACCTTTCATTTATCTTCCTCAATTTCCTCATACAACAGGGGAAAACTACAATGACATACTTCACGGAGCTATTTTGAGAACTGTTCAGATTTGTAAAGTTTGAGTTGGAACACTGGATAAATGCAAAGGAATTTTTCTATCAACTACAAACATACACATACTTTTTTATACATAGGCATATATAAAAGTGAGATGACTGAAGATATTTTTGTAACCTTTAAGGCTGGCAACGTCTTCCTTTATACAGGAAGCAATTTAAGACAACATAAAGTTTATTAAAAACAAAAGAGTTTTCTCCTCAAAACTAATAGTTTGGTCTACGAAATTCAGAACATCTTCAGGGGAAATTACACACATATGTATATGTATACTTAAACGGATATTCATTCTTTTTGGCAAATGATCACTAACAGACATACTGTTACTGCAATGTAACTGGATTGTATTTCTGAAAATACGTGATTCTTTTACATGTTTCTCAGCAGCTCGCAACTTTTGAATGTTACTGATGGGTCTCAGCAAAAAAGATTATTAGGAACTCCTATGCTATTGCAGGGACAGCCAAAGCATTTTTCAAATGTAGAATTCTGGATTAAAGCTCACAAACAGAATGGACACTTCCATGCCCTGCTCATTAATAACACTTCAAGCAGTACAGAAAACACTCCAGTGAATGGAATTGCTGCATTTTCTATTTTTTCTTCTTTCTCTCCTCCACACTTGACTCATACTTGCAGGAAAGAATAGCACATCATCACAGCTCTTCATACCAGCACCAATTCAGTATAAAGAACCTGAAGCTTTTCTGCTAACATATAAGGTTGCTTAAAGTCACATTTCAATTGACAAAAATGTCACTTTATAATGGAAAATACAAATTTTGAAGCTTCCATCTGTCAGCCTGAGATCCAAAGCTCCCAGGTCTGCTGAAGTTTGCAGGACTTGCAAGCTTCCAGCACAGAAAGTCACCAGGGCTCTGGAATCATAATGGGTGATCAAGGAAACTCTGATATTTTGAAAACCTTGTGAAAGACTAAGGTCTTAGATATCACAGCGCTATGTTTAAGTCACCATAAGCTTGATGAAATACAAATTTTTATAACTCTTCATTTAATTTTTTTTTTTTTTTAAAGCTAGTGAAACTACTGGGATCTGCAACAAATTGAACTGGAATTCGAAGCTGAAATATAGCATGAGGATCAGTAAAAACAATAAGCCAGTAGGAGTTTAATATCAAATTAAAAACACGTGCAGCAGGATAGTAAAATACTATACAATATTCCTGAACACAGTGCAATACTTTGCTTTGACATAATTCCTAATAAAACACAGAACACACTAGTGTGTTTCTGCCATCTGTAGAATAGGATGAAGAAAACACAAAGGTCATTGATAAAGAAATGATTTAGGAATACAAGAAATATTTCAGAGTTCTTAATTATATTTTGACAACTCTTTGTACATCTCATAATGGAACCACAGTACTAGGCTTGCCAATTGCTTTTTTGTACTCATATGTACTCTGTTAAGCCAAGCAATGCTATACCAAATTAAGGTTTACAAGTAATTTTTCCTTCACAGTTCTTCACTTGCTGTTAGATCTAGTATGCCCTGGTGACAGCTGCAACTTCTAGATGAATAGGTGGAATGCTAATGTGTGATTCCCCATAACATTTATGCTAGCATATGTAATGAGTGAATCAGACTTTCGTGTTTACTCTATCAAAGCAAAACCAATTCTTTTCCGAAATTAATAATGCCACCATGAAGTAAAGTTGGCAACACCTTACAAATAGAAAGCTGTCCTTCATGTTTTCTTTTAGAGTTTTATATATTAGTTTTATGTATTTTTTTAATTCTAGCACTTGGTTTCTCAGCGTAACCATACCATAAATGGTCACTATGTGATCTATGAAATGAGGGGATCAACTTCTGCAAGTTTTGGGCCAAACAACTTAAAACTGTTCCAAGAACCCATCTTCCAGGCTTTCTTCACCTATTGATTACAGCTACTCTGAAGGGAGACCTCCAGGTTTAGTAAAAGAAGCTGCATTCATAACAAAAGAACTTATTTTATGAGGGCACCCAGAGCTGACATTACCTTGCATAAAGAGCCCTTTCCACAGAATTCTGTACAATGAATATTCTTATTTTTGTGTTTGTATAAAATCAAAATGTAGATTGAATTGGTAATTGTTAAATTAACAGATCTCGAATCTGGTATTTTTTCTGACTCAGGTAAGAAAATCAGAAACAAATTACGAGTTCCAGGAAATGCTGTGGAACACTTGAACATCTTGCTGTTTCAGCACAAGATTTCCAGAGACAGTTACTGAAATTGTAACTCAAAAGCACGCCAGTCAGAGTAGGTAAAAGGTGGGGCAGGAGCCTGGCCTCCGCTTTGGGTGTCTGACATTAGATGAACAGAGCTCTAACAGGTCTGATTATCCCCAAGTAAGTTCACTTAGCAGGGTACTGCAGGGAAGTCATTAACCTGCCATTAGAGCCTCCTTCGCAAATCCTGACAAAAGGGTGGGAAAAGACAAGTAAAAAAACAAGTTGGAAGCACAGCACAATATCCAATGCTACAAGAAGTTTGCTTGTTCATGCCTGGAACTTACTCCGCTCAGCCTTTTTAAATTATGTGTGGTGCTTCCTTAGTCTTGGTACAGCTGCTAGGCCAGCACAGTTTGCCACTAAATCTCCAGTTCTGTGCTCTCTTCTTCACAAAGCAAAGAATCCTCTTATTTGCACTAATGCCATCTGCTTAGCCAAACAAAGCATTTAGTATTCACAGCTATCCTAGTTTACACATGTATGTAAGTCTACCAGGGGAAAGTGGTTTACATTTTAAAAGTGCTTTTTGTTTTTGTAAATTCCTTTTAACAAAATTAACTTCTGCTTTATTACACACAAAGCTGAGAAAGCAACATACTTTAAAAGAATTAAATATATTAACTCCTTCTGGGAAGATGCATTTCTTGCATCTTTTGTGTCATAAACGTTTGTGTACACATCAGAGAGTAAACAAGAAGTTTTGAGCACGATTTTTCCTCCTGCATCCTCTGATGTAGTTCAGTTTGGCAACTAACATAAAATGAAAAGCCATGATGATGGCATTTGTTTCTTCATGTTCACAAGTCAATGTGGGCTGAGTGTTTCCTAAAAAGATCACACAATTTCAATAGTGTTCAGGAATTCTATTACAGCTTTAGAAAGGAAGCAAAACGGTAAACAAATCGTAAAGGTCTGCCTGCTAAATACATATGAAACTTAGTACAAGCTTGTTAATTTAGGTGATGCCCTCAGTTAAGAAGAATTTCTGATCTCAGAATTGATAGTAAATTGTTATTGGCAGCAATGGGATCAAGTATTTGGCCTTGTTCTTGGTACAGATGCAAGTGAGAAACAGACTTTTACATACTGTGTTTGGCTGTCTTCCAATGTCTACCTGGCCATTAGAGGAGACTAATTATTTTTTAAAAGACACTACATTAATCTGTTTCTACTGCTGTATATGAGCCCAAACTCTCAGGCTAAGCCTAATCTTATTTTCATTTACACAGGCATAACTAATTAGTTTGGACTTGATAATAGTAGTCGGGAGGAAATGTGTGGCGTGCATAAGAAAACTTAAAAATACAGATGTTTTAAACTCGCTTAGGAAGAATTTTTTCGAAACACAAATAAACCTGGTATTTATTCTCTTTCAGTACTTGTCCTTCTTTACCAAAGCCTAACAAACTGTTCGTTCCTCTCTGAAAATACATTTCCTCCTTAACTTACTGTACCTGCTTCAGTGTGACGTCGTGGTTCTGTATCCAACACCCACTGACACCAGTAATAGCTAGGGCAGAACATGGGCAACGCAGTAGCTCTTCTCACTGTTTACATGTTAGTGAAGATGCTTCGGAAGAAACAAAAAACTGAACCCAAATCTTTAGATGCAAATTATATTTGGCTCCCTTTAAACAAAGGATCAGAGTAATCGAGTGTATCCCCCCATGAATCTACACCAAATTCTAACTCGTATTCTGATTTCTAGATAAGTAATCACAGTTTTACATAAGGAATTAAGAAGAAACTAAGATGCACGAAACTTACTGAAGGAATTTCATAACCTACACTGAAATAATGGGCTGATGGCATCCTGAAAAAGTGCAGACACACAGACACACACATACACAAAACAAAGAGAACATCACTCCATATTTGCCTAGAAAACAAAAATTTGAGTGACTGTACCTGTTCTTTGTTAACAAACTAATTGTTGCAGTTTGACAGCAAAATCTGACCTGTAACTTGTAACTCAAAAGCAGACTAGCATTTGCATATTCAAACTGAGTCATACAATCCTTCAGCAGGATCAAAAGTTTACAAAGGAGCTTAGGGTATCAGCTGCTAGAAAGAGAAACACCCCACAAGATCATTCTCTAGAGTGTGCACAGCTAATGGTCTGGGTACAACCACTGGGCTTCTCTCAGTAGCAGCAGCTTTACTGCATTGTGTATCTCAAGGTGATGAACTCCTTCTCCAGCCTTATGCTAATTCTGTCCTTCGTAAGCGTACTTCTTGCCTCCTTCCCCCACTCTCCACAGACTTGAGGCATTCCTAAAGGCAAACTGCTGGGAACAAGGAACATGGAGCTTACTCCTCAATTTATGGTAATCAGAACAAAAGTAGCATGTCCAACTTTAAGGGTCTGACAGGTAGAGACTTTGCAGCATTAGTCAATAGGACATATTATGCACCTTGTCCAGAACTTAAAAAGCCATCAAAACACATACATGATCACTTGACCTTATCAACCGCGCCAGCACTGTGCTAATTGAGAGGAATATTTAACAGGTCTTGGAATGCAGATGGCTATCCAAACTATCAAAACTGAAAGGGAAACTCAGCAGGACTTAAAATACATTTTCTTTACACAACCCCCTTCCCATCCTTCCTGCTCTGAGATACTCATCTCTTTCCTAAGGTCTAAGATTCTCCTTTCCATCACAGTGTTCTCTAGGAAGTTATAAACAAATCTCTTCCATACACTGCCGCCGTCTAAACCAGCTCAAAACTATGGCCTATGTCCTGCTGGCTATTGTTCTCAGTCCTTGACAAAACCCAGAAAACTAAAAGTTAAAATGGTTCCCACCAGCTCTGTTGACAGCACAAGCCAGTAATAGCCTGTGTAACCATGAATCAGAATCTCTGCCATCAGAAATTAAAAATACTCCAGTCACTTACCCTGAAGCTTGACAGTAAAAAAGACGCACGCATACATTTGTCATCAGAATTGCTATGGTAACCCTTTGTCATGCACACAACACTGCAAAATTTCAGGCTGAAATAACACCACTTCCACAGACATTTTACATACAGGAAAACAAGAATCTCATGAAAACAAGTATCAATCATTAGTATTTTGTCCATGTCTAATGCAAATTTGAATGGCTGCCAAAGAGAAAAGAGAAGCATCTGTGGGGCTGCTATATCTCAAAGTCCCACACAGAGAGTGACCATGTATGCTGATGAGAGAGAAAGTACATTGCACTAGAGATAGACCAGGGAGAGGATATTGCCACAAAGAAGAGAACAGTTGGCTGACTGAGACAAAGTCACACCGAAACACCTGCCCCACATTTATAGTCGTTAATAGTTTTAGTTCAGTTTAGGATTTCATAAAGGATCATCTTCTCTTCCTTCAGCATTAATACTAAATGCTCTTTTTTTTTTTTTACAATATTTATATGAACTTTACTTCTGAACCACAAAAAAATTTAAAAATAACAACTCTTCTCTCTTTACCCAGATAGGACATTCGTTATGGAATTAACTTTAGACTAGAAGCTAAAGTTTGTTCTTTGACAAACATGAATACTTACGTTATTTTAAACACAGGATGTATGGGCAGAATTTGGTTGTATAGATTTATTGGGAAAATAAACCTTTCTGGTACAAGTTACTCTAAATACATATTTACATTCTAAACAAGAAAAAGCAGGTATTCTTTGGGGTCACTCAAATGCCAGAATTTAAGTTTCAGCAAAAACATTAAAAATTTTATCACTTGCTCTTATACAAAGAAACTCAGTTTACATGGTATTTTTAACAGAAAACCAAAATCATAAGAAGGTACTTTATTTTTTTAAAGGTTATGCTGGAAATCCTTTAGCTAGTATTATTGATTTTTCAGAGATACAATAGAACCATGAGCTTTTTCTGAAAAAATGCTTGTGGGTTGTAATAAAGCTTTCTTTTACTTAAAACAGGAAAATATGAAGCAAAATTATCTTCTGTGGTGTATTTTGGAAGAAAAGAAGCAGTAAAAATTCAAAGATAAAAAGATGGGAGGTGTTACCAATCTGTTATGAATTTATATTTGTACCCAGTAATTATGTACATGTTGGGTGAAGTCAGTGTATGCTTTTTGAAAATTAGCACAAAAAAGATCAGGTGTTAATAAAACACTGAGTGTAAAAAGGATTAGAATTTATCTTTTATCTTAGTGTGGACTTACATGGCTACGACATCAAAAACTTTCTTTTGTCAGCATAGCAATTCTGATCTTTGAAGGTGGGAAGCCTTTACTTACTAACCAAACCAACCAATACTTTTCATTTCAGATTTACCATGGACACAGTTAAGACTGGGGAAATTACTGACAACCACGGTGGCTGAAATTTCTGCAGTTTTTAAATGAGAAACTGAGGGGTTTTGACTTATTTTAATCTGTTTGTGAACAGATTCAGTTTCCTATCAATACTTTAGAAATAATTTTTAAAATTCTTGAGATTTTCAGCCACAGTTTTCAACATTATTAAAATGCCCTCTCATGAAGTTATCTAGATCTGGGTTTCAGTTTATGAGGAAAGACATCTAGATGTACAACCTACATGTAGTTGCCTGAGACACGTACATGTCAACATAGGCTAGAAAGCAATTCAGCAGAATGGTTATTTGATTCAGCAGCTGCCTATAATCAGAATCTGTAATTAAGAGGCACGAATGTGTGGAACTAGTGTCATGTGAGAGGTTCCCTAGGTATCCAAGACAGCTGCCCATGACTGACAGCTACAACAATGGTCCAACACAGACTCCAGCCACTGTATGTGCAACAGCCAGAGGCTAGGCTGGAGACCCTGGATCATCTCATGCAGCCACAAACACCTGTATGCAGGCAATGTAATTGAGCCCTAGGAGTCTACAATGAGCTGAAGAGGTCTCTAGGTACACTGAGCATTGGCTCAACCTTCACTGACTACAGAGAGTGCTTAGACACCTCACATGTCAACACCTACACCCAAGCTTCTAGCTTTAGGCATCTTGATTTAAAGCTGAATTCTACTCTGACTGTCTCATGCCATTACGACTTCCTCACCAGTGCCCTTGCAAGAATTATTCCTGGACTCAAATCAGCCAGTCAAAATGACTATGTACATAACCTGCTGCCACAATAACAGCATCTTGAGCTGGAAAGGAGGAGAAGACAGTATTAAGAAAAATGGCATTGCTCAGAACAATGGCAATGGCACAGAGATGCGCATTTCCACTGGGAGGAACCACTGAAGTTAGGATGTAACAATTCTCATCCTAAGTCTTGTGGGTCCTAGTACCTTCTACTTGTTTTCTGTATAATCATTCAGGGCACAGAGTAGTTGATAGAATTTGGCAGGGGATTTTTAGAGGGTTTCTCCTATGGTTTGCGCCTCACTTCTCTTAACAATCGTGAAAAGATTTCTCTGCCTTTCTGCCCCCGAAACAGCACTGAATGCTGCCATCTCCATTGTGGTTCTTTCCCTGCAGCTCCCCCAGGGCATTTCATGTAGAGTTATGAGCTCCAAAGACTGAGAAGCTGTTTACGAGCGTTAAGCAAGAGACACTCTCCAAGCAACTGAAATGTGGGAGGTAGGGGTCCAAACCCAGAGGGAAAAGACATGGGTGGCAGCACAAGTCAACATCAACTGGAGGGCAGCCCACAGGCTCAAGTAACAGCCTCGGGTCCTCAACGGAGTTTGCTCAGAGCAAGAGTGCCACACAGAATTACAATCTCTCTCTCTTCATTGACCCCAGCAGCTGAAGATGCCTCTCTGTGTAGGCCGAACATCAAGAGCCTACTGTGAAACGTAAGTGCTATGGGGGCTGGTCACTTCCAGTATCATATGGACTACTTACATAATACTATTAAACGGAGCCTGGCACTGCAAGGATACTAGGCGTTCAAACCGAGTAAGATGAGGGTTTATAACACAAACTGTCTTTCAAAAGAAAATGCTGATTAGAAACAAAAAAAATCTGAGAAAAATGCTTGCTTCCCGTAAAGAAAATCTTAACTTAAAAAAATTCAGTCAATAAGGTTGTAAAGCTTTGACTTTCAATTATGATTCTGAAATACAAAAGGCCATCACAGAAATCCTGGTTCAGGCAAATCACTTGTGCTAAGATGGTCCGACAGACCAGAGTTTACTTCCCATAATGCATCTTGAGTATGCAAAAAGGTAGAGTCTTTCAACTGATTTCACTAAGTTTGGCTTTGGCGTTGGCTTTTCTTTTTTGCTATTTCCTTGCTCTTCCACATTTCTATACTGCTCTTTAACTCAAATAATTTACATTTAATTTTTGCTATACCTAATCTTTCCTTTCTGCTGTTCTATTTCTACCTCAGAACTGAATTTAGATCCCTAGATTTGGACGTCTTCAATTACAGCTCACACAACAAAGCTCTACTATTCTTAAATAAAGCAGAACTAATTCAAAGCAGCATATATAATTAATCAAAACAGCTAGCAGTGCAATATTTAAAATAACTGAGGGCTGCCTGGATTATTGCAACATTATTAGCATGTGATTAATAAGCAGTTGAAGTATTACATTTGCTACACATTTGCTAAGTTATTTTATCTTGCTTTAAAGTTAGGTGGCAAAGTTTCAAGCCATAGTCAGGAGATTTGCTTTACTCGGTATTACGTTGTTAACCCCACCATCTGGTCAAACAGCTGAGGGAACTCAGACAACCATATGGGGGGGCCCATGTTTCTCTCTTGGGAAATATTTGCCTTACTGAATTATGCAATGGTTACCAGTATTTAGCTTTAACTTATGCAGGAAAAGAAAGATGGCACTTACTTGAGGACCAGGCTGACCCTGAAAAACAAGAAAAAGGTAAGGTTATGGAAAGTTAAGACAAGGATTAACTCCTTAAATAGTAGCACATAGTTACAGTACTCTCTAATGAGGACGTAACAATAAATCCAGTAAGTGCACTGAAGTCAAATTCTGGACTCTTAAATCCATATTGAATTTGAATGTTTTAATTCAAACTGATGAACTTCCTCGCAATTAACTGATTCCAGAAATAAATTACAATAACATAACATTGAACCTGCATTTGAGAAACTCCACAGTTCATATAGTCAGAACACTTTAGAAATGACAGAAAGACCTAATTTAACCATTCTCAAGTGAGAAAGAATCCATAGATACTGAGCTGATTTAGAAGTAGGTATTAGGTGCCTTTTCTCTATTATGGCTTGCCCCCATGTTTCAGGGAGGTGCTAATTACCGCCTATTGAATGGGCAAAGTCTAAAAACTGGAGGAACCCATTGCTGGGCAAACAATAGCCTCTTTGCCATTGCTGGAAGCACCACAGTTTTAAGCAAGTGTAAACTAATATTGAAACCAGCAAGTCAACAGTAGATGAA
This sequence comes from Sagittarius serpentarius, assembly GCA_034782735.1. Taxonomy (NCBI): domain Eukaryota; kingdom Metazoa; phylum Chordata; class Aves; order Accipitriformes; family Sagittariidae; genus Sagittarius; species Sagittarius serpentarius. Next base: position 31,200,466 of record JAVKLA010000007.1, on the reverse strand, counting down.
CCCTTGTCAGTCAGCCCAAGAGGTAGCGGATACATTTCCTCTCCCTTACTTATCAACATCACCTTTGGACCACCCCTGGTCCAACGCAGAGGCACCCTTTGCACACTGAGTTGTATGTACCTCTTGTTGCTGCAATGCCCCACAGAGCAGACTTCCTAACACTAAGGTCCCTAGCCCAGTAGAGCCAGTGAAAGGCATCAGTTATTCTAGCCTACTCATTACAAATTATTTGCGTGAAGCAGAATTATATTACAAAACAGTATAGCAGCTGTGACTATGAACTACAAGCACCCAGACCATCAGCTCACACTGTAAGACAGAGACAAATATTCATGTATTTCTCCATATAAAGAGAGAATTTCTTCAACTCCTAGGGTTAGCCTAGCTTCTAGTGTTTCATGACACTTCAATCACATCTCAGTTGTAGTGAAACTACATTTCCTTTTTTTGAAAGAAACTGAGCATGGAGACTTCTTATAAGTCTTATAAAACCTCTCCACTTTAGCTAGAAGGTACTGCTACACAGAATTGAAACTTTTCCATCTGAACATCAGGAAACACCTTTTTTACTGTAAGGATAACCAAGCACTGGCACAGGTTGCCCAGGGAGATAGGATTTGGAGTCTCCATCCTTGGAAATATTCAAAAGCTGTCTGGACATGGTCCTGGGCAAACTGCTCTAGATGGCTCTGCTTGAGCAGAGAGGTTAGACCAGATGACCTCCAGAGGTGCCTTCCAACTTCAACCATTCTGTGATTCTGTGGGATTTTAAAGAAGGCAAGGGAAGCATTTCAACTGGGAACTATTATCTATGAGAAAAGCAGCTGAAGAAAAATGCTTTTTTTAGTAACCAGTAAGATTTTTTTGTGCTAAATTAAAACCCAGGAAAATATATTTTAATTCACATGCAAGTTTTTAAAGACTTTTTTTTTTTAATATAAGAAATATCAGAAATAACATAATGAGGAATCATGGTAAAATACAGAATTATTGTATCTAATCCTTACACTGAAGGCAGCCTAAAGCGCTCCTTATTGTAGATGCTGCAGTTTTGTATTAGCTTCTTACAACAACACTGCACTACAGAGGTTTTGAGACCAAAAAAAAATAGGCTGAGGTTTGCCAGTTCTAATATGAGGTGAAGTTTCCTGAATTGGTCAGGTCTATGAAGTTACACATCACACTCAGTTAATGAATACTGTTGGGACTCCTCAGCACTCAGCCTTTACCTCAATCTTCCCATCACAGCAGGTTTTAAGCTATTATATGCTATACCTGACCCTAGAATTAGAGGAATTACTTACTGATGCAGTATTGGGCAGCCTGTACAATAAATTTGTATAAATTAACTAAACTGAGACTTATGCATGCAGACTTTTACATACAAACCCACAATACAATTGTCTCACAAGTATATCTAAAGTTGCAATACATTTTGACCAAATCATTAAAGACTGTCTCTGATATATATATTTAAAAAAAAAAAAATCTTAAATGAAAGTCTGAAATTGCCAGAATGTTTCAACAAAATGTTGATTTAAAGCAGTAGAAAGCAAACAAACAGAATATATACATTTTTAAACAAAAAGATTTGAAAACTGACACCTTTTTCTTCAATCTAACTTAGACATATAGGCTACTAAGTGTCCCCATGGTACATGCTATATGTATGATACAAGTGACATACACACATAACACAAATACACCCTGAATTGAATGTCAGGAATGGAATCATGCTCCCATGAAAGTGTTTTCTACTGTCAGTCTCAACAGCATTACCAGTTTGCCTTTTTGTTATTGTGCATTTATAATTACTCTTTTATCATGTCTGCAATACAGAGAGAGGAAAGCTGGAAACTGAATTTTTATAGGACAATTGTTTTTCATGGTAACACAGAACTCTATGAGATAACAGGGAATGTAACAGTTGCATTACTCTTAGTTTATATATGCTGTCAATATTGCAATTATCCTGCATTTAACTGTAAATACAGATGCCGAATACAAAAGTACTCACAGCAGGATTTTTTCATCCTGTTGGCTATGAGCTCCTTGAACATGGAAGGAACATGGCATTAGTGAAGGTAATTATTTTCTGGTTTTTTTTCAGTTGTTCCCAATCCTTCAGTATTTTTGTATGCTCTTAGATATTCCCTGCCCTACTAGCTACTGCAGTTACAGTATAATTTTCCCTTCTCACTAATGATCCAGTAAGTGACACTAACCAGAGGATGCAGCAAACACTGTATTATGGAACTCATCAGCTCTGCTTACAGAGGTGCAGGTAGAAAGAGGCATAACAATACTGACCTTTTTTATTGTAAAGGGTCATTGTCACACAACAACAATTCAAAGTGTGGGAGACGAAAAAGGGGCTGTTCATTTTGCCTTCTCTCATTTTTGTATGTTGTGAAAGGGTCAGGAATACATCTCTATGAGTTACTTTTGTGTTCATTAAAACCCCTCTAACATGAATACAATCTGGTATTATAACTCATTTGAGCAAGCCCAATTCTCAATTAACATGCCTGTGTTCCCAAAAGGGCTTCAAGATTGCTGAGATCACTCTGGCTCATCGCTGCGTAAATTGTTCCCAATGCATGTTACTTGCGGATTAAAATGTTTTAGCTGGAGGTATTTCTCTAAATTTTAGGTAACAAAGAGGACGAAAATACCATTCAAGACTGAAAAGTCAACATTTCTCCTATTTTTTTTCTAATGAGCATCTCTTTATTTAAATGTGTTACGTACTCTAAAATTGATCCATTGATTGTAGCTGCCAACTGACTGCTGTTCTTTCCATGCATTTACAGATCAGTCCCAACACCAATAACTGATCAGGTGTATTTTAGTGGCTGCTGCTTTAAACCTCTGTATCATTGCTCATGTTCATGATTATCCACTACTGATTGCTGCTTTTTATTTTTTGTTTTTAAAAATCTGATTTACTACAGTGGGTATAGCTGCATAATATCTCGTTTCAGCAAAATCTTCAGAACAATTTTCCCTTCTATATTCCTAGTTACCGACTTAATATGTTATTTTGCAGGAAAGAAACGGGTTGTTTGGCAGCCTATTCTAATTACCATGATGGAAGGTCTTCTGTGGTTGATAGTTAATCCCTTCCTAGCAATTTAACCTAATATTAGCTGCTGATATGTAAATGATACCAAAAGAAAAAGAGAAAAAAACACCATATATGGTGTAGCCAGGTCTAGCTGAAGTCAACAGGTGAGCTATCAATCTGCTAAAAGAGAAGATTAAAGAAAAAGCCTATTGACTGGAGGCTGCAAACATTGCAGAAAAGTTACTTAACAGTAGAAGGAGACCTCAAGGAGCACAGGAAAAACTCTTAAGAGAAGAAAATGGAAGCTGACACTGCAAGTTAACAAGTTGAGCTTGCAAAGGAAATGGGGCTTGTAGCAAATGAAAGGACAGAAAAGAAAACATGTATTCAGGGTACCAGAGAAAAGGGCTGTCCTGGAAAAGGAGAAAGAGAGAAGGAACAACAACAACAGCACGAGGAAGTGCAGAAACTGGATTTTCACACCTTTTGCATGATTTTAATCTTTAAAGAGCTGGGAACAATAACTTCCAGGCTCATATATCCAAATATGTGGATATACAAATATATAAACAAATACAAATATATTTACAAATACATTGATAAAATTAAAGGTTATTTCTAACTTAATTCAAGCAGTATCTCCCTAAAGAATGTCTGGGATAGCACACAAATGCATTTAAAATGAGACATGGGGCTGTTCAGATCTAATCAGCCAACAAAATCCAGGCAGAGAAATTAAACCACAAAAATGAAGAACCTGTGGAAAAAGGAAACCAGCAAGTCGCAGATATGTGGTCAGAAATATTATCCTGCTCTTTGAAAGGCACCACCAAGCTACCCTTGTAAAGCGTTCTCTGGACAGAGCACCCAAGTAGGAACATCTGCCCTCCAACCTAATCCAGACAGAAAATGGTAAGGAAACAGGAGCAGCATGGCTGACCTCCATTTCCTTGGATAGACGCAAAAGACTGAAGTGGCTTTTCAGCACCCTGTTAAAAATCTATGCTACTAAGGTTGAAATAAATTATGCCGAAGGAAGCCAATAGGTGATTAATATACATTTCAGCATGAGTAATTAAAAAAGCAGAGGGGGAATACGTGCAAGACCTAAATTACACTGGTTTTGAACAAATCACCTACCAGCTTTCCATCCATACCAATCGGACCCTGGGATAATCAAAAGTCAAAACAAAATGGAACAGTTAAATCAGAGGAACACTGAAGATGAGGAAAAATATACAGACTTGGGGAATATGGCGGGCTTTAGAAGATGAATAACTATGTCAGCAGTTAAATGCAATACCTTAAAGATATTTTGAGAATGAAGGCACAGAAAAGGAACAACAAAAGAAGCAGACCTAAGACAAAATTAATAAAAACAGTATGGTGGGAAGTAGCCAGGCAATAGCTGGTTTAACAAAAGACAGGTGCAACGTGCAATTGAAGGAATTGTTAGTTTGGCAAATCACAGTGGCAAAACATAACCAAACATATGAAATAACGCATCTGGCTTGTGTATTTTTCTTTAAATAACTGAGAAAACAGAATAGGTAGCCTATTTACTGAATGCCTTTATCACTTGTTGCAAGATGAAAAGAGCAAACACTTAATATCTCACAACTAATCTGTATTTAAATTAACATAATAATAATGATGGTTAATGGGAAACTTCAGCTCATGCAGTTCACTGAGGTACTGAGGTTTTCTGCCTATACTTTGGCCAAGAAATCCTGTGTCTTATTCTGCTTTCTTTCTTTTTCCCTTGGGCAAAATGGAATTATCCTCGTTGATACTTTACAGGTTACTTATTTCCTTCAGAGTCCAGAGGCTGATTCCAGTTAAAAGGATGCAAATTCTAGAAGGGATTTAATGTGGATGTATGCTGTTGTAATTCAGTAACTGGTTCTGTATCAACTGCATATTTAGGTGATCAGAAGAGAGAGAAGAGGGCTAGAGAAAGTTGAATTAATTTTAAATCTGATGTTTAATTGCTATGTCTTCTGACAAATGAACAGTCAAGTAACCTTTCACTGACAACAGAGTAAGAGCAGGCAGAGAAGTTGTTTCTGCCATTAAACTCCTCTTTTAGGCTGAAACTGTGAGCTCTCAGGTCTTTGCCCCATGCAAAAGGGACACTAGTTTACGTCTGCTGGAGAGAAGTTTTCTCTTAAATGCTGGCGCTGCAGCCAGACTTTCCCCCTGGAGCTTCACAGGCACTCTGTCAAGACTGCCTTCCCTAAGGACATGGCCCCTTAGGACCGATTGCTCACACTGCTTGATTTGGGTCTCTGTTGCTGAGAAGACAGCACATAACATATTTGCTGGTTTTGTGTTGATCCATTTTATCTTTGCTGCTTTTTGCCCCCTTTCTGAGCACCACTTTGGCTTGCGAGCAAAAGTCAAAGTGTAATAGTTTAGTCTAAAGCAAGTCTGCAGGGGTTCTGCTGACCCCTTCACCCAGGAGTGCATACTCCTACCTTCTGCACTATTACTAATATGTACTATAGCCATATGAATGAGTCAGTACAACCAGCTATCAAGAAAGTAATAAACACCATGAAAAAGTGATGCCGTATCAATCTAGTGAGTTCCCTAGCTATCTGTCCTCACTCAGCCTAGATCATGGACTCTACCAAAAATTCCAGACGTACTTAGTACGAAAGAGGACATCAGTTGGATGTACGTATTGTGAAACTCATGATTTTTGGTACATTATTGGCTAAGAAGCCTGTGCACTAACCTACTTGTCAGATCCATTAACAAGTTACTGTGTCTGGGAAGCCCTACAGGAATAAAACCCCTTACCTCTCTTTCCCTCCAGCTCTTACTGTGGTTTCCTGTCACATCATGAGTAGATGACATGCTGAGAGTGTAAAGTGGGTCACCGGCATCTTGGTTATCTGCATGACCACTACCCTTGTTACGTGCTGATAGCCTAGGAAAGTTTGTGACTGTTGGGACGACCTATGATATCTTTCAAATGTTAGCTCTGAACAGTTCTTCCCTGGTATCCAATATAGCAAGCAACACTTCCCAGTAAATAAACAGGACAATTTTTATTATTATGCTTCCTCAGTGCCTCTTGATCCCAGATGTACAGCACACATACAGCACACATACAGCACTTACTAATTTTCTCTTAGTTATTTAGCAAATTTCTAAACCTGGTACTATACACTCCAAAAATCAAGGCAAGTCTGCAAATTATTAACTTTCCCAAATTTTTCTAGCACTGTACTACAGGATATTTATCTAGTAATATTTACACACACAGTCTGTTGCAGGTGCAAAAATGAAGGCTGAGCTGAACCTCGGCTATGAATACATTTGCTTCTAGAAAGCCAGCTACTGATACTACCAGTTAAAACGCTCAACTGTAAGGTCATGGCAAGTATATAAAGTTCCCCAGAGGGCTCTGTGGGCCAGCAGCTAAATTTAACTGTTCGGTCTGCTGCAAGCTTAGCCCAAAAGATTTAATTAGTCTTATGATGAATGAATACAGAAAAGAATTATGCAAGTATTTGTAGAAGGAAAATTCATTATGGGTCAAATTGTTGGCTTGGAGGGACCAGCCAACAGCTCTTGCAGTTTTAGCAGTGCTTGTATTTTGCATATAAGCACTGTTTCCAGGGAATGTTTCTTTATCATAGAAAAAATATACTGTTTGTCCTCCCTTACAATGCTAGGTATTTTAACTACTGTTAAATTTTAAGTTTATCCATGCCACATAGCTCCTGCACTTCAATTAAAGGACTACATGTAGCCTCTTGAAGAGTCTCAGTAAAGAAGAATCAGAAATTCCCAGTAGGCTGAAGAGAAGCAGCTGCTCACAATGGAAAATAATAGGAATTTCCCCCATGATTCTGTTTGTATCAGGACTATTTGGCCTGAAGTCTAGGAAAGTCTTCTGGGATTTGCTTTAGAGAATAGAAGAAGAAAGTGAAATTTGCTTGAGACATACTGCTCTACAGGAGAAAAAAAAATTATCTCTGAAGATAGGAGGTCATCACTGTGAAAATGAATAATATCCTTTCATTACAGAAGTACTAGATCTTTAACAGCAAAACACGGTAATTTCCATCTTTCCTCAATTCTTTCTACTGTTAGAAAGAGAGAGAAAACACTTTTCAAAAATTGAAACAATCAGAATTTCCATAACTGATGCACTCTAGGTGAGAAAGATGAACTGAAATAGTACATAAGGCTACTTCAGGATGCACTAAGAAAAATCCTATATATGACAATATTTATTGAAATTCATTACATGATTGCACTGGAAGTCTCATGGAATACTCAAAGACATTTTCATTCGTTTTGAAAGAAAGACTTCAAACTATAGTCTGTCTTTGACTTAAGCTTTATTGTCTCCCGACCTGTGCGCTGTATAGTTCAAACTACTTTCTGCTTTGTTCTCTAAATAACTGCTACTACAGATTAGCAAGTAATTTTTTACAAGTATCAAATACCTGGTCTTGTATAACACAATGCCCGTAAAACATTTTGGAAAACCAGACAAGGCAATGCATCATGAAAAAGAAGGGGATGAGCAGGTTTATAAAACAGACATATACACTAACTATTTGTTCGCTTACTGTGGATATTACAGATGGTATTGAAAATGCTTCTTCTGGACTATGCATTTCCTTTCTAGGCTTCCACTACCATTTTTAAATGTATGCTATTACTGGATATTTGCTTACGGTATTACATATACTTTTTCCCAAGATCTCCAAATGCAAAGATGTTTGGACAGTATGTTTTTTTCCAAATAATACCCAACTATTTACTTAGCACTCGCTACCTATCAAATAACCCTAATATAGACAGAGACAACACATGGGATGAAGGGGAATATGAGTGCCATTTTGGTCTGGTTTTGTGAAAAGTAGCTTCCACTCCTCAAGAATACTGTAGATATAATGTTTCTCAAAGAAAGATATTTTTAGTCAGATTTTGAACGCTACACAAAATCAGTTGTTTTCCATTTAAGCCATATGTTTTTACATATGGGTTACTCTGGATGTAAATATTTTAAGGGTTTTAGGCACTATTGTCAGAAATTGTAAATGTAAGCAAATGCATCAGAAACCTTTAGAGTGTTCCTATCAAAAAGATAGCCAGTATTATTACTTTAGGCAGCTTTAATGCAATATTCATTTCTTCAGAAAATTCTGAGTGAAAAGTGAAGATAAGAAAAGATATCACATGTTGAAATCTACTATGTGATAAAAGAGTCTTCCATGGGAAGGAAAAGGGGAAGACATGGATTATCTTCTTACTCTTAACTTCTCCTCTTGTCCTTCAGTGATCCTTTTCATTTAAGCAATACTCATCAGAAGACTGAATTGTGAACAAGGAGATACATAATAAACAGAAAACAGACATCATTTCTTCTTTATAAACTACAGACCACCCTCTATCTAAAGGTTGGGTTTTTTTTTAATAAAATGGATTGGCCTATTTTAACAGTGCATAAGTTTGGTAGGTTTATATTAACTGGAAACATGCAGAGAAATGTATTTGTTGCAAACACATTCTCTGTGGAAAGAATGAGGAAAAATTTTGACATTGCAAATTATTCCAGTTCTAGTTTTGTGTATAAATAAATTACAAGCAGGCCAATTATCATCTCCAAATGTGTAATGACTTCTCAAACGTTGATGAGTCACTGTTTTTCCTGATTATTCAGTGTGAAATCAAGTATTTTGGAAAAAATTCTCTCTCCCAGTGCAGACCATAAGCATCAGAAATGCTCTGCATACACAAAATTAATGCAGAAACATCTGCATCTCCGAGAGAGAGACACGAATACAGAAAACTGAACAGAGCCCCAGCAACAACTTGCTAGACTGTGTTTCAATTTACTGGAGCTTCCTGGCACAAATAAGCGGCCGAGGTTATTTCAACATTTCTGATGGCCAGTGTTGGCCCAACAAAGTGAGACATAACAATGCCATAGCTGAAGTTGGCCAGCATACAAGTATTTTCTGGACTCAGGTTTGTAGTGCACTGAATTAAAAGTGAGTTTTCACATTGACTTTAATAAGAGTGCGATCTGGCACTCGGTTGTCTGAAAAAAAAAAAGAAAAAAAAAAATCACATTTTAAGGTATCTCCCAGTAATTTTTAAAAAATCTTTTAGATCACACATTTAGCAGTTTTAAATTTATACTAATTTAAACTATCACAGCAGCATTTCAGAATTCAGAAACTCTTATCCTGATAAAATTATGTGACTAGATTATCCCACATTTCTAAACATTCTACAGCAAACTTGATTGTTAAATTGTTACTTGCAGCTGCCTGAAAACCTCTTATGTCCATACATGTACAACAGGAGATTCAGAAGAAAGCAGGAATCTAGCTTTACAGCAGCTGTATGAGCTGCATGCCAGTTACTATGTCAGACTGAGTTTAAAAATACCTATGTGGAGGGGGGAAAAAAAAAAAAAAAAGAAAACCTGTCTCAAACAGCAGGTTTGCAGATCATCCCCACCAAGTTCAGGTAAGGTGGAAGATGACATTGCCTTTTCAAATCACCTATTTTAGTTCAAGATTGACAGAAGTTAAAAAAACCCACAACTGCCAGGTTTCCTCATGATGATACCTTTAAAATGATGGATCTCCATGCCTGTCTTTTTCTCTCCTTTGGTTAATTACAGGTTTATCAAGGCTGACTTTAATTAAAAGTAATATAGTATTCCTAGCAAGGATATAGAATTCCTAGCAAGTCTGATGAGATTTCTTTTTAGTGAAGTTTTGTTTTAGAGTTTATGTGGGCAATGAGTATGATAAGCTCATCAGCTGGCTACATTTCTCCTCTGAGGAAACACTCTTGGTTCTTTTTCAATGACTGGAAGTGACTGCTGTTAAGAACAATGTGAGCGAACAGCCCAGGTACAGAAATCACTTGCTCCAAGCCTAGGAGGAAAAAAGTGCACTAAATGAACCTGCAACAAGTGTCTCTGGCCAGCAATCAGGACATTACTGGGGAAAAAAAAAAAAACCACAAAACCAAACAACCCAAAAAACCCCAACCCAAATAATCCAGATTATCTGTGCTGGAGAAAACTTCACTGTGAAAATAATAAACTACAAATGCATGTAAACTCTTGCATGTAAGCATAAAAAAAAAGATGAGCTGAGCCTGCTGTCTAAAACCCTTTTACCACAAAAAGGAGAATTACTGACAAAGACAAATGAAGCACTACAAGGCTCTTTCAAGAAGTCCATTTCAGAATTTCCTGACTTCTTCCCTCAAGCAGTTCATGTTAGCTACCAGCCGAGACATAGAACTCAGCTAGATGGATCATCACCTGGAGATTGCAGAGTAAGTATAAATGTATTCCAAGGTAGGGATTTAAAGTTTTAAATTAAGTTTTTTTTTAAAAAACAACAAAATTCACAGCACTGTTAGGCTGCTTGATCTTCTTGACCAGCAACTTACGGATCCTGTCTGAACCGCTAGAGACTTTATCTCAGCCTTCAGAAACAACATCCCGCTTCTCCTAGACGCATTCAAAACATTGATGCAAAATTAATCATTCAAGATTTGAATACACCTTCCCCAATACACCACACTATTTTTATTTCAACGGAAAAACTACATTCAGTTTAAAAAAAAAAAAGGGAAAAAAAAGGAAGGAAGGAAGAAAAAAGTGCATTCTCAAGCCCTTAATAGCCTCATCCTGTAATTTCAGGAATCTCTCATTTGGTTGCAAGCCATGTATTAACTCTCTCACAAAAAACTCCTATAAAATTGCCTTTATCAAGCCAACAAGGATCTCAAAGCATACTCTGGAAGCATAGAAGAGACTCAGAAGCAAGGTCCTGGTAAAACCTGGGAGAATAAAGAATAGCAGCACCATGATTAAGGCTCCAGACTACACCTCCATCAGCCAGAAAAGCTACACCGTGCCTAGACTAGGCTCTCAGCATTGAGACTTCAGTTCATGAGCATAAAGGTAATCTGAAGTTATTCCAATTTATATTTTAAACCACTTGTCAAGTGTAGCGCCTTCAGTATAGAGAAATATGCAGCATGCACATATAAAGCAATAAGCCAATGCTAACAGTAAGCTGCCAAGCAGAACTGGCAGGAATCTTACGTGTATTTTGCTGTTCTTGTTACAGAAAAGAATTTTTTCATACTTTTTAGTTTCTTTGTATTTCAAGAAACAAAATGACATGGGACCTGAAGCTATGAATTTCATACAGTGGCTCTAGTGTCCATACTAGCCTAAATTAGATGACGGAGATCATCAGTAACGGAACAAGATGGAAGATGAGGGACAGTTTTAAAGACTCTGAAATAAACCAGAAATGCCAAGTACAGTCTCCAAAACTTTTCCTTGGAGCAACGTCACTCTAGATTACAAGACTCCTAAGCGGGAGCCCTACACGCAGTCTCAATACTCTAATAGCTCCTTTGCAATTGTAAGATGGACTGGTTATGTCTAAAAGTAAGCAATTTGGAGAAAGAAAAATTGTTCAGAGTTTGGCTATTCAGAGAGTGGCTGAACTACAAAAAAAGCACTGCATATGGTAACAATAAGGGAGTACAAAGAGTTCTATGCAAGAAAAATTATAGTCACAGCTTTTCAAAACCATATTTCACAGCTGAAAAATAATTGCTGAGATACTTTTTATTTTTATAGTTTATGCAGAAAGTCTGACAGGCAATTTCTTGTGGTGTAGATGCATTTTTGAGTATCTGAGCACTACGACTGCTCTTCCTGCTGAAATATGTATGTAAAAAAACACAGGAGAAAGAAGTGGGCAGATCTAAGTTGGAACAAACTCTTCTAAAAAACTGTAGGCGGACATCCTTCTATTTATCATGGCCAACATTGCACACATAGCAAATACGTAGGAAAAAGGGGCCAAGTATGACTGTGAACCCCAAACTGTGAAGCACCTTTGCTGTCCTCATACATCAGGCTAGCAAGAAGATCATTTCCAGACAGACACTGTTTTTCTCCTTATAGCCTATAGGCTCACATCTCACCAGCATCTGCAACATTTGCACAGTCGTATCTGTATGACAAATCACTGCAAAGGGAAACTACTGTTGACCCCAGAAAGAGCAAGAGCAACATAGTTCAAGCTATAGTAAAGAATGGAGTCATGTGGACTCTGTTTTGTTTTGGTTCATTTTAAACAGATTATTTACCACTGACTGACATTGTTTACTGTAGACTAAGACTCAAAGTATGAAATACCTAACTGATACTCAGATACATTTTGGGGGGGCGGCGGGAGGGAACAAAACAAAAAAAAGCCAGAAAACCAAAAACCTGTAAAATGAACCTGCCTAATCTTGGCAAATCATATATCGTACAGTGAGTTCAGAAACAGCACATTGTATCTGCCTGCTGTTAAAAAATGAACTGTATTGAAACTGGGATCTTAAAGTCCTTACCCCTGTATGCTTCACCCATCCATAAAAAACAGTCTTGTGAAGGGTTGCAGAACTCTTGTGTTCCCATAAAAATACTTCATTATGCTACTGAATTCCAGGATAGCTTAACAAGTACTTGAACACGGGGAACATACGCACGGACCAGAGAGAAATCTCCTACATTCTACCTAAAAGTTCTTGTTTCTCCTGGAGAAATTGAAATTCCTGTATCCATAAATAGAAAGCACATGGCTAATTCATCAACGCCAACATCACTGTGTGAATATATTTGATGTGGTTGGTGCCATGTTGATGAGAAAACAATAAACTGTGAAAAATGTCACTTCTCAAAAATTAGCTGGCTAGCATTCAGCGGGAGATAGATTGTTGTAACAGCTGTGGCATGATGACTTTGATGAATTATTTTTGTTCTCCTGGAATAGTTCTGAAGAATCTGTCTCCTCGCACCACCATGGAAGTGAATCCATTTGCTCACTGAAGCCCTACTAAAGAGCAATCTTTCTTGTTACCTGTGTTTTGACGGCTTTACAGAATATGAAAAAAATCCATTTAACTTCCTTCAGTCAATCTCTTTTTTGGTTTCTATAGTTCTTCTCTCTTCAGGGGGAATGAGGTCCACTAAGGAAAAACAAAAACGCAGTCTTTTGGTAAATAACACAGTATCATAGAGAACTAACTTTCAGAAGCCGGTTTTCGACCTTCCCTCGGTGGAACCATCAGGTTTGGAAGATTAGCAAAACTCAGGAGCAGGTACGTAAATTGATTTTTACTGACCATCATGCTCCTTTTATCTGTCTATAGAGGCACATATTTTGATCTGGGCTCCCAGGGAATTAAGGAAAAAAATACAGCTGCCATAGAGATACTTCCCTTCTGACTTAGAACAAAGGAGATCAATCAGAGTGAATACATCTCCATAGAAGAGGTGAAGAGAACAGTTACAAAGGGTTTAAAAGAGAACAAAACTAAAAGCCAAAGTACTGAAGTGTTTATAAATAAACACGTAGATAAAAACCCCTTTTTTTACTATCTTGTGGTCAAAGAAAGCTTTGTTTGAAGAATTCCAGGATAACCAAAATGCCAATGTTCATACCTAGTCCTAGTCCATAAATGCAGTATTTCCATCCGGGATACAACATAAGAAAAAAACTTGTGCAGATGCACTGCATTATAACTTAAACTCCAAAGCAAGTGCTTTCAGCTATGTGCTGCCATACGTACTCAAATACTGGAATATAAAATTCTGCACATGCAAGCCCATTCGGATACTTCTGTCATGTAACTACCAGATATAAAAGGCACAAATATACATGCAGCTAGTTAAAAGACACTACTGTTGTCTTAAATACACTATAACCTAAATCATTTGTTGAAAGTTGATGATGCTGCATACAACTCTCTCCCCTCCAAAATGACTTGGAACCAGTAAATTCTCAAAAATCATAAATCATTGTGGGAAAACTACATGAAATAAAGCAGAATTCAGGAATGCACGACAGCATTTCGCATTTTCTCTTCCTGAAGTGTTTCCCCATACAGTTTTTAATGATGTACCACCTGTTCTATTTCCCCAATTTAACGTGAAAAGAGGGATGTGGCAATGAAAGAATTTGCATTTTAAGAAAGGATTATTTCTAGTCCTTGAAGAAAAATTTTCACAAAGAGGGGGAAAATGCTGAGCCTTACATTAAAAAAAAGTGTTATCAGAAGTGAGAAAATGCTTGAAAGAGTGTAGATGCAACACCACATTGGCTGCCAAAAGATTTGAGGGACTTAGGAACCGTATTGGTGGGTAAGGAAATGGAGCAATAGACAGAGAAAGAAGAAACTCAGTCAAGAATGAGTCAATACAATAAAGCAGCCATGAAGGGGAGAGCCTGGAGCCATATGTTCACCAGCTAGATGGAGTGTCTAAAGGGAATTTTGGTTTGCTCGTAACTGCCTCAATAGAGGCTACTGAGAGGATGCTGGAAGAATCTTGTCATTTTAATTCAGAGCCTCAGCCGCAATGCTGCTTCAAACTACTTCTGCAGGTCTTTCTTTTTTTGTAGGTGAAAGGATATGTTGAGGTCCAACTTCCAAACAGCTTCTCCTGACAATTCTTTTTCTTCTATGGCAAATTCTATTTATGTATTTTTGAAATTTATGTGAAAAGAGGCAGAAATTCTTTTGTGTTGTTTTTGTTGTTGTTTTTGACACTGGAGAAGAAAAGCGCATCTCTACAAAATCTTCCTGTTGAGTTGATGCCTGTTTTCCCCCTCAAGCTATTTAGGAAAAGCTACTAAGTTTCCCTGTACTCATATAGCTGCTTTTTGAAGCTTGCCTATCTAGAAACAAATTCAGAGATTTTTCTACTTTGAGTCTGAAATCCCTTTTTAACTCTAAGCAGAGCCAGTGTCTCATTGCACAGTCAGAAAGAAGGCTCTCCTTCCTTGACAACTGCTGCACAAACAGAAAAAAAGCTAATTCAACCAACAAAACATTGAAGCAAGCAACCAAAAGTTACTGAAATCAGATCGACCTACAGTACAGAACATGGGCTACCCCCCCCCCAGCCATGAAAACTTGCAAATCCAAGTATTTCATATCTGTGCCTTTCTGAGCCATACCCCAGCAAATCATACGCTCCTCTCACCTGTATTTTTAATTTCAGTTAAATTATCCAAGTTAAACTGAAGTTCACCACAGCTGAACAGGTGAATCCAAAGACAGAATATAGTTCAGTGAAACAGCTTTTAAAATCCTAAAGCATTTACCGATCTCATTAGTTCATTTAATCTCACAATCTCTGGATTATTCTTTTAAGCTTTGTGGATCCACACATGAATATATCCAAATAAAACATTTTCATGACTTTCTTCTCACATAACTGGTTTTCAAGATTATAAAAGGATTTTTGCAGAAGCTGGTGACAGCATGAAGAACAAAAATGTATTTCTTTGCATTCCCATCTAGGGAGAAACTATTTGCATGTGATGGCAATACCAGATTACACTTTACATACCCTAAGGGCACAGACCTAAAATGAGAGATCTCCTATCGTATGCAGAGTGGATTAAAAAAAATCAGGATAATTGATCCACACAGCTGGAAGTGGAAACGTTGAGGTCATTTTCTCTTCAGAGACTGGCTAATCAGTCAGACTACCTGAACGAAAACCACAGGCCTCACTCAGGAGGAGTATTCCTGTTAAAAAAAAGGAACCTACACTTGCTCTTTCTCAATGGCTAGGAATGCACATACTACGTTATGCATGAAAAAAGTTACTGAACTGCTGTATGTTACTCTTGGTACTTTTTGAGCACTTTCTTTCAACCTTCACTTGCACCTATGGAAAACCATTGCTAACACCACCCTCTGAAACTAAGTGCAAGTGGGAAACTAAGATCATTCCAACAGCTGGAGGCCAAAACCTCAGTATATGTGTCTAATACTACTGAATTAAAA
Organism: Sagittarius serpentarius; assembly: GCA_034782735.1. Classification (NCBI taxonomy): domain Eukaryota; kingdom Metazoa; phylum Chordata; class Aves; order Accipitriformes; family Sagittariidae; genus Sagittarius; species Sagittarius serpentarius. The sequence continues at coordinate 31,184,532 of JAVKLA010000007.1, read as the reverse complement.
TATGAATTTGAGTGTAAGCCTTAAACTCCAGTACAGTGATGCAACTTCTCTTTCACAAAAATCTCTGTACCGAGAAATAAAGAACTTCCTTAGCACCCACAGTTTGTCTCCTAACTTTTTCTCTGCATAGGTCCCAATTGCACTTTGCCCTCTCGTAGTAATTAGTACTAATACGTATTATTGGGGATTGCTTCTCTGAGTAAGTGCTGTTCAATATGAACAAAAGTAGAAGACTCTACCCTTACGTTTGTTTATCTTAGTTGCAATTGATCTGGTAAAATGAGGAACTGTTACAGAAAGAACAGTGTAACTTTTAACAATTTCCAAATTTTTCCTGGTTTTACTTCACTTGCTAAGAATTTCAGCCTTCCAAGCAGGAGCAAAGAGCAGTTTATTTTGGTAAGAATATCATGTAGCAGCAAGAAACTGATTTCTACATTAAAAACTTAATATTCTTTTCAACTGATGAGTGTTCATATGCATGATTGTTTTTCATAATGTTCCTTTTGTGAGGCAAAGCAGCAAAGGGTTAAATTCCTCTCATTTATACTAGGAATAGCTACCATGAACATGTACAAAATAATCCAGAAAGAATTAACAACTCAATGGTCCTCTGTTAGATTATCAGTACTGTGCAGATCTCAATATTAGCAAAAATAATAAATGTTAATTGCTTTACCTTACGCCAAGGGGGGGGGGGGGAACCCAACCATTTTGTGAGGGTGATTTATGATCTGTATCCTACACAGTCACGGAAAAAACTTCCAATTGACATTCCACACTGCTTGTATAAATCTTTCCTACCAGACAAGTATGTTTGCTTTCAGAAACTGCTTTAACTAATCTTGATTTCGATATGCACACATGTAGCTCAGAAAATGAAAACAAGGGCAGCCCAAACAACACCCTAGTATTTTCCTTGTGATGCAAGAGGCAAGATGCACGCTAAATGTGCCCATCCCAAAGATCCCCAGGAACGGAGAAAAAGTACTTTAAAGGCTTTGTTCTACCAGCTAATTTCTGGTATTAAAAAAGAAACCCAAAAACATAGAGCTGAGAACCTTATTAGCTTGACAAATGCTAGCCAACTCGTTCCTGGTGTAGTTATTGGATGATGCTAAGCAGTGGGAGGCCCGCTACAGGCGTATGAAAGAACTTTTTGATTCCCAGTGGGGAAGAAGTTTCTTATTCAGCCCTGTAAGAAGCAGCAGCTCAGGTGCCCACCTGCTCCAGATCTTCCCCTCCTTATATCGCCTCTCTCATAAATGGGAACTGAACGCTGACTGCAGGGGGAAGCAGGCGTGCAAACAGCCTTCAAGAAAACACTTCCACCCTCCACTTCCTGGAAATCACAGAATCCAACCACCTAGTCTAGCAATTCAGGAACAAGTTTCTTCAATGAAATTTTAAACCCCTTGACCTCAGCTAGGATTAACAATGCACTTAAACTCCCACACAGGAATATTCACCTGGGAGCTGGATGGGTAGTGAAGTTTTACGTATCTTTCAGCTATATCGTAAGTCTGGATGAAAAATCCAGCGTGAAAGAAAACAACGCATCATGTTTGCAACCCTCCTTCAAGGTGAAGGAATTGAGGACTTCAGAATTCTTATGGGATGGTTTGGGATTTCCCTTCCCATTTGTGACAGATATAAATAGTAATTAAATACAGGATTTCTACTGTAAGTGGTTTAACATTTTCTTTGAATCTCAAAACTTCTTGTGACAAAGTGACACTTCAGGCAAATTGTAAGAGGCATTTTTGATTGTCACTCTACATCCACGTGAAATTGTCAAACACAAATTGAGAAATGAGAATTACAATTCCATTGGAACACAAAATTTTGCTCCAAGGTAGTTTGTTTCATAAATAAAGTTATCTCTGTTACACTAGAGAGGTACAGCACGCGCTGTGAGGAAATGACTGGGAAATTTCAAGCGGCATGCCCAACGAAAGGCAAGTATGAACGAACTTAGGTACAGTTCAAGCATTAATTATACCTGTCAAAGTATTAATGTGAAAATCATAACTACAGCCTTCTGCATGCCACCTGCTTAGCTGCCAAGCTGAACTCAGTGGAGTAACCTAGGGAGACCAGAAATTCATGTATACTGTCAAATAAATGACAAACCAGCTTAATTCCTTTCTCCACCTATACATGCTTTATTATGAAAGAGGCTAATTTTTAAAGCTGCAGAGGGAAACACTGAAAAAAGACATTTACTTGTTAAATTACACCTGTCCTATCTATCTGCCATCAGCTATAATTCTGTATTTATCTGACAGATATATGAGGTTGTATCATTTTGAACTGTCAGCTGTGAATCTAAACTACGCTGATTCACACTAGCCCGCAGTGTCCTAGCATTATGTGCTCAGTTCTCATCACCCACTGACATCTAGAAAGTGCCATGCAGAGATGGGGATCTGATAACGCAGGAGTTCTCTGTCCACGCATCTGAGATGGAAAATTGCTAGTTTAAAGAGGGTCTTGGCAGATCCAACACAGGGTAACAATCGTCTGTGTTACTAATGATACATCAAGGTTATCTATTATAATGTTGTTTTATTATTCTACTAATTTTCTACATCCTTATTTGTAATGCTATGTAGAAAATGGACTAAAATAATTCAGAAAGTTTAATGAGTTTAAAGCAGAACATACTATGTAGGGAGGCATTGACTGCAGCACAAGTAATTTTCTTAAGTCACCGTGTGGAGTTTCTACTTTAGCTCATCTGTGGCAATTTCTTTTTATAATTGCAAGTGAGGAAAAGGGTAGAAATATCTTTTTATATTGCTGGCTTTTGCAGATAAGACAGGTGTTTCTTCACTATCACTGTCACAGACATGGAACAGCTTGGGGCACTCTGAGCATCCTCCGGGGAGTTGCAGAAATAAACACTGCCTTCTCGTATTTATGTACTCAGCATTGTATGAATGTAACAGATGAAAGGATTCAGCCCATGGTTCATTCAAAATGGCAACTGGCTTTTAAGTAGCTAATAAACGTGTTCTGATGTGTAGCTTCAATTGACATCCGTGACGCAAAATTAATAGCAACTGTAAGCTTAAGAGGTCTCAAACTTTTCTGTTCGAGTCAACTCTCATGATTATCTTCAATAACTATAAAAAAACTGGCATACAAAGAAATTAAACTGAAGAACTGTATTACATATAATTTATAGATCTGAAGGTCATAAAAAACATCATATTAATGTGACTGACATCATGGCAAAGGCCACAGTTATTACTCAGGCAGCCATGCGAATTTAGAGTCTCTCCCACAGTTTGTAAGAAAAACTGGAAGTTTATTTGCTGATTATTATTGGTATGTCCTCAGCTACAGTATTTTTCAAAAAAATTACCATATTCTTACATCCTTCCTCTGCTTCTTATGGCACAGAAATACTACATAGTTAACCTGCTTAGCAGCAAGTGTGTGTTGTACCTGTTTAAACTGAAGCATGCATTTAGGAACAGCGTAACTGTTGAGGATTCTGGTATTGGTTTATGGTGAAATTCTGATACACTGTGTTGTGACTGTTAGGAAAATTTTTGAGGTGCCAGTGAAGTTTTCTAGGAACAAACAATTCAACACAACTTGACACTACAGGCCTATTAACCAATACTACAGGATGGCAACAAGTGCAAGCCAGAAAGGTGTAACTCACCTTTTTTACAGAGTGGACTTTATCTTTTTACCTATCAGAATATTAACTGCCAGAAAGTAATTTCTGATACTGCAGTTAAAAACTGCAATTAGGGCCGTATCTACGGTTTGATATCAAGGCAAGATTCGTACTTAAGCAAGTGACCCACCTCTGGTTGACCTTTGTTCAAGGCTCACATCATGTAACAGAGGCATGGCTTGGAAAAAAGTCATACTGGTATCCATTACTTAGAACGATCAATTCCAGTAGCTACAGCTACCCCCGAGTGGTGGACTTGACAGACGTATCCACGGAAAAGACTGAAGGCATCCTTTGCCTACAGCTGTAGAAAGGTGGCTTAACTTTCATGTGCAAGAGTGGAACTGAATGCCGTATCCCCCCTGGTCTTACTCCTGCAGCTGCTGGCCTGACTGTAATAGAGAAGTCTAGCTCTCATTATAAGCTTCTGTGACAGGACTGTAGCACTTGTGTACAGCACACAAAGAAGTCTAGGGACTGGCTGTGACAAAATAGTGTTACACCTCGTGTGAGCTGAAGCGTGGTCTTGGAGGACTCCATAACAAATGGCTTGTATACAGAGACCTGGTGAACCACGGCAAGACTATTTGGAGCTCCAGCTTGTTGAGGTGAACATATTAATGGAAAACGGTTATGTGAAATAAGAAAAAAAGGTCTAAGGACTTAATTTATACTCCTCCTGACTACTCACTCGTTTTCTGCTAAATCTCAAGCATTGGCATCAGCTGGCAACTTTCTGGAGCGATGGGCAAGGAGTACATGCTTAGGAATAAAGAAATCTGCAAACCCAGTAACCTTTTGAGATGGACAGCTGATCAACTGTATCTCTTTGAAGAAAGCAGAGGATTATCTCCATTCCCTGAGAACAAGTAGTTCGAGGCAGATGGATCAACTGGAAACCTCATGTCTCCCAAGCCAATCACCTCTGCCAGGACTGAAAATAAGGATAAAGTACATAGAACTGAGAAAACGTATACTAAAATCATAGTACAAAGAAGCTTTTGAGATTCCAGATGTTTTGAATTTTCTGTGTATTCAAAAAGAAAACAAAACCAAAAATTGCTTCACTACCAAACCTGAAATTCATTGCAAAAGTTTTGCTGGTATATGTTTAAGACATTGCTTTGGTCAAATGCCAGGAATGAAAGGTGGTCTGCAGAGACACCTGTTGAGAAGAGGAAATGCTGTAGAGTGGGGAACTTCAATAGGATCACCAAGCCAAATCCTCAGGGTAAGGTCAGGAACCAACATAGCTGCTACTTCAGCTTAGACATGTGTATTTTACTACAACTGTGAAAAAGGGGAGACCTGACCAGCTACTGGAAATACAATAGCTGTTGCAGAAATGCTTAATACTGCCATAGGCTGTGCTTAATCACAGATGAAAAACTCTCAGTCTTTGCTTGTTTCGTCTCTTTTGATTATTCCAGTTATGTTCGTTTTACAGCAACTGAGCTACCATGGTATCTGAGGCTAAAAAACTTGCATTTGGATGGGATTAATTTTACGTACATACACAGACACTGCTACTTCCTACACGCTTGCCTGCACAGCCCCGTCTCTAACCGGGGACCCAGCAGAAACTGAAATACAAAGCACCATCGAAGACAAAGCAACACAGCAGGACTATAAAATGCCTTTTTCCAATTTCTCACAACAGTAGTCTTCAAGTGCTTCCACACCAGGCCTATTTCTCCAAACTCAAACACCTCACACAGCCCTTCTCTCTTCTACCTGGATTTCTCTTCACCTTTAGTAATACAGGAACAGAAAGGGTTAGGGGGAATCAGAGCCTTCTAAGAGCAACCTGAAGTTCTTTACGTATCGGGATAACAGCTTGTCTTAGGGTATATTGGGACACATTTCTACGGGAGCAAAAATCAGAAGTGTGATGATAAAGACATTCTCTAAGCTAGAAGGAATTATAACAGGCTACAGAATAATTGAAATTCTCTACCTGTAGTCCTAAGCTTTGCCAGTTTGTTGTCTTTACCATTCAGAGGTAAGTCTTTCAAGAGCTAGGAAAATTTTAAATGAAATGACAGGTAAAATTTCAAAGATCTACATTTCAGGCTTGACTAGGTGATGATATTTTACAGTTACAGAAGAACAATCTCCAATTCAGACACATCCTTTTCTGCACAAGAGGAATCTGTCCACATTTCTTGAAGATGAAACAAGGGTGTTAGGAGAAATGGGATTTAATACAAGGCACACGGTCACCTGGAGCAGCCATAACCCCCTCCACAGCTCCTAAAAGTCTTGTAAATACATCTCGTTCTCTGCAGACTGACATCATGGAAAGATGCAGGAGAAATTTCCCCAGTCCCCTCTTTTATGAAGCAACGCTATATGTGTATCTTCATATTCTGAAGATACTGCAGCTTTACAACCATATATGCAACAACTTCCAGGATTATTTAGTTGGATGTTGAGCTTGATCTGTACCCTAGCTTGGGAATTAGGGGTAGGAAAACTTTTCTCAGTCTGCTTCAGTTTTTCAATGGAAAACAGTAAGTAACTTCTACCTATTCAACCAGCTTGTAAGATTCTTTTCCCACTGCAGAGACTACAGGGTTTGTGTATTTGGCCTCTTCACTGCATTCACAAGCTGCTGGGGGGGGTTTAGTAGTTGGTTTTTTGTTGGTTGTTTTTTTTTTCCAAGTTCTAGCATTATTTCTGAAGTGACATTGTCATACAAAACCCTGCAACAAATACCTGTGTTCTCCTTCTCTAATGTTTGAGCACTTTTTCGTTGTCTTTTATTTAAGAAGATGTGATAGCCTATTTCAATTTTAAACTGAAGTTGAAAGAGTTAAAACTCTGAATTTGGTCACTGTCTGTTATATAAAGCTTTTAATGAGAAAAAAAAAAAGGAGCTGCACCAGTGTACACTTTTTATACTATAACATAGTGCCTTACATAATAACCAGTTAATCATGGTCTTATAAACCCCTTAATAACTGTGGTACTCATTAGCAGTTAGGTCCAGCTTATTTTCTTGACTTTTGGCACCAATCTTCCCAGGAACTTTGACTTCTCACTGTAATTCCTTTTACTGTTGTTATTATTATTGTTTCTTAAGGTACCTTTAAAATTAGAATGAACAGAGACAGCGAATATTTAAGTCTTGGAGAAAACAGCCACTAGCTTTTGTGAGATTGCAGCGTTATGATTTGACCTATCGAGCAGAGAGCTTTTTAGGTTATACGTGGCAGATATACCTCACTATCCTCATGGAATATTTTATAAAATCCAATAAAGATTAAAGCAATAAGGTTTCTACAGGAGTTAAATAGGACTCTAGAGAAATAACTTTAAACACTAATAGCCTTTTCATAGAGCACTACAGGACTGTATAAGTACTTTTAAAGTGCATTGCACTTGCTATTACATATTTCCCATTCAAAGCAGGAGGATATGACTGTAACTGAAAAGACTGAAACAGCCAGCCAAGTGACAACTTTCAAGAACCAAAGCCAAATTCTATTCCCAGTCATTTTCAAGCAGGAAGAAGCGTTCAATCAGTGCTAAGCACTACTGAAGGCACACACCGCACGGGTGGCTGCACGCATGCACAGAAATGCATTCAGGCTAAACTTTGCCCATAACGATGCTGCTGTTAGACCCAGCAATTTCAATAACATGGCTTCCAAGAACCTTTATTGTCTTCAGATCCCGCGACAAATCTCTTCAAGAAAGCAGCTGGACCAGGACAAAGGACTGGGCCTTCAGGCTCTAAAGAAAATTACATTTTCAAACTGTCCCTGTGAAGCCTTCAAAACACACAAGTCCCTCACTAATAGATTCACTCATTCTCTCAACTTACACTTTAGGCCAAGAAGTTAAACGCACGAGGCTTTTGTGCTTTGCACAATATAAACTTTACCTTGTGCATTAAGCTCATTAACTGGAATGAGGAACACCAAAGATACTTAATTTCCACAGAAGCGGTGAACTAAGAGCCTAAGGGCTGGTTTGTTGTCACTGTGGGTCTTTTTCCTTTTAAATCCCAATCTTTGTATAAAGACCTCACAGCTGGATGATGACCAAAAAAGGTTTTTCAGCAAGCTTTTCACTCCCATCTTCTCCTCCCCACACTTGTGCACTCACCTACACAGACTAAGCACTGGGAACACGGAATGTGTTCCCTGAAACCTGGTAACAGTTTCAGTATATCCAAGCAGGTTTCTCGATACTGGTGATCGATTCCTCACCAGCTGACTTTCAGCTACTCGTAATAGTAAAGACAGACACTGGATGATGTTTCATTGGTAACATTTCTCAGAAAACTCCGCAACTGCAGAAGATGCCCAGAGAAAAGGACTGAAATGGGCTGCGTCAAAAGAAGCGTGGCCAGCAGGTCGAGGGAGGTGATTCTCCCCCTCTGCTCCGCTCTGGTGAGACCCCACCTGCAGTGCTGCGTCCAGCTCTGGGGCCCCCAACATAAGAAGGACATGGACCTGTTGGAGCGAGTCCAGAGGAAGGACGTGAAGATGATCAGGGGGCTGGAGCACCTCTCCTATGAAGAAAGGCTGAGAGACTTGGGGTTGTTCAGCCTGGAGAAGAGAAGGCTCTGGGGAGACCTTATTGAGGCCCTTCAATACTTAAAGGGGGCTTAGAAGAAAGGTGAAGAGTTGTTTTGGTTTTTTTTACGAAGGCCTATAGTGACAGGAGAAGAAACAACGATTTTAAACTAAAAAAGGATAGGTTTAGATTGGACATAAGGAATAAATTTTTTATGACGAGGGCGGTGAGGCACTGGAACAGGTCGCCCAGAGAGGCTGTGGATGCCCCATCCCTGGAAGCGTTCCAGGCCGGGTGGGATGGGGCTTTGAGCAACCTGCTCTAGTGGAAGGTGTCCCTGCCCATGGCAGGCGGGTTGGACTAGATGATCTATAAAGGTCCTTTCCAACTCAAACCATTGTGAGACTACAATTCTATGAAATTGTCCTCTGCCTACAGGTGTTCAAGGCATGCAATTTATATTTACCAGGAGAAATATTTTTTAAAACTCACTGAAAAATTAGGTATCTTTTGTCTGAAATTCATAGGCAAATCAGTATGGGAGGGCCCTCCAAGCTACACTATCAAGTGCTTTAAGTAAGATTTTTGTCACTATGTTATGCATATGTATTGTGTCTGAAATGCATCCACTAACACATTTTGTCACTTGGTTTCTAATACACAAGTGACAGTGGGCATATACTTCTTTCCTTGAGTGGGACACTGCAGTCAGCTTGCCTGACTACTTGAAAGAAATACATTATTAATAGATTTTAGAAAGATGCATTATTTCATATATTATTTTTTTCAGGCAATAAAACCTAAAGATATGAATGAAACCGACAGAAAAATTAATTCCATCCATTATCAGAAAATTACTCTGTGATAGACAATGCAGCCAACTGCTAGGACCTCTGTAACAGCGTTTTACTTTGCCCAAAATGCATTGAATGAAGCAGTCAAGAGAAACAGGACGTAATTAAAAGAAAGGACTTAGAGGTTCCATATGGCAGCTGTACAGCTTTCTAATATGGAAAAATGAGATGCAGTATCTTGCTAAAGAATTTTTTTAAAATTAGAGTAAAAAAATTAATTTTGTACGCAAGAATGCAGAAACTCAACACAAAATATGTACAATGTCAAACAATCAGTGCATTGCATTTATGCATTGTAAACACTCAGGTTCTTTTCAAAAACTTCTCAAAGGATTTTTGTCTTGTTTTGTTTTTAAAGGAAAGTCCTACATTTTCTAGGCATCTGAGAAACAGAAAAAAGGTCTTTTTGACAGTAACAAAGGAAAAACAAAATACAACAACATGATTTTAGAGGAATATACACTATCATAAATATATGATGAGTTACCGGATAGCCATTTCGCCCTGGTAGACCCTGGTTAAATGAGATGAAATGGTATGACACACATTAACAACGCAGTCATGACATACGACATAACAAACATGCAGAGTACATTACTGGCAAATTATAATTTGCATATCAATTTTTATATGTGATGATATTACAAAACAATAAATACGTAATAGGTGCTACACAGTGAAGAAATGAGGCTTTGCCGATGGAAATTACATGTTTTAACTTAAATAAACCCTCTAATTAAAAGGCTACTGGCTAATTCTGATGCACACTGAAATTCCTTTTGTTATGAAGAAAATCGTCCATGTAGACTGAAGGGTGATATGTGGTTAAAAGAAAAAAAGGTTTAGTGCTTAGGCAGTAAAGTATTAGATACATAGGCTACCATTAGAACATAGGTGCCAAAGAAGAAATTTGAGAATGCTGTAACAGATCATAAAAAAAAATTGAATGCCCCAGCCTTTGGCTGTTATTACATGTGACACTCAGTAGTCATGTACAAGGAAAATAAACAGAGCACTGCAGTAGCCTTTGAAAATACTATACGCACCTATGTCCATGCAGTGCTATGTGGGATATACAAATATTTGCCATTTTAAATTAAAACGATTACCACAGTCTCCCAGGTGAAAACAATAACTAAGTTCACAACAGTTGCCCCTAGCCAGACCACAAGTGTCTATGAAAATAAAAAAGTGAATTGGGAACAGAAATGACATTTTTAAATGCCTTGTAACAACTTTAACCCTTACTGCCTGTCACCAAGATAAAGTCTTGTAAGCTTTGAGTATGGAACTTGGAATTTTAAGTCAGATACTTCTTTAAATTATTCAGTTTTAGGAGCTCTTTCAGATTTGTGTCAATATTGTCACAATTGAGACTTTTTTTTTTAAATGGACCTATACTAAAACAGTGAGGAGGTGAAGATATTCGTAATGAGGCACATCGCGAACTCTTGCCACATTGTCTTGCTACAGGAAAATTGCCTGTATTGTGATTTATGGTTGTTCTTTGTGTTTCATGGGAAGACTGCAAAAGAAATTGGGGAAGGCAGTGTTTCTTTCAAATAAGCAGCATTAAGCCTGGCTTTTCACTGATGGCTTGTTAAACGAATTTGCTACTATGAACTGCTGAGTGCATGGTCAAAATCTATCAAGGATAAGTAGTATCACTGTTCAATATATACAGTTTACAGTAAAATCATTAGGTCACAGCAGAAATTCAACATATTAATTCACTATTCTCAAACATGCATGTAGCATACAATAGATTGATAATCTGGTCCTGAAAATATTGTGGAAATACTATATCCATCAAATTAAAAAAAAAATAGACATCCATAAACACTGTAAAAGAAATACTGTTTTAACGGTCACGCTTTTACACCACAGGGTGCACATGGATGGCATGACAAATGTTTGAGATATAGGTGTTTAGTCCTGTTCTTCAAGTCAGACTTTTGACCTACCCTGGGAATATACAACAAAGCAAACAAAAAAACCCAGACAAACAAACAAACAGAACACCCAACCAAAACCTAAACCAACCATAAAACTCCGGAAGAGAGAAACTGTTTTCTTACAAACAGGATTAGCACAAAATTCAACCAATTTACTAAACTGAACGGTATTATTTAATGTTCATCTTACACAAGCATTTAGTGGCTTCAGTAGCAATTACACTGCAATGAGCTGGACAGCCTGTATACCCCCAAAGAACAAGGAGCCTGCACCCCAAGGCTTTGTGATAACTGCAGAGGAAGTCACTACCCAGCGAAAAGGCAGGGTGACCGAGTCTGGACTTAAGATAGCATACTCACACATTTTCATACCGTAGTAAAATATCTGTTACCAAGTCATAAGCAAAATGAACATAACATACTTACGTGGAATTGTGATCCACACCGCTATCTGAAGCGCTGAATATAAAGCTTTATTTTTTTAAAGACTTTTTTCTTAAGGAACTTTCTGATTAAACTATTCAGCTCCAAGATAATAATGAGTGTTTACACTGTGTAAGTATAAATATCAAAATTCCCTCTTGATGATACATGATCATTTTATCACGGTGATAATTTAACAGGATCTAACAGATTTCTCCCTGATTCTGGAAGAACCAACAATGTATCACTGTACTTACAGGAGGTCCTGTGGGGCGGGGGAGAGGGAAAGCGGGTAAAAAAAGAGAAAAAAAGAATATGTAAGCTTATGAAGTTATTAAAGAAAGACACATATGCACGAAGCCAAGCACAAGGCCTCAGGATTTTAAGCGAGCAAGACTGCTAAAACACTGATCACACTTTCCCATTCAAGTACGTTTTAGCTTTGGTTGTGCTTTGCAACCTGTAAATATGACTAATGCCTAAATGCATGCGCTTACCTTACCAATTCTTCAATTACAGTCATGCAATCTTATGCAAGTTGCTTCTCCATCCATTTCCATGCAATTTCATGCAGGTCCCAATATACCAGCCATGGGCTACAACACATTTTGTCAGACTCCACATAAAGCATATGTAACCACATCACCAATTTCAGCTAGCCACGCAGCTGGCATTTGATCACAGCTTGGCTGCAAAACTGCGCAAAGTACCCTTGGCATTTAACCTTGGCATCTCGTCAAGACATACATGTTCCGGCATCTTCCAGCCTTCCAACTTTGCCTACGAGGGGAGGTTTCAGTGGCCACCTGACAGTGCTGAACTTTCTTTTCATGACCTTCCTTTCTCAAGGCACATATATAAAATGCTCCCCATTAAAATGTCACACTTCGTGAAGTGGTATTTGCACATTTTTTCAATTATTTAGACTCAAAGACTTTTGTATAGCAGTTCTTGGAAACATTATCAAAGGGTTACAAATCAAATCTACTATTTCAGTCGTATTAAGTTGAGCAGCTGCAGCTCCCAAATCAATGGCATTTCATTAAGCTTTTATGCCTCTCTCTAATTTCTGAATAAAGTGAAGTGCAAAAGGAGTATAAAACAACAGCAGCTGTACTTTGAGATTGTTTTTAATATTGACAGCCTTTTGGTTTTAACAATGCAATTTTATTGGCCGGTAACTAAGGTGATTTCTCTATCCTGGTAAACGTTCTTAAACAGCATTTTAAGGTGCAGGTCTGTTTTTAAACGAGAGAGGTCAATTTCCTTGATTAATAGTTTAATACGTGTTTATTTGAAATGCAAAATGAATCGATAAGCATCCTGCAAAGTAATTGCCAGGATCATTTGTGAGACAGTCTTCAACCATAGAACTTCCTTCTATATCATAGCATTTTTCTCTGAAGTAAATACTAAGCCAACACTGAATGGAAACACCAAGGTGATTTGTATTAACCTTTGGCAGGGCTTGGCTTCAGTTTTGTGATGCAGGAAAATAAGGAAATAGCTTTTAAGAGCCAGATAAATGATCATTTACAGAGATAAGAAAGGCTACAGAAGATTTACAGAGATCAAGTTGATTGGAAGATTTTTTCTAACTGGCGGATTAGACCAGACAGCCAAGGAGAACAGAAATGCTCATTTTCTCCTGCATTGCCTCCAGAAAGTTCACCTTTCTGAAAAACTCAGTCCCGCAAGGTAATCAACAGTTCCAGTTCCCGTGAATGTCAGCAGGAAGAGGCGCTCAGCATCTCACAACATTGTCTCAAATGAAATTTCAAGCTCCACACCAACAGCGGGATTCTCTCAACAGCAGCCTCCCTGGTACAGGGTAACGAACCAACAAATGCTTTTCTTATTTCCGTAAGAACTTAATTGCTGCTCATTTCTGGTAAACAACAATTTCTCTCATACAGAGTAGTCTACTTATGTTATTTCCCTAAGTACTGACATTCTTAACATAAGGAATTTTATTTCCTTCTTTATTTCCTTATAGAATTGTTCGCCTCAAACCAAGGTGGCCTGAAGCAACACTGACTTACAGTAGTCCGAATACTGACTTACACGGAGATACTCTAACGTGCACAAGTGTGAGAAGACACCAAAATGGTTTGACAATTACCAATGTGTTACCAATGGTACCACGTCAAGCGTTATGACGTGTGCCTACAAATTAATGATGGCCAAGACTACAAAAACTATCTCGAAGGCCACCAGGTATATGCCAAGGGTCACAAATTTTTACCAGAGAAGTTTCAGAACTCTCTTTCAGAGCACACAAGCAATAAAACTAAAAATGAAGGCATGCTGAGTATACATCCTCACAAAAACAAAGACATCAAAGAACAACGGATCTTACGAAACTGAAAACTTACCAGTCTCTCCTCTTCTGCCCCGCTTACCTCTTTTCCCTGGAGGACCTAAAAAGAAGATGGTAGGTTGTAACTTTTTTTCCTGAAATTATATGTAGAATATCATTTATGTTTGGATGTAAGGGCATTAAATAGATGCATTATATGATGTCCAGAGACTTTGGGGAGCAGGGGAAAAAGATAACCAGCATAAGTTTTAGAAAATTGAAGATAAAGTCGACAGCTACATTATCCACTATAGGCTCTCAGAAAAAAGGCTGGGAGAAGCTTTAGAGGTCATCCAGTTCATCCCTCTCTCTCTCAAGGGAAAAAAGTTAACCGCATCTAAATTACTACTGCAATTTCCACAGGTATTTTTTCCCCAGTATTTCACTGTTCTGACAAGTGGAACATTTTTCTTTATGTCCAACTTGCTGCACTGAAGCCCACCAATTCTTGTGCTTTCCACCATGAACCCCAAAGAAGAAATTGTTCCTTTTCTTCTCTCAGAAAAAGCCTTTGGCGTTCCTCAGAATTGCTGCACCATTCCTTCAGTCTTCTTAAACCAAACTTATCGCAGGGCATTAAGTTTCATTCAGTTATTCCTGTACCAAGCCCAAAGATCAGTATTCACTTAAAAGAGCAAATCCTCTGCAAAATGCAGCCGACCTCTATCTGAAAACATCCAAGAGATGAAGAAACCACCACCTGGCCCTGCCACCCCCCGAACACTAACAACAGTGTATGTGTTTTTAGACACTGTCTAAGGTACTTCCAGTTTATATCTGTTAGCCGTAACACAACGGCTTAGTCCCTGTATGTTTTTTGCTAAGGAGTCCTTTACTACTCATTGTCCTTTCTCCACAAATATTTACATCCTACAGTCAGTGTCTGCTGCCACCTCTAAAGAAAAAATCCAATCATTTTTGTCCCTCGTTTCTGCACTCCAAACTTCAACATCCTTTCTAAACTGCAGACATCAGTAAAACATTCTTCCCCTCTGCTTGGTGACCCTGACATACTGTTCCTGAAACCGCAAAGTACACCCGCACTTCCCCTTGTAGGGCTAGGAGGAGGCAGCAGTGACGCTGTGCAGGAGCACTAGCACCTCTGCTGTGGCTGTACCTCACCGTTTGTAACACGTATTAGGTGCACAGGTGTTTTTATGCAAATAGCCAAGCAAATGTCTGCTACTTTAAACCGCTACAAGATGTTCCAAATCATCTGAACTATCATCCCGTAGCTTTTAAAGGCATATGAATGCCAGATCTTACTTTGCATTATATACTTGCAGCAATCTGGCTTAAAAGCCTAAGGTGCTGAAAAGCCATATTTGTGATACAATTTCAATATTTTTGTGAAATAGCATTATTTTGCCAGGGAAATAAAAGAATATTGAACTTAAAAAAAAAAAAAAAAAGAAAAAAAGAGGAGCAGGCTCTTGCCTTGAAGGTAGAGTGGTTTATTCCTATCAGAACATTATAAATCTCACTAAAATCCTTCTTTCTTGTTCTAATAGTTGCAGTAGTAGCATAATGCATCACAAGTTTAAGACAACAATATTATACAAAGCAAGAATGGCACAGGATATTCATAATGAACAGCATACTTAACAAGACAAGAATGTTCTGTTATTATACGCTGAAAAATAGCAAAAGTGTCACTTCAGTATGGAGAACCTTGCAACTTCCTCCTGAAACACTCCAGCCTCTGCAAGACATACCTATGGAAACTATGGAAACAGATAAAGGCGTACTACAACATGTAATAGGTTTCTATACACACATACTTCCCCCCCCCCCCCGCCCCCAACTAACACTGAAACTTTATTAGAGCCCCTATGCACGCACATACCCCTGCAGTAGCCCTCAGCATAGGTTTCCTGGGCTATCCCCATGCTCACAACAGAGCTGTGCAGCAATTTGGGCAGATGACAAACATGGATGTGCAGGAGAAACTTGTAAGGCTTTTCACCAGCTAATGGCCTGTCTTTCGGCAGATAGCAACAAAATATTCCCATTCTGTTTTGCAGAATATTACTTTATTGAACTTTAACCGTGCTATAGGTGTGCACATGCACACACACAAACATGTCTACTACCACATTTCCTTTTGAGAAAAGAACAGAACTTTGAAACTAATAAACTTCAGCCGCAAACCAGCAGAAGGCCACCGACAGAAAACCCTGAAGGTAACTTCAAGCTATGAATTTTAGGAAGGAATGAAATTTGACCAGCAAACCATACTTCCATAAAGCATTAAATTGCCAGTTTAGTAGCTGTGTACAGTGATGACAAAGAAGCGGCCCTAGTCCAGTTCCTTCCTCTGACATCAAGCACTGATCCCTGCTAAGCCGCTATTCTGAGATTACTAGACTTAGATGTAAGCATCAATCACCAGAAAAATGCTTATTATTACTGTATTTCCAAAGTAACCACACCACTGATGTTAGGAAAATTACTCTGGACTTAGACCAGTTTTAATGAAATCGTACCACCGCCCCTGACCTTTGGCTCATCAGGCCAGCAGTATTTAAGGGCCACTGAGTGATGTGAATCACTTCTCCCTCTCACTGGAAGCTTTTTTGATTTCTGCACTACTCGGGTCTCTGTCAAGGTGGTGGCATTTGCAAACCTCTTAGAAACTGTGAGATGGGAGGTGGATCTTGCAAACTTCTACTGGGTTTTGGGGACCATTTGAGGAAATAATTTCTATATATTTATCCATTTATTTATTTTTTACCAATACAAACCAATTCATTTTAGGCAGTTAATTACAGATGGCTGTAGTTCACAGAAATGCTAATGCTGTCATTTAAGGTCATCACTAGATGACCCACTACTTCAGAAAGTACATGAGCTTTCACATTTTCCTGAACAGGCTGCTCTCTCTAAATCTTAACTGCTAACATCATCTGTTGCTCCAAGAGTTTCCAGTTATCAAAACCCTGGGCATTTTGCTATAAATATTAATTTTCCATCTGTCTATAATTTTATAACTTTGCACTAATTGGAGCATTTGGTGGAGACTTATTGCAGCAGAAGGAACAGTGAATAAAGTTATACTAAGGACAATGTCAGCTTATAACAAGTCCACAGATTTTTACAGCGTGCACAAGATACATAACATATGACACAACCATTCTGAACTTTCTTGCGCAGGGTGAAAATGTCTTTAGAATAGTATAAGAAATGTCCATACTGAATTGAATTTTATCCAGAGTAGTTAAAAAGTAGTTTGTTTTGAACATCTTCTTAGATTAAAAATACAAAACTTAGAAAGAAAAACAAAAGTTTGAATCTCAGTGGAGCGAGCTGAGTGAATAAAGATTAATGATACCGAGCAATAAGCAAAAGCCAGTTTATAGTAGCCAAGTTTGCCAATGCGTTCTTTTCCTAAGCTCACTACATTTACCTACAGGTAGGGAGTAAGAGTAAAATGCCAGAAGATCAGCTGTTTTTCATTTTTAACTTGGTTTAGCTTCAAAATATTTGAAATTATTTTATTCTTCCAAAAACATTTATGAATCTGCTTTTTACGAGCAGGAAGTTTAGAAGGGATTTTTTTTTTTTTCATTCAAACATCAAAAAAATTATTGTTAATGCCAGTCGACAGATATGAAGGGAATTCTGAAAATTAAAGAAAATGGGGGGGGGGGGGGAAGGGGGTATATTTCCAAAAACTAAGATTCAATTAATTATCTGAATTTATCTTCTCAAGCAGTAAATGTCAGCTGCTGAAAAAGTTTTGCCTTTCTTACCTACCATAAGAAACTGGCAAACAAACAAAAAACCCACAAACAGAAAAAATCCTCAGACTCCCCACATAACCAGCTTCAGCCAGAAAACACCTTTGGACATTGACACTTGATAGTTTCATTGAAATATAAGCAATGAAAAATAACAAGTCAGTAATAAAGCTGTAACAAACAATTCCTCCTCCCTCCCCCAAATTCCTCCAATTGAACACCAAAATTCTTCTCAATTTTCAGTAGAAGTAGCTGTCGAAATAACTACTGTTGTAGTACCATTGTAGAGACCATGTAGGAACAAGAATGTAACTACTAACAGGTTTTCCAAAATATTTTCAAAAATATTAAACACAATTTTGGTGACATTCACCTCCTAGTAATGGGTATTCTAATCTTTGCAATCAGAAATCCTAGATTATAGTGAACCAAGTCAGAAATAATTCGTGCAGATAGACTGTTGTCAGATCATTTCTGTGGTCTTGAAGAGGCTGCCTCAATGTGCCTTATTTCTTTTTAATAATTTAATAAATTGTCCTCTATGCACACAGCAGTGCCAGAGGTTCTGCAGTGAATCTACTATTTTTATACTGCTATACAGGACATAGTTTTTACTAGAAGGAAGCAGATTACTATTGTATGTACTCCACTATATGCCTTGCCATGTATCAAAAAAGGTCACATAAATCAGCCACACACCTTAAGGGGTGGGAGCTAACCTGCCATCTTCACACTACAGAAGGACTCAGCTATGCACTTAAGCTTTGTCCTGGTTTCGGCTGGGATAGAGTTAATTGTCTTCCTAGTAGCTGGTACAGCGCTGTGTTTTCAGTGCGGTATG
>JAVKLA010000007.1:31049600-31166039 GCA_034782735.1 Sagittarius serpentarius | reverse complement strand
TCTCCCCCATCCCACTGGGTGGGGGGGAGCGAGTGAGCGGCTGCGTGGTGCTGTGTTGCTGGCTGGGGTTAAACCACGACAGCTTTAACAGACAAGAGAATCTATCTTAATCTGATAGTTAAGGACAACGTAAATCTTAATTTTAAATCTATGCATATTTTTTAGATCAGATATAACAGATGGAAAATACACTCTTAAAATGTATTTATTATTGCATTTTCCTAGTGCTTGGGCTTGAATCATGAGTTAAACTATGACATCATTAATTTATTAAAGACACAAATATGTAAAGATGAGGTATATTGTTCACACATTAGACAGCAAAAGTAGGATTTTCTTCAGTTCAGTTCTCCATCTACTTTCTAAAATAGAACATTCCAAAAGCATGAACAGGTTGTCCTTCTCAAAGGGAAAAAAGACTGACCTATCAAAAGCCTAAAACAAGAATAGTGTTTTCCTTCTCCAAGATACATTTTTAGCTATAGAAGAAATAACTTACATTGTAATAATGCACATTTATGAGGCACCAGCAAAACTGGGCTCAGGTTTTTAATTGGTATGAATCAGTGATGATGACTAAGTTACATTGCTTCACACCAGCTAAGAACTTTGAAAACAGAGGGATAGACAATATGCAGTTTGCCTACATCAAACTTTGGCTCCGTAACTTTCTCTTGATCTTCTAAAGACTAATCCTATACTGTTAAGGAGATAGATTCAATAATTAAGTGGCCCAAACTGGGAGAGGAAGTTATGCCGTAACAGTCAGGTCTTTCAAAAAAATCCACATACTCATCTTTAGAACTAAGGGTGGTACTAGCCCATTGTTACACTGGCACCACCTATATTCTTTCATGTAGTGATATATTTACAGCAAACAAATTCTACTTTTCAAAGCAGCAGACTGGGGAAAAAAAAAAACAACACCCCAAAAAACATTTGGTGGATGAGTCCTAGACTCCCTCTATCAGCACCTGTCAGGCACGTCAAAATGCTTTGCTGTTTGGTCATCGGCTGATCTAGAGAGTAAAGTTTGTCCTAATTATGGAAAGAAGTACAGCGGCATTATGAAGCCAAAGGAAAATGATTTATCCATCTTGGGTTATACCAAACTCCAACAGGTACTCACTGTCCCTGCAAGTAAGAGCTCCTACACCAAACTGATGCACCAGCCTAAGGATAACAGAAGAGTTCAGAATCCTGTTCCCTGTTTTACTGAGGCCCAAGACCTTGCTCACGTGTCGCTTGACACACACACACGTAGCTACTGTTAAAGGTAATGAGTATTCCATGTGCACATGAAAAGAAGACTATTTTCATGGCCATTTTGAAGGACATCCATTTCACATGTAGTTTACAGCAACATAAGATTTTGCCTGTCAAATCAGAAAAATGAATTGACTCAATTACATTCTCAGAGTAAATCCTGAGCAATTTTGCTGAAGTTAGTAGGATTACTTCAGTATCATCAGACATAAAACTGCCAACCTCACTGAAATCATGGGATTAAAATATCTAGAAGCCAGCTAAGCCAGCTGAACCAAACCAACCAAGCCGCCCAAACTGTCCTTTCTGATTCTGCTGTAACACTGGCAAAATAACTGCTGTTGGTTGCATTTCAAGCTCCGTCACCCCAGTTTGCCAATGGATTCAACTCTCTCCTTTCCACTTCCAGAGTATGACCCAGCAAATGGACACCTCTGTGTTTTACAGCCGTAGGAGCACCAAGTGACCGTGCAGGCCAGCGACGCAGGTAGGCAGCAGAGCAGAGCAGCAGCCGCTGAGCCTAACACCTCTTCCTGTGAAATATGCACACCGCAAGCAACACGGTGACTCCAGTTAATAGTGTGATAATTAACGACCCCATCCTGCTAGCCTCCTCTTGCTGGAACGGTCACCAACTTCAGCAAACAGCCCTGAAAGATCCCAACGAGCTGAGCTCTCACCCCATGGATGTCTGGGCACGTGAGATTCAACAGACACATCCGTGGTCCTTTCCCATAGCACTGCCATCAATTCCATCCCAAGTAGGGAAGAATGGGAAGATTTCTGTCTCCGAAGCTGAGCACATTCTTACAAACACTGCATGGATCTAGTCCAGCCTGCTTCATCAGCCTCTTTGCTCTTCCCTCTTTTCTCCGCTTTTTCAGCTCACATAACACTTGGACTCTTCTTTCCTCCCACTCCGCATAATCATCCCACCCGGCCTGTCAGTCTTCTGCTTTGTACCTCGGTCTGCCTGGGATGGTCTGCCTGAATTTCCTACCTCATAAAATTATCTACCTCATTTCGAGCCTCAGCTGGACAAATAACATTCATGGTTTCACACACAGTAAGTACATCATCTTTTTGGCTCACCATGAAACATCGTTGCATTGCAGGGCTTGGATACATGTCAGAGGCTATTACGCAACTTGGCTGAGGAAATGCCAAAATCACTCTATCTGATCCACAGCAAAGAAATCTGACCTCCCCAAGTCAGATTATTTGTACCACTTCTGTGCATGCTACATGCCATCTGATTAGAGGCATCTAGCCCAGCATCATTTCACTAGTACCAGAGACTACTGAGGGAGCTCAAAGAATCCCACAATCATCACTTGTAAGATAGCCAGAACTGCGCATACACATATATGTTCGCTCTTTTTCTTCTCTGGTAGTTAAACATGCTTGAAGCATGAAAGGTAACATTCCTTCCAAAAATTCTAACATCACTCAGTATTATCATTCTGAATTAACTCTATAACTATATCAATGTCTACTCCTTTTTTCCCTTAACCTTGTAAAATTGTTGGCGTAAGAAACCATGTGCGACAGTAAGCCTCGCCGTGTAAAACATACTTCAAGAAGTATTTGTTTCTTTTTGTCAGTGGTAAGTTTACTGTCTCGTAAAATCACAGATGCCTCCTTCCACATTGTTAAGAGACTGAGAAACTTACATTCCTTACCCAGCTTCTTGATACCATTGTGCTAAAGAGTACACACATTTTTAAATGTTCTCATGTTTGTCGTCTTTGTAGGGTGAACATACCCTATTTTTTCAACCTCTCCATCTGAATTTTCTCCATATCCGAAATCATAATTATTACTACCTTCTCCTAAGCTTTCTCTGATACTGAAGTGAGTCTTTTAGCACGACCAAGGCTACGCAAGCTGGTGACGAACAGCCTGACACAGCCTTTCCCGCAGAGCCTGGCAAGAAGCACCTCTGAGCCCTCAGGTTCTCAAGCACTTTCCCAAGAGCACGTACTCCTTCCAAGCACTGTCTGTACTCAAAACTTATCTTTATAATTTCTCTAAAGACAGCTCACTTTAAATCTGCAAATTTCACTCTGCTTCATCTTTCCCCCTAACAATACACTGGCTCAAAGTGAAATCAAAGGAAAAAATTTCTTAAGCAAGACTTAATGTCTTCAACTATAAAGTAGAAGATATGCTTTGACAAGCAAAATGTACGTAAAATTCAACTCTTGGCTACAGGTAACCACTGGACACCCTTTTTTGTTTTCCATCTAACCTAGAAGTCCAAAGATACTTTCCTTCTGTAAAAGCTGCAGTAGAGGGTTCACAGCAACCCTGGGTTTTAAGCGTTCCCTAAGCACTGCGTGACTCCACTTCTCTCTCCCTCTGCCTAGACTCCTCATAGATACAGTTTTCCAGCATGAATGTACTTCACCTGTTTGGTCCTATTCAGGCGCAGGCACTGGGAGTGTTTGAAGTCGGGTTTTCCCTGCCCGGCCCACAGATAGTTCGGTGGGTTGAAGGTGCACGAGGGCTTTGCAAACGCTGCTGGTGCTGCTCCCTAGGGCTAGGTGCTTGAGTGCTTAAGGGATATTCCCCCTTTTAGTTGCTCTGGGGGCTACCAGCTCTCAGCCCAATCTGAAGACTGGGCTCATTAAACACTACCTAAAACATCAGGTACATGCATCTTCTCTTAAGGCCACAATATAAGGTGAGTTATCTGCTTTCTACAGATACCACACATGACCTTATTAAGACACGTAACAGGTGTGACAGCAAGTTGTTCTGTCTAAAATCCTCCTCCCATCAGTTTCCATTTTTTTTTCTCTGTGTTTGTTTCATTATTGTTGTTTTCATGTTCTATATGAGCGATCAGTGTTCTAGCAAAAATGGTACCACTGGTTTACCTAACAGACCTACAGTATATTTTGCACTGTTCTTCATCCTTACGTATGCTAACACTTTGGCCAGGTCCTTTGTCATAGCTGTAGTTTTAGCAGTGCCTTCACTGACCTATTCGTAAATATATCACAAACCTTTACCAAATTACCAGAGTCTTGTGATGCGTTACAATCCCAAAGTTTAATCATACTGACATTTTCTCTCTTTCTTTTCTGTTCAGTAGGAGAAAGACTGGGAGAGGAAACACTGCTGCTTAGGTGACCTCATTTTAGGAAGACTTAACAACGGAGAGCAAATGCATTTTTCACAGGTTACTGCATCACCAAAGTGCTGTGGTAGAACATGTGTAACTACTGATATTTAAAAGACCATCAGAGATGAAGACTCACATTTATAAGGCAACCAATGAAATTATTCACCTCAGATCACAGCTTTTGTGTCCAGCTACAAGCTAGAATTACGACCTACCTTGCTAAAGCAGTCTGAAATAGATCCCAGTACCCTGGGCTGGAACAGTTCGCTGGGTCTTACAGACTAAGTTTTAGTTGTGAGGCCGCTAAACTATTTTAATGAACATATAACACTCCAAGCGCACGTGGTCCTCTTTACAAACGCAGAAATAGCTGCTATCACGTGGCTGACAAATATTGCTGAGGGACAGCTGAAGTACGTAGGGACAGCTATTCTATACTAGCAAGGCACGAAAGTCTTCCCATCAACTTGCCATTCCATTGTATTATCATGCCATATCAATAGTTGGCCCTATGATGCAAAAAGCATATGTCATATTGAGAAAAACTATTTAAGCTTCATTTAACTTTTTCAGATACTAACATAGATGAAATAAGAAGTAAGGTATCAGAATTAAATTCTTCTTTGGCCTCAACAGAATTTAAATTACCTTCAGGAACAGATTTAGACACTTTTTGAGGACATGCAGCCATACCGGATGGTTAAGTAACTACAGAGTACAACTGCAGTTGTATAAAAGCAAAAGCTTCAGAATTAAAGGTCCTTAAAACCTAGTCCTGCATCCACCTTTAGGAAATGATGTTATATCTCAGTGTCAAAGTTCTGCCATCAACAACAACAACATAACAACAGTGGAAAGCACATCATCCTTCTCAAATGCAGTGCTTTGGGCAGGCTAACTCTCAAGCAGAGAGTCTGCCACGAGTCAGCCTTTCTCTAGTATCCTCACAGTAACACAGGCTATAGGTGGGGACAGAGCAGGGCTGCAGCATTTCAGGTAGTGCTGAGAAACAGGGACTTTTCTGTGTCAGTCAGTGCACTCCCCCACCCCAGTAAATGGCAGGTACCCCTCTGTGCAGCAAGTACTATGCAGATACTCATCCTGGCTGTGGCTTTCATGTTACTTGTGTCCGGTTACACTCAGTTTGAGCGATTTTTCACTTAAGCACATGGTCTTGCGTGTGCCTGGGAGACTTTGGGCATTACTTTCTCTGAGGGCTCACTCTGACCTGAGAAATCTCATGACCTCAAAGCTTCCTCAAGCAACCAAAGGTGCCCAACTCTTTTCTCCTGAGGAAAAGAGGACATCTCTCCCATGTCGCAGGGAGATGAACACAGGCTTAGATGTGTGGGCCACACCAGGGCTGAAACTCTCGCACCGTGTTAGAATCAAAAAGGCCTTTTCTCTTTCCTCCCAAGTCCTACATCAGTTTATTCCTTCTGCTACAACTTCCCACCAAGTTCCTCGCGTTCTTTTCCCATTGCATTTCGTCAATCTGATTTTTTTTCCCGTTTTGCTTTTTTAAAACGCATCCTTTCTCCTTGCTGGCCATATGGCTTTTAGCTGCCAGGCCCGGTACAACAGCAGCTAGGTGCAACAGCCAGAGAGCAGTCCTGCTCAAGCACCCACGTGCCAGTTAGACGCACCCTCAGCACTCTTGGGAGATCTAACACAGGCTGTCGGTTTTGCTTTGGAACGGCTGGGATAGCTCACCTCCGTGCAAACATGGGCTGTGTTAAGCATATGAAAATGACGATTTTTCCAAGGCTTATAACTTTGTGAAATTAGAGTGTCATCTTTTCCCCCCATGTGATACTAGCAGGAGGTCATATAAACCTGATAAAAATACCAGCCAAAGTTCAATCTCAATCTTTCACTCCAAATTATGGCTACGTGAGATTTTATTAATAAAGAACAGGTGAAGCCAGAATATATTTCCTTGAATTTTCATTCTTAAACATCTGGCCTTGTTTAAAAGGAAACACCAACAGACTGCGGTTAATTTTTGGCAAAAACATAAACCACTGAAAACTGAGTCTCACAACGGCAAGGGAGGGGCAATGCTAATAACGATATGTCAGCTACTCACTACCCTTATCGCGGTCACTCATGTTATTTTCACCGGCAGTTATGAAAGTAAAATTACCTAAGGATCAATTATTCAGATTCCTCTGAATGCTCATCACAGGTTGGGAGTTTTGCTACCATTTTCAACAAGTATCAATTTAGATTAATACAAGTGCTTTTGAAAATCTCACTTAAAGTGCTTTCCAAACAGATTTTTCACTTTAAACACCACAAAACACTCTGAACATAAAGTATGACCAATTTCAATTTTTACAATGTTCTATTACAGCACCTACAGAACTAGTCATTTCTTGACAAGAGTACCACCTTTTAAAATAGGTTTAACCCAACTTTTTAAATCTGACAATACCAGCAATATTGCCTTAGACTTTATTGAGAGGGCATAACATTTATCATTTTATGTACTGTGGGTATGACACTGAGGTAGCTGCTATATGACCAAAGAACAAGGCATTTTTAAATCTGCATTTGAAATGAACCTGTAAAAGCAAATGGCTTACCAAATATATCTGTTTACAAGCTGTAGCTGAACCAAATGCACATTTAAGTGACTACAGTCTCTTTCAGTTTTAGTGCCTTTTGTAAACATGCAGTGATCTACCTTAACCTATTTATAAGCTACTCAGCTTTTCCACATTTCCTGGTTTTTCTTCTCAGCTCAAGAGCAAGCCTAAAATCCGAAGGATTGACAAAACAAGTAAAATTTCCATCACATAATTTGTCTTATCAGTTTCATTTTATTCTAAAAATTTTCTCCTCACTGTATAGCCTTTCTCGATTTTTAAAGATGTGGAACAACAGCAACACCATATTCAGTTAAAACTGTACAACACAAATGAAACAAATATTTAATATCCTAGACTATCTCCACTTACATTGTAGAGTCCAGGTGTCTCCTCTTACTACAGATTTGATCCGCATGCTTAACTTTTAAGCCATGATTGACAAGACTTTCGTGATTATGATGACAGATTAAAGTGTTCATTGAATTTAGAGGGGTTTTATTTCAGTTGTGACAGTAGTGTGCTGGGAGACAATGAAATACAATACCACAGGATTAAAGGCAGCACATAACTAGTCAGGCACTGGTACTGCAATCATCTTGGTCTAACCCACACATGCTGATCACCCATTTAAACATAAAACCCTACCCTGAGCAGAGCGTATTTCTTTCAAAGTCTTACTCACGTGCCTCCTCTCATTTCTAACATAATAAATATATCATCTGACGAGGAGCTTAGTGACAGCTGCACAAGTTAGTTCTAATTACAAAAAATAATAGGTGGCTTTAAAAGGTTCAATGAGTCTCTATTGCATAACAGCACCAAAGCAGCACAATTATTGCTTACAAGCAAAAGTAAATAAATAAAAACAGCGCCAGGACTGCCTTACTCCCAAACTCCAAATGTCAGTTTCTTCTGGATAATCTGTAAAAGCATCCCCTCTACTGAGGCACCATTCACCTGCAGAAAGGGCGAACAACAAACTGAACACAAATGCTTCAAAATATTTTGTCTGAATTAACACAGGAGGTACACAACTGCAAAAGACCAAAAATAATAAAAAGGAAGTAACTTGTTCGCTTTGGTTTATATTTTACAGCTGCCTGTGAACTTTTGCAGTGATATTGGCTCTGGTTCCCAAGGAGACACATATTCAACCTGACAGACACCAGTAAAATATTTTTATTATCCTGGGCTACATCCTGCTCCTTAGTCTCGATTATTTCAAACCGCATACTTGCCTGAAAAAAAAGTCTTCAAAGAAAGTACAGTCTCCTGTGCTTTAAACACTCTCGTGAGACTATGTTCATGAAATACAGCAGTGTGTCTTTGATCCACTGGACATTACTTCAGGTTGAAACACAAGTGCACTGGATAACGACAACAAAAAAAAGACTTCAGCAGATGCCAAAACAACCAGGACTTGGGACTGTTCTTGCTATACAAGTCTCCCTCGTAATTTAAGAGGACAACTAAGGAAAGTTGTACTAGGTCAGGCTCGGAGTAAGATTAAAGAACTAATGGATGGAAGTTTATTACACAGTGACTAGTTTCACTGTATGTTTCCAGTTATTTTAAAAGTGTCAAAAATGGTCTAACATAGATGTAAAGCTTAGTACACGTCCCACATATAGGGATCTTGCAGAAAGCAGCGCAAGAGAATGGATGCTCTCAGCTGCTTCTCTGTGACCAGCTGTATCTTCGGCAGCTTGGAAACCATCCAGTGCTGTAACTTTGTCAGCCAACTGTAACCCCACGTTGAACTTAAAGAACTTAATCCACTCTATTATTGCCTTTCACAGGTGGAACCTGTGCCCTTGTCTTTTATCAAGGTCTTTCTCGTGACATAATAGAGACTCCAAAAATCTAATGACTGTTCATATTAATTTATACAGATCATCCTTTACCCATACAAAGAAAATAGACTAGCAGAACAAACAAGTAAAAAAATTCCATCTAGAGCAAAGGCCATGAAGTTGATCTATCATTTTAGACTGCCAGACACACAAATATACGTTCAGAGTCAAGTACACACACAAAAGAGCTTTCTACTTTAAGGCAACTCCGGAGGGCCTTATCAGCTTTGACTGAGGCAAATCTTCCCCTGAAGCTATGGGGCTTTTACTTGGGCAAGTGCTGAATTTGAAAAAAGCATCTTGAGATTTGGCTCAGTCTCAAAAAACAAAGTAATGGATATTCTTCATAATATATTACAAAGCTAGCTGTCCTCTAACATACAATAGATTACACATGCTACTATGTAAATAAGAGTTAAAGATCCTTATACACCAAAATTACACACCTGTTACTTATAACCTGTTATTGTTTCTGCTTGAAGATTAGCTGCAAACTTTACTCACAGTATTTTCAGAAAGTGAAATAAAGACATTAACAATGTTTTTTACCTATCTACTACAAGCACAGAGTCAAAGCTAACTAGACTAGCACTTAAGCCAATTAAGTTAATCGGATTGGTAGATGGCAGCATACTTGTCTAATTGTGTCCATGCAGGAGTAGGCATGTGTGTAAGCCAGTTACAAAAGAAACGCACCTCACGGTCAACAGGGCAACCTGCTTTGGCCTTCCATCTGCAAAACACAACTGTAGCTTTCCACAATCAGTAAGTAGCAATAACATTTGGAGTGAAATGACAATCATGGAGAACAAGCTTGGAAACAGCGAGCTCTTGGCTTTTTACACTGCAAGTCAAGCTGCAGGGAGCCTGGCATGTTCTGTGTGAAAGAACTATTGATAATGTTGCTCTGAGCATCGCAATATAACCTTCAGGGAGCCGACCAAAACGGAAGGCCATTCCTTGTACAGATGGTTGAGCAAGAGTGACATTCTTAACCTGCCCAGATGCGACATATTCAAGGTGTCACAACTGGAATAAACTACTTCTTACAAACATCTTGCTTAGTGAAACTGGACAGTATGACTTAACACTGCCTCAAAAGAATGGGATGTTGAAAAGCACTGGGCTCTGTACTACACCTAAAATGCTGTCCAGAGTTAATAAATTTATATGGTGCTGCACTTAAATATCCTGAAAGCAGAATTTACAGGAAGTTAAATATTAGCACTTTGCTGTGACTAAGTGTTGCGTTTTCCTAGAGGCAGGGAAAAGCTATATTCATAATACAACAGGAAGTTATATTCATAACCCCCATCAAGGTTAAGCATAAATAAAAGAATCTTCTTTTAAAGTTTAATCTAAACTTCAAGGACTGAGTCAGGAAGTCAGACATCCTCCTACCCCCTTACAGTTGCAACCCTGCCCTAGCAAGGGCCACAGACCTGCCAAAAGTGTCCAGGCGTTCTTCATGTAAAACAACGTGTGGGCAGAGCCTTCAGGAAAAAAAAAAAAGTCTACAGCTTTACTTACATCCCAAAATCAGTAATATGAACTTGTATGTTCCTGAACAAAATAGTAACTTGGCAACAATGTTTGGAACAAGTTATGGATTGCATATAAACCTACTTGGCAAGCCAGACAGCAGGGTATTGGAGTCATTTCTCTTGGATAAAGTCATAGACTAACTCCTCTGTGTTAGTCATGAACAAGCGTGCTAGGGTCTGGCAATATTTCTCCAGTGTTAATACAGGGTCATGATCATCTGCTGAACATCAAAGCCCAAACATCACTTCTGAATCAAGACTACAATATCAACCCTAATTAAAGGGACAGTGAATGCAGTCAGCAAAAGCCTATCCAAACTGAAAAGACGCTGCAAAACCACTTGTTTACTGTGGACTTTTAAATACAGCCATAAACTAGACAGTGCTAGAGTGCACATGCATGTATGCACACATACAAACAGGCACGGAGAAGGAAGCAAGCTTTAGCAGACCTGGGAGAGGCAGCCCCGTTCTGTGGGCCACCCAATGCCAAATCTGAAAGTCTACTAGGTCTTCAGATAACTCACACACAAATAACAGACCATGGAGCAAATATTAACCATATTATTACAAAGTTTAGTGATTTCACTATAACACAGTAAGAATTTCAGAGAAGAAAAGGATTTTCATTGCTGTTATTTGCAACCCCGCACTTACGTATTTACACAACCTGTTGGTGAGAGCAAACAATTCAAGTTACCCCAGTTAACACTTAAAATTAATCAGGAAAAAACGCACACTTTTCATTATTAGTGAATATGAGTCTCTAGTCTCTGCCAGAGACAAGTGGCCCAAACAAGTTTAATTGAATTAGATGACAGATTCAGATCGTGTCATGAGAAAACTGAAAGACAACAAATGTATGAACAATTTAAAATTAGGGCAATATTCACATATTAAATAAAGGGAGACCTTTAACTATCAATCTATCTTTTTGAAAGATTCTATTAATTCCTGTGCAAAAGAACATCCACGCAGATACTGGTGCAATGTCAGACGTACCATTAAAATTGCTTTATAGCAGAATCAGACACAAAGGAAGAACACCTCAAGAATTTAAAGGTATGTCAAAACCACTCATCTTGAAAGTATTACTAGGATCAAGCACTTTTGGATGAGGATAGATGGGAAGACAAAAAATCTGCAACAGGATCACTTAGAGGTTCCACAGGAGCAGCTCATGCACTTTTATGCTCTTCGAACTCTTGCTCAATTCACCATGAAGAGAGTACTTTGACAGCCAGACCCTGAGTCATGTACCTATTACCTATTATAAAAAAACCAAAAACATTTGGTGGGGAAAGGAAGGAGGGAGAGCAGCTTTCTGCCTTTTGGGTCTTGATTGCTTGCAGAAATGTCGTCATTGCCAGCAAATGTCCAGATTTCAGCTGCTTCCTCTTCATGGTCTTTAACATGATTACTGTTAATATGCTCGGCAAATTTCCCTCTTCTCATTATCACAATAGCCAAAGAAAAAGATTGTTCCTTCACTTGTGGAACAATCAGGAAATGCAGCTTGCACCCTATGATCAAACCCTGATTTTGATTATTCAAGCTTTCACAAAGATGCTGCTGTTTTCCCTCTTCTAAGGTATAAGAGATATAAGCAACCTTTCCTCTAAAAATAAAATCCAACGAAGACAAAAGCCAGAAAACAAAGATGGTGCTGGTTGGTCCAGAAGGTCTCTGAACCAAATTTCCTTCCAATTCATAAGCCTGATGCTCTCCTTGGCCTTGCCTAAAGCCTGTCTAAAACGACCTAGGTGTGTTCTCCATTGAGTCTCAGCTCCCCCAGTTTTGAAATACAGGTAAGGAAATGAAAACATAGGGTTGGTTAGGACCCTTAATGTAACATCTACTGACTCCCAGTCTGTTCAATAAATGCTCCTCTTCATTGATATTCACAAACTATAAGCCCCTCTTCCCTCCTCCTCCCAAGCCACAAACTTTCTAGCACCACATTACAAATATTATACATTTAGTATGCAGGCTACTACAGTTCCCTCTGTAAAGCACTTGAGATCTGTGGAAGAAAATGCCTAAGTAAGAGCCAGCTACTGTTAGTAGCACCAGTACTATCAGTGCTACTGGTACACTGTCCATCTTAAATAACACTGAGTTAATGTCCCAGGGTACAATAATGTAACTTTCACCATTCAACACACAAAAAAGTAATGTAAGGTAAAAATATATACCTTGGATATAAACAAGAAATACTGTCACAATAAGTTCATAATAAGTATTTGCCCCATTTGTCAGACTGCCATGCATAGCAAAAACTTCTGAATTCCTCTGAGGAGTTTTGCTACGGATGTTATGGTTATTAAGTCATTTATTTCTTCTTCATAAGCTTAATCAACAAGTGTGCATCTAAAATTTGTTATGCTAAAGTATGCAAGTGTATGCAATGTATGTAAATACTTGAGGAAGAACAGCTTACAGTGGTGAAGCTATTTGAAATCAGGTTATTACTTCTGCTTGAAGAAGCAGACTGAATATGGAAAACAGTTTTCTAGCACTAGTAAAATTGCAGGTGCTTGCTACCATGGAGCTTTTGGAAATCTTCATGTATTTATAATCTCTGGTTAATACAGGTTTTTCACAGCAGGACCAGCAGGGGATTAATGAAATTACCTTCCAAAGTCTTCTAAATTGCTTAAACACTTCTAAGATTTTGTTCAATGCTGTCTTGCAGTTCTCCCAGTGAATCTATCATATGGAAAATCGAGATTTGCTAAATTATCAATGGTACCCAAGTCATTTGCCTAGCATGCAATGTAAAATCTTGATCACTGAGGTTTTCATACATCTTAGAGAGCTGAAAACTTCAGTCATGACTATGAAAGCATCTTAGCCCCACTAAGAAATTTTGCACCGTACGGACAGAACAGGGTAGAAAATACTCGACTGGAGTCCAAAGTCCTCATGCATTACAGTAAAGGTGGAAGTATTTTTCTGTTCCTCCATCTTTCTGCAATCTGAACAGTCCTCACGGCCTCCTGCATCCAGCATCAACTCCTGATACTCAAGATCAGTCTCAGTTTTCTGAACTACCTCATTCTTGCTTGCTACTCAGCATAGAAGCGTCTTCCAGACATTTCTTTGCTTTCCATGAGACCTAAGGGTATTTGTATATATCTAGACATACAATACTAGCAGTTTTCAGAGCACACTTTCACAAAGAATGAAAATGCTAGCCGATCTTCCAAAATATCTCAATAATTTTTCCTTGTCATGAGATTCTTCACACTTTCCACAGCAGTAAAGTGCACAGGCATCACTCCTTTTTTCATAATTAACTTTCTAAGCTCAGGATGCTGTCACATGCAAAAATTACCAAAAAAAAACCAGATTGAGAGTTGCAGTCTTCTTAACCTGTGTTCACATTCTGTACAACATCACAAGTAACTGTCAGTTTGCTGCCTTAATTGCCATACCATATGTTGAAAACTTCCTTCAGTTAATACCTCCCTGAAGAATGGGAATTTTTGACAAAAGGACATAATATGTAGTGTTGGGAATTAGTAGTTTTTATTAATTTTTTAAATGAAGTAACGAAAATCTGACAAGCACGCAACTATTATTTTGTCATCTTTGCATAAACACAGTGAGAAACCGTTCTAAGGACTATACCAAAACTCTTAAAGGAGTTTAAACTGCTTTCTCAGACAACACACAAAGTTTCAAAGCCTAAAGAGAAAGTGAATAAAAATGGTACTTAATTCAGAATCCTGCTGTATGTGTGAATATTCTGACACTTTTCAGTAGCTTTAATATCTGTGCACTAATTTGCTATTTTCTTCCTATCAGGAGTCACTCATTTTGGTTTCTCTTGAGAACTTAGGCTCTCAGAATCACATCATCACCATATGAACTATAAAAATACAGAAACTAAAACTTGAATCGCTCAGGATTTACAGTTGCTATACTTTGCACATGAAGATAGTTTATTTACTATGAGTTGTTGGAGTAGCCATCTACTGTAAAATCTTGGTCAAGTAACATTAAAAGGATCTAATCCACTTTCTATTTTCCAATGTGGATTGACTCTACTTCCTCTAATATCCAAACTATTACATTTAGGAAGAGAAGAAATGTTCTGTATTCACAAATCATAATAAGCTGACTCTGAAACGTTTATTTAATAGGATTATTACGTATGAGAACAGTATTACATTACTATGTTTATTACTGTTTCTGGCAGTGCAAGGTCAACACGTGTGCATCTCTAACATTCGTACTATTAATGTACTACTCCAGGTTTCAAACCTGCAAATACTTATCTCCTCCCGGTATTGTGAGTAGTTCTGCAAATTAAAATGTACAGTATCTACTCTATCACAGCAGCCAATACAGCAGTCTCTAGTAAGGGTTTTAAGCCCAGCCTCGCAATGACGGGCTTAAGAAATATACTTGTATACTGGTATTTAATGGACCTAAACAAAAACCTCAAAGCTAACAAAATGAAAAAGCAGTCTGTGCAGGATCATTGGTTTTCTTTTTTCAAAATGAGAATCTCTTTAAAGACATTTTTCAATTATTTCAAGGTCAGGACTTACTTCTCAAAACTCACTACTGCTAGTAAGAGGAATCATTTACCAAGCACTGCAAGACCTTTAAAAGGCCTAATATAAACATCACATACTCCAGAGCAATAGTTTGTATCAGCCCAGATAGCTATGCCATGTTTTCACATCAGTGACTTAACATCATCACTACAGGAGGCCTAAATGTTTTCTTAATGGTAAGCTATCTTCTTTAGGAGTTCATGCCAATTCTACAATAGCCACGTGCCTACTTGCAGACTGGGGTTTTATTCCTGTCTAAAGCAATGAACTCTAAAGACATCTGCAGCTGGGCACAATGCCCAGGCTGGTACAATTACAATGCTATGTCAGCTTCTCATTGTTTAAGGTGATGGATTTTGTATCTGGGCACATTATCTTGCTGGAGTCAATGGTATTTTTTTCTTGGAAGCAAGCTGGAATGCCATAGGACTGTGCCAATTTCAAAGCACTGTAATGTGTTTCTACAGCCTTTTCACTAGGTAACATTATATAGCAATTTCTATTGCGTACCCTGCCAGCACTTTAGCCTGAACAGGTGCTCAAAAAACTTTCAGACTATTACAGTGCAATGTACTTGAGAAAATCAAGATATGGACAGCCAACCCTCTCAACAAAACTGCAGCAGTAGCAGGCAAGTAGACCTGCACATTCAGTTTAACAGGCCCTCAAGAGGATCCCACCTAATTTATTAGATCAAGGATCACATGTTACATTGATGGGGGCAAAAGAGCTTTAAACTTTGAAATAACAGACAAAATCCATTCTCCGCAATGGTTTCCAGTTGTATTCACAACTGAAGAGAAGCCTTTTGGCTTCTGAATATCTTCTTGTTACTCGGCCACCACAGAATGCAGTGTGATCCAAGATGTTTTCCCAAGGCTTATTCTTGTTAATTCAGCACTAATAAAATACAATACCTTTGGTACCATGAGTAAAATACAACTTCCCATTTCCATATTTGAACTTGAGTCTTTGAATAAGGTTTGTAGTATTCTGTACATCAGACAAAATGACTGTGAATATTAAGTATCTTGCTGAAATGTACGGCATCTTGTCTGGTTCACAAAAAAGGCAAAAACAACCAATACACAGTTCTCTAGAAATCAGTGCTGGATAAAAGAGCAAAGAAAAATCCACTCTGTGCCTCCTACCCCCCACCGCAGCCAAAAAGCTACTGTTTAATATGATTCACTATGGGACAATTCATAAATACTGAGACCATACCAGATGTACATTATACATTAGCTACTGCACATGCAAATTTGCCCTGAGGAAGACAGAAACACCAATTTGTGTAGGAAAAAAAAATAGGTGCAGCCATATAAAAAAAAAAAATCAACCAAAATTACTTTATATAAATAACTTTTTAGAAATAAATATACAGGTTTCCACAAACATAACTAACTACAAACAGCTCTGAAACAGTTATTCCAAAGGTAAGCACATAAGAAGGTGCCAATATTTTGAAAAGCCATAAAGGGATAAGTTCCCACTAGAGACCCTGCTCACAGATAGACACTGTCAGGCATTAAAATCTCCTGGAGAAGGTCCACAATGAGACAAGAGGCTGCTTCCTCTGCCTTTGCAAAGACCTGCAGAGCGCAGCACCAACAACCCTAAAAACCGGCAAGTGGGCTACCTTCACAAAGTCTTCACTGCAGACCGTCAGTGAAACGTGCTGTTAGGACACACTGAGGCCAGAATATCCTGGAAAGAGACATTTCCAGATTCGTAACTCATTTATGCTATGTGATTCTGGTCAGGTTGTAAAACCTCTCTGGGCCTCAGTGTCTCTCTGAATGGAACAGGTACAACCACCCCAAATGCGGGATGATGCTGATAAATGGGATGTGTGCGAAGCAGCTTGAGATTGCTGATCAGCATACTGGAAAAGAGCAAACTGTAACTAGTTCATCATCATCTGCTGCTCCATGCTTGGGAATCCAGCCACAGCAAAACACATTGCACAGAAAATCACAGTGTCTTCACAGACCTTTTAAGGAGCTAGTTAAAAGTCCCACCAGACCTTCTCAGGCACCTACGGAGCACGATCCAAGTGCCACAAACAGATTCAGTGACAAGCCCAGCGGCACGGTATGTTGCATTGTGCTGGTCAGCAGGGGTCGAGGCAAGAAAAGGGTTATCAGACAGTGAGTAATGGAACACCTGCTGTCACCTATAGTCCTCTTTGAATCCATGCTATATAGTTTCATCACTGACAGCATCAGAGTGTGAGTAATGCTGCAGGCCAAACATGGACCTGTCTGTCAACCTCCTGGTGTTTGGACAAAATGTCCTGAGAAGCTGATGTAGTAGCGACATTCAAGAAATGCTGGATCCCAGCCACTCAGCAATGGCATTAGTGATTCATGCTGTGGGTATTATGCTTAAATCCTGTGAAACCTTTCATTGTATGAGTCACATAGACGGAGTCAATATGGCCCCTCAGGACTACTCAAAACCTTCCTCGGTCTTAAAGCTTTTCAGCACTGAAAAGAATTTGAACTGCTATCTCTAAATTGAAGCATGAGGGCAGACGAAAGTGCTGCGAAGCACCCAGACATGCTGTCTCACTCACGCCAGCCTGATCCACTGCCACGCGCAGACCCAGCGCACTGCTCCAGATCCACCTCCCAAGCTATCCTTTGCACAGGGGCAGGATGGGA
The DNA here is from genome assembly GCA_034782735.1 of Sagittarius serpentarius. Classification (NCBI taxonomy): domain Eukaryota; kingdom Metazoa; phylum Chordata; class Aves; order Accipitriformes; family Sagittariidae; genus Sagittarius; species Sagittarius serpentarius. The sequence goes on along the minus strand of JAVKLA010000007.1, from coordinate 31,148,418 downwards.
CTCCAGACGAAATGCAAACAACACAAGTGCTGCTCGTTTGTCATGCACAGGATGTGTGGTTAAGACCTAGAGGCCCTCTGCTGTACTTTGCCTCCCCAGCATCTCAAAGGAAGTAAAGGGAAACATTTATACACGCCTACAGGCAAGGATTATACAGGAGCTGGATTCTGAGCCCCACTAAAATCAATAGGGTTGAATGTTCTCTCTTCCCTTAATACGTCACTGTACAGGGAAAAAAAAAAAAAAGATTTCAAGCCATGACTGAGAGTTTACCTCAATCTGAATCAGCAATTCTGACTCTTTCTAAAGTCATCTTTATTCTAGGAAAGCTTCCACCAATTCTAAAGATATGTTTGCTTGCATATGATCTGCAGGATTTCTGGTACCTACTGCTGCAAAAAGGTCAAACAACTCTACACCTGTTTCCTAAATCACCATAGGTGTCAAAAACTTGAGAATCAGTGGCAATATGTACAAATGCTTCTTTATCGTAGAATCATATAGTTTCATATTTATACTGGAATTATATGTTTATATTGGGTTAGGAAAAGGATATGCATATTGTGGTGTTCAGATCATTATTATACACTTAGAACTAATGAAGTCTCTGCCTACGAGCAAGAAGTTCCCTGAGAAACTGACTTTACAGGCTGGCAGTACAGTGGTAGTCAGCTCTGAAAGATTATATTTTGCTTTCTAGAAAGGATTTCAGACAAGTGGCACTGAATCAATAGCTACTGCTCTTCTCTGATGTTCTGTAGGTTCTTCAGCCAATTTAGAGTTGCTGCCTACCTAAAAAGAACAAACTTAAAATCATTAAAAACCCTTCCAAATTTATCCAAGTCACTGGAAAACACAAAACCAGTTTTCAGCGTTAGCCACAAAGTAGAAGAATATCTTTTTAGGCACCCTTTCACTTTGCCAGAACTCAATCACTGGGGAAGTACTGTATTTCAGGCAACGACATTTGAGAAGGAAAAAAGCTTCTAAAAAATGCCTCTGAAAATCCAATTTCTAATCACTCAATTACTTCAGCTCTGTGGCTCCCTTCCATGTGAGGACAGAGAGGATGGGGCATGGAGGGGATGGGGAGATCAGACCCACAGATGGGCAGTGCAGAGTACTCCATTTATTACAATATTCATAACTACAGGGCTCCTGTATCACCAAATAAGTGGCCGCAAAGAGCACCTTACTGTGGGGCTGCTGTTAGCCTGTCCGGTTAATATTCTGCCCCAGAATTCTCATTTTCGCAATACACAACACCAGGTTTAACTTACCCAAGGCACTGCCCAGGTAAATGAGACGACTAAATCTGCCCAGCTCAAATTGACTAGATTAATTCAGCATGTGCCGGATAACAAAGGTAACATTTCTTCTAACACATACAGGCGGGAGGCCAGCGGGTGATAGAAACCACAGCAGCAACCACTAATTAGCCTCAAGGAAGGAGGAAGTCAGAGAGATTGGCCTGGGGCTATGTGACTATGCCAATGAGCTAATGCAGAGAGCAATAAATAGTTAAGACAATAGTCCCAGGGCAGGTAGAGGGGCCGGGGGTGGGGAGAAATGCTGTACGTGGTTGTCGGATGCCTTGTAGAAGCTGCAGCCTAATGAGAACAACTGCTAGTTGTAGTAGCCGAGCTGTCATCCGCACACCTTGTACGTCGCCTGGTTGAGCGAGTATCCCGTTCCGCCCGTCACTGGACACGTCTGAACCGTAGGACTGAAGCTCTGATGCGTGTGCGACACGCGCATGCCTGTAGAACAGGAAGCGCTACTGACCCACCGTATCTGTCTTGCCAAATAAATACATTTCGGATGATGTGTCAGCATGGGGCGTGGTTCTCTTCCAGTGGCCACTTAACCCCATCTCCCATGACTACTTCCACGTATCAGTAGCAACTAACTATAGCAATATGAAGACCCGTAACTGCTTCAGAAAAGTTCTTAGAAGAATTAAGACACCAGGAGAAAAAAAGGACAAACAAAATAGTATTTCAATGACCTCATAAAAAACCAAGCAGATGAAGTTTGCAATGTAACACACAAATGTCACGTTCTCTTCTGGAAAGATTAAAAACAAAAAAATCTTGAAAGAAAATCCAAAGCCCTGTGCCTCACATCTGAAAACTTGCCAGGCGTTTGCTCTTACAAACAAAAATCACATTTAAATGACAGAAATCACTTGTGGAGAAAGTAAAAATGTTTTTAAACTAAACGATTTCTCTTGAACAAGGAAGTCTTTTTGCATTTATATAAAGCAAGCATTCTAGACAGACAAGGAAAGAGACATGGGACTGTTGTCAAGCTTTTTCCAAGGTTTAGACATTTGATAAAGCCTTTGATAATTTATTCATGAATGTTTAATCTGGGGCTTTAATCTTCAAACGGCTTCCTAACTAACAGATTTGCTTTATTTCCCTCCCATATTCTACCCCCACGTAATTACTTTTTAGTCTTGCAAGTGATTTTCTGTATCGATTAGCCCAGCAAGGAACACGTCCATCATCCAAACTTAACTATGCTTATCAGAAATTAGTGAAAACTAGTGGTAAAAAAACCCCACTCATGTTGTTTACTTAGACTAAATTAAAAGGTACATTTCTGGCTTGTGAAGCAATCACTAAATTATAGACCTTTCAACTACATGAAATGTAAATGAACACTTTCCTTCATCTCTAGTTTGCTGCAAGTGTTACTGTAATGGTAATTTATTCATAAGTGTTACAAAGAAATGCTTTCCCTGTCACTTTCATTTCAAATACTAACATTTCAGTTTGAATATAGAATATACTAGATTGAAATTACACATGAAAGTTTATTTTCTCAACCAACATCTGAGCTTATAAAAGTAACAGCACTCTAATGAGCTATTATTTTGGGTTGAGTATGAGGTACTGAGTGATGAAGGCAGAGGACGCAGACAGACAGAGAACAGGACTTCTAAGCTCATGAAAAACAATGTTTGTGGCAGTGTTTCTTGAAGAATTATTTATAAGGATAAAAAACCACATTAGCCAAAAAACCTGAATGTAAATACATTCTATAACTGCACTGACCAGCGTGTGGACGATTTCCCCATTTCTTAATATTGTGGAAAAGGAGGAAAAAAATTCAGTCAGTTGCAGTGTATGTTTATAAGAGGCTTAGACATGAAGAGCTTTGAAAAGCAGCTACTGTCACTTCTGAGGTCAACAAATTATTTTAGGTTCAACTATGTCAACTTTTCACAGCCTAAGTATAATGTGTAGCAGAGTACTCCATTCACCTTTTGTAACAAGCACCAATTCTTCAGCTCAAACAGTCATTTAACCACTTTCTTTTTTTAGAAATTGATGCAGCTGAATTAGTTACAATCTGAAACAGGCTGACGCATTTCAACACTTATCTTGGATAGTCTGCCACTGGGCTTGCATGTACAAGCGGAGTAAAAGATTTTCCGAGGATAACGCTCTGCTGTTGAGTATCTTGGATCAGAAATGAGCCCCAAATCTAAACAATTGCTAACAGAATCACTGAAAGCTAATGAACCCCCAGTGGTATTGAAAGCCATAGTATTTATTTAGGTGCCCAAATATAGACTGAAGAATCTAATGTATCCTATTATTACTTACTGAGATAGACCTTTCACCTGGATGTCAACAGCATATAAAGAGGAAATTCGGATATCAGTTACATTCCTGTACCTCAAACACACCTCTTTTTTGTCAGTCTCTGTGAAAATCAGGAGTCAAACGTGAAGAAGAGATTAGGTACACATCTGGAATATTATAGACACGGAAGTATATTTGGCAAACTACTTGATAAGAAGGTGGCTTATTCTAGCATAAAAACACAAAAAACAAAAGTGCCATACCTAGAGATTTTTAAGAAACACAGAACAAAGTACTACATTTTATGAAAACAGATTTTTCGTATTATGATGCAAATCTCCTCTTACATATTACTATATCCTGAGTTCTAAAGAATATTTTTTAGTGCTAAGACAATTCAGCTATCCAAACTGTTTTCAGATATTGCCATGTTATGAATAACTTTCCATTAGGAAATTTTCAGTGCAGAGTCGCATAGTCCAGACCTCAATTCTTTTCCCATTCCAGACAAAAAGCAAATGTGGTGATTAAAAGGTCTTAATACTAATGGTATCTATATACTCTGATTTTCCCTGAGGGTAGGGGTTTTACAGAACTTGCTGGAAAGAAAGGATTTGGTGACTGCATGGAATAAGGTGAATTATACTTCATTATAGTTCAACACAAACACCTACAGAGAGGTGAACTTGGTTATCTAGGACAACTAGCTAAATTTTTAAAACCAGGATTGGGCCTTCCCAATTTAGGTGGGAAACTGTCACTGCATTCCCTTCATCATATCATAACAGCTCACTGTTTCTTTCACTACTACAAAAAACCCTATTTTGATGTCATCCCATCACGTGACTGATTTCCACTTTCACTATATCATTACAGAAAACTTTTTACAGACACATCTGGCACATCTCCTAGAAACAATTTATATGAAATACGCAAAAAGCAGCAGCCTGCTCAATGGACAAAAGCAAAGCCACAAGATACTGAGGTTCTAGCACAAAACTTAGTCTTCACATGAAGCACAAGAAAATAGCACATGGTGGCTTTATGATAAAAACCTCCTCATTCACGTGGGACGTATACCCTCGACAGCTCCTCCCACATCAGTCACTGGCTGTGTTACAGTTGAAGCAGGGTCTACAAACCCCGGGTGGAACTTTTTGAGCTTTGACAACCGTAACTATATGAATCTTTCTGTATCTGCACCTAATGCCAGTCACTATCACATGCACAGCATGGACAGAGGCCACTGCACAAAAGGTCCTGCTGTTGCAAATATGAGTGTGTAGGGACCTCATAAAGGGCCTAATCTTATTTGCTTTGGGGCACTTAAACAGCACTTATTCTGCCACCTTTGAGGCTTCCTCATTTTGAAAGGTTTCCCTTTCAACGCTTTGCTACAGCTGACAGTCAGCTCCCAGAAGGAGGGAAGCTTTCAGAAATGGTTCCACAGTCAGCAAGGGATCCACCAGCGGTTCCCTGGTGGTACAGGCTTTGCCCTCCTGAGAAACAAATTTCCACACTCTTTTCAGATTTTTCTATTTATTACAAACATTTCTTTAGTACTAACAAGATTTCCCCATCTGATTAAAAAAAAGAAAAAAAGCTGACAGTGCATCGCTACCAGACCAGGGAACCATTAATTCAGACAAAAAGTGCTTAGAAGAGGTGATTTTACTCTTTCCCAAGTGCGCTGTAGTCATTACAGAGATAATTTGTATTTAAAAAGGGTCAATCTCTAAAGACGCATCAGAGATGACTAGTACTGAAAAATACAAAATAATTGAAATCAGAATTCTATTACAGTCTAATTCAAAAACTGCGTAATACACAACTTTCCATTTATTAGTCAGAAGTATCTCTTCAAAACTATGGCCAAGGCCAAATTAGCCTTTTTTTCCCCCCAAGTAAAACCTAAGTGCCACCCAGCTCTTTGCTGGTGAGTGACATCCATCCTTCCTGATGCTCAGACAGACCCACAGATCACTGTCAATCAGCCCAAACAGCAAATGTGATCTTGTTTTTATACAACTTGAAGACTGACTCAGCAGACAGGCTACCTACAACCTCCCAGCTAAAGAGCCAAACCAAAGCTTCGATGAGGTGCAGTCAAGCATCCGTACAACAGCATATTAACAAGTCTCCCCAGCACGGAGTGGGCAGAACTCCTGAAGCGTCGTTATTGGGAAAAAGATGGCAATTCAAGTTGTGGAAAGTGATGGCTCAGTCTGTACTTAGATGGGCTTGTCCTTCGTGAATAATATATGATCATTTCTTTTTATGAAAAGGAAATTATTTCCACTAATTTCTGCAAACAAATTCACTATCAGTCAAAAGCGTTTTTAACGAATGTGGAGAGAGAACAGATTGCACTCTTAATCAGAATATCCTGTGAGGGCTAAGAAAGCCTGTGAAGTTATTCTTTGAACGTGTTTGTATGTGGAAATAACCTGGCACCTAGCCCACAAAACAAACAGATACCTTGAAGTCTCACAGTAGAGCTATTTTGGGAACAACGATGAGTTCTAGAAGCTTCACAATAACAAAAGAAATTTCTCCAGAGACACCACTTTATATTGCATTTAACAGGAACCGATTCCGGCCTCAGTCAAAATCCTTTCTCTCTCCCCTTCCTCTGTAAGGAATGATGTACTTACAGTGATACAGCAGCAGAGGACAAATTAAAGAAAAAAAAACACAAAAAAACCTTGGGAAGAAGGTGATGCATGCTAAGCAACAAAATGCACACTGTATTTCAGGTCACTATTTGGTCCAAGGACAGCAGACCTTCCTAGCTGTTCTGTGACAGCATCCAATTGTAGCCATGCATATGTTCTTAACTTGGAGACTTACTAAGGCATCAGATTTATTTCTCCATGAAAGCCAGTTTAACCTCAGTACTGTAGATGTCAGATTCTCCAAGGTGCCAATTACGATGCTGGAAATGGATTCACCATTTCTTGGAAGCAACATTACAGAGAAACACCAAGTAATTAAAAATAATTTAAAAAAATAAATATTTGCATTCTAATACTCAGTTCTTAGAATCTCTGTAACAGGCTTGTTGACCCACTAGCTAAAGAACAGTTTCAATAAAAAGGCTAAGGAGCATATACATATTTTATGTATTGAAATATCTGTATCTAACATTATTCTGATGGAACAAAGCTGCAAAGCCAAAAAGTCTGGTAGCACTGAAATTTTATCATCTTTCATCCTACAGCATAAGAATACATTACAAATGAATTTAAAAAAAAAAAAATCTTTCCTTGCATTATCTTTTAAATAGTTTGTGAGATATAAATATCCTTCAGTCAAGGACAACAGAAGAAAAGATAACTTATTTCTCACCTTAAAGAAAAATTCACATAGCTTTGGATATAGCCTGACTTGTAGCTGAGTGATTCTGGCAACTTCCTTTTTGAACCTGCATTTTATTCTTTTATTTTTATTTCATAGACTATTAATGTTTGCAGCTTAATTTCCTCCATAATGGCATTTTAGGCATTTGTAACAAACCTCATGAATGTGGCTGGAAGCAAGTACTCATCTCTCCAAGTAGTTTTAGGAGAAAAACTTTCAGGTTAGTTCCGCAAGCTGGGTGTCCCACTGTTTTCTAATCCTCTTGCTATTACTTGACTCAATTTTCTAGAAAACTGTGCCCTTCATTTATTTTGTGTCAACACCGCGATTGCTATTACTTTTCTCCTCCTTTATCGACTGCAGGCTTCTAGTTATCTGCTAGCATAGCTGAAGTCGGGTATTGAGCTGAAAACGTTATTAGGTTTCATTGCTGCAAGAAAAGAAGGCACGACAGCATGTCTACAGTCAAAGCACTGTAGCTACAGAAAGAGAAAAATTTTCAGAACAAATTACAGCTCTGTGTAAAGGCAGTCTTCAGCATCCAATAACACCATACTCCAATAAAGGATAGATGTTTGTGACATTAGTCTTCACCGAGTAATATGAATTAAAAGCTTTTCTGGTTTTGCAAGCAATTATCCAAAGGTTATAAAAAGTCCAGCTCCAATTCTCCTTTTATTTATACTTCATAGCGAGATTCATATATCATGTTCTCAGATTTTATTACCTTACCTGTCAAGAAGTAAAGAAACAGCTATTTCAACCAAACTGTTCAGTTAACAAGCTCAAGTCTGTATGTTCAGCAACTGTTTGCTCAATGCATGAAAACTGTAGCTTGCCATACACAGAGGCACCCCATAAGTCATATTCGCAACTCTTTCTGAATAGTTCATTGTAGTTACTGAAGGTACAGTCATGTAACAAACTAACACAGCTACACCACCACCACCACCCCTCCCGCCCCAGGAATATATTCTTGTTGTAGTGGTAACTGTTTAACACATAAAAACAAACCAATCAGGTTACATAAGTGACAGACAATACCATACTTCATTTAAAGATCTTTAGAAAAAAGAGGTTCCTATTGAGAATGCACCAACTTAGAATCATAGAATCATCTTGGTTGGAAAAGACCTTTAAGATCGTTGAGTCCAAACGGAAACCTAACACGGGCAAGTCCACCACTAAACCATGTCTCTAAGCGCCACATCAACATGTCTCTTAAATACCTCCAGGGGTGGTAACTCAACCACTTCCCTGGGCAGCCTGTTCCAATGCTTGACAACCCTTTCAGTGAAGAAAATTTTCCTAATATCCAATCTAAACCTCCCCTGGCACAACTTGAGGCTGTTTCCTCTCATCCTATCACTTGTTACTTGGGAGAAGAGACTGACCACCCACCTCGCTACAACCGCTTTTGAGGTAGCTGTAGAGAGCGATAAGGTCTCCCCTCAGCCTCCTCTTCTCCAGGCTAAACAACCCCAGCTCCCTCAGCCGCTCCTCGTAGGACTTGTGCTCCAGACCCCTCACCAGCTTCGTTGCCCTTCTCTGGACACGCTCCAGCACCTTCATGTCTTTCTTGTACTGAGGGGCCCAAAGCTGAACACAGCACTGAGGTGCGGCCTCACCAGTGCCAAGTGCAGCGAGACGAACACTTCCCTACTCCTGCTGGCCACACTATTTCTGATACAGGCCAGGATGCCCTTGGTCGCCTTGGCCGCCCGGGCACACTGCTGGCTCATGTTCAGCCGGCTGTTGACCAATACGCCCAGGTCCTTTTCTGCTGGGCAGCTTTCCAGGCACTCTTCCCCAAGCCTGTAGCGCTGCATGGGGTTGTGACCCAAGTGTAGGACCCGGCACTGAGCCTTGTGGAACCTCATACAGTTGGCCTCAGCCCATTTATCCAGCCTGTCCAGATCCCTCTGTAGAGCCTCCCTACCCTCAAGCAGATCAACACTCCCACCCAGCTTGGTGTCATCTGCAAACTTACTGAGGGTGTATATTCGATCCCCTCATCCAGGTCACTGATAAAGATATTAAACAGAACTGGCCCCAGTGCTGAGCCCTGGAGAACACCACTTTGGACCAGCTGCCAACTGGATTTAACTCCATTCACCACAACTCTTTGGGCCTGGCCATCCAGCCAGTTTTTTTACCCAGTGAAGAGTATCCCTGTCCAAGCCATAAGCATCCAGTTTTTCCAGGGGAATGCTGTGGGAAATGGTGTCAAAGGCTTTACTGAAGTCCAGGTAAACAACATCCACAGCCTTCCCCTTGTCCACTAAGCAGTTCACCAGAGGCTGGACCACTTACGTTCAGTATGCCACATTTCCGTGATGTTTACCTGGTATGCTAATAGCAATTGATTGCCTGGTTTCTAAATTATTTTAGCAGTATATTTTCACAGTTTTTCCTTCTACATGTATGGGAATCCTTTTTCAATTCTTACTACTTGCAGGAGAGTTTATCTTAATCCATATACGTACCTAGTGCATGATGTAAGGTTCACAGTTTGGTTAGCAAGTTGTTAGAGTTCAATTAAATAATTTACATCACACAGCATTAATGCATGAGCTTTGGCAATACATCTCTTGCCATCTGTTTGAAAAGTTTTGAGAACTCAGAGATTAGTCAGACAGAAATATTAATTCTTACTCGGAATGCATATTGTGATACTTCCTTTGCCAGTAAGCCACAAAGGAAAGCAAGCTTTGAAGTATTAATTCACTTCACTAAAAAAATAAACAAAAATAATTTGGTGGATCATCTATAGGGCCAGGTGAACAAAACAGACAAAACCACGAACTAACTTAAAACTGTCGAGAGACCTTTTACAATTCAAGCCCTTGGGGGGAAGGGATAAAAAATAAATGCTACCCAGTTTGGTTTATATTTACCATAGGTAGAGAATCAGGGAAATGGTAAAACATCTGATAATATTTTAATTCGAGGCTCTGCAGATTTTGTCTATTCATAACTTGGAGAGAACTTCTGAAGCAATTTTATTTTAGATAAAGGCTCATGAAAAAAACCCAGGTTGCATCAAGTATACAAAAATAACAAAGCTACTCCCACAAAATAATACCTAGAAAGAAAAATCTTGTAAGTATTACTTTCTTTAAGGTCAATAATACTAAAATCCTTTGACCTGGTTAAGAACAGAGCCTGGGCTCATGCTAAACACCACATGAAACAGAGGTTTTTGAGCATGACAAAGCACTGAGCAAACCAAGATGGAAATGTGGGACTCGGCAATGTTCACACAGCCAAAGCCTGAGAAAGCGCATCCAGCACCCTGACGGTGGATGAGTCTCTGCTGAAGGAAGCCGAAGTATTGCCTAAGAGGAGGAAATCAACTCATGCCCAATAAGAGCTCAACACCTAGAAGGAAAATATAAAAAATTGTGTCAGATTTTGATGACAAAAAGGTTAGAGTGGCTGATGGGTAAATATGATGGCCACAGGGGTTGTTGTGTGGTAATGGAAGAGGCCAAGGCACAAACAAGGTCTACACTTCTCTTCAGAAGTCTCTCAGCTGGTTTGTTTCCTGAGGACAAGCACTTGTTTGCCAGATCTGATTACTTCAATCAGAAATTCTCTCATTTTACTTTAAACAATATGTAGGAAAAACAACTTATTGATGAGCTACGGTGTCACCTCCTTTCTAGGTTTCTTAGGCTTTATAGAAAATATTTATTACTATTCATATTATTGAAAGTTCTGCACAGGAATTCACCACAACAGCAGCAATATTTCACAGCATGGAGCTATTTCTGATCACCAGGCTGCTGCTGGCACGTGAACTTCCTAAATCGATATTATGTTAGCCTAAGTAAATAAGAAATGCCATTCTTAAAGCAGTAAATGAAGTTCATTTGAAACAACGAGGAAACAACATCCGCAGAGGGACAGACCGTCTATCGATTTTCCAAAGGTGTCCTCTGTGCAGTCCTACTACATCACTCTACGGCAGAGTGTACGCAAAGGTGTTCATTGCTTCGGACAGTAATTTATAGTCTCTCATCAAATCATGTGCTTCCTGAAAAACTTCCTGGATTTACAGCGTGCTCCTTGTATTTAAATAGATGCACTGCTGCTACATTGCTTAAAGCTGACACTTACTTGCTTTGCAAGACACAAGCAGTTGAGTACGTCTGTCTGTCCTCACAGAGAAAGGGGTCCTTGGTAGCTAAAGTGGAACGTGATGTTTAACACAGGGGAAGACCATAGGAAATAAAAGGGGTGTTTGGATGCCCAGTTTTAAGAGACTTAGCTGCTGAAACGTATTAGCTTTTGCCAGCGCTGTACTCTCAAAATATATTGTCAAAGCCCACATATCCAAAGGTAATAACTTAGAAGACATGGGTAACCACCTGCTGTGCTCTAAGCTAGTGAAATGTTTTCTAATGTGCAAGAAAGTATGCTTGAATCTAATTTAATTGCCTTGGGCATGCCAGAAGAGGTATCCTTTTCCATTTCTCTTTCTTTCGGAATAATAATTAAGCATTTTTTAGCATGAGACTAGCTTTGATCCCAAATTTACACCAGCCGTCACCACCATCACTTGAAAGCACTCCTGTTGTTTCCACTTCTTTGTTTAACAAACTTGGAACACAGGCTAATCTCACCCAGATCACTTCACCTGTTTGTAAGAAACTTAATACATACATGGAGGGAGAGACAGAGATAAAGTGACATGATGCATCAAGGTCCTTATGCCAACAAGTTTTTTCACGGAAATCACTATTTGGCAAATGAACAAGTCAGATTACTGAACAACGTGCCGCCCCCAGTATTTTGTCTGCAGGGTATTACGTAACAGCTGCTCCACTGACAATACTTTCCCTTTCTGGGGGAAGGTAGGCAGCCAGTAGAAAGCAGTTTCACTTTTAGCTCAAAGAATCTCATTCCCTGGTTGGGAAAGGTAAACCTAACAGAAAAAGAGAGTACCATCTTATTGAACAGACAATGTCGAGCTCATTCTGAAACTTCGGTCTTAGCATGAGGTGTCCAAATCCAATATTTTGACGTCTAGACAGAGGGAGGCAGTGTTTTAGTGGGGTATATATGCCCATTAAACAATGGAACAAGAACAAGCTTTTCCTGCATTATGTATTACAATCATCTCATGAAGGCTGTCATGCTAGTCTTCAGCAAAGATAATACTCTAGCCACATTCCAATGCCATGCTTATATATTACGTTGTATGTATAGTGAGAGAGAAATTCAGGAAGTTCCATATGAAACTGCCGAAAGTACGAAGCATAGCAGGAGAGGTTTTGGAAGCAAAACCAGTGCTCAAACAATTCCATTCTTCTCTGCGAAGGAGAAATATATTTTTGCCCTCAATTCAAAATAAGCTGTGTTTTATTCCACAATTTAACAGAGGCTTTAAGAAAACACACAGCTCCATTGATCCACTCAGCCTGCCTATCACAGGGTACTCAGACTTACATGTCAGAAAAGGCATATAGTTTAATGATCAAAGCCAAGTGACTGGGAATCAAGCCACTTGGCTTATTTTACAGGAAAAAAAATAAATTATAAAATGGATTAATTAAGGATAGGTTGGACTGTTACTTGCTCAGGTGCTTACAAGAACAGGAGCTCACAAGGCCTTTGCACTTCTGCAGCAATGCTAATAACTAGGCACAATCTCAACCTCTGCCTCCTCCCAAGTCCAAGTCTGTGTACAGCTGATATTTTGTACTTAAGCCATTACAAAGGTAAGAGGAAGGAGGAGGAAAGAAGTTCCCCTGGAGGGTGGCTAACTTGTCTCTAGCTCTGAGAGAAGCAGAAATGTTAACAGAGACCTACACCTTCCTTCGGAGTGGCACTTGCCTGCCTGCTATTAGGTGTGATGCTCCCCTGTGTGCACAGCTTGCGTCTAGACCTTTGCCTCCTGAAGGCCTGTATTTACATTTTCAGCCTTCGCAAAATGCTTTATGCTCCTTGCATGCGCACATTAGTCTTGTGACTAGGAATAATAAGCACATGGTGTAGGTTTAGATGAAGATACAGGTGCAAACCCTCCAAAACCCGTATCACTAGTTGGGTGCAAGGCGTCTACAGCAGAGACAAGAGTCAGAGGCTGTTCAGATGCATGCTGTGGTAAAATCTGACCCATTCCATGAATTCTGATCCATCAACATGGGAAATAAAACAACCTAACTAAAACTGCTTGGTTTAAACAACCCATGAACAAATCAGATACTAAAAGATCACAACTGCTTCTGGAAATCTCGTTGGAACAGAACACAAATTCCTAGAATTTGCTAGCTTTGATCTCATTTGCCAGATCACAGGACAAAAGTCTGCAATGACAGTCTGGCGTTTGTTCATCCACGGAAATTTGTGAAACTGTACAGCACTGCCATTGAGATTCACAACGTCTTCCCATATTGGAGATGCTAGAGTCGACCAGTGTCCAACCTTTCTGCTGGGCAGAGCCATGCAGCACTGCCCGCTGCCGGGGGCTGCCGTGCCCACGCTTGCCTCGCCCGCAGCAGTTGCCTCGTGGGTGCAGACTCCGAAACGGCACGGCGTCAGAGTGGCTGACCCGAGCCCCACTCGCTGAGCAGGCAACCGGCTGCTCTTGCCCTCCACCCCGCTCACTCCCACAGGCTCGCCTTCCCACAGCCACCTCAGGCTCACGCGGCAGCGGGTTGAGAAGTGAACCAACTGGGCCTGCGGCAACCTTCTCCCAGCTGCCGCCTCCTCCAGGGGAAAGAGAGAGGGAATCTGGCCCTCCTACTGCCTCTTACCAGACCGTGTGCCTTCCAGCATCCCCGAAGATGATGCATGCCACCATGGGCTGGATAAATGATCTCAGCAGGCTATGGGTAGTCTATAAGCACCTGCAGTAAATGAGTTATTTCATTGGGAGGTCTGGAGTGCTTTATCAATGATGGAGAAGCAACAATGGCTTAAAATCTTGATACATTCAAGATCTGGTGTGAACAGCATCCAAACAATTAACAAAGCTTTTCTGAACTCCTTTTCCAAGCAGCCACATAATTAGCGTCTCCTCCTAGGGACATTTTTTGGCCCAAATCCTCTTTACTTTTTGTCAGCAAACACCAAAGACTATTCCTCATTTTCCTGTCATCATATGAGACTACATCTTTTATTGCCATCTTAGCCCCAACAAAAGAAATACTCTACACATTCTAATACCTAACTTGCTTTCTCCCTCTAATTACAATTAGATGCTTCAGCTCACAAAGCAATGAGACACTGGCTTTTTTTCCGCTACCACCAAGCTCTATTTTCAGATCTCGCATAATCACCCTTGAATTGTAGGAAGTTATTTCTATCTCTCATTCTTGATCTAAAACAGATGGAAGTGGAATTCCAGATTCTGACTTGTGTAAGTGAAGAATAATTTAAAATAACAAAGCTCAAGGGCCAGATTACATGCAAGGAAAGCAACTGTGGGAAGCCCTTGGAGGGCATGAGACAGAAGGAAGGAACAGACAGGAGGAGAGGCCAGATACAGTAGTCCACATGAACATAAAGTTTTCTTCACTCTGTTTCAAAACAATTATACAGTGAGATCTTTTAGTATATGCTTCTACTTAAGCACAAAGATAGATCTCCTGATTTTACAATGCATATTAAGTGTATTTATTGGTACTAAGGCTTTTATTTCACCCTTTTCATTGTAAAAGCACAGACAGACAAGTATATTATCACCTACTATGGGGCGACTTCATTTGTGAGCAAAGGCTCTGACTGCAAATACTGCAACTCAAGAGAGGTTTCTGGTAGAAAACAAAACAAAACTGGAGATATCTGAACCATAATGAACTGTTCAGATTTTAATTACCCTTGTGCTAGTTTAAAAGAGCATGTTTTCTCTACAATTTTTATCTGCGAACCACAGCACAAAATGTTTACATTTCATCTGCCGTATAGTTACAACACTTGACATGAAGAAGCTTTTTCTCTAAGCTCCTACTAAATCAATTCTTTGTTTCTGCAGTGAGCACAGGACTGTGAGGGCCTGATTCCAAACTAAGTCCCCTACAATTTTACTGAAAGTTAAGGCAGGAAACATACAGCACCATGGAAAGATGGTCCCTAAGCAGGAAAGGGGAATATTTCATTTTGTTCCGCTTCTACCACATCACATTTATAAGAATGTACAGTTAGGACGTAAGTCTTGGAAGACATCAGACAGGAGTAAATTACTTCTATAGACTGATTTATTTTTAATTATATGCAACAAAGTAGGGATAGACTAAAATAGCTTTATATGTAAAGATGTCAAAGAAAGATATGGAATATGTAAATGGGTAGCCTTAGAAATGGACCAAAATAACACAGCGTCCAGAAGTACAGCTTTTTAAAATGTTCCTCTACTGTCCCCTTGGGTAATAAACTAATCGCCATATTTAGCATTATTGTTAGCCATCCATTCAGCACAATCTTCCCCATACCACTCAGACTAATGTGGAAAGGTACCTTATTTGTGAAGAGCAATTCCTTTCAGTCACCTAAGGGCAATAACCTTAGCCTCAATTAACTTCCCAGTTTTGAAACTCATATTTCAACTGGGAATCAGCCTAATGTCACAGCTCATGACATCCCAACAGACCTTGAACACGTCAACTAGTAGAGAAATGTTCTCTACTCTGTTGTCCTTAGCAATACAGTTGTTACCAAACCAACAACATTACAGTACCCGTATTTTAACTTCACTCCCCTAGCACCAGCCTGGAGATGGATATTTCAGAACACAAATATTCAAGAAAAAAAGTAAAAACCACAGAAACACTGGGAATAAAAGGCCACTTGTCCCTGAGTATCTCCTTACTTTAGGATGGTGTTAATGCAGCCATCCTGTTTTCTTGCAATATCTCTCAATACTACCTTTCTCTAGAAAGAAATCTAGGTGTATCCTGAATTCATTTATGCTTTTAGCTTCAAAATAGCTTCCCCGTGATTTATTCCATATGTTTATCATCCTTTCATGAAACACCCTGTAGTCTGAACAGAAAGGGACAAAAGTTTCCCCATCCGGCTGACATCTGGCTGTCCCTGTCTGCTCCTCCTGGGCCTTCTCTGCATACACACTAAGCTGACTGAGCTACTGACGGAGTCTTCTTTTCTCTCCCCTGTGAGAAATTCATAACCAGCAGCTCTCTGCGTCTCACCTTATTTAAAAAACTACACTGAAGTTGCAAGGATTTTTTTTTAAATAAATTACATGAAACCTATCCCTTTCACACTATTAAAATCTGTATTACTTCCTTCAACAAATGCTTTAGAAGCACTATTATCCAAGACCAATAAAAACCAATAATACAATCTCAGAAGCTCAAGTCTCATTTACATTGAAGGAGCATGTAAACAGGGCACATCCTGGCCCTTGTAATAAAGTCTGCCAGACATGTAGTTTCACATGACTCTTCTTTATATACCGGTACAAGGCGATTAATTTAAAATAATCCATTTAATGGTAACAGCATTAAACTCTACCCCAAGAAAAATGAGTTCAGTCTTTAATTTGTCCCAGTACCTTGGCATTCAGAAGAATCATAGTTGTACATTAATCTCTTGCTCACTCTACCTGTAAAGTGTGCTATCGAGGGACAATGTGCTCTTCAACTCAGAGAAATGCTACAGCTGGATCACAGAGAAAATCCACAGTATCTCAAAGGGCCATTCTTTCATTGCGTTTTCTGATATAAGCTAATTTGGCTACCTTATTTTTCACTGAAACCTCAAAAGAAACCTCGATAATAGTAGAGCAGAAAACTGACAGAGAACAGTAGAATTCCATGCTGGAACCTGGCTGCCATGCAGAACACTGCCCTTCCATGGCGGAGCCATGAGTGTGCATAGACTCATGAAAAACAAGGGCTACTCTCTATGAGTAGCTAATATACCAAAAGAGTACCTGGGCACTCAGAACAGATGTAATATAAATTCCTTATATTTGCAGCACATCCATCCATACAGGAGCTCTTGTGACTTCAAGGAAATAGAAATCCTAAATTAAACCAGAACTTGACTTCTTTATTTTGCACACATAATTCAGAGCAGAAACAGAGGGAATCCACAGTATTATTTAATCACTGTAACACTGTCTCATAGTGTAGTTAACTCCATGGTAGAAGTTAACCTCCCTCTTGACCGAAGTGTCACAGATTAAAATACACTGGACAAATGAAGAGAACTTGGACTTAAGAAATTATTTAATCTTAGGCCTTTGAAAAAGAAAAGGAAAAGAAAAAGAAAAGGAAGGAAAAAAAAAAAGGATCAATTGGGTATATCTGCTTAAAGGAAAACTGTATCACCAGTGATTTAATTGAGGGAGAAGGCATGAAATGTTCCTGTAGCTGATGACTGAGAAACAATATCCCTTCTATTTTGCCACAATACATGACATTTTCTTTAAACACAACCCATTAAACATTGTTCTGAAAAATCCTTCAGTTACTGAAAGGGTTTCTAAGGAGCTCACAGCACTGGAATTTCAAACCCCATAGGAGAATTTGGTTAGAAAGACAGATGTGGTCATATTCATGAAAGCTTGTTTTCCATATTCTTAATCACCTCCAGACATTGTAGAAGTCATATTGTGCAAGAAAGGTATAGTAACATATGCCTTGTTTGCTGCCTGCAGTGTGTGTTACCTTCCAAGTAAGGATTAAGTATCTGTTTGGGGACCAAACACAAACCTCATGCTTTATCAATAGCTGGAGAGTCCCAAGATTGATAACATTACTGAAGGTACTTGAGAATTAATTGTTTTTCTTATGCAGAGTGAAGAAATTAATTATGTAATTTAGAAACCACAAATTCTGTTTTACAGACTTTTGACTAGATTATCCATTTGAAAAAAAAAAAATCTCAATCCAGGATCAATATCAACAGAAGTCCACCTCAAAGGTAATAAAAGTCAGGAATTAATTCCTGTTACAATCTTCACGTGAAGCACACAAAAAAAGCTTCTCTTTCTGATGCTCAAACTCTTGTTAGTGAAGAGCTTAAAAAAGAAAAAATAAGCAAAGTCCTCTGCCAAGCGGTTTTCCTAAAAAACTTTGTTAGCACATAGCATACATAATACTTAATTCTTTCCTTTCTCTGATATTTTGAGGCAATTGTTACCAACTGAATGAACACATGGATAAAGCCTGCTGTCAAAAAACAAATGAAGTCTGAGACTTACTGATGTTTTTACGGGGAAAGGAATGATTAGCAGGTGAAGTCAAGTAGATACTGCCTCATTAAGCTGTCACATTACATTTCATTATTGTCTTTCTGTTTATAATGAGATGAGAACACTAAATGTTTACTAAATTGCCACCAAAAAAAATATGTTCAAAGTGCTTCCATTAGCCAATGAAAATTTGTTCCCATGACACAGAGCAAAAAAAGCAAAACCAGTCTGCATGTCCTCACTTGCTTATTTTTTAAAGAACATAAATAAAGGGTAATCACAAATACCACGCCACACTCGCATGGTACAGTTGTTGACAGCTTAAGTCAACAAAAAGAAACAGCAAATGTTGATTACATCAACAAGTTGCTTCTCTACAAAATAAAGACAACCATCAAGGAAATACTGATTTGTTTCAAAAAAAAAAAAAAATTGCCACTTGGAAATGTATTTTTTTGCAGTTTTCCCTATTCACAAAAAAAGCCACAACTCAGCCTCTCTGGAATGCTAGTCAAGCCTGTTTCTGCAAAATTTTAAGTCAGTACCTTTCAGCACCCACATAATATTTCTAAGGAGAAAGCATGATAAATACACTGTTACTGCTTCACAGGGCAGTATCGTTAATGAAAAGAGATTTTAAACTTGTATTCATAATCCTCTTCCTTTCTTATGTCATTCCATTAACCAAGAAATGATAGCTCAGTCACTGAAACTGCAAGCAAAAGTAGGCTGAAGCAAACATTCAAGTTTTTGCAACTTTTTGATACTCAACTCTTGGTTTGTTTTCCCACAGTATTGTTCCATAAACCCTTTCTTTCATTTTAACACCTCATAATGAATGCAGATATCTTTTCTGTTATGGGTTGTTTGGTTTGGTCGTGGTGGAAAATTCTGTATAGCTTTAATTTACACTCCATTCCACATACAAATTCGAGGGAACAGGTTGTTCCAGATGCAGTACATGACGGTTTTTTGCTGTTTTCCAGATGGGTGTTATCTTTAAGATTTCAGTTTATTTTTATGTTTTCCTGTGTGTTACAGTGACTAGGCACTGAAAGGTTCACATATCCAGTTAAAGACTAACGGGAACATCAAATTATAGGTTGAAAGAGATTAATTTAAAAATAAGATTTTAAGGAGGCTAAACTGACATAGATTAAGCAAATGCAGTGAATACGCTACGAATGCAATTTCAAAAGATGCATAGAATATTTCTCTGGCAAGAGCAGATCTCTGAAAACAGAGATATCTTTTATTCCGCTCCTTACTTACATTCATACCTGATAATTGAGGGCTGTCATTCAACACCCATCTTTTGTCAGATGTGCTACTTCAATACCTGAAGTAGTCACAGCTCTGGGTATCACTGTTAACTATACCTTCAAAACTAATATAAGGAACAAACTGCAGGTTCCCAATTATTTTCCACCAGCTTTTGTCACAAGTTAAATTGCAGGGAAGTACCTGTACGCTCACTGCCTTCCACCCACACCAAAAAGCCCTGAAAGGCATGCATTAAGAGAACTTTTTTTCCGCATTTCTTGGTCTTAATCTCCCATCACCTTTTACTTCCCTGTACTTTTCCCAAATATAATTTCTCTAACCCTTCTCCTCAGGGAGAAAGGGTGGTTTAGTGAGTACTGTAATTTCTTATTACACTGTTTACCCACTGCAAAGTCAATGTACTGAACAAGAGTCTACAGCTGCAATCATCTGTCATCTGGGTTCTGGAAATAATCAACATGTTGCCTCAAAAGCTAGAAGTTACATTATACAAATTATTTGACACTGTGCAAGTCTGAATGATTGCAGCAAAGCATAGACCTTCAGATACAATTGCCATTGAGGGGTGATGTGCTGACAATGTTTTTCTTTAAACAAGGTGTTAATTTCTCAGATGTTTTCCACGGTCGGGATAAAGAGAAGCAAGTCAGCTAGAGAGTGGATCCCCATGAGGGTCCAGGGCAGGCTGGCCTCAACTGTTGTCTGTTGACACTTGCCGATCTAAGGACTTTGTCAGAGGACATCGTTTCCCAGGTAAACATTCAAAGGGCTGCGGCAAGGAAAAAGCCAGACTAAGAAGCTCCTTCCCATTACAGCTCATTAAACTCAGGATTGGGTCTAGACAGCTTGGCAAGCAGCAGGCAGAAAGAGAGAAGCAAGAAAAATGAGACTCGCCTTCAGCGAAGCACGGATTGTACCGCTCCTCTTCCTCCTGGGGACAGCAAAAACTAGCAGCACAGGACAGGGGCTCCAAAGACAAAACCACGTGCAGAGGCAGCCCCAGGAAGGAGGACTCCGCTGCCACCGTCACTGCCACACTAGCCCGGTGGCCAGCAGAAAGGCAGGTACGCTGCTCCTCTCCCAGCAGACCTGTCCAACGGAGGAGAGCTCAGCTTAATGCCTGGGGACAGCCCGGAAAGCTTCCCCTGCTCCTCTTTCAGCACTCAGGCCACCCTGTTCATCACTATCCCATCTCTTTCACCAGGAAAGACTAAGTGTTACAGAGTGGGCTACTGAAGTTTTGGGTTGGTTTGTTTTGGTCTTTTTTCTGGTGGTTGTTGGTTTGGTTTGGGGTTTGGGTTTTTTTGTAGGGGGAGCAGCATCACTATTGTCTTGCATCAGTAAAACCATATTCAGACTATCAAAACAAGAGAAGTTAACTTGAATCCACATATCAGGCCAGTTCAGTCAGTGTAAGAAACAAAACAAGAAGAATGAAGAATTCTGTAGAATCTCAAATCAGCCTTCACTTCAAGCTTTTAATTCAGCTATTTTTCTGGTTGCTATATAGTTGGATGTTTAATATGTCTAACTAAAAATAAAAGGGTGGTGAAATCCAATCTTAGCTGTTAAAAACATAAGTATATTAGAATAAAATAACTTTACTTCAGGTCTTACGAGAAGAAACAGACAGTAAAAACCACTTACAATAGAGAATCTTTTAAATAAGAGTTATTCATGATGATTATAAAATCTCTCCTAAGGTATGAGTGCTCATTTTCTCAATTCCATCAAAGGGTATGTGTACACAAAGCTGTACAACCCTCATGGTAACGGCTAGGCCAGAAACATTTTTCTAAAATAAAATATTGGTGGGGAAAAAAAAAAAATCTTTCATAGTTCTGTATGAGCAAGTCCAATAGCTGATGGCCCCATTCAGCTGTCAGTATGCACTCTTTTACCTTTCCCACATCCCTTGCCTCAGCTGGTTCTAGTATCAAACTAATAACAGCACTTTAAAAAAAAAAATACTTGAAACTAGCTCATTTATCAGCTAATTACAACATTGTAATCAGATTCTCTAACTTATTAGGTAGGTATAATTGACCTTGAATCTTATCTTCCTCTCAGAAATTACTCCTGAGAGTCTGGAGCCCTATAACTGGGAAAAAAAAAAATCTTTTAACTTTTTTTTTTTTTTTAATGGACATGGCAATCGATGTAGTAAAAGAGATCTGTAAATTACTAAAAATTTCTTCTCCTAAAGTCCTGCAATGATATCAACTCTCAAACACTGTTGTGGAGAAGAATCTTCTCTACGGTGAACCATATCTCAATTACTGGGGCCGAAGGCATATCCAAAATGCCAGACAGCGCTCCCCACAAATATCCCTTAGTCAGGCTCTGCATTAAGATAACCACACATCTAAAATGAGTCAAAACTCTGGAGGCTACAGCATTTAGTCAAAACACACACGACAAGAACTTTGTCTCTAGGCTGATGATTACATTAATCCACAAAATGCCCCATTTCTTTCAGTCAAATGATTTCACAAGTTTACCTATGAATAAAAAAACTGCTCAGCAGGACAGGAGAAATAAATGAGTTGACAAGATGACATCTGAAGCTCCATATTTTCTTAACACAGGATGAACAGATTAAGGAAAACTACAATTTTTTTAAAAAGAAATGTAATAGCAGTATTGGACAACCGTGAATAATCTCTTTCCTATGATGTATTTCCCTGAACAACTAAGGGTGGATAAAAGTTCTCTTAAAAGAACAGGAAGACAACTGTTTCTTTAACCCCCGATGACAGAAGCAAGTTCTTTTGTAGCTATGGGGAGAGTTTTGCCATGAATGTGCAAA
Organism: Sagittarius serpentarius; assembly: GCA_034782735.1. Taxonomy (NCBI): domain Eukaryota; kingdom Metazoa; phylum Chordata; class Aves; order Accipitriformes; family Sagittariidae; genus Sagittarius; species Sagittarius serpentarius. Next base: position 31,126,199 of record JAVKLA010000007.1, on the reverse strand, counting down.
ACTGATCTCTCCCCCTTGATATTATACAGAGCTACAGCACTGCAGTTTCAATGATCACAATTTTTATTCTCTTTGGCATGCTCCTTGGTGATATGAAGGTTTTTCACTTATAAAAAGTATCTAAATATTGAACTGTCCTTTTCTGTTGGCAAAAAAACACATCCAACCTCTAAACATTATCTATCTGGTTTTCAGTTTAATTCTTTAGTTGTACCAAAAAAAAAAAAAAATCACAAAAAAACCCCAAACAAAACCCCCCACTTATTAAAAAAAATGCATTCTGATGTTAAACAAACTCCTTTGGAAGCCATTAATATTACACAATGAAGATGATTGTTTATTTTATGTCTGTTACTATTTTCTCAAGTCTGTTTCCAAATCTCTACTTCTCAAAAGCACATTCAGCGAAATCACTCAAGTGAGTGATTTCCTACTCAACACTAGAAATAAAGAGCCTATAATCTGGTTTTAAATTATTGAAGTCTAAAAAGCACTTCCAGTTATAGCAATTACAGCTACAATTAGGTTTTTACTATTATACATACATAAGCTTTATCATCACCCCCCCATCACATCTTACATTTACTTACATTATGTATTTATTATGTCTGTGCTCTGTATGCATCCGTATACGCTTTTTTGTTTTGTGTTCTTATTTCCCGTCCAGTAAGCATGTTTCAAAAGATGGAAGTAAGAGGAAGAATTAGAACAACTTTAGTGTTCACAAGAACGCCAATTACAGCTGAAAGCCCCAAAAGCTGCGCTTATCTGAGTGACCAGCAAAGCACAGAAAGTGGAAAGATAACAAGTCCCTCATCGTTTTTGCTCTGGCTATGGCCTTTCTCTTGACATAACCAAAAAAAGATTCTGTTTACAACAGCAAACTCCATCACAGAGATCTCTGTCCAGTAGATACTGGCCTTAAACCAGCTGATTGATTCACACAGACATATGAAAGTATCAATGTATCAGTCACATTTGCTTGTGATTTGATACATGTCAGTTTCCTAAATGAAAATATGGTATGAAAACATAGAAACACAGGAAACCTCTTCCTTCATGGAAAGTTTGCAGTGGAAATTATTACTCTGCCTGTGGCCCTATCTTTAACTTTCTTGCATGTGAAAACCCACCTGGATGGATAAGACTGACTAAGTATCTGTATTTGTGGTACCTCGGGTTACACTTTCCTCAGGAAAAACAAAATATGCTTCTTACAATGTTAATGATGATTTCATCTTTAAGTAACAAGCTGAGGATATCTTAAAAAGCCTCCGACGGATCTATCTTCAGATGCACTGTGAAATATTTTGCATTAGCACAGACAGCAGTATTTCTGACTGATTTGTTTTGCCAGAAGTTGTGCATCAAAGACACCGAGTCTGAGCCACGGTTGTCTTCAGGCTCTTCTCAACTCCTGCATGTGGTTTTCCACACAAATTGCAGTTCAGCCTGATGCAGAGCTGGAAGAAGAACTACTTTAGACCTAACAGGAGTAATCTGAGTGATGTGTTTTTACAGGGATACTTTTTGATCTTTGCTTTTGCATATATTCATTGGGCACCATGGTATTTCAACTACAGTGATTTGTATGTCATGTCTTAACACCTCTCACTTGATTCTGAAATGTGAATGATAATTGCATCTTCTTATAGGTCCAAAAATGAAGAAACTTGGTACAAAATTATGACAGACAAGAGAGCGTAAGAAAAATACAGTGTGTGAATCTTGTCTTTTCCCTGACAGATCATCAGACTGAGATGATTTTTGAGGAGGTGGTCAAGTAGGCTAAGAATCCACATGATGCAGGGGCGGTGGGGTAGAAAAGGGTCATCACTGATAAAGAAGGAAGAGTCTCTAGGTCACCAATAACAGTGGTAATATCTATATGTGCCTGAAACCTACTTTGACACCTACAAGATCAACACCTGTTGAACAGAAGTCAGCTGAGACTAAATAATAAAGCAATTTACAAGCCTGAAGGGCAGAGAGCTTTTCTTCACCCTTTCGTAGGCAAGATTAGAGCTCCAACACTTGTCATTGGATATGGTATTACAGAATGGGGAATATAACTTCCTGAACTTTACAAACATGGTAAGAGAATAACATACTTCAGAAATCATCACTTAACTGTTTCATTACTAATTTACTTCCTCCATCCTCCCTCTGATAATCTGATAAAATAATTTACACTACAGCAGGGACAGGAAGAAGCTATATGCTAAGGAATCTCCATTCTAAAGAGCACTCTATTAAATATTAATATGCCTTCCTTGGTATTGTACAGGGTATACAGACAGAAAGAAAGGAAACTATGACTCACATTTTCCACTCAATTTATACAAAGGCTTCCATTAGCATACCAACAACAAAATGCCTACAGCAAGGAGAGCATAACCTCTTCACCAGTAAATGTAAACTATATGTCCACATACACACACATCAAGAGGGTCTGATTACACCCAGTGTAATTAGAAACTCAAATAGTTTGTGATATCTAAACCCAAGATGCATGCGTAGTCTTAGGACCATATGCTGTCCTTGGAAGGATACTCACAGGTTGCATGGATTTCCACATTTCATTGAAGCACTGCAGTAAAACAGATTTTGATAGTGGTTTTCGTATGTCAGTAGCACTGGCTATAGCACATTGTAATGAAAATATAATTTATATTAAGCCTCACTGTGGAGCCCCAGATATTGACAAATGCAAATTCAAACCTACCCTCTTCTACGCCTGCTCTTAGAGGGTTCATCTAACTGGTGATCTTCTCATTAATGAAGAATGGATGATTATCAAGCCATCGCTGTCCATTTACGAAGTGATACTTTATCTGTCTTCCAGGACGCAATGATTTCTCAGCATTTCTCAATTTTCACTACATCATAAATGCACCTCTCTCTCACAAACGCTGTTGTGTACCTTGGAAGATGTTGTTCAGCATCCTTACCACCGTATGTCTACAGGCAGCAGAGAGTATGAAAACCTAACTCTCAATTCTAATGAAGATATGCTGGCATAACACCAGATAAAATTAGTGGTATTTCACCCTTCAGCTTCAGCCTTAGACCTACCTAAGAATAACCCAAATTACCTCAGAAGAAAAGAGAGGGGAGAAAGGGATGAGGCAAGACCACAGCTGTATCTCAGGGTGCCACGTAATGGTTCTGACTTGGCTATTTGCAGCATGAGAACCAAGTAGGTGAGCATGATGTGGTCCTACACACCCTGCAGAGCAGCAAGTACAGCCACTCAGACCATGGCAGCACTGTGGCTCAATTTTTATACATGAACATCCAACACCATTAAGTAGACCTGACAGGAAGCCTCAACCGCAGCTCTCTGCAACAGGTCCTGTGCCTTGTATCCCTTTAGTGACAGGAGCAGAACAGCATTTGTGGTTTCAGTAAGGTATTAATCCCATGGCAGAACATTATCTAACTCCCTGATTTCTTGGAGAGGACATGTGGAAAAGCCCTAAGTAATTCTACAGAGAATAAAGTTCTGGAGTAAGACCTCTATGATCACACTATATGTGCTCTGATGTCCGTTGAGTGATGCAAAGTATTTTATATTCATTAAAAACACAGAAGAACAACTTTCATACAGAAGCATGCAGATTGCTGTGTGCCAATTGACAATTAAAATCTGAATAAAATTTTCCAAATACTCTTACTCAGTGTTACTATACTTACTTGGCTCTACAGATCTTACTATTTAAAAATAACAATGAAAACAACATTCAGGAACAGTGTCTTAAAATTTGGCAGTAACGTATCAAAGCACAAAGGAAAAGAGATGGTTCACTGCAGCTTCTCCATATTGCCGAAGTATCAAACTTTTAGAGTAAGCCTTATCACTTAAACTACTACTATTTTGGCATGCAGTAGTCCAATGACAGCCTCGGGTTCTGCATTAAAAAACAGAATAGTCCCATCCCTTTTATCCATAGAGTAAAAAGCTATCAATATGATGGGCATGACTGCCAAAAGGGAAAGGTTCTTAGCAGAAAAACGTGCATCAACAAAGCCACCCTTACCAAAAGCTAGCAAAGTTAGTGAATTATTCTTATACTTCCCTTATTTTCCACTTCAAAATGCCCCTTTTCTTCTAGAAAAGGTATTTATGCAAGGGATTATTGTCCACCATTTGCATTTGCACAATAGGGCATTTTTCAAGTGTTTCATACATACTTGTTTACCACTGAGCAGAGGAAGAAAATAATTTTCTGTGGAATAGCAGTAGTTTTCAAGGTTTAGTGCCAATCCAGAGGTTCAGGTGGTTCATAAAGGACAACTATAAAAGCATTATTTCAAATGCAGTTCATGTAGCAAATCATCAGAACTATAGAAAAAGAGTAAGAAATCCTTGTGCAAATCAGACATATTATTCTCCCCACTACTACTGCTCCGAACAAACAGTTCAATGATTACAGTTCAGACTATATTTAGGATAAAGTAAGCCAAAGGCATCCTGTTGAGAACAAGGAAGAATGGAAAAAGAAGACGACCATACTTTCTGAGAAGAGCTTAAGTAGAGTTGTTGATGGAAATAGTTTTTATTTTCCATAAGGTATATCCATGGGGTTTGTAAATTAAGTTTTTCTTGCTTACTCCTGGGCGGTGAGAAGGAAGACAAACCAGACAGCTATCCATTAGGGGAAAGACTTTGATGTGTCTGCATGACTAATGAACACAGCGATAAAAATCTATTCCTGTAAACTTTATAATCTGTTTAACATGTACCTCATCCTCAGTGAAAGGGAGCACAGCCCTTTAGGATGTAACACTGTAATGGAAACCTCTGTCAGACGGAATGTGGTACACAGCTGAGGATCAGAAAAAAGTGTTCATACCCAGTATGTGTTTTACTGAACAAATACCTATGCTGCCACATAAAATTCAGTATTTTTAGGGAAAAGGTGGTTTGCAGGACTTCTAAAATTATTTTGAAAGCATGTTTTACTCAGACATATTATTCAGAAACTGTTCACTGACTACATGCAGTTTCATTACAACAATTAGCTTAGTTTGCCAAGTAGAAGCATTTTAATCTTTTATTTTCCTATTTCTGCAAATTTAGCTGTGCTTAAAAGACAGTATTGCCTCTCTCTCTCTCTCTCTCTCTCTCTCTCTCTCACACAACCTAATTTGGGGTGGGTGGCGGATGGGGACAGACAGTCTTTGGCGATCTTACTCTTTTACCCCAAAAAGACTAAGCCAGAATACCTCAGAAATGCAAGATGCCAAGGAAAGACTCAGTTCATCAGCCAAAGCTCAAATTAAAGTGCAAATAAAGCCCAGCCAACAGCTTCAGCCACTACTTACATCTCACAACTCTCCAGCAGTTCTCCCCTCACTAGTATTATTTCAAGGGAACCAGCCTCAAACCACAGAAGCTAGCATTTTAATAAGGGGGAACAGTCATGCTCTTCGGCTCAGACAGATCAACTCCTCCAGATGCAAGACACACGTATTTTTAAATCCAAATCCTTCCTGGTCTAACAAAACTAAACCCAAGGTTATTATACCTGCAAAAATGCATACAAAACACATACACATCCTCTTTCAAAAGACTAGGAAATACTGCTTTCTGGTTCATCTAGCCCTTCTCTACCCACATGCAGTTTGGCCTGGTCCAAAACATGCTTCTAAAAGCAGCTATCCCCCACTTTCTAAAGCCAGGAGGAAGCTCACAGCCTGGTCCCAGGTGCAGGGATGCACCCCCAGCTCCTCACCATGCTGCTTACAGCTGGTCCTCCCACCGCCCCCCAGCAGCCTCTGAGCACCTCGACCTCTTCATAACAGGCCGTCCCCAGCAGCACCTGTGGCACCCCCGTTTCCCCAGCTCGCTCCCAGGGAAGTAAAGCGCAAAACCCAATGCACAATCACTTCAACTCTTTTTAGGGTTACGTGGTTTAAATTAGTAAAATTTTACGCTTTCAGCTAATCAACACCGAAAACAGTTCTGCTTCATCAAAACGTGTTTCACTTAGTCACATCTCACCTGATTCCCTGAGAGAGGATTAAAGTTTTCAGTAGAGACACTAGAAAAGGCAGTCATCTTACAGTTCAGAGGCTCAGTTTTACATACAAGAGACTTAGTACACTCACAAATAATTGAAAAAAAAAACAACCCATGCTTCCATCCAAATTAAGGTGATGCATAGATCACTGCATCTATATCCAAAATTTGTTGGTACTCCTGATGCTGGTATTTCCCTGCCACTAGCTACGTAACCGAAAACATATTCTTCACTCCAGTTGTCCAGGGAAAACTAGGGAAATTCCATTACAGCACAAACAAATCCTTCAATAAAAACGATGAGACAAACTCTGCTGTCTCCGGTTTTGGCCCTATAAACAGGGAGACAGAGTCCCACACCCCAATCCTGCTTAATAATCAGATTTGAACAAATCAATAAATTTAGCTTTATCTTTTTCAGGTTCACATTCCAACAGCTTCACGTTGGACACTGTTGGGACCTAATAATGTGAATCTACTGTAATTGTGAAACTTTCTCCTCCTCCAACAAATTAAAAGCACACAAATATTTCACATACACAGTCCACTTTTGGACTATGCATATGCTTTGCTTACATGTATCTCCTTTTAAAGCCAGGCCACTGCATGTTAGTACCATCAAGAATGTAAATCTTCAAACAATAAGGTATGCTGATACATAACATTTAATACACAGCTGACTCAACACCGTAAGTGTTTGCTTCAATGTCATTACCACCTCTGCCCACGCTGCGAATATCAAATACTGTATAATCACAGTGCTATGACAATAACAGTTCCACAGAAGGCTGCCTGTGGGACTTACTAGTATTATAATGGCTCTGTGAAACCTAGTATGGTACTGGCTACAAGAAGTAGCGGGTTTTGCAGAAGCATGCTCTGTGTGCATGTGTGTATTTGCACACGTAAGTGTTTGCAAGTGTACATGTGTATAGACGTGTATTTGCCCACCCTGCATCAATATTAAGTCTTCAAAGAGATTAACAATCATTGAACATTATTGAAAAATGTATGTTAAAGGACTTAACATTGCATAAATGCCGGGAGAAACTTCTTATTCTCAAATTACAGCACAGGTTGGATCTTTAAGAGAGCTTAAGTGTCTAATGTACATGGTAGAGATACAGGAGCTAGCTCTAAGGGAACCCATAGCAGGTGTAAGACTCATTATAGCCCTGCTGGCATAGAGCTCTGCACTTCTCAGCAGAGTAAACTATCACGCATGGAGCTTAGTATTGAAGCTGCTGAACTGCCTTTGCCATTGACTACAACGAGCTTCTCTAAAGCTGAGCACAAACTCGGTGCGAACAGAATCAGGTCAGTGCTAAAGCTTCTGAATATCCAGTATCAGGCACCTGGAAACTTCTTTGGCTGTTGCCGAACTTCATGCAGAATTGCTACTTAGCAACTACAAAGCCCATTGAATTAGGAACGAGAACTTATCATTGTGGAGATTAGCCTTATATTTCAGTTTGCTTTAAATATAACAAAGGCTTCAGCTATCTCCCAAGCCTGATCATTAGCAAGGTTCCTCTTGGACCCTGCTTGCTTAGATCACGTACAGAACTCACCTTCTTTCCAGCACTCTGGAGTTAACTAAATCACTTTGTTAGTATTACTCAGCAGGGAAAGTACCTCAACTGTTACGTGGTTTTAGCTGTCAGTTACTGAGTAAAAATTGACTGAATCAACAACTGCATACAGACAATTTTTTTCTGAGAGAAATCTGGACCACTGCCAAATGCAAAGTCACGTCTTCAAGAACGAAGCATGAGGGCCAGTGTTATGACGGGGGAACCTTATCACAGACAGCTATGAGTTCAAAGAGGCCTCCTTGGCTGTGGTTACTGACCAAGCAAAGAGGAGCATCTGCAGATGCTGCAGTTGAAGCAATTCTAGCTTAAATATATAGTGAGGTAATGCTTGTACTTCGTATAACATTAGTTAGATCATTACTGAAATTAAGTGGTCAGTACTAGTAACAGTTTTTAAATAGGAATCTGACAATTTGGAAACGGCTCAGAGAACAGCTAAATAGTATTACTCAGGGCTCAGAAATCTGCCTTAGAGTGAAAAGCTTAAGCACTTAATCTATTTATTTTATCAAAGAGAAGGTTAAGATGTGACCTGATTATGCTTTATAAGTAGCTACACATGAACAGACTCCTCAGATTAGACAGCCATTTACTCTAGCAGAGAAATGCATGGCTAGGTACAAGAGCTGGGAAAAAAACCTGAAGGTATAAATTTTTAAGTGAGATGAGTTAACTATTATGACGACCTATGAAAGGGTAAGACAGATTTTTTTTTTTTTTTTGCAGTACCTTTAGTCATAAAGCATTGTCTCAATAGGTGTTTACTGGAGGAAATTATATGGCCTGTTATCAGAAGAAAAGAAGAACTGTCCTTACCACCTAAGGACATACACAGCCTTCACATTATGGTGGCATTTTCACTTCAGGCTGCAAATCGATCAACACAAGCTGCTGGGCAATTACACGCCAGTAAGGAGCTCTCAAAGAAAGAAGGCAACTACATCATCTCGTCTATATTCTGTCTAAAATCAATTCCACCTTGAAGCACTGACACACAGATGTGGATATGCAAACCTGCCTGTACATGCACACACACACATGCACGCACACACACGCAAAAAAACCCTCAACAAAATGAAGATTTTTGTTTCCAGTCCTCAAACATTTTTACAACAAACTTTGCTCGCTACGAAACTCCCTGGCCTAAAGAATGATGTAACCGAGATGTAAAAGGTGAACAGCAAGATCCCTAACGTTTCAAGGCCCTGGCACCTTTTCTTTCCCTTCTCTCGGCAATATCAATTTAACACAACGATCACAAGGTAACACAAAGCAGTGTGACATTTCAGGATGCCGCACGTTACAATTTCTCTGTATGCCTTCTTGACAGCAGCAGCAAGGAAAATGATTTCACTCTTGAACTCTTCTGCATCGCTAAGATCTGCTTTGACAAAATAGCTCTATCTTCCATTCAACTCCCATTCCCTACTCGGAACAACTGCCAAAGAGGGTATCAGAAGGCAATAAATAGCATAATGCATTAAAAAAATAAAGCCAATGTAATTGCTTTTGATCTGATTCTTATGCTAAAAACACACTGAGCGAGTCTGAAGAAATGCTGTAAATGTTCTGAAACATGAGATCCTGCTTGGTCCTATTTGGCTCCTCAAAATACATGGGTTTTTGTTATTTATGCAGGACACTATAAAAATGACGATGAGATTTTACTGCATAGAACTAATATTTTTAATTACATTTGGTAAAATACCATTTTTATATCTACACGTGGCATTCAGTATTTCCTTTACTTTTTTTTTCAATTGAAAAACAATGAAAATTCAAGAGAGCATTAGATTGTGACTGGAAAGTTAAAATTCAGTTTTGTTGAGAAGTCAGTGTAAAACTTGAAAGTGAGGAAAAGAACCGGCTGGCCGTCTTAAGAGGCCACAAAATGATGGAATAAAAATGCTGTGTTCTTCAAGAATACAGTAATTTGATCCAGGGACTAACTATGATGCAATGTACATCTCTTCAAGAGTAAGAAATTTTAAAAGGTAGTAGGAAAGCAAAAGAGAACTAACATTTTATTGTGTCTTTATGCTCATAGATACATACAAAACAGAACTGAGTTTGGACCTTCAGGACCAAGAACAATCAAAGGACTGTTGTATTGTATGGTATTTAGTCAGTCGCTAATTACGGTTCATGAGAAAATGAGCAGGAGGAACTGGGTGTTCATGAAGCGCTAGGCAATATTGGTGACACAGAGGTCAGCAGAAGCTGATGAGAACTTACTTGGTGAAAACACAGGGAGTCATTCCACACCTGTGACATCTTTTTGCCTACACAGGTGGAATGCGCCTGTAATTAAACCCTTCCACAGGCTATACCACGTTGGTTTTGGGTTTTGTTTTGTTCTTGGCTCCTGCATCTCCTGGAAGTATAGCTCTGCTTCAGCTTCATGACGGTCTCAGTTGTCACATGCCTCCAGGAAGTATGGACAAGCCAGTGAGAGTATGTTCCCAATATGATTTATGGTTCTTGCAGAAGTACTCTTTGCTGTTCTCCTGTTTTCCATAGACATATAATAATCCCCCAAAAAGGTATAGAGGAAGTGGTTCAATGGGATTTTCCTGTTTCACAACATGAAAATATTCCTTTTTCCTCCTTCCATCTACCAAGCTATCTGACCAAGCCACAAAACCTCTTTAGGACTTATGACAGAAAACTTGGGTATTTTTTAAACTTTATTCCTGATATTGATTTGTTGGAATGCAGTTAGTGTATCTTTCCATGTAACATACACACTCAGAGTGTAATAACCATAGGTAGAAAGACTAAACTGTAGCTACTTCATTACCAAGAAAACTGATTTTTCCATAACGTATGGCTGTATTCAGGTTATTACTAAGGCATATAAACTACATGAAGAAGTATGAGAAAAAGAAAGGGGAATTTACTCTCAGTGACATAGCAAATTGAAAAGAGACAGACAAAATATAATAATAAAATAAATAAAATTAATAAGAACAAACAAATAAAATAATAGAATATAATAATATAACATGCATAAAATAAAAACAATAAATATTGTATTTAGTAAAAAATACAAAATTAAAAATTAAATAACCAATTCGACATGAAGTAACGATGTGGACACAATCTTTGCACAAACCCATCTCCACTGGCAGTTTAAGGCAGATGATTGAGCAGCAGAAGCAAACTCGTACACTCCCCTCCTGCTGACCCTACGGTGGGAACAGCAACCTCCAGAGAAGGGAGAAATTAGGCAGCTCAACACGGTGGTTTTAATTAATGTCTCAATATATGCCAGAGACATCTCTTGTTATCATCCATGGGAGCATCATCCCTCTGAAAGCACAAGTGAGACAGAAGTTTCATCATGATTTTCAGCCAGACTTAGCATTAGCTTTGCAACAATAATTGAAAGTAGGTCTAAAATCCCTTAAATGCCTGCTAGTTTACTTTCAGCTGTGCAAGATTAAAAAAACAAAAACCAAAAAATCCCTGAGATTTGAGTGGACAGTAAGTACTTCTGAAGCACAATTCTTGCTACAGCAACAAAGTTCACAGCGTATGTTTGCCTCTCTGACCTCATTCACCCTAAAGAAGGAATTGTTTCACTGCATTCCCTTTACTACGTGATTTCAGTTCCCCTGCTGTTCTCATCCAGCTGTTCACCAGCTTGTGACTACACATGCATTACTCAGAACAAGAGCCACAAAACGTGCATGGCTCTCTTACACTTTCCTTTGCGCCTTCTCTGCCTGCCGGAAGGTGATGTAGCAAATTGAAGTTCAGACGGTAGGATTTTATGGAGGATGATACAGCATCATTAAAAGCGTAATAAAAAATATCCTCTTGGCTCCAAAACTGTGGTGTGCCTCACTCAATAAATTACAAGTGACAGGTCTTTCACTTTACTAACGGGCCTGTTGCGTGAGACAGTGTGCTGTTTCTTCACTACCCCTGTGAAATTCAGTTTAACTTTATAATGTTTGTGTTGTTGCTGCTTTTGGACTTGCAGTAGGATTACTATTAGTATGATTAACCATCTTCATTTATAACAGTCACAGGAGAAAGATATATAAATGAATGAAGTGTACTAACTTTTTTATGAACCTCTCAAAGATAGCATCACGATAACAGGTAAAGATTTGCTTACTGCATTTTGCATTCAGATCTCAGATTTATGCAAAAGAGACGTGAAATCTTCTATCAGGAGGACAATGATCCAACTGCTTCACCTCTGTTTCATCAGAGACATGGAATATTCCATTTTCCTTATGCATTAGTTCTGAACAGAAACTGAGAACCGAAGTTACATGTGATATAAGTGACCATCAAATAGAGGATCAAAAATCTCAATTTTCTATCCTTTACTTTCTATTTCACTGTGAAGACATACTACAGTTGTGTCTTGGGTTGAAAGGAAGTTACAATGGAAAACAAACAACACAATAATAAAAATAATTATGCATATTGTGTTTCTAGAGTGCTAAAGCTAGACAGCTATTTCACATTACTCATCTTTTGACAACTCCCTTTGCATGATCTACCTCTGCACTGGGCACCATGTTCCACTGTAACACATTTTCCTGACAGGCACCCAGTCATAAAAAGATGACACTTGAAATGGAGATGTAGCATTTCTCTTTAAAGTGTTAAGCTCCATTGTTCAATCATCTTTTTTTTGTGCTTTATTTCTAGTTTTCTGTGATTTTAACTGTCATTGGCCTTTGTTCTTCTTTTCACGTCTACAATAAAAGCAGCCAGTACACAACCTATTTTCTTCAAAAAAGATACTTAGAATTATTAAGTTATAAACTTGTCTATTTTGATAAGCTAAATCTTTTTCCTTTAGCAAAAGTCACAAGGATATCTGAGGACAAAGGAAAGGTGTTTCAATACGTTTATTGATTGTATGATGTTCCATACACCATCCAACTAAGATGTCTGAAACAGTTATGCTTAGAAAGCATGGTAAAGCATCACCCAAAACCACATATACATACCCTTGTTATGTAGGCTGCTTTCCATTGAGTCAGAAACTAATATACCAATTAAAAAAAACCCACAACATATTTAGAAATGCCTTGTCACTGGGAAGTTGATCCAATAACATCTCCAATGGAAGAATTGAGTAGTACTTTCACGCTCTGTCCTTAAATAGTGTCATTCATGTTAATCATGACTGTGCTCCACTAGCAGAACATATTCATGCTCAAGACCGCACTAAGATTTGGTAGAGAGAACTGCCAAGATAAATTGAATTGTCAACTACCCCCACACTGTCTATCTAGGTCTCTTATGAATGTTAAAGCAAGGTCTACTTAAACTCATCTTTACTTTTATCTGCATGCATCTTAAACTTTGTAAGGTCTTACCAGGAATCTTCTAAGAAAGATACAGTATCTAACACATTTTTATCCTCTACTTCCTGGAAGAAAAAAATAAATAAATAGACAAACAATGGCCTGTTTGTGAAAGGCCCTGCTGCGGGGGATGCTGCTGTCCTTTTCAGCTTTGATACTTGATGATCTATGACACCCTCTGCTTATCTCCATCTAGCAAGGGCCGAAAGGGGAGAGTAAGATTGCCTGCATTGACCTCCAAATGTTCGTAACACTTTGCAACACTTGAGCGTGACTGAATCTCATGCTTCAGGGCTTCAGCCAGATGTTGGAGAGGTCAGGAACAAATGCTATTCTGCAGTTCACTGTTTTCAGGGAGGCCTTCCCATGGACCATCAGAGACTAGCCACAGGTTCAAAGCAGATATGAGATGAAGTGGCCCACTGTTCAAAAACTGCAATAGCAATCCGCCTTTGAGATACGTGACTGGTACGTGACCAGTTCACATGCTCAAGGTGTTACCGATCACCAGACCATTCCAATACGAAAAGACTTCCCCTGTGACAGATGAGCAAGGACCTTTGGTTTGCTTCCTTATTGCCCCCTCCAGTACAGAACACAGGCTCTCCCTGGGACCACTGGCATATATTTTATACGACCTGGACAATATGGAAGGCTCTGATATTTACCGCTACATTTGTCTCTCTTTCTTACTGCTTATGGCATGGAGTCTCCCAAGGAATAAAATACCTTCATTACGGTCTTTAGAGTAAAATGTATTGCCTGTGATATACAAGAGGAGGTCAGCATAGGTTATCTAGAGGTCCCTTCCTGGCCTTTCTATGAAACTCTGACATGAACTACCACATTTTTAAGGCGCTAATTCCAAAGAATATTTTTGGCTACCACTGCAGAAAATTAAGTACTTTACTACTATAATCTGCTGATGTTTCCTTTATTAGTGCCACTTACGTGTACACACACATGTATGTACATATGGAGTTGTATATACATTGATATACAGCTGTATGCTCACAGCATTAACACATAAATGTAACTAAACAGCATACACAACAAACTTTTTTTTTTTTTTTCTTTTAATGAATTGGTTTTCTTGTTCCTGGACCAGCTTATCCCAAAGGAAAAACATGAAGTAAATTGCCTGTGGGTTTGCTCTCAAACAGCTCTCTGTCCTGGACAGGAGGGTGAGACTATGAATCATCCACTGGTCATCCACTCATACCAAAACAATAATAGACAGTCTGAGAACAGCGTCCAGCATCATTGCTAGAGTTTAGGAACTGTGTTCCTATTACATGCCTCTGTTTTAAGAGGTTTAAAAAAATGACATTAAGTGCACTTGCTTTAGGCCAAATTTGGGGTTGAAAGGAACCAATTCAGAAGGAAACATGCTGAACAAATTAACTCTCTTCCAGTATTCCGCTTAACCATTTTAATTAATGTGAACATTGATAAGTGAAAAGTCAGCTAGTTAGGACTGTTTATTCTGAGCTTGCAACTTAACAGGAAAGGTCAATTACAGAACCATAAGCAAGAAAATATGTGCATGTGTGAAACGGTTCTTAATAGCGTAAAACTATTATTTTTAAGTGATCCATTCAAAGCATTATCACTGAACACTTTTTGCCTTTAGATTTTGAATGGAACTTGGTAACTGATTTGTCTACACCATTTTCTTGCTCAGGAGGTAAAGACCTCTGTGTGCAGTCTGCTCTATAGAATAAAAAGTAGACAAGATTGCTAAAACGGAGCTTTCAAGGACAAAGAAAAGGAATGAGTCATTTGCACTAAGAAAGCACGAAAGAGGGAGAATGAAAACAGGTCACAGAATACAATCCCAGTCCATTGTCTGTGGAACCATAAACTGATTTTCTCTGTTTGCACTCTAAATACCCATATACCTATTACTAGTATATGTTTCAAAAATTAAGAATTCACACCATATTCCTCTCAGAGGACTGTTTTTGCATCTCCTCTTTGTCATTTTCAGACTTTTTTTCCTCGTAGTTATGAATATATCTAACACCAAACAGTTCAAGTTTCAGGCCTTGAGCTGCAAGATAAAATTCAGGAGTTAATGGCACTTTTTACGTATGTATTTCCAGGATCAGATCCTTCTCAATGATCTTGCTTTCAGACAAAAATAACACTTGCTGTTAAGAAATTGTAAAAGCCATACACAATAGAATTAACAAAAGTTACATATAAAATGTATATATTCACCTTGACAGTTACCAAGATTAATGCTCATGTGAAGCCCTCCTGTCATTGCATACAACACTGTATTCTTTATTACATCTTGAGAAATATATTTAAAGTCACTGCTAAATATTACATAACAAGAAAATCTTTTTAGCCCTTGTTTGCGATCTACACTTCACTTAGACATCTTAAAATCACAAAAGCCATCCACAGAGAGGGATTTAAAAATCATTACTTTAGAATACTTGTTTAATAGAAAGTGATGGCTTAAATGCTACAATATGTTCCTTGAATATCTTCACATTAAATGGTAATTGAACAAAAAGCTGCCTGGCCCTCTTCAAGGGCAAGTCCCACAAAGCTCCTCATTATCGTAATTTCCAATTTGGAAGCCAAACTAAATAACAAGAAGTAATTTGCCAATTAGAACTTCCTGCTCTTTTTCCCTTTATTCCTTAAACACCATTCAGGGGCTGAACCAGTCAAACACTTTTAGCTTCAAAACTGCAACTGAAAGAATTTAATTTGCGTCTCTCCACGGTGAACCTGTCAAGAGGCAGCAGTGATGCATACCATGTCCCGACACAACAGTTGCCCTTAAATACACAGAGAGTTCTCCATGTACTTGCTCTGCCTAGGGTTTCTTTTTCTCATTTCCTTCATTTTGCTGCCCTTAAAATACACACACACACACACTTTTCCAAACTTTAAAACTTCTCATCAATGATTTCTGACATATGGAAATGTCCCATGCACAAAACATGTCTTTTGTGTTTGAGAAGCTTTTAGAAAGTAAGAGGCACATAATGATAAAACCAACACAAAAGAGTGCTCAGAAGAAACAAGGTTCCATTCAGCCAGTGAAAGCCACAGAGCCCAGATCACTCCAGAGAGATTTACAGCTTCAAAAACAAGACCATGTATAAATTCTGCTATACGCCGTCCTGAGAATTCAAATCCTGACCAAAAATAAATGAAATCGGTTTACTTTTCAGAAGCTCATTTGAAATGCAAACATGCAAGGCCAAGTACAGGTGTACAGATGAATGGTACAGTACAACAGTGATGCTCAGATCTAAGACTAGGACTTAGAGTACAACAGTGTCCCGTCACACAGGGCTTCCGCATTCCTGCAAGCCTTTCAAATTGGGTTTTTTTTCCTGACCAAAGTGGTCAGTGAGCTCATATGCCTTAATTTCAAAGGAGGCATAAGGAGATGGATGGAAATGGAAAATCCTTTAACAAACTTAAGCTAGAAACTCTATCACACATAGTGCTAGCTCAAGTATCACAGCAGTCTTATCATGATGGGGGGGGGGGGGCGAGGGGGAGGAACAAATTTGTTCAGCACCACGCTGACATAACTACAGTCCTTTCAGTAGGTAAGCAAGCCTTTTGATAGTGCACTGCCACACCTTTGTATTATACTGCATTGTGCCATAAGCCTTGGGAAACGTTTAACAGCCTCAACTACTTTTTTTAACAGCCTCAACTACTTTTGAGGTCAGTAAGTATATTAGGCTGGAGATTCTCCACAATTGAGAATCAGGGAAGTTCCATTTTAATCCATGTCTATCACCGTTTCAACTTCCAGTCACTGGCAGGAAATCAAAAGCTAGGCAAAATTCAGAGGTATGATAAAGAAAACGGATGTAACATGACATTAACCACTCAATTTACACAGGGTCGTGATAGACAGCATATCACTGATGACATGTAAAATCCAACTCAGTGTTTTCCTAAAGGAAGAACTAGTTTGGGGAATTCCAGAGACCTGTTTATACACCAGTTCATACTAGCAGATCATAATGAACCACTACAAATTAAACCTATGCTTTTCAATGCACCGAAATTGCATTCAAATTAAAGTGAGCATAAATTCATGGACTGTTTGTAAAGCAATTTGAGACAATCAAAAAAAGGCATTTTCTTAGGTAACCGAAAATACTGTATTGCTATGAATTTCTGCCATGTATTCGCATATATATTTTTTAAGAAGATCTGTAAGTATTAAAAAAGAAGAGTCAATCTAGAGCAAGGATGTCTCTGTTGTTTCTACATGCTTATGGTAAAATAAATGCTAGATACTAAAAAAATGGTTTTTTGAATACTTCGGTCTCTATACATATGCCCTCATAATAAAAACCAGCGTGACTGTTTCCTTAAAGGAAGGTATTTAGTCTTTTCTTTTTATTTATTTACAGAAGGTTTTCTGTTCACCTTTCAGATCAGCAGCTAGATCTAGAGTCCGATACTTCCTGCAACAGTCTTCTGTATGAGAAGAATGAAAAGAAGGATCTAATAGCATACAGATTAAACTGTCTTTCAAGGAGTCAGGGCTCTGAGGCCAGAACATCACATTGCCGCAAAAGATCCCAGGGGCAAAATAAGTGTGTTATTCTGAAAGCAATAAAAATTGAGGACTTTGTAAATTTGTGATTTTTAACATAACTGTAATTCCTTAATGCTTTTCTGCAATTGCCATGTCCATTACATTCACTATTTAAACATTTTTTTCCTCTTGCTCAACTGTTTCTGGCTAAACTCTCCCTTTTTAAGAGGAAAACATTCAAAATCTAAAAACACAGGGATATGCTTACTTCATACATACCATGTGAATAACATGGGATGGATTGTTCAGAACAAGTCTCCTTTTGGCCTTTGTGATGCTGCCTGTGCAGCTATTTTGTGGCGTAAGTGGCAGGCAAGATTTGAGGAAGGCTGCAACAGAGAAATCAATCAAACCTAGTCTAACTTACACCATACAGCTTGAGTAGCTGAAGTGGGTTTGCAAGAGATAGTAACAGATAGTATTTCTTGTTATAAATTATGCAGAAAAAATACAGTAGGACACACACGTAGGTGCTATGTTTCCTTGTTAAAAAGGTCTACAAGGAATAACAACAAAAATGTAAACCTACGGGACCCATGCAACTCTGAGCGCACAGCAGTGATTGTGACTTATATCAATACATCTAAGGCAGGTTTAAATCAGACAGCATGGATATACTAGTTGCTTAGCCTGGGCAAAAAATCTCCATGGGAAGTTTGTGCCTGACTGTCTTTGCATCAAAGGCTTAAATTTAAACTCAGGTATGCACCTGAGCAAAGTACATCCTTCTTATGCTGACGTACCAGCAGACTGTGATTTGAGAAGCTTACCTAGTCCACCCAAACTGCAAAAGACATGGGGAAGAAGCGAGAGAGAATGAACACCTCCATATACTGTTAAACTTAACATCACTAAGCTAGGGTGGACTTAGTCAAAGAAGGTGCCTTAACAGCCCTAAACCTTGATCATTTCACCATTAAAGTCTTCTCCAGCATGGGAACCTGTTGTTTTCTAGGTACAGGCAGCTTGTCTGACTGAACAGATTTTCTGGTTTTTAACACTGAGCATAAAGTTCAGTACTTTTGCTGCATAGTCCACTCAAAACACTCCTTCCCTCATTAACTGTCACAGAGTATACCGGGCACATGGATAACAAACTACTGCCTAGCAATCGTATCTAACCTGTAAGCCTTTGCTATGTATAATGAAATCTGAAATACAGATCCTGTGAGCCACTACATAAAAGGTTTGTAATAAAGTGCTACAACACTTCAAAATATTGCATCTCTGTCAGTCAAATTCGATATTCAGTGTGCTAGCAAAGAGGCAAAATCAGAAAAGGAAGAAAAGGAAAAAAACTCTAGGCATGAACAAGAGCATTTAACTGGTCTACAAGATCATAAAATATCATTAAATCACATCCATTTAATGATATTCTATATATACATCAGAATATAATTTGCAATCTCATTTATATATGAATTCTGGTGGGAAAGATGAAATACAGCTTTGGTCATCTCAAACTAGAGCCTAATACAAAAAAACGTGAAAAACAAAGGTTCATTCATAGACCATCAAGATAACATAACTGTATACTTCAAGATCAATCTTGCTGTGGATACGTTGAAAATTGGCTTACCCCAGTATGGTTCTAAAAATAAAATAAAATAAATTGTTAGGCTTCTTGAATTTTGAAAGTCTTTGGCAGTTCTCCCCAAATCAGTTAATCAACCAATGCCTCCTAAGGGTTCTTCTGAGACGACTGAAAAACCCATTTTCATAGTACTCAAGGAATTATGACCCAGTCTTTCTGTGTGGGGTAAGACCCAGGAGTGAATCTATGAAACAGCACTTTGTTTGGCAAAAAGATAAATATATGTACTTGAATAAACATCTTTGTAACTTTCTAATTTATTTTAACAGCATGCATCAGGAATAATTTAGTTCAAAAAGAATGAGCAGGGGAAATGCAATTAAATGTTAAAAAAAAGAAATAACTTCTGTAAATCTACACTAAACCTGAAAGTAGCGACCTTCGCAGTATGCTGAAGTCACGAACGAGTATCTAAATGCTTGTATTAATATTCATTAGAAACAATATACCTTTATGCATTACACCCAGAGATCTCAAAGCACATTCTCAGCCATGGCGATATCCCAGTTCCATGTGACACAGGCATTACTACACCAATTTTCAGGGTAGGTAAAATTAAGATGACACTGATTTTTCTGTGTCCTTCCTTTGGAAAAGTAATCGACTACAGTCTCGTGTTCCAAAAACAAGTGTTTGCTGAGGGGCATATGGAGGATGGCAGGAGGCAAAGTCCCTTGAACCAGATTACTAGACTAGTGCTGAAGAAAGAACTCGGTAACAGCTATTTTCTAAGCCGCACGCTCTTCAACTTCTCAACAGGTATCATTAGTCTCACTTTTAAATGACTTCGCTGTCACATAATCCAGCATAATTTAAAATACTTTTTTCCTATCAGACAGCTATGGATTAATGAGGTAGCACCCAAAGCTGTTTATAGCAACTTAGTCATCAACTAATTCAGTTTTTGAATGGAATTCTGTCAGGCTGCAAAATCTTTCTTACCTACAGAAACACAGGGAAGTTTTTAAAAAAGCAAACACATTTTAATCTTCCGCTCCCTACGACATACTTCATATGGTCAACCATGACTTTGACACAAAATGTACAGATATCTGAAGCCCAAATGAGGACTCCTCCAGTTCTCTCTACCCTACTACAAGCATGATGAGAATACTCAAGGAGCTGTTTTTCTGACTTATGCCTGCAGTTCCTGTGGCTGGTGTAAATACACAGTGATAACCTGGGTCCACAAGAGGGTTGTGAGACCAGTCAAGGGCACATTCGCAGTACTGTACCAGTGAAGTTATAAAATTAAACAAACATTAGAACAGCATGCTATCAGATGTGAACTGGTTTACACCGCCAAGGGGCAAGGCCATGTATTCTCAAAGTCTGTCCTAAACCATGAGCCAGTTTGTCCCTCACCCCATGCTTGGGCAAAATGGAGGAATCTGAGGAAGAATGTGGCCACCAATGCACTGCCTCCCTTTGCTGAAACTTCACAGAAACCTCTCTTTGCGTGGCCCATATATGCTGGTCTTCATTTCTGGGGACGGTACACACCAGGAAAGCTCGTGAGATGAAACGGGAGGAAGCAGGTTGCTACAAAATGGCCTTCCATGACTACTGTGCATTCCTAGTATCAAAGCTGTTTCAGCAGTGCATTGCATGGGGAAAATTGCTCACAAACAGGAAGACTCTGTCACCCCAGTCCAGCCTTTTAGTTTTCACGCAGAATATATAGCCACCTGTAACATTTTATTGTATCAATTATAAACATTCTGTGGAAAATTCATAATTATGGTGTATAAACACTAAAAATATACAGCAACACATTTACATATACAGTACCATTCACTCTTTGCTGTCCTTTACTGTGTCCAATGATTTGGTGGTCCAATTCCTCAAGAACACCTGTTAGCCTCACAAAAAAACCACCATCATAACTGGCAGTTTATTGGCAGCCTGAGCAGGGAGGCCGGTGACCAGCACGAGGAACGAACTGCCCTCCGAGTCCTGGAAAGCGTCCTCCTGCAATGTGGCTGAGGCAGATTGGCAGGAGCTGCCTGCATTCAATCTGTTCTGCCAGTGAATATTCCTATTCAGTAAAAGCGATTAAGCTAATACGTAAATACAGCTCTGCTCAAGGAATCGCACAAGGTAAACAGCTGTTGACTTCAGTAAACTTCAGCATGTGTGTCCAGGACCTATCACACATCTTTTTTTCTTCCATTTCAGTAAAGCCAAAGACATAGTATATCAACAGACAGAGGGAGATGTTCTCAGAGGGCACCCTCCTTCGTTATATTCACAGCTGCTCAGAAAAACCCCAGCCTCTTAGCTCCCACTGTCTGTGCCATTTTGCACAGCAAAACTAGAACTGTCACTGGCTCCTGGTGCTGCATGCAGCTCCCACGTCTTCATCAATTCACTTTGTTTATTACAAAGACGGTGACAAGCTGATGAGACGGGATCTTCAGGATATTTATTTTAGGAGCCGTGGAAAGCAGATGATGTCTTGCTGTCACTGCAGGCATTCTAATATAAGTATTGCCAGGTACAATACTGGAGCATCTATGACTCAAGACCAGATTCTGCTGTATTTGCAGAACAGTCATAACCTAGTACTAAGCCATATTCAGCCCACATTTTTAAAGCAATTAGGTTATTCAGCATTTAATTTGGGAATATTTTTATAAGGTAAGCTATTTTCTTCCACATACGATGCTTCTCTCCATTTAACTTTTAGAGATAATGGTCCATGCTTTGAAGCATGGTTGTTTTATAATATATAAAATGTTCACTATAAAGCATAATTACCATATATGTAAAACTGGCTGCATAATAATGACTTATAATTAAGAAATAATTTTAATAACCAATTTAGGGGAATATTCATTAGCCTCACTGTTTATTTTGGTAATATCCTAGAGACGATGTTCCACGGGAATAAAAGTTAAATTAGTTGGTGCTCCTTGAACTTCACAGGCTTCACATTATGCACTTAAGAGCAGAACAAAGAATCCAACTAGCTTCAGTAATACAGGAATTAATAATTGTAGCAAATACATAGGAGAGCAGATCAAATACCATTTTGAAATAATTGATATCCCACCAATGTTACTGTTAAAATATTGAAGCAAGTAGTTTTAAACTCTAATTTAGTAAATAATTCTTAAATGAAGTATTTCCATCTCCTGCTGTACTTCCCAGTATCAGTATTTTAAGTAACACGGTTGTTAGAATTGGAAACATTCAATCACAATAAAGAAACTAAACTACATGACTGCTTCAAAACTCAACACAAATAAAACTGAGTTATTTACAATTGTTACTTCACCTAAAATATTATTTTTAATGTCCTAACACATACAAATGTGTTTCGGTATTTATCAACAGCTTCTCTCTGCAGAATCTATGCACTGAGAATGATGGTGCTTCAGTATTTATGCCCATTAGGCCTACAAAAAATGAAAGGTCACCCAGAAAAATGCAGCGTCCATCAAGAATTTTTTTGAAACAGAAATATTTGCATTTGAAGGAATATTCAACATGCTTCATTAGGATCTGAAAACTGACTCCGCCACTACTGCTAGAGCAAGCTGAGAATAGGCTTGAAATTATCCTTCAGCAGTTTGGTGATGGTACCGCTGGCTGTGACACTCCACAACGTACAGACCGACACTTCCAAGAGCACGTAAGGCTGCCCCAGCTACCTGGTAACTAGTTCCACCACGGAAGGGCGGGATGCGAGGCTGGCCACCCATCCTCCACCGCAGGCTAACGCAGTTGTCCTCCATCAACATGAGGAACCGCTCTAGCTGCTCCTGTCATCTGTGACTCTCATCTAACACCTATCAGTAAGGACTGAATCCACAAAGACTACTGGATACAGCCAAACAAGGAAAAAGCCACAGAATGGATTTCCATTACCAATGAAAATGGAAAAAATCTAGCACTAGAACAATTTAAACAAGATTGGATAACATGTGCTTAGAGAACCATCCTGCCTGAGAAAGACAGCACACAGGATAAGCTTCTGAGGCTTTGCTGGTCTTTCATTCCTACAACCCCCAAACAGAAACTAATATACTGTAATGACATTTAATAAAAACCTAAGACCACAGTTTGCAGTTTTGATGATGACATCAGAAGCAACAGGCTGGGCAATTCGCAATAAAAGGCAGTAATACTTGTAAAACTGAAACCTTTCCTGAAAGGTTCAGCAGCAAAAATTTTTCCTCAAAGTAAAAACAAACGTACAAACAAACAAAAACCCCAACAAAACAACAACAATAAAAAAAAAAACTAATCAAAATTTACACTAGGAAAAAATAAAAGACCCTTGAAGCAATTTCTTAAGTTGTTCTGAGACAACTGGCCTGTTCGGGTTTTTGTTTTGTTTCAAACTAGAAGCAATGAGGCATTCTAAAGAAAAGGCAAGGTTGGCTGTACAGCATGTCTGACCTCCACATCTAACCCTTAGCCTACTGGGAAAAAGCAGCACATTCCAAACCCCCATTTATCACTTATTTTAACTGTCATAAGTTACTTTCAGTGCTATAAAACAACGGCTTATAATCCAGTAAAATATTAGAACTCCAGAAAGTTTATTCAGGCTTAGGTATCGATTTTAAACACGCTACCACCCCACCAAATTTGCTTATTATAAGAGGTGGTTTCAACAGCTGTAATTCATAAGTGAGGTGCCCCTGCTGCAGAGTAAAGCAAAGCAGCATTTGGTAGCAAAGCTTGATCCTACATGAACGATATCGTAAGGACTAACAGAACATATCTAAACAAAGCATTCCATTGACCCTGCCTGCTTTTCTGGACCCAGCTATTTCATGCTGTTATTCTAGTTTTATTAGCATATTTTCAAACATATGCTGAAGTACAAAAAAGACTCTATACATAAATTCCACATTTAAATTCTACTTTTAGCTCTCCCTTTCCATACCCACAGTAACTCCACTGATTTTCCATTAAGTGATCCTGGAACTGCATAACAATTAGCGTGCTCATTCTGGATCTGTGCAACTAACATACATTAGTCTAATGTTTTACAGCATACTACTAGTTTTATTCACAAAATGCATTCATAATACCCTGAAGCAATTCTGCTTAGGATGGTAGTATAATAGTAATATAGATAAAATAGGAAAAAAGTACAGGCATTCTTCTTCAATATGGGACCAAATGAAAGCACTTAAAAATTTCAGGGAACTATCCACCTGCCGCCCCTTCCATTCTCTGTTTCTTTCTCTCTCTCATACCCACCCACTCACGCTCACTTCCCCAAATCTTATTAAAAAAACAAACACATTTCATATGGTCTCACCAAATGGACAAAACCCTCTTTATTTAAGGTAAGAAAACAATCCATGGGAAAGTAAACACAAACATGTCTAGTAGATGCACTTTCGGAGTAAGAAATTTTACAGGGATTACATTTTAAAAGTTGCTTTTCCAGCTGTCTGCCTGAAGGGGCAGAACAGAGCTGGTCCTGTCAGTTGCCATTGTCACAGCTCAGAGTGTGCAAGCTCCAATTTGACCCTTCTGGAAAAAAAAAACACAATTAGAAACGCATAAAAGGAAGCATTTAGCACACTGGCTAACCTAATGCGGAGGTGTCAAGTGATAGAAAAAAATAAAGGGACTTTCTGAAGGGGTTTGTGTGTTCCAGATAAAAGCAAAGACCTTTAAAGACCCAGCTTTTGAGGTGGGCTTCCCAGGACTAACACATGGACAAGAGTAAAATACATCTTCATTTCCACCAACTCTTCACCTCCCACCCCACTTCTTCTGCCCCCTTTCCTCCAAGGGAATACAAAAAACACCTGTAAGAGCAATCAGCTGAGGTACAAAGCAGTAAGGCATCTTCATGCATCTGTGATCCATCTCCAAGCACCTTGAAGCTGTACTTTATCACATTTATATTCTAATGTGAGGTATCACAGCTTCACAGATAGCTTTAGACAAATACATTGGTTCAAGTCAATCTTCTGAAGCAGCATCTTTGCCAGCAATGCCACACCAATAACCAAATCATACAGATGCATAAAGCTGGCCTACAAAAGACAAGACAGAATTTTGCACAGTATCCATATAACTGCAGGCTCCGTATTGTAAACAAGACAAAAGAGCATATAAAATTTCAGTTAAACAGCCTTTTATCTGAGTCCTGACAAAGAGGAACTGTTGCAATGGGAGAAGTTTGATATGACATTACCAGAATACAGCGCGTGCACAGCCCTTGAAGCAAGAGCTAATACACGTTACACTGCAGACACACAGTGAGAAGCATGTTTAAGAAGTTAGTACAATCATTCCTAGCCCATTTTTTTTCCAAAACATTTTCAGTTCACCTTTCTGAATTATTTCCAGTAATATTCTTACTACTATTCACATGACTACCAGATGAAAGTGCCGCACAGATAACATCTTTCAAAAACTACAAGGATTACTTGATGCAGTTCATCAGTCAAAAAACATCTTCATGACCTTCTAGTCAAGTCCCCACTTCAAGCATTCATGCATGCTTGCCACTGTGATTTAAGCACAGCTTTGTTTACAAAATCCTCTTTGTTAAAGGCTAACGCTGATAAATCCAACATCAAAACTTCCTAGCTTTCCAGATATGAGCAAGACCAAGAATTCTGTGAAAATTATATAGTCACATAGCCTGAAAATTTTAGTAGCTAGGCCACCAGTATCACAAAACATACTAAATTTCAACAGCCTCTTGGGGTGGAGTGGCAGTTAGTGACCCACCCAGGTTCTCCCCATTCCCAATGAATCCTTAAACACATCGATCTGTAGACAATGCATTAAAAGCCAAATCCATCAGATGCTAAGAGTTGTGATGACAACCATCCTCTGTTCTGTCCTTCCACACTGTAATTTTTCACCCCTGTAATATTCAATATATGGTAGTGTGTATTAACCGGACAAGAAATTGCAAGTCATTGTTTTCACTCAGGTAAAGAAAAAAAGCTGTCATTTCCCTAATATTTTCTTTACCTTTAAAATAACATTAAATGATACAGTTCAACAAGGAATCTTCTAAGAATATTAAATAGCTTCTACCCAATTAACACAATGATCTTTAAAGAAGACAAAAGTTGACATTAAAAAAAAAATTACGAAATCCACATTTTAAAGACTATTTAGAAAATACTAAAATTTTTTAAAAAATCTTACTAGTATCCTTTTCTGCTGAATGGATTATGGCAACAAGACACATTTTTTTCTTCAACAGCTCTATAGGATGTACTTGCTTCAGGTCATTATACATTAAACACTTTCTACAGTAGATTTATGGCAATGTAATCCACTAATGATCCCAGCTGAGAACAGTCTATGTGATTAATATAGTTTGAGGTACGGTACTAGGTAAGACAGTCTATATGAAATGCTGAATATGTAATTTTCACAGAAAAGGTGAGGATGTGCCCAATTCTATTTGGGGTTTTTTTCCCAGTTTTAATTTTTCAGGCATGAATACTGAACCCAACACATAAAACAGATAAATAAGAGCAAACTCCCTTTCCTACCTTCACTAAGAAGGTGCATAAGATTAAAGGACCCTTGGAGGTGGCGGGAACTGAAGAGCACGCACACATATTCGATGTTACCATCTGTTTAACCGTTATGGAAGTGTTACGCAGGTCCTTCTCAATATCTGTTGAGCAGAGAACCACTGGCAATAGAGAGTTACTTCTTAGCTTGCTGTTTATTATTCTCCTACGGTAATACAGGAATCAAGCTCTTTTGTGATAATGCTTGGTATGTTAGGTTTGATGCATAAAGGGAGCCACCTTTGATTGAATAAAAGGCATTGCTAACTACTGTAAGCACACTGAGCCATTCTTTCTCAGAAGGCATCCTCAGAAATCTGTCCTAAGAGACAAACAGCCCTGACAGGTTTTTCTAAAGGGTCTGAGATTAGGTAGGTAACTCTCTGCATCATTAGCAATTATTTAGGAACACTTTAAGCAAACAATAAAGCCCTGCCCATGTCTCCTCTTGTCTTTACAACAAAAACATATAAACTGTCAATAAAATATATAAAAAGCCTCCTTTAAGGCACGTTTGCCTTGTTAGGTGAACAAATTATTTAGGTGTTCTCAAACAGTGCAGTGAAAAGGCGAAGTCTGAAAACAAACCTATTACATCACAATCTTAGGCAACCACTGAAATTCTGATGAACTCTGATGAACCTTACAGATTGCATTTTTTCCTTTTTCAGCCTTTCCTGATTGCTCTGATAATAGTAAATAATTTCCTGTAGGAGTGGCACACACTGCAGTAGCATTCGGAGACGTAAACCTGTCAATTCCCAGATAAATCGTGAATCTGTAATCCTCAGTCTGTTCTTAGGTGTTGACTAGTGCCTTTTTCTCCAGAAGCTGCCATACCAGAACGTCAACAATACAGGGTTTTTATTCCAAAGCTTACAGCTCTTCACTATGGCAGATTTTTGCTCTCACTAAAGCTGAAGCAGCCTTCAAATATACCTCTGGCTAGCACAAGATGAACACCCAGACACAATTTTCTCTTTTATGGAGGAAAGTATCAGTTTGATCAGTCAGCGAACATAAGCTACAATAGATCATACATTCCACACTCTCACCTGAAACACTGGTATTTCTCTAGCTTTTTATTCTTGAACATCATCAGTAATTCCACATGTGACCATCTATGAGAATCATATCTATTCCACTTAAAGGGCTGCTATTATATGCACCAAATTGCGAAATTATGATTCTGCTCCAAGAGTAGTCAACTGACACATTGTTTAACCTCTTACATTAACATTGATTTCTGCTGGCTTAAAGGCACAGAATCTAGTGGCTACGGTGGGAAAGGGTAGCCTTAGACTGCTGATGAAAAAAAGTCCAACTGGCATAGGAATGAGCAATCCTGCTCATTGTACTACAAACACTAGACAAGGTCTCCAACACCCCCATGTGAAGGGAAATGGGTTACGTGGAAATTATCACCACCCTGGCCGTATATCATAAGGGTCAACATAAGAATCTGTCTTTTAGCCTGTGTCTCCCGGTTCTCCTGCTCAGCACTTCTGGTTCTTGTCTTTGGGCACTCAGGCCACACCACACAGCGGGAAGAGAACATCCACTGTCGGGGGCGCAACTCCAGCATCCTCCTCTTCGCCCTGCTGAGCAGCTGCATAACAAAGAGGGGAAGATGACAGCACTGAGCACTGATCCACTGCACAGGCTTAAAGTGCTCATTTATCTTCCCTTTTGGCATTCCCGCTCCTTAATAGGGTGCTTTAAACAGACAGGAAGAAACATCATGTTGTTCCTGGTGTCCTAATCAGTCGGGATGATTGACTTTTCTGACTACATTCATGTACCCTCACACTGCTCTCTTGCCTGCATCTGTTCTGCGTTTAGTATACCCAAAGAAAGCCCAGTCTTTTCCTCCTCTCTGAAACTCCAGACTTGTTAACAAGTAGGCGTTTGGGTTTTATTCCATTCCATTTCAAAGCGGTGGTGTTTCTCAAGCCACTTCCCTGCTCTTAGGGTTGCAAGCAACACTAGGGAAGATCTAAGCAATCACTCCTCTTTCTTTTTCTTACAGCTGCCAAGGCATGAAAAGAAGCAGCTGCAAGTGAAAAGGGGAGAAGCAGCTACGGAGTACAGAGTAGACCATCAGCAACCCGCTGAGCAAAATTTGAGAGCAAATGAAATAAAGACTAAGCATTAGAATTGATTACTTCTTATTTCAGTGGCTATAAATTAACAATCTAAGGTTATTACAGTCAGACATTACTATAGAAGGTTATCTCCTCTGCAATGTGATTTTAAGGAAACGAGCCATACAAGATCTCTCAGAAAGCAGACAAAAATGTAAGCGAAATTAATGTCATTGGGGGACCTTAACCCAAACAAGGCAATTCACCGTTTAGATTTAAATGAAAATTAGCAGGCTAAAACAGACAAGTAACTACTTTTTGCCACAGAAATCTTGACGAGTAGTTGTCAGAGCTTGTTTCTCTTCCGTTTTCACCTACTGGTGGAAATCAGAAACGAACACAATTTTATTTCAGGCCGCTGGGCAGAGAGTGTAGTGAATATAAATCTCATAGTTTCTTCTTTGTAAAAGAGGCAGAGCAGAGTAGCCTGTATCAAGTGCCTCTGACATCACCAGCAAAAAAACCCTATTCAGCTTAAAGGAAGGATCATTGCTGATCAGTTCCTTTTACAGAGACATAAGCAGACTTCAAAGACATCAAGGACCCTTGAAGTTATTGTAGGAATGAAAATCTGGCAGAAGTAAAAGTACGTATTTGCGATCGTGCTCTTCCTTCACGTATACTGATACAAATCAAGAAAGTCAGTAGAGCTACTCAATCTAAATGAGATGAGAAAGAAACCATCTGTCAGAATACAAAACTAAAAAAAGAAAATATTCTTTATTAATTTGAAGAAATCTTAAAGATTTCAAGTTAGTTGATTTGTTTTAATCCAGGGTCTTAAAATAAGCCACTCTCTTCAAATCAAAAAAGCGTCCTTGTTTCTTCCTAAAGGTTGCAGAGAATGTAATATAGCTCTTCTTGAGAGACAACAAAAATAGAACACACACTCATATAGTCTGCATGGACCAGAACAATTAACAAAGGTGACACTTTAAACCACGTGTGATTATCTCTTTACTTATTAAACTCTTGTGTTCAGCTGACGGAACGTCATGCATCAGCAAGAGGCTTTTTTACTGTGATGTTTGTGACACGGTGTTCATCCATATTATCAACAAATCTGCGAAACCCAAGCTTTACTACTCCAGCTGCCTTTTACATGCACAGCATGAGCAGTCATTGACACAAGAAGTCTCGAGCTGGCACGAGGCACACAGCCACGTAGCCAACACTGACATACACCGAGTTTAAATAGTGCCATACCATTCCCAACACTGTAGCGCCAGTATCAAAGGCATGGACATAATTGAAATGCCATAGTCTATGTCTCTAAAGCTCCTGAATACCTCTATATAAAATTACAGTTATGTTGACAAGCCACCTGTCAGGCTGAAGAAAAACTGTGTAACGCTGTGCCCTTGTGAGGCCACCTTTTACTGCGTGCCCTCATGACATTTTTTCCTTTTCCCCAGCACACCAGCCCTGGCGCGTGAATCGCCACGGCTGGGTGTTCGGGGCAGGGTGCCTGCTGGAACCCTGCACCGGCCCTGGCTCGAGAGGCACGCTGCCTTGCTCAGCCAGGGCATGCTCCCCAGGAACGCACGGATCCCGTCAACCCTTCGAGCCGCACCGCATGCTCCCCCGCAAGCACTGAACCTCACGTTAGTCGCAATGGGAGGAAAGGGTAGGGGCAGAAAGAGAAGAGGCTCTTTGCTGTAATGGGAGCTCTATGGGAAAAGAAGCTTCTCAAAAAATTCACAGGCCGTATATCACATTACTGAGTTGGGGGGGGGTGGCTAAGACAAAACTATTTAATGATCCATCTCTATGACTAAGGATTTTCATTTTTATTTTTTCAGATTCTCATCTGTCAAAGACTCTCTCACCTATAGGCAGAGTGTATATCTGTTGAAAATACCAGTTTTTAATCTTCTGTACTTGCTTTTCAGTATGCTCAAATACCACTGTAGCATTGCTCTCATTGAAGACTGGGATTGTGAAAAGTGATCTGGGACACAGTATCAGATGAGAACCACAACACAGAACAGGATACAATTTCAAGGAAACTCCTTGATTTTTTTTAATTCTTTGGCTTTTTAAAGTTTTAATAGCAACGTTGTAGAGCATAAAAAATCCATATGTTGATAATGGGTGCTTTCTAATCTTTAGATACTTAAATTAGGCTGTCATCTTACTTTACTTGTTTCCTTTTTACAAAGGTAATTTAGAGTTTCTGACACAGCCATCTTGGCCACCATATTAAGCATTCTAGCTCCCCTTATTCGCAGTTTAAGAAGAGAATATAAGAATTACAAACCTTATCATTTTGCCCACAAATAAACTTCAGTGCCAGTTTGGAGAAACCCTTTTTAAGTGCTGTGGGGCAGTTTAATTCTACAGCAACTCAGATTTTTGCTCCCATACAAAGACAGCTAGCTAAGCTAACAATTGTAGTAGTAGCTTTTTTGCAGTGTGGACACCTGTTGACTACAAACTGAAGACAGGCTACTCATTTCACATAAACCACCAGCTGTTAGATAGTACCAGGATTCAGTGACTACTGACCTGGGACAGATTTGAACTGGTGACCCAGGAGTGGAAGACTGTATATCCAATTACGAATCCACATTTAAAAATCTTAACTTGCACTTTTTAATTGCATTCTAATCTCAAAGATCTCTGTTTTAACAAATGGCCCTCATTGCAATGAAATGCAGGCATATCTAGGAACTTTGTTCTTTTTAAATTGTGGATTTAATTGTGCACACATTTGAGTGCATTATACTGTAAGCGGGTGTTGGTAAGTAGCTATTATCTTGACTTCCTAGCTGTCTCTCACCGTACACGTAATAAGAATGTACAAGTGTTAAAGAACTTACAAGTCTTAAAAAGTCTGTGCCTAGAACAGAACAGGGTTTACAATCTCCTCGCAGCATGTGAGTTCCACCACAGAAGAAGGTATCTAAGCACAACTGAGGTATGTTCAGCCGTTCCAAGCAGTTGGAGGACATGGGGTCCGATAATAAGTATTAGCAGATGGTTACCACTAAATATGCAGAACCAAAAAAGACCACTACTCTTAAGAGCTAGGAACAAGTTGACCTGGAGAGCAGAGAAAC
Source organism: Sagittarius serpentarius (assembly GCA_034782735.1). Lineage (NCBI taxonomy): Eukaryota > Metazoa > Chordata > Aves > Accipitriformes > Sagittariidae > Sagittarius > Sagittarius serpentarius. The sequence goes on along the minus strand of JAVKLA010000007.1, from coordinate 31,094,329 downwards.
ATCTTGAGAGGCATAACAGAGACTGGAAGAGATGGTAACATTTAACAAGTCCTGGAGTAGCCGTAGTGTTTCCGCAGTAAAAGAAACATGGCAGCTGCACCGCATAGGGTGCCTCTGTTCACTGGAGAAGGAGGAGAAGAGGCAAACCAGAAGAGAACAGAGGGAAGTACAAGCAGCTTTGCACTAGTGGTGAAGAGCTAAATATTGAGGGTATATTTGTTTATTTATGACTGAAGTTGCATAGGGGCACAGCACAGATCACCGTACTCCGCTTGCTAAATTTTAAGCTAGCTTGGCCATCTTTTGTGCAGGCAACCTAAGCCTTATGCAAAACGTTCTGGTTGCACTCTAACTTAGGTAGTTCCACTGCCAGAACAAACGTAAAGAGAGGAAACTTCAAGTCTGATTTTGAGTCCATAAGAATGCAGAAGTAAAACTGCTTTTGTAAACACAGAACCTATTCACGAGTAAGAAAACTACAGACAGAATCTTAGACTGTACAATTTCAGGTTTATTGAACTTAGGGTCTTTGCAAGTAAAACATTTCTGAATAGGTGCAAGTGTTACAAGTGGGAAACTTCTGAACAGACACGGCATTAAAGTACTACAGAAGGTGACTGACAGTGAAGGTGGTCAGGTAGGCCTGCGAACAATCTACAAGAAAAACAGCAGCAGAAGAGAAGCTGTAAGCAGCAGACTGTTACGAGGGAAAGCTATAAAACTAAAGATCACAAAATAAAGCCCAAAGAAAAAAAACACAGACCTTCCGCATGCAGAGAGCAACTCATGCACCCCAGTGCTTGAGGAATAAGCCAAATTCACTTGTTACAAAAATTTCCTTTATATGCTACATAACGCACAATATATTATGCACAGAAAAAAGCAGTAGTCATTGAATTTGGATATTTTGGGGATCAAAAAATGCTACCAGAACTACTTGATGACTTCTTATGGAAAACACCAAAATAGCAGCAACTCAGATCTAAGTAGATTTGGAATTTTGGCTGAGATGCACACCCGCAAAAGGAAGTTACGGGATTGCTCAGAGGGGAAGTTTTTGGTTAGCCATTAACCAGAAAGCAATGAATTAGTCTGTGAAAAAACTGAAGGCTCACCCTCCCTTGATTCTTTAAACATCCTTTACATTTACAGCATCCTGTGAATGCTAATGACTACCTTAAATCACAAGGTTTATGCTTGGATCGAAAAAAATCCCAGTATTGATGAGTATTCTGTCCCATTTGAAGATAACTCCAAAGCCTGCTCTGTATCTTGAGTCAGATACAGTGGGAGAAACTTGTATATTCATCGTGCAAAACCACATGTATAGACACGCAATTATACATATGCGTACGTACATCTTGGGAAATCTATTTTTATGCTTCAAAGCACCCAATATCATAATTGTCTGCAGCCTATTTTCCTGCAAAGTGTATTTCCGCCTTGCAGAGGCTGGCAAGTAGACTGCAGGAAAAAAGGCTTTGTAAGTTTCTCAAGGTAATGAAAGAAAGCTTAATCCACACAGCTCCTTTCCGATAGGAAAATTCACACTTGATATGACAACTTGCATCATGCTGAGGCAATTTACAGGTGTCAAGATACTGTATTAGCTCCCCAATGAGTATAATAAGTTAAACTGCAATTCAGTCTTAACTATCAGCCAACTGCTGTAAAGGGAATAAAAGGACAAACCAAGCGAAAATGAAACTGCACGCAACAGTGGAGTTGCAGGATCCGGATCAGCAGCATATGGTGCAGTAGCACGGAGAGCATGCAGCCAGCTCTCACTTCAGGTCCTAAGCGGGTCATGCCTGGGACTGACCGTGTGACTGGGAGGCTGGCAGTCGGTGGCAGAATTCGTGCTGTCGCCCACACATTGACAGCGCTTCTACTTACATGTTAAACAATTCCCTCTTTCTCCACACAGCCACCACAGCACACTTCAAGCAAGGCAGTAAGATACAGCTTTACAACACATTTCTAACACTGCTGTCACAAGCTTCTACGTTACTTTGCTCAGGATTTGACCCTACAGACTATGAATATTTGTTGGAAAGCTACATTCCTAGAACATGATGATAGGCACATATATATGATACACGGAATTAGAGATCATCTAATCAACCTCAGGAAGATGACTCAAAATCTTGAGCTTCTTTTTCCTCCCACCATATGTTTCTATCAGTCAGGAGCTTAAACAAAACCAACACAAGGTCACGCACCTCAAGTACAAGTTCATAAACAAATGGTATTTAGATTTTTTCTTTAAAATTGTGCTTATAATGTATTATTTACTCTTTGCATATTCATCAATACCATATGACTAATATCATCTTTTAAGGTCTATTACTGAAATCAAACTTTGCTATAAAGATATTAAGATGAATACACCGCATTTGATTATATAGACAGTACGCATGCATGTGTAAAACCAAGTATTGTTAATGGCATGATTCAGTGAAGTTTTAAAATGATTATACTTAAATCTTCAAGGGGTCAGACTCTCAAATGAAAAACCAAAACTACATGCAATCTGAACTGTTACGGGAATTTTCTTTCTGTACCATATTTATACCAAACATGAAACAACTGCCAAAAAATACGTCATTTAGAAAACTCTAGGTTCATTCAGGTGAGAGTGAAACTCATTTGGCTTACGTTGTTGTTTCAGCTTTTAACCACAAGCCCAGCCACCACCTGTATGTTCCTTTAAGTCTGAACCTTGTCCACCGGTACAAGCTTGCCACATTTCCTATAATTAGGAGAAGAGTGGCAGTTTGTTAACCCAATGTCAACTTACACACTGGGCCAGTAGTCAAGCAAGAGGAGACATGTGACCTTTCCATTGACCTGAATGACTAGGTGATGACCTCTGTGGTCCAGCCTGTAAAGGAAACGGAGCACTTTAAAATGGTCATTATGATTAATGGTTTTCCCAGGCTAGGCCAAATGAGTAATTGCTCAAACAAAAAACCCTCAGGCCCCAAATAGTTAGCTTTATTACCTGCAGATATCAGATATCTTTTCAACTTATAATCCTCTTTGCTGTAACTAGGAATTACACGGAACATTTCTTGATTTGTACTGTAGGAATTCAAATTAAGCTTCTCAGAATAAAAGTGTACATATTTAAAATACATTCCACCTGCAGAGCAAAGATGTCTTTCATAACTCCCTGTTACACTGAACTTTGGGTCCCAGCTAGTGAGCTTCGCTTGTAGCATCCCAATAGCACTTGCAAAAACTTGATTTCCAAGGAAGATGTTTCAGAAGAAGAGATAATTAACCAGATGAAACTTAGAAAATTAAGCATGCTTTTTCAAGTTCTTCTTGAGTGAGACAATTGTCTCTTTTTATTTTGAGCGCATTAGTAATCTGCTCACTCAGCCCAAAAATATTTGCCATGCCAAAAATTGAACAATTCAGCATTATGAACTATCAACCTCTATTCTAACACAGCACAGCCAAAGTTATATATATTTTTGCTCACAAGTTCACAACACAAGAGAGCTGTCAGTTACTTCTTGACAGGGTATTGCTAATGTTTACCATTAAGTGAAATGTTGCTGGCAAGACCACCCTATTTGCTTTCATAACCTCTCTAATCTGCAAAGGGATGGCAAACTTAAGAGCTAAAGCCCTGAATATCCTAGTAAAGCACTGACTTTTCCTAGCCACCAAAAGTTAACATATAATCAACAGATAACTGTGCAATTAACTGTAGAATCCATGTCGTGTGTTGGTGAACAGGACACTCAGCTCTGAGATCTGAAATCACTGGGCACTATATATATATATATTTTATTTTTTTTTTTTGGGGGGGGGGGGAGCTGCACTTCACATCTGTATTTCAATGCAACTGACTGCCGAGTCAGGCTTGATGATAAATTTTTGTTCGCAACTACTTCATAAACATCTTTTTCAGTATAGAGGGTGAGCAGAGGACCTGTTAGCCTTAAGGGAGCTCTAGGTCACAGGATGACTGCACACTAAAGGTTGCATGGCCTAGGACAAGATCAGGGTCTCTGCTACTTATAGAACACTGTAACTGTTGTCAGAACGCATATCCTATAAGAAGAGTCCCAAAGCCTACCTAATGACCATATGCAAATGTCTCCAAAATACCTTTCCATTGTTAGCAGGTCATCAGAAGGAATATGTCCCTGGAGAACCAAATAAATGTCAAAATCTGTTAGAATTCCAGAAGTACTGGGCAGAAAATCTCCGGAACTGCTGGAGAAATTACTGTGATTGGGCACCTGCTATTCACTTACCTAACCCTCACAAATATTTTTATTTTATTTTTCTTTTTTTTTTTTTTAGGTCAGAGAGGCCACCAGTAATACTCTTCTGTCTATAACCATGGAGATAACAGTTCTGAGTTTGCAATTCCACGACTTACAATTAATTTAAAAAAGGTTACCTGGAGAGTTTAATGGAGAATCCATACACTGCAAAAGTGAGAACACAGGATCATGAAATGCTGCATAAAGTCCAAGAGTTCAGTCTTTCATTTCTTATGAGGTCAGTGATTAAGTTCTCACAGAAAAATGCTAGGCAGTCTCCAAAAGTAAAGGTTAACTGACCACTCAGACCTGGCTGGGACAAAGGTTTACAATGATATATACTATATAAAGTAGTTTGGTTTTTTTTTTTTAGTTTTACTTAATCTTGAATGGTACTTACAGGTAATGTAAGGAGATATATCTTACAGTCTTCTAACTAAAAGCAGTAAATAACAAAAGAAGTCCTTGTATGTACTTCCTTGTTTTGGAAAGGAAAATGACATTTAGAAATCTGAACCCTTGAAATGCTAATGCAATTGTAGTGTCTTTATGCATAATGACTCAAACTGAACATGAAAATATTAAAGTGCAAACGTTTACTTGCTCTTACATTCAGGTAAAAATAGCCATTTCTTTCTTCTTAGAAAGATTCAGTCATTATATGTTTGGGTTTTTGTTTTTTTTTTCCTAAAAATCAGCTTTTTATCTCTGGACTATCTTCAGGAAATCTTTGCTTAAAAGGTTCCCTTTCAAGATTGCTGCCCTTATCAGCTGCTCTCTCTTCTCTATCTTGTCAACCTTTATAAAGGTTTAAACTCATGACATTTTCTGCTTCTTTTCTGCATCTGCAGGTTTTCAAACCTGTCTATATGAATTGGCTCATATACTGGATTAAAACTGCTCTATAAAAACTGGCTTCAGAGTGAAAAAGAATGTCAGCATTGGGTTCAACTACTATGCGTCATTACTCAGTACTATTCTTTCAATCACCTGGTTTCTGATTTTTGGTAGACTGAGTTCCTACTCCCTGTTCCAAAATGCTGAAAGCTTCTAAAATTCTCTCCTGCACAAAAAGGCCACAGCAGGAGGACTAGGAGGTAGTAGAAAACACTTCTTACTCTGCTTTCCCTAGCACCATAAACTGGTCTTCATTTTTCTTAAAACACTGAATTATATGCTGTTTCCTTCCTCTTTCCCCCCTAACTTTTCCATGGGAAGCACCTACTGTTCATTTTGTGAACCGCTCAGTTGTATCAATATGGCAGAAGACACATTTAACTGTTACCATGAAGGATAAACACTGGTAGAATATGACTATAAAGCTGTACTTCTCTGTATCACATTCATCCGTCCCATCCCCCACCAAGTTTTAGATACAAAGTGTTCAAAGGACTGCTGACATGCAGACACTATTAAGAGTTTACAACCATCTAATCTGGCATCTGGCTGAAAGCACCCTCCCACCCTTTACATTTTTACTTTTAGAGTAATAGAAAGAACATCTCAAATGGATCTTCTCCAAGTTCTCAGATACTTCTGTCCTCCCAGGAGTGTTCTCAGTCATGTCCATCCAAATTCTTACAGCTCCGTAAGTTCATATAAACCTTAAGAAAGAGACATTTGTTTAATCACACTAGTGGCACTCATCATCATTCTCTCCGTCCCCTCCAAAAACTGAGATCTCGTTTTTAATTTAGTATGTAATTGTTTCAAACTCACTTCCATTAGACAGCTTGAATAATGCTGAGTGTGTTAGGCCTGCAGGGTTCCCATGATCTGAAGCCAACACAATATCCAGTTCCATGTTCGCACAGTCACTTGACGTGTTCCTTTTGTTTAAAAAATGGTTATTACCTTATATTTTCTTGCTAAGCAAATCCCAGAAAAAATGAGATCATTTTTATTATTATAGCAATCCGTATCCTAAGTACTCCTTTCACAGACATAAATAAGCAATCCAAAGTCCTAATCAGAAAATAAGCCTCTTCAAAGTAAAAGTAAAGCCTAAGTAATATAAAGCTTTATTGCACACTAGGCTCAGTCATACCTCTTGAAAGGTTTCAATCTACCTATTAGTGATTTGTTTTAAATGTCTGCTGGGCATAAGACCCATTCAATATTGGTAAGGGATTTGTTTGAGAAAATACGTTTGTACCATTTTAATAGCCTTCAGCAGACAGATATTGTTGATAGTATTCCACACAAAACTTTACTTGCTGGATGAGAGAGATGTGCAGCACTTAATCATGAGCTTTATCAATCCATTCAGATTCAACATATATTTACCAACAGATAGAATGCACAGCTGCTGGGCGCAGAGAATCCAACTGTGGAACAAGATTTTAAAAGCTTCTGAAACTGCCATAATCATTGCTATGGTTTTGGTCCCAATTTTTACATTTTCACTAGAAATACTGGACATAAACTGCATGTCTCATGGCACTTTAAAAATTCAATCTATTATTAAAGAGCTGAAGTCAGATTTAAGTTATTTTACTACTTCATTAGGTATATATTTTGTCTATGAAAAGAACAAGCAAGTAGTATAGGAGAAAAAAGACTTTCTCTTCCTTCCTGTCTCCTGTTCCTCCCTCTCCAAAGCCCTGGAGATTGAGCATGTTCCTTAATTGGTTTCAGCCTGCTATATCCATCTTTTCAAATCACAGTGCACTAACCAGGAGTTGAATTCAAACTTAGGTGCAACAGTGATGAAACACAAGATCTGACAGCACTAGATTATTTACTCTCTTTTAATCCTGTTCTGACTAAGGGAGATGGGGGGCGGGGAGAATTCTGCAAAAAACAACACAAGCTATCCCTTTGTTAAAAAAAGCAAAGTCTAACAAAAAGAACACAACAGGGTTGAAGCTTCTATTGTGAGCTCTCTAGGACATCTACCATCTCCTTGTGCCATGTTTACACCATGCCTGGCAGAGTGCTGCTAGCCTACGACTAGAGCTGCCAGGTACTTCTACAGTACGGAAAAAATTATTACAACTATTATTGATAATCCACAACCAACTAGATGGTGACTTTTAAACACTTTGAGAGAGCTCGTGTGTCTGAATGTTCAATGAATATCTGTCTAATGCATATCCCTGAATGCAGTGCTTCCTCAGCCTGGATGTAAGAGTTATTAAATTTGACCATAATTCTTTATTAAAACATAATACAGAAACATGTATGTATGCACAAATTGATGCAGAAGGGAGGGAAAAAAAGGCATCAAAGAGAGTGAAATTGTTTCTTGGGAAGGACTGCTGGCATAATTTTAAAATATACTTTATTTATATTAAGTTCCAAGCTGTGCTAAAGGGTTTCAGTAGCATATATTTTATTCCCTGTTGGTAACAAATGTGTTTCACTTGGCACCACTGCTATATCAGTTGCCACAGCCTCCATCCATCCATCCATCACTAGCTAATTTTCAAAACCTGAAAGATTTTCTCTTAAATACAGCTGTAACTCATTAGCTTCTTTTTGCCAATCTAGTTGCAGTGCACTTCTTCAGTTCCTCCCCCCGACACACACCCCTTTCTCACTGAATGATAGCACCATTTTCATGCCTCGGTTTTGACTCTAAAACCAGTAAAATTAGAGTGTCACAAGTATGGTAAATGTAACTCTGTTATCCTTTCTGTTTGTGGTTCTCGGTTAAATTATTAAGCTCTATTTTACCAATATGTTTGTCCTCTTTATTTGGGTTGGGTGCACCACAGCAGGGACAGAAGGGGCTATCTAATCAGAGCAGAAATTGTAGGGGAAAGGGGAGGGGAAATTGGTACAGCCATCTTCCCCATCCAGTAATCCCTTCTCAAAGTACATCTGACAACACACTGCACAGATTTATTATTAGCTCACCAGTTGGCCCTTGGAGTTACCAACCTTACGTTGCCTAAGGACTATGTACTGTGTACCATCTACTAGGAAGCCCATCTAGGCAGAGACAAACGTCAAAGATTCAATTTCCTGAACCTGTTCTACCTCTGTGGGAAAAACCTTTAGGTCTACATGAACCCTGAAAACTGGGAGCATAGAGCCCCAGCCGCGCACAGACTCTCCTGGTAGAGCACTGCCCTCAGCTACATCCACATTTCACAGACAAAGTCCACCGTAGCTGCTTCTGCAGGATGACAAAAAAAGCAATGTTTTCTCTGCCTGACATACCTGCCACCACAGCAGAAGAGGCGGGTGGTTACAAACTGTAGCTTCTCGAGATGTGAACCACTGCTCACAGACCATACACCGTTCAGAATTTGAGTCTGTATAGAAAGACCAAGACTCCCGAGACCTGAGAAATCTTTAGTCCAGAGAAGTAAGTATAGACTTCTTTGCCTTTTCCTTGAATCCTTTTAGAAATTATAGCCAGACACAAGAAATAGTCCCATTACAATGTTTACAGTCTCCACAAAACATCCATGAAATGCTGTGAGCTTTTGTAACATCTAGGACATACATATAATGCCCTGGTAGCATATAAAGGCTTAACGGGCACTCATCTAGAACTACAAACGTGACTCACCCATTGCGAATTAAACCACAACAAAGTGTACACAATTAAATAATCTCTGAAGCTCTTGTTAATAAAGCTTTTTAATCTCTACCACCATGTAATTCTTCTCATTCCCTTTTTCCAAGGAGACATACAACTGTACAGATGCAGACAGAGGACATGCAGGGCTACAGTGTGACGTGGCTCAGGACAGCTGGCTGAGATCATACTATGTTGTAACCTTTTAGTTCATTGACATAAAGAAGCAAGAATGAGCAATGGAAAGTTCACCACCCTGCCTGGGGATGTTCCTGCCTGGCAGGTTCCTGGTCTATAAAGGTTGTTTAACCTACTGGAGTAAGAAGAGATCAGGACAAAAAGAAACACTTCCTGTATCTTCCAAAACGCGATCAGGTACATGTTGCCTCTTGCTCAGTATCTACAGAAAAGCAAAAATGAAGTCCATAAACCAGAGCTTTTTCAGAAACACGCTGCCACCTGAGCACATTTTTCGCTGAAGACTTGTCTACAAAGTGCAGCTTAAACAGAAGCTGAGTGATCCTCAATATGACATTAATATTTCTTAAAGTTTTGTGCAGATCATTTGGAATGTTAGAAACAGTCTTGAGGACATACCACAAAATAAACAAGAATAATAATACGGTGAGTGCCTGCAAGTCGATGTTTTCACTCTCATCAGTTCATGCATGAGGGGCTGTAAGACCACATAACTTGCTTAAGGTGAAACACTTCTGAGTTAGGAGTCCTTCTGTCATTTGTAAGACAGTAGAGCTAAGGGTAATATTCTGTAAATGGTTTTGGCACTGTAATGTAACAAAATAACAATAACAAAACCTCTCTCTATTCTGACACAGAACACCCTTCCTTCCCCCTCTGCGACTTATCCACAAAATGGGTGCACACTAACAATACAAAAAAAAATACCGAAGACGAACAACTTTATTCCCTGCTGCGTACTTCCTTCCAGTTTTTCAGAAGCTAATTTCTAAAGTGAATTACATAGGCTCGAGCACAAGCGCCCAGAGGGTTGGCAGTGGGAGGCTGCAGGGGTGGTCTCGCTGAGAAGAGGCCAGGGGCTGCCCCATGCCTGACACAACTGGGTCTAGCGAACACCAACAGACCCACAACAGGGCACAGCTGAGCCCCCCCAGCCAAGCTGGTGGTACCCCTGAAAAAGGGCAGAAAACGCCACGCAGGCAGAGGAAGAGAAAAAGACTGAAAAAGAGCGGGGGCAACACCAAGGCCAAAGTAAAAGGAGGAGGAGAAGGAGGAGCAGCAGCTCCAGGCAAGGGAGCAGATAGCCGCACTGCAGCCCATGGAGGACCCCATGCCAGAGCAGGTGGATATTTCCTGAAGGAATGGTGGCCTGTGGAGAGGACCCGTGCTGGAGCAGGGCCAAAAGTGTGAGGGAAGGAGCAGGAGAAAGGAACCGCTATGTGCTGACTATATCCCCTCCCAAATCCCACCTGTGCCACCTGGGGCAGGTAGAGGAGTGTGGAGTAAAGGAATTAAGTTGAATAGGGGGCAGGAGGGGAAAGTTAATATTTATTTGTTTCTTACCACCCAAATCAATTTTAATTGGCAGCAAGTTAATTCTCCCTAAGTCAAGTCCTGTTTTGCGCACAACAGTAATTTATAAACAATCTTCCTGCCTTTATCTTGACCCACAAGTTTTCTCATTTCTGTTTTTTTCCTATTTTTCCCATCCCACTGAGGAGTGAGGGAGAAAGTGGTTAGGTGGGCATTTCGCTACTCACTAAGGCTAACCCAGCACAACTAGTAATACAACTTCTGTGATTTTCCTTGAGATTATTCAATCACTTGATGTATCTGACAGAATATTAATTGTTCGTCCTACATTTTCCATTTTCTTGTGTCGTTCTTAGTCATATGCTCTGTTGGATACCTTATATTTGTCCATTAAGCAGCTGTTGGTCTTCTCTGCATCGCATGTTTGCCAATTAATACTAAATCACCATGTCAAACATGTCATAGTTACAACACGTACTTTTTTACTTCAGAGTAAAACTTTCTCTCAACACCTAAATTGTTCTTCTTGCACTTCTCATTTACCTGCCAGCAGCAGAAGTTGCCCAGTATACATCTATAACATGCTTAGTGAACAGACATTTTGCCTTCCCTGGTAATTGCCCGGTACTGCAAGAACCACTCTCCAAGAGGGTGTTTTGGGAGGAAGGGTGGGGTGGGTCATTGTAATTGCTTTCCCTCTTAACGAACCATACAATATCAGGACTTTGTAACGCCTTTGCTTCTCATTATCACTAGCTATTTTTAGTATTTTCTGCATGTCTCCTCCAAAAGTGTCTCCTCTTCCAGATTTCCCACCTCACTTCTCCAAACAGCCTGAAACGCCAATGTTTTAGGATTCTCCCCTTTTATTTTTATTATACCTTTATTTTAGGATTCTCTCAATTGCCCCAAGTCAAGATGGATGAGCTTATATTCTCTCAGATTGCTCTCTGATTCTCTCAGATATATTCCTATGCAGGAACAGAAACTTAGTGCTTGAACACAGAATCATCACTTAATTTAACTTACCATTACTTATTATTAGTTTATCTTGTTCATATTTATGTGTTAAAGATAAAATGCATATACAGACACACAGATCTAAATCTATAAATAGTAAACATGTAAGACTGAGCAGTAGTTTAACTCCACTCACTGAACAGTGAAAGATACAAATTTGATTACCTCATTTAATACCAACTTAATTTGTTTTATCCTGAAGTAAAAACAAACTTTTAAAGTCAAGACCAAGCAAAATATGTTTCATAGGACTGAGACAACAGTTCATAATTTTACAGAGAAAGAATGCAGGGAGAAGGAAATTAAACAAGCATTCTTGCATATCTTTCCTGATGTTATTTTCATTATGGAAAAGTAAAATTACATTTACTCCCTTGACAGCAAAGGTCAAGCAATCTGATAAAATGTAGTTAATGCACTGAGAATGATTGATGCTTAAGTGAAAAATGCACATTATTTTATGTAGCAAAAAGTCTTCTGTCTTCTTTATTCTCTCCGTATCTCTAATATATTTATGCTTAATATAACAAAAGGGTCTACAACCAAATTAAAGGTCAGAGGAGCCTTCTGAATTATGCACTCACATATCCAATAAAGATTTAGCCATCCATGACATTTGCATAATGGTAATATACCTCTTTTGTTGAGTACTTGAAGTACTTAGTTCAACCACAGTATTGATTTTTAGCCTAATCTTTACCCTGTGTGAGTACTCACACACCAATTTTATAAACTTCATGATTCTCTGAAAGAAGCAGCACTAGATATTACCAGTAACTATATGTAGAATACAACAAACGCACCCCTTGAATGCGTAACATTGTACAGAATCTGATTTAAAACCCCTTGGAATCGATCCTGAAACATGGCTTTTTAGCCCTTGGAAACCGAGTAACTGGTCACTCATCATTATAGGTATGTGCGTGCTATCAGGTGTCTTCAATATCCATATGTGTAAAAAAACCAAAAAAACCACAACAGTCTTCTGAAGAGCATACAATTCATGTAGTGTTCAGCAGAGTTATGCTCGTCTGCTGTGGAAGCATTTTACACAGTTGCAGAACATCTGTCAGTGTTTACTGCACATGAAGCTACTGAGGTGTTCCAGAAAAACATTAAAAAATGCTCCCCTGAAACACATCAAGAGCCCTACTCACTCCATCCACTAGCTGAACGGTTGGTTGTTGCCTTGACCTCCTGATTCTGCTCCTAGACCTTAGAAGTAGTACAAAATGTGGGATGATAAAAAACCCAAGGCCATGTGAGATGCTTTCTGAAGTTGTTTGCTTGTTCATCTGGCAGCATTAATTTAATTCCATGGCAATGGAGCAGTAATAGGTGATCAGCTGCTCAGGGGTTCTGTATAAAAATCACTATGACACACACAGACTACGTAAGTCAGATATTTAACAGTGCCATGTAACACAAATCTATGGCTTTAAATATGCGCACCATTATATTAAGCTGGACTGACTGAACCAACATTGATGCTATCCTATTTATGAGTATTATCTTTCAGGATAGCAATAGTTTACTATTTTCAAAAACAGTTACGATGAGCAACACCACATTTTCTGGCGTGGATGCCTAATACAAGTGTTTTGCTGATTTTTTTGCTTTGAATTTTTCTATTCCTATCAAAAACCCACTTTGGTTTGGCAGGTCAGATTTGAGGTTACCTCAGACTGCCAAATCACTGTTATGGAATTTTATTCTTTTTTTCAACTCAGGAAGATTGCCATTTGAAATACTCTCTAGCAACCACTTGCAGTGTCTGAGAAGTGATGACTATTCTGTATACTGGCTACAGCAAAAGAAGCATCCAAGGTATACTGATCAGCAAAATAATCTGAATACTAACTTTTTTTTTCAATAGTAGTATGTAAACAATTGCTCATTGGCCCAAGAAACTAGTCAAAGCCTAGGATATTGTTGGGCTATACCAAATGTAAAGAGAAGTATGTGACTAAGTTGGCTGTTTCTTTGGTACCGTTCTGTTTATTTATAGTATTAGAACCAATGAAATGCAAGCAACAGAAGCAAGTATCATGGGTGAGAAATTGAAGCCTAGTTTCCATCCTTTGCAAATGGCAAAGCCAGCCCCTTTCATGGATACACAACCAAGCCACTGCCTTTCTTTAGTCCTTTCATTTTGCCTTCCATGGGTTTTCTATCACCTTTCAATCAGTGACCTGGCTCCTACCTATTTAGGTCACCCCTAAAAAACTTCTTGGCTTATTTGTCATAGTTTCCACTCTCTCCTGTGATCCTGATTAGGGTCCTGAAAAATATTTCTATAGCCTCCAATATTGCTGTAGAAAAAAGCATTTAGTTGCTCCCTATGTAACCTGAAAGAAAGCTTAAGCAAAGTCTAGACAATAGATCAGAGATTCATTTGTGGGCAGCTGCCACAACTCTGCAACACAGAAATATTATTTGCTGAAGGAAAACAAAGATTAAATTTCATGCTTTAATTTGCTGATAAAACATCAAGCTCTGTCAGAGTCAGCCATCAAACTTACATTAAGTCTCAGAGCTATTTGCAGGTGTAGCATTACCAAATGAAATCTGAAGCAGGAAAAAAAGGGATGGGGTATAAAAAAAAAAAATAAATCTGGTCTTCTCCACCATTTCCTTCAAAGCAGAGCAAAATACCATGCAAAAGCATAATTCTGTCCTATAGTATTGTACATCTTACACATACACCATTCTTTCATCATCCTTACAACTAATTTTAGTTGAAAATCCTGGAGGTCTTGGGGACAGTTATCTCTGGGATGAAATCCTGATTTTCCCCTCTAACCTTAAATTATTGTCAAAATCCTCTTGACTTCAAGATGACCAAAATTTCATCCTATATACCGAATGTATCAACATCTCCATGCACCATGAAAGCCAGCACCAAAGCAAAAGAGCCTTGCTGTTTGTTTCCTAGTTGCGATGCCTCTAATTTTCATGCAAATGAAAGTTAGACTTGGCTACTGAGCTCTGTTTCCTTGCAAAAAATAAACAAGAAAATGCTTGCTTTAGTTCAATATTCTCTTCAGTTGCAGAAAATGATTTTAAGGAGGAATGAGGCACATGGAGCGCAGTTGCACTCATGACTTTTCTCCACTGTAGCACTGTACTCAGTCAATCACTAAGAGGTGCCTAAATCGTTAAAGTTTGGACTGTTACACTTCAGCAATACAAGGCAACAAGTTCCCCTTTTTATCTCTTCATATTCTAACAAGTAACAAAACCTTCTTCTAACCATGTCCTCGCTCTTCAGCCTAACCCATCAATGTGCAGCCGAGTTCCTTCAGGGCTAATGGAGTGGGTACCATCTGCTATCAGTACTGTCCACACGCTCCCCAGTTCGACTTATTTCAGGCCAAGTTTCTCTTCTGAGTTAACAGGAGGCGACAAGCCTGGCAGTTCGCAAATTTTCCCTGCGTGACTGATTCAGCCTGACTGACCAGATCCATGCTAATGAGAATGTGCCAGCTCACAACAAAAACATTTTTGAATAATTTAAAACTTCAGAGCTTGGTGTGCCGGATAATACAATTCGTTGTTTAATTATGGTGCCAGCAGAATCCACGCATCTACTACAAACACTGTTGACTGCAAAATCGTCACCAGACCTAACTTTATAAATAATGCAAAAGGAAAGAGAAGGGAGATACCACAAAGCCAACTTAAAGGTGCCCTTTATCTATGAAAGCAATCTAAGCATTCACAGAAATACATGAAGCCTCAAAATCAGGAACATACAAAATGTACTTAAAACATTACAGCTAGTGTCATCAGTTTTGCTGATGCAGACAAAAACAAAGTTTTATGTCCTGAAATTTTTCAAAGACGATACTTACCCTTATTTTCCTTTTAGCTTGCTTGTGGAAGTGTACCACCAACACCATCCACCCAGGAAGGCAGACGTGAATCAAAGGGGTACTTCAAAACAAGCAAAGAAAAAAAAAAATCTACGACACTGGCTTTTGAGATAGGTCACATCATGCCACACTATGCCATTACTGCAAGCCCTTCAAACTAGTTAGACTAGTGTAACTTGGAAAATCCTGACATTAACTGCCTTCCTACACATGAGTATTTTTGACAAATCCATCCTTAACTTGCAGGAGTTGAAGTCTAGTGATAGCAAATACTGTTGAAAATCTAGTCACGAAATCGCATTTGTTTCAGTTTAAAATTAGTTTTTAACCTAAAGGTGAGTTTTGGGGGTTTGTTTTGTTTTGTTTTTAAACATTTAATACATTTAACTTGTAGCAATTTTTAATTAAAGAAACCTTGCCAGATTTGAATAAAACTGGCCTGATTCTTCAGAACAGTTGGCACCAACAGAAGAATTGCTAAATTCAAAAACAGTGTAAACAGCAAGTCTGAAGAGCAGGCCACTGTATGTAGATGCTTTGGAGTAGATGCAAATCCCTGGTTCAACATTAAGTTGGGGATGTAGGCACACTCCGAGCATCTCAATACTACTTGTCGGAATAGAATCAGTCTGACATATTTCCATGAATTACCGTAACTCAGGCATAGCAAGCTTTGCAATTTTATTAGATACTTTAATAGACATGGACAGACAACTGTTAGGAGTTTTGTAACTACTCCAATCTTTCCACATGCCATAGAAGATTGGCACAGTGCTAGAATAGGTAGCGTAATAAAAGTTCAGTTGGAGAAGCAAGAAAGGTCGTTGAATTAACATTCTATTAAAAGATGAAAAAACACACACCCACACCCCCATGAGGGTTTGGGGTTTTTTTGTTTCTTCCACTGTATGTTATGCTTTCACAACTGGTTGTGTGTTCAGAGCTCCACAAATTATGAACTGGCCTTTGTTCCAGGAACTTTCCTGTCTTAATTCTGACAAGCCTTTGGACATTTTCTTTTTTTTTCTTTTTAATATGTTGCAGCATGATTAATTTATTGCTTCCTTTAGAGATTTATTTCATTTATGAGAGAACATTTTTGTGTTTGACAACCCAAGAACACATTCTGCCACCCCTATATGAGCATGTTCTTGGCATTTCCTCCTACCTTGTTAGCGCTTTCCGTCCATTGCACGTTAGCATTCGCTACACTACGACCACCGAAGGCGACAGTCACCACCTGTACCCTAGCAGCTTCATGGGCTGGGCAGCTGATTTGGAATTCCTCCAAGCTGGCAAAAAAACATCCTCCACCACGTCACAGACTGCTTTCCACGCAACCTGCCATGACTGGCCCCAGCTGCACCTGACACAACAACTGTTTGGACAGCACCAGCCAGCGCTACTGATTTCAAAGCCCTGTACGGTTAAACTATGCGTGCTGGTCTCATCCTGGTTATACCATGGTCACCCGAGACCACTGATATGTTGTCACGATCCCAAACATTTGCTACATCTCCTTTGGACTTCAGAAACTAAATCCAGATTCAAACTTCCATACAACACCTTCATACTAGAACTTTTTTCCCCCTTTAATATCACTCTCTGACACTCAATTATGTAAGACTTGAGCTGCAATATATTTAGATGTCACATCTGCTGAAAACCTAAAAGCAGCTTAAAAAACAAATCCTAAAGATTAGGTATGTTTCTCGTCCTCTTCTTCCATCTCTCGTATCTCTTTAGCTAAGGTGCAAGTATAGCTGGGGGTGGGCGCGGTTTAGACAAAATGTAGGTTTGTTGCTGTTACTAGTACTTCAAGAATTCAGAACCTTATCTTGCATGTTAGGTGCCAGCCTCTGCTCCAGCCACAATCTTTGGGGAGTCCACCACCAGTTCCGAGCTAACTACAAAGGCTGTACTCTTCCTTGCCCTTTCTATACTTACATGGAGTTGGCCATGTTCTATATTAAAAGCACATCCTTTTTTATGAAAGGAAGGCCAAAGTAGGCTCCACTTCATTTTCTGACTCAGTTTGTGTGTCTGGCTATTTCAGCATGACAGTTCTGTTGCAGAGATTAGGAAATGCATGAGCTATCTAAAAGCAAATAAAAAAGCTGTCAGACTTTCTGACTAATTAGCGAGTGCTCATAAATTAAGCATTTTAGGCTAAATACCAGGCCAGACAGTAGATGAAGAGAAGACTGCTGACCACAAGATGCCAAGAAAGACCAACACCACCAGTATTCTTACATTTCTGTAAAACACCGGGCAAGGAATTTGTGGGCCTTCCCCTGAGCTCTGAGTTCTCATTTCCCAACTTGCCAGTGGGCCAGGTTTTCCTGTCTCTCCACTTGCTTCTTTGCACCCTATTCCCACTTCAGAGTTCACCTGTCTAGTGACCTCATCTCCAACAGATACGTGGGAGGCCCTGTACAAGACCTCTATTTCCTCATCTGCCAACCTTGCGGTGCCCTCGCCATTATGTCATCATGGGAACAAGAAGAGGGGGGAATTAAGGCTTTGACCCAGACAAACTCTGCATCGACATCAGTGTACCGTGCTGAGTTTGCTGCCTGGATTTTGCTCCAGTGATGATACCTTCCTTTAAAACGATGCAGGGTACAGGCTACGTACGAGACAGTTGTTCTATGTGCTTTTTTACCAAGTGAAGACACTGCTGAAACTGGTTCTTCAGCTGTTTATGGGTATAGGAAATTAGCTTTCTAAGACTAAAGGTGGCAAAATAATCAAACTGTTCTAAAGATGACCTGCAATGACCTCTTCCAGACAGGCCATAACCAAACCATGGCAAAACTGGAAGGATTAAGCATGTCATCTCTGCGGCAGCCAGGATACAGTGTTTTCACTGCTCCACCCTTTTCCAACACATCCCAGGAAAGGGCAGCCTGTGGTTTTCTTGGCTTTTGGGGTCCCGCGACCAAGAAAATGGCTCAGTTCCAGAAGTAAGACTTTGAGGAATATTGGTTGTGGGATCATAGTGAACTAAATATTAAGCAGATAATGCATTTTCTTAGTTTAGGAACGTCTGGTTTTATTTGGAAATTGCACTAACAGGTCCAGAATGCCTGCTGACATATTTCTTCTGTGGAAGTCAGGTGGTGCTTCCAGAAGTTTCTCAATAAAACAGCCAAGGTTTTTTTCCTCTTCTTTTTTGGCAGTGGAAAAAAATGGGTGTACTGGCATGTAGTCTGAGGACCACATCCTCATTCTAATGAGGTGTTACAGGGCTGAGCAGAAAATAATTCTCCTGCACAGGCCCTGGGTGTCTAGTATACAAGTGTAATACTGGTATTTTTATAACTAGAACCAGTCATGACTACTTAAAGCACAGACTGAACAGGCTTCAATGCCATAGCTTTAGGAAAAAACTAAAGTTACTTGAAAAGCTCAATAGGATCAGGGTACAGCAACTTCAGGGCCATACTTCACCATGTCAAATGCAGATTCCACATTCAGTAAAAGGTGACTTCCCAAAGCAATGGGAAAAGACAACAGAGATACTTCTGGGTATGATTTCTGGGTAAAGAGACTTCTTTCGCCACGGGCTCCAACTAAGCACTTGCTTACAGTGTTACCTCCCAGTATGAGAGACAGATTTCTACATTGTCTGGTCCTTTTGCAAGCATCTGTTAAAGACATTGAGGTATCGGAAGAGTAGCCAAACTGCACAAAGCCAGCGCTGGACATGGGCTTTTTTCTTTTGGTGTTTTTTTGTGGTTGTTGTTGTTGGGTTTTTTTGTTTGTTTGGGTTTTTTAACCAGAATGAGATGTTAGTCACCCCTAACACCCAAGCTAAAAGGCAAATTTCTGCCCTCCTGTAATATTGAAATCTGTATACTTCTTGGGAGCAAGTACTTTGAGAGCTTAAGATTGATCACCTTATCTAGATAGCAACAGGGGGAGTGCAGTAGCCATTTAGGGCTCTGAACTTCTGGAAGGGCTGTGTTCCGTCAGCTCCCCCGTGACACGAAAGCCAGAGTTAGGGTAGGACAGCATGCTGTTACAAAACTTGAACAGGCACAACACATGCTACTGCTGTAATGGCTTGCCCTCCTGTCCGTTACTCCTACTTTAAAGCTACATGGAGGAGGGAAACTGCAATCCATCTGTGAACACACAACAACAGGGCTCCCTTGCAAATCCAGCGGGTATAACTGCCCTTCTGGGATAAAGTTTGGGTCCCATTGCAGCTGCAAAAACAGCCAAAAGGTGCCAGAATGCCAACTCATGTGTCAGAGTGTGGCTAGTGCCAAAAATAAGTCATAGCACATTTCATTTGTTTAGCAGCCAGGCAAGCAGATTCATTACAGGAAACATTACAGTACTATAAGGAAAAAAAAAAATCTTCCTCCTTCAGAATATTCATCTTGTCCTTGATATCTTGTGCTTTTACAAAATTCCCCATGCTAAAACAGTAATGTTGTGGTCTGAAGAGGCAATACCTGATCTCTGAAAAACATCCGGAAGTACGAGAACTTCATAACTCAAAATAATCCAAGGTAATGCTCACAACTGGTAAAACCCCCAGTAACAGCCATGGGATTTACTACGGACTTTTGGTTAGAAGCTTGATTAAGCACCCATCCAAACTGGGGCAGGCTGCTGAATTAGGTGTCAAAGCAGGTAACTACTGAAGTTTGATAACACAGTATTATATTAAACCCCAGTCACTTTAAGAGAGGCTCCTTGTGGAACAAAAAGCTGGTCTCAAATTCAAGAAAAATTAGACAAATGCTTATGTAAGTGTAAGAAATAAGGCACACTTTATTGATATTAAATTTTGAAATTACCTTTTTGTAGATTTCTACAGCATATCTTATTCATGACTTCTCCAAAACCTAAGCTTCTGAAAAATAACTGATTTTTTGCTCAACAAACTCACGCTTATTGCTGGGAAGAAATTTTAAAAAGTTACCTAAACACAAGCCTGACTTCTGGTTTTTTCCCATCGTTTAAATGCCTGTAAAAACATAGTGCCATTACACAGGAAAACCACAAGGGGCCATTACTCAAGTTCTACTCTGATGTTTGCAGACCTTTTGAACCTATTCTCTCCACATAAATTTCCAGCTATTGTAAAAAGAGCTCTACTCACCGGACCTACTAGGCTTAATGATAAGGAGAAATGCCACACTTTGCAATCTGGAAAGAACATACTTCATGCAGCTTCCAGCTCAAAGCCAGAATGAGCATAGCGGCCAAATCCACACTTGGTACAAACTGGTGTCATCCCACTTCACCACCGGGCTTTTTCCAAGTAATGCCACCTAAGGAGCCATCATAATGTAGTGACATCTTCGCATCACGATAATCCCTAAGTGATAACTGCAGATAAGCCATTATGCAGTATGGAAAATTAAATCTAGGACTGCATTGCAGGACTGCAGACCCTGTGCCTTACAGGGTTTTTGTACAGCCCATCCTCAGTATGCTTTAGTAAAACCTGTGAAGCTAGGCAATGAAGAATGCAGGTTGTGCCCATACAGATGCATAGGAGAAGGTGACAATGTTGAGGGCAGGCAGACTGCTTGTTGTACACAAGGCCAGAACCACTGTCACTGGTACCAAGGAACAAGAAGGACCTGTGTCATTGCCCTACCGTCTACTGTTATAATCAACCAGTCAAACCATCCTGTCTAGAACATACAGCTGCAACTCTGTGGTATTTGGCTTATTTAACTATCTGCAGACACAGCAGCCATCACAGAGGAAACCCAATTGGTAACTACCCTGTGTGTGTTTTGTAGCGGTGTAAGAACTCCTGGCAATGAAAACTGGAGAAGTGTTGAAGAGCTTAGTCTCACTGTAGGTGGATAGACTTACCAGGCTGAACAGAAGTCACTTTTCAGATTTCTATTCACATGACCAGAGCAGATTTAGACCGAAGTTCACTGCAATACCCAATTATACGTATGACCTTGTAGGCTGGCAGGAAGAACACGCTGTGGGAAACTCAGAAGAGAATCCTAGTTATCTGATTTGGGTGATGAACTTCAACAGCTGAGGCTATGGACCCCAATGTCTCTTCATTCTCTCTCTGCCTCTCTCCCCCAGAGAGCTTTTACTCATCACCCACAAGAAACAGAGAGAAGTGAAATGAACTTAAGCAGCTGTTGTGAAGAGGCCAAGTACTCACAACCTAGCAAGCAGACTCTGAAGTTACTCCAGCACCCAAACTCTAAATATGTTTTTCCTTTATAACGAACATAAAAACACTATCCCAGACACAAAACAGCCAGACTATCAGGATGAGCTGGACAAAATACCTTACTCAAAGTTCCAGGAATTACAGCAAGAGGTAAAAGCTAAGGCATGATCAAGTGAAAGCTACTTATGGTACAGTTTTCTCTGGCAAGACCACTGCCTTTCCCTATAATATCGAACTCCTATTTATTTAAGATGTTGGGAAATCCTATAAGCTCCAGAACAGCGAACTGTACAAAAGTAGTGACTTGCACCTATCAGTTAAGGACACGGATGTGCAAACTGGCTTTCACTTGTGAGCTCAGTCAGCTTTGCACTGAAGTCCACATAGGTAGATGGGAAAATCTGTGCTTTAATCTGACCTCCTGACTAGACCACCAAATATTATATATGATTAGGATTGAACGCGTCACATGAGATGTTTCTTAAAATATGCATGTTAGGCAACTAGTGTTTGAATTTTTAATGTATCTTTCAAGAAGTAAAGTCATAGTATTTCAAGTTTGGGTTTTCCTTTTTTCTTTATATTCTTTATGAAAAGCTCACCTTCCAAGGTCTTAAAATTTAATTTTGATTTTTTTTTTTTCTTTTCTGAACCATGTATCTTAGCCAGATAAGGTAGGGGAACCCTATCTTCACCCTCCCTAACCCTGCTTTTTCAAAAGCAAGGCTGAAGAAAAAACAAGTAGTCATATGGCTCATTTCAGCTCACAGCTCCTTAAATGGTCACAAGACAATGTGAGCACACAGATGCCCATCCACTTATCTCCATCTTTTCAACCTGCCCAGCAAACTCTGAGGACAATACAGAAACATACCAGAATCCTGGCCCCGGCAGCATTGCTGGAGTGGGATTTGCTGCTGCTGCAGTATATAATTCTGTGAAGAACTGCAGGCAAACAGAGTGAAAGGACAGCAAGACACAGCGGCAAACCCAAACAAAACTATTAAGTCCAATATTAGAGCCAGCAGCTTTGTCAGCATACCTTTAACGTAAACAAAACATAGGCTGCACAGTACACCCTCAGGAACACAGCTGAACAAGAGCCTTCCTCCTACTTCCAGACTTCCTCTGCAACATGAAGACAAGGCTAAGGATTCATACTTGAGACCTAACTAAAATTTACTGTTTTCCAGACCCCATCATCTTGAACACATCATGACACACAGAAGCCAAGGAAAACAAATGAAATGCATGTTTTACTGGGTCCCACATGCTGTGGTATTTCCAAGCCTACTAGCATCCACCAAGAAACATGAAGAACGCGCAAGTCTGAAAACAAATCCATTACCAGGACAGAGCACAGAATAAAATCAACTCAACAAGCTACTCCATATGTTTTTCATTTAACTGTATTCTGCAGAGGAAGTGAATTTGGTACATAATATACTTGGCTTCTGTCCATATTCTTTTTATTATTAAGCTTGGGGGGCAGGGGGCCAGTGCCCATCTTTGCAGCTGATTCCCCTTCCTTCTTGGTGTATGCTCGCTCCCACTCAAAGTAGACGGCACACAAGAGTCACCTATTCAAAGCTAGATGAGGGTACTACTCTGGCAGTGAAGTACACACAGGAGATACATTCATGGGTACTGTAAACAGAACACATGTTGTACATACATTGTAGAAATATTAAGCTGGATCAACAAGACAGGAAGCTGGACTTAGGCATACACGGTAGTAGCGGAAAACTGACAGCATGTAGAGCCAGGCAGCTTTCCCTTTTCCCTTAATGAGGTTAAAATGGCAACATAAAGATGACTGTACAGCTTGGCTGTCACCCAAAAGTTTACTCTGAAGAAAGAAATTTGATTTACCCCAAATTATGTGCTGGATAGCTACCATATGTACAGTAAGTATATATCTTCTGGAAGGATATATACACACCCACATTTACATATTCTATGCAACTGACTGAAGTGCCATCTAGGAAAATGCAACAGATAACTCCGTCAAGTCAAGCTTCCTTCAGTGAGTTACAGGGGATCTCTTTATACAACTGTTGTTACTTATTACCCCAGAGAATTCCACTTGCACAGAAGTGGAAGCTGCTGCATATACCTTGTTTTGTAAAGCATCTGTATGAAACAGAACTATTAGACAGCTCTCCCATACAAAGCGGAGAAACAGGTTAAAGAACAAAGAGGGGAACCTACAGGTGAAATGATCTATTCGGTACAGTACATTCTTTCCACTGAACCGTATAGCTAAGCATACTCAAAATAATAGTATAAACACTACAGATTAATAAAACTGTGAGTTTTTTATTTTTAGTACTAAACCAAGGACAGTTTAGGCACAAATCTGATTAATCTAAAGCACCTTTGAAAGCCCACACTTTACTGCCAAACTGCAACTGCCAGGCTATTTCTGTGTTGTTAGTATGATAAATCATTCATCTAATTATTTCATTAAATACCACCTGATTATTCACACCCCTGTTTAAAAACATTCATGCTTTGTGCTACAAATCTAATAGCTGACAATCACTGACATGCAATTATTGTCTAGCAGACATATATTCATTATTCACATGAAATTTAAAGATTAAGTGTATTAACTGTGAAGTTCTCATGAGTCTGAAAGTAGACTAAACGAGTATGTCAGCACAACTGTGTATGCATCTGCACATAAGTTACTTGTAGAAACTATTTCTAATGCAGCTAAAAAAAAAAAATCTTCAGTTGTGCAGGAACAGATCCATGTTTGAAAACAGATAGCTGTAATCAATGTATGCAACTTGATACCTACTGAAACCATGTTTCTGCCCAATATTCCAGGATATCATTTCAAGACAGCTAAATCAGCTAAGGAGACCGAAGCAGTCTTGGAATGAAGTTTTGGGAAAGCACTATTTTTACCCAAATCACATGATATAGAAGACGCCCAAAGAGCCACTTTGCCCCCATGCTACAATGCATACACATAGCCCTTGGCAAAGGAAATTTCTACAGTTTCCCATCTCTGGATCTGAGAAACTGTAAAGCACTACTGTCAGACTTCTTCTCTGA
The DNA here is from genome assembly GCA_034782735.1 of Sagittarius serpentarius. NCBI lineage: Eukaryota > Metazoa > Chordata > Aves > Accipitriformes > Sagittariidae > Sagittarius > Sagittarius serpentarius. The sequence continues at coordinate 31,069,867 of JAVKLA010000007.1, read as the reverse complement.
ATGTTTAAAATCCTCCAGGGAACAACATATTTATTACTGCTATCCATGTAGATATATTCCGTAATATTTACTTATTATCCCCAATAACATTTTCTTTCCATATGCGATTAATGCGAGAATATTCTGCTACTTGGAAGTATTCAGGCTTCTCAGCATATTCCATATTTTCATATGCTGAGTTCTGTTTCTAAGAAGTTGGCCTGCAGTTATTTTATTCCAGCGGTGAAGGTATACACAATCTTCTTGTCGCTTACAAACCACCCAGCAGGGCTTTTAAGTAAACAAGCCAGCATGGCTCCCCACACTTCAGAAACACAATTACGTCTTGGGAAACAGAACTACTCCAGTTAACAGTTTACTTTAATAACTAGGTCCAGTCCTGCTTTCAGCTACAACAGGATACATTTAGGAACACAAGAACACAAGAGCCCTCCCGGGTCATCAAGTTCAGTGCTGTACTGTTATCATACAGTACCTAATAAACTCCATTTCAAAATACTTTGGGATTTTTGACCCAAACACTAATTAGAAGGCTGTCCAGACCTTTGATTTAATGATGAAGGAGTTTTTTCTAATTTGCAGCCGGAACTTATACTCGTCCAGTTAAAGCCGATTTAGAAGCAACTCAAGCTACTTCAGATATCGATAACCCTAAAAGAAAGCAAAATTCAATCTGAAAGCTGAGATTGTAAGCAAATAAATTTCAATCTAGAAAACAAGTGAGAAAAAACATGACTTAATTTTAACTTCTCTTCCAAGTGAATTGCAATTATGAAGAGACCTTTAGCTCTGCAAGGAAATAGGTTTTAAAAACCTCAAACCTACCTGATTACATGTCAATCTACTGAAAAGCACAGTCCAGCAAAAGAGACTCCTGTGAGAGTCTGCAGGGTTTGAAGGAAACACAAGCTATAAATACAGTGTTCCAAGAAGGTTACACCACAGAGAGAAGACACAAAATCACTGGCTTTTTTTCCCCTGCCAGCAGGCCTAACCATTTTCATCAGCATAAGAAACACCCAAATCCCAAACCACTCATTTCAAAAACGATTTACTTCATTCAGTCTTCACTTACCTGTCATTTTAAAGCACACCAGACTAGTGTCCCATCCATGTCAGCTTGAACAAAAACTTCCAGTAGACAGAAGCAACTTCCGTAAAGTCTAAGAGGGACTTTGAAATGCAAGAATTATAAAATTGTCATCTAAAGATGAAATTAAGATGGCCACAGAGCTGACATTGCACTTTGGGGGAGTTGTCTGCTTACTGCAAAAGGATCCGGCCAAACGTTTGCAAGGGGCATTGCACACTTTTCCAGCAAGCACATCTTGTCACTCCACAAGTCAGAGTGATTAGAATCAAAATGTTTTGGCAGCAATAAAGAAGGAGTTGCTCATGTAACCACGTTATTACATGAACACTACCACAAAAGGGTTAAAAAATGCAGATGAAAGACGACTTGGTTATTTTTCTACTGTTCTGCAGATATTCTTGTCCTAAAAATTCAGTTCTTTTTTTTTCAGTTCTTAAAAACATGTTCTAAAGCTTTTAAATCTACGCTTACATACCAAAACAGTTTAAAAGCAAATGCAGAATTTACGTGGGCTGGAATTAATGGACATCTCCTTTGTTCTGATAGAGAGGGAATTGCTAAAGGTCAGCGTGTTTTCAGTGTACACTACACACAAGCTATCGGTCACAAGAGAGCTGCAATACAAAATCTCCGTATAGAAGCCAATGGCTACAAGGATACAGTCTAAACTCCACTGTCACTGTGTTACAGTAAAAGGCACACCAGGGAGACACTTCCACTGCCACAGGAAAATTTGTACCCCCAGTGCCCCAGCCAAGCAACACATTTTGTGTTGCTTTTATCCATAGTGAGAGTGCTGAGATATCAGAGAAACTTTTCTAAAAGTAAAGTCAAAGCTTGGGGGGAGAGGAGAAGATTAGAGAATCTTGATCTCTCATGTCATCAACGTAAACCTCACTATCATACAGTGAACGACATGGAGATGAAAAAAGTTACAGTATAACTGGTTAGATGGCAGGCAAAGGCAGTGAGAAAGAACACAAAGGTTTTACAAAGTCTCACACAACGACAGGCGTTTTTCAAGGCACAGACCTCCAAAAATCTTTAGTTACAACCATGTCAGCACATACAACTATTTCATGTCATATATTCTCTTTCTACTCTCCTCTTACAGCGGACAGAAGTCAGAACTTCTGAACAAGTTAAACACTGCTTTTGAGAGGTTACGGAGTAATGGAAATATTACTGTAACAGCAGCTGTCATCAGTATAGAGTCTTCTCTTCCACACAACGCAGCTCAGTTCAATGCTATCACCTTAAGGAAAACTGCTCGGCAACACACAAAACCCACCAAACAGCAGCGCAGAAGAGAAAATAAAGATTATTTTGGGAAACATGGCTATTTCACCAACACCAGCTTATTACATTAGTAACTGTATGCCTCAGGGTTGAATATGCAATGCGAGGCTGGAGGAGATCCTATACCATTGAGTGTAACCAGAAGAACAGATCAGACAAACAGAAGAAACAGCTTACCTTATTGGCTGTACTGTGCTAAAAACAGGCAGAAAAGGGACTAAGTGCCCCCAAAGTAAAACCTCATTTTATTATATATATTGGCAGGCAGCGAGATTTAGAATATCACCAAAACATAAGAGAAGGTAACACAGTTAAGACATTAATTTTTTTTAAAGTCAAAGGCAACAAGGGAGTCAAAAGAAGCAGCTTTTTTTTTATTTCCCCCTCCTCCCCTTTTTCAGAGGAAAGCACTTTTAATAGAGGACCAACCACAGAGGGAGATCACCAGTGATTAAGACAGATAAATATAATTATTTGAGTTAGTGAGAATGAAGAGAAGAGATAGGAACTTAATTTAAGACCAAACCCCAAGAAATACACAATGAGGAAACTGAGGTACATGTCAATTTTCTATTGGTCGGACAAGATTTGTATAGATTTAAGCAAAAGACTGTTGGACGTCTCTGGGTTTTTCTGAAAGTCATATTTTTCAGTTACTACATTTCCTGAAAAGGTGAACTGAAAAACCATGGTCCAGAACATCAGAGCTTTAGGAAGTGGTGTAGTTGAGCCAGTGTATTTAGGGAGCTCTAAAGGCAGCTTAACTGCAAATTTTCCTTCCTGTGAAGCTACATTAGACAAAGACCTTGTGCCTAAGGGGAACGTCAGATAAACAGGGCTGGCTCCTTTACAGACCACCAACATGAAGATTTAGGTGTACCACGGGTTGAATGCTGTGGCACCAACCACAGTAGCCTGGCCAGCATACAAAATATTGTCAAAGACCAACAACAACTACGGTCCAGCTCTACCCAAATCCATCTGGAACGATTTAATGGCAACCAATGAGTTATTACAAGATGAACACTGATGGAAGAGGAAGCAGATTATGTCCCACTTACTGGGTACTTTTCTGATCTAACTCCAGTGTTAGGGTTATTTTACTCCAAATATTTCAGTGATGTAAAATTCACAGCATGGAAACAACACAGGGAGAGAAATTCAGGGAGATCAAACAACATTTGCCAAAACAGAAGTTAGCTAAGGTCCCAGGCAAAATTGCAATGTCCTCATTCCTAAGGAAAAGTAGGTTTTAGGGCAAGACCTAAAGTGAAGAGTACCACCTACTGAAGTGCCAATATACCCTACCAAAACCTAGTTTTTTCCTGGAAACCTCCCAGCTGCATAATGACCAAGCTATCTTTGCAAGTTCACAAAACTGCAGATTAAGGAGATCTGGCTGCAGGCCACATAAAAGTAGACACTGTACAAAGGCCAGAGCCGAAGAAAGTATTCCACATTGGAAAGAGATGGAAACCTAAGAGGTCTGTGTTTGTTTGCTTTGTTTATCAGAGATTATCCTACGCACAGAAGGACTAGGATTTATCTGTTTGGATTTATTCTAGAAATCAAGCTGTGCTTGATCGGAGACTTGAATTTTCACAACAAAAATTATGGACTCAAAAGAACTCCTCTGGCTCAGTATGCCTTTATGACAAACAAATACAATTTCTCAAGGCTCCAAGGAACCTTGTCATAAACTAATCTAACTACCTAGTCCAGCTAGTTTATTTTTCCTATTCCTGTTTCTACTGAAGGAACATGCAGAAACTCATACTTTCAACAGACAGATTCCTGGTTTCCTGCTTCATTTCATTTATAGATAGTTTACACCTCTTTGTTCCTGTGCCAACATTAACCCTGAGTTTAAATATCTTTTTCTTCCCTGATGATTAACCCTGTTCAATTCATCTATAGGCAGGAAACATTTTTCTTCATCTTCAGTTTGCAAGGCCAAAGAATCCAGCTTCTTTAGACTTTCGTGAGACAAGCTCTCTTCCCTCCAGTGATTTGTATGCCCCTGCTCCAGCATGAATTCACCTTTTTGAACATGGCGATACAGTACTCCATATAAGGCTTTAGCAATACCCTGCACAATGGCATTAATACTCTTTCCTGATATTTGTTATTATTTCTTGGGGGGCGGGGGGGGGAAGTGTTGTTTGTTTGTTTTTTTAAATGTAGATATGCCACATTGAAGGCTCAGTCCTTCACTGACTGGATAAAACCTAAGTCTTTCTTTTTTTCCAGGGATTCTACCTGCTGGCCCCCCATCTTACAGTGGTAATTATGGTGACTGTTACTCCCCAAATGCATGACTCTTCACTTTGAACTAGACTGTTTTATCTCTATTTTATTATTCTGGTCCTTAGTCATTCAATTCTTCTATAAACGGTTTTCTGATTGTCTTTGATGATAATTTTTTTTTTCCTCCTTATAGGTAGAATTCTGCATTTCTGCACTAAGTTTATTCATGAAAATATCAAGTAAAACTGTATTGAGGACAGAATTGTAGAATCCTGTTTATATGACACATCCTTGTAAAATTTTGTTGTCTCCATGGACACTTAGTTACCTACAATTCACTTCCAGAACTAACCCCATCTTGTACAGTTAAATTAATAATATCTCAGGTCCTTACCAAATGCTTAAAAGTCCACATTAGACCAATTATACCTTCTGCCTTCAACAAGACAATTACATTACAGAGCAATTTTCAGTATCATCTCTCCCAGTACTTTATTAATCACTTTATTAGCTGATAAACTGATAAATACTTGATATGGTTGATAAACCCATATTCTGTTCTGTGCCGTTACGTGCATCCATACGTTTCATAATTCTTTCTCTCAGAATTTAATCTCATACTGGCATTTCACATAAAATAAATTTGGCAAGGGTCTACAGAAGGAAAAGTTGAGAAACAGAAGGTCAGGCAAGAATACTGAAGCCACATCATGTATACTACCAGGGAAACTGTTTATCATCTCCTCAGTCTGTCAAGTGGAAGAAAAATTAACTTCATATTAAAGAAGTACTTCAGTGATTGTTTTATAGTCCTATACAGATAAGAATTTACAATTTAATTACAAAAAAACCATATAAATGGATTGTTAATAATGTAAACAAAAAATGGAATGGTAAAAGAGGAATTTTTAGTTCAATCCATAAATTATTGTGTGTTTTATCCTTAATCTGATACCTGACACCAAAGCAACTCTGGCTAACATCCTGTTTACCCTCACACTGGGTTAAGTGAAAGACTTCATTACTTTTGGGTGAAGTGCCAAGTGTTTCAGTATGCCCCGTGCTGATTCGGAAGCTGCCAAACATTGAAATTAGAAATGAGCATGCCAGCTGCCCCTGTACCTCATTCTGTGTATATATGATACTGCCAAGTCAAAGCAGCCCACATCAGATAATCAATTAGCTGGAGGGGGGAGACTTAAAAATCTTGGCACAGCCCTGAAGTATGGTTATAGAGATGTAAATAATATCAGTGCCTGCATGAATAGCAAAAGGGACATTCAAGGTCTTACTATTAAACGGTCACCACTCCCTTTCTTACACACACTCATGTTTGAGCTCTACTTAGCACCTGAAAAAAGTTTCTAAGGCTCTATCAACCAGAAGTACAGTGTCTTACTCTCAGTTTCCCAACTGGACTGTATTTCCTTCCCATTTTAACATAAAATTACTACTATACGCCTCCTTTCAAAGACTCAGATGTTACCAATTAATACATCTCTAAAAATTATTTCCGAATTCTGATTCCATCTCCCTTTACAGGGAAGGAAAATGTGAAAGAGAAACAAGCTCAAATTTATGTCCTTCCCATAAGAAGAAAGTCAGCCTTTTACAATGAGGGCATCACTATAACTATAAACCAAACTTTAACCTTCAAGGTATTCTAATTGGAGTTGTAGCACCATTATTCTTGTGTCTTTTTCCATGGTTAGTCACAATTAAACATTACTATTATTGCTTCTGACTGCTGAATAGTTAGGAAAACATCAGGAAAAGTTCCAAACGGGAACAAAATTGGAAAAGCAGCGTGCTGGCATAACTTAGGTGAAGAGCCATTTATTCAAGAATTCACCCAAGTTCAGTTCCGTATGCACAGGCTGTACAGTAGTCTCATTTTTCTGCTTGTTATGTTTAGGACATGCTAGGGTTTTCTAGCTAATGAAGGCCTTACAAAGTGTATCATGGGATAAGCTCCTATATTTAACATGTTCTCCTCAGGAGGAGGCCTGCAGGTTTGATGTTACTATTTTCCATATGAGGCTGTTGCCGAAAACAGGCACCTGATCACCAAATGCTATCTTTACATTTTCCTAATCTCACAGCTGGACCTGGAATCCTACAGCTTTCAGCACTATTAAGGGAAGTAATCAAGGGTCGTTCAGCCAACCAGAACCCTACCTACCCTTCTCATTTCACAGCTGCTGTAGCTTGAAAATAGTTAATGAAGGAAAGAGCAGACATTTCCACATAGCTTCCCCTGCAATACTCCGCAGCTGAGTAGGGAACAGGCAAAAGCTAGGGTTCACGAAGCTTGGGATTCTCACTATCTGTCTCCATCCTAAATTTGGAATTGCCCATGCTGTGTTGCTTAAGTAAAAAGAACACTACTTATAAATATTTAAAACTACGTCCCTGAGCATTTTCCTCCAACAGAGTCAACACATCAACACATTCACTGGGTGGGAACTCTGAACACATATGCTAGTGTCCACACACCATCACATCTACTGGTGAGTCTAAGCTGTAGTTGTCAGAATTTCCTTTTAAAGAATGAGATATACACATCCCAGTGACTGAGCTCCATAATACCTCTCTTAGAAATGTTGGTATGTTGCTTCTACAACAGCATTTTATCTGTGATAGTAATCGCTATGGACATGAGCTAATCTTGAGAAGACAGTTTCTATGTCCATCTGCACCTTGTAGTGTTTATCTTCACCCGCAGATGAAGAGAGACTTGACTGTTTGTAATGATTATGAGGTAAGAAACAGACCAAGTTTGGTAATTTGGGCACAGCCAGCAAGGCAACAGAAAATCAGCAACGTACAGCATATATATTCACAGCAAGAGAGTCACATTTTTCAAGAAGGAGCAACTTCTCTCTTACTGGAGAGGACTTAGTGGTGCTATAGAATCTCTATCCTGACTGATGCATTTATAAGCAAAACCATAAATTCTCTGCACTGACCAAAGCTGAAGCTGGTCCTTGAAATTTATTATTATATTACTAATTAGGAGTATAAAAAGACTGAATTTATTAACTTTATTATTATCATTATTAAAGCAGTCCTAAACAAGTCACCTAAGTTGATTAAATATACTGATATATCCTTCTGCTTCTCCCTAGATTCTCTCCCCCCGCCCTTCACAGAGTGCGATCGCTATAGCTAGCTGGAAGACATACCTAAGCGTGATGGGACTAAGAGTAAAACACTGCTGAAATGCTTTAATCACCCTTTGGGCTTTGGTAAGCTCCACAGTTGTGTTGGTGACTTGAGCTTTCCCTTCAGATTTGCTACAGGAATGCCAAACTGATAGGTCATCTGTTTTTTTTTCCCCGCAGTATTTAGATCTACTGTGAGAAATCACTGAGAACAACATTTTCCAATTTCCCATATGCAAAGCCCTTTGTAATAAAAGCCATATTTCCCTAAATGCACTTTCTCTTCAACACCAAGCACAATTTCAAACCAGCATTAAAATCCTCATTTCTAGAGAAGCAAGACAATTCCAAAGACAGGCTCCCACTGAATGTCTTTTCCTGTCTCCTTAAGACTCTGTACTTTCTGACAGGGGTTCTGTTATACCCAGAAACCTTACATGTTAATTACTATCATGGTTATTAATTACTGAAGTAAGGAAAAAAGTTTATAGGGCTCTAAAAATGCACTAAAGAAAAAATGTGACCCATGTCATAAAGAGATTGTAACAAGATGGATCGCTAAACAATAGCTATCAATATCAATTCAGTTCTAAATATATTAATACTGTTACAACATTTAGGGCAGATAGCTAAACTATTTTCCAGATAGCTTTATGCAGTATAACTCATCACTCCTGTAAGACTTTATTTTGCACTCCCTCGACATGGAGTTAATCATTACCATCACAATGATGCGGTATTAGCCTAAGCACTCAGCATAAAAAATCACATTCCACTTCTAATGATGATGGAAGTTAAATGACAGGCTACATCATGATAAATCACAACAAAGCTAATGTAAAAGCTGATCAAAGTTTTGACTGCCTATAGCACTACAGTTAACAGGATTCTTGCCTTATATAAATTAAGGTGATCTGTGGCCACATGAGTACTCTTCAGGCACACAGGCAGGACTGTTCTCAAACCGTGGGTTTCTCCCAGGCTGACAATTCTGCGCAGAACTTCTCCAGTGGCTGTTTGAAACCCAGCCATGGCGAGTGCAAACACTAACACCCAGCCTGGGAAACACAGAGGAAGTAGCTAGACAAACAGGTGGGTTTCTTATACCTTAACCCAGATGTTGCTCTCTTCCCACCCCCCACCCCCCCCCCAATATTCAGGCTACTGGGAAAGAAACCCTCCCACATTTTTTCCTTCCTACAGCCTTTTCAGAACATTTTCCCTTCAAAGGGCGCAATCCAGCCTACAAAAAATAGCAGGGAGCACACTGACAGAAAAGTACCTCACCACCATTTGAGGGAATAGAGTACATCTGCAAAAATGGCAGCCAATTATCATCTTTGCCTTCCAAGAAAAGAGCTGGTAAAAGCCTCGCAAGTGATTCTGGTATCCGAGAGGAGGCTTTGCTAGAAGGGAATGTCTGAGACCTCTCTCTATAAGCTGGCTGTCAACACAAACAGTGAGAATGTCAGAGATCAAGCATTTAGTCATGTTTTAAACATCAGACAGTCGCAGTTTTTCATCCCGTACATCGTATCACCGTAAACAAGCACCAGACACGTCAAATGCATTGCTCACTGCGGTAAACAAGCTCAGTAACATCAGCTCTTCAGTTTCCACTCTTTTCTCACCTCTTTCCACACTGATGTCTTGTGTAGCAAGCAAAAGGGTGCCTGACAGACCCCACAGAAAATGAAAGACCTTCTTGCCTACTTGACTTCTAAAGTATTTCAGTATCTAGGAATGCAAATAGATGTCCCTAAAATCACAACCAGGAACGAAGTGCCTAGGCGTTATTTTTTAATCCCAAGAAATTTCTATGCGTACCTTTGAGTACTCAAATACCTTGGAGAATTTGGCCTCTGGAGCACTCAAGTCAATTGAAATCTTTGTGTCTACAGAAGAAAAAAAAAAAATGCATCAAACACATTATAAAGCACAGTGTTGTCTGGGAGATATTATAGCATGATGTCAGCTATGTGAACTGTGGTTTCTTTATTTGGCTCATTACATTTTGTCTTAACCATTAACTGATTTGCTCTTCAGTAGACCCTTGTTTGAACCTTAAGGCTCCTTGAGATTGAACAGACCTCCAGATCACTCTAGGTACTTGTATTAGCAGTTCAACTCACACTGAAGAGACATTCAGAAATGACCATACAGAAGACATCTATTAAAAACAAAAGCAGTTCAGTAGAGACAAACAGATTGTCTACAAAGGCCTTTCACGAAGCACGCATTGGCTTTTTTGGCTGTGGAATGCAGGGGGAAAAAAGTTGACCACAGAATTTTAATTATGTTAAACAAGACTCAGCTAACTCTGCCAGTGCATCAAATTTGAGTTTAATAGCCCTCAATCAGGTATACAAAGTGCTGAGCGTGGCAAAAGGGACTGTATTGTATACACTTACGCTGAAATACACTGCTCAATTGAATGAAACCTTTTCCCCAGGAAGGAAGACAAGACAGGCCTGAAGTTCTCTCCAATTTATTTCTAAATCCATATAATAAAACCAAAAGTATTTACCAAGCAGTTCTTTCAAAAGCATGGTTTACATTTCAGAAAATGAGGTCTAAATCAACATTTAATTTGAGCAGATGGAACCAATTTTCCCTTTTGTAAGGGAAACACACAGCATTCTTTAACCCTGAGTTGTTTCAACACTTTATTGGCTTGATTGCATTAGGTTTCAGTATGTCCACTTACAACAAGGCATCATCACGATCTGCAAAACAGTGAAGTCCAGCAAGCTACACGTAGTGAAATAATGATACCTTCAAGGTAAAATTACATACCTACAGTTCAGTTCTCTGTGGACTGAACTTCCCCAGCTAATACAGCAAGTTGCTACACATTTCCAAACAGGTTTTTTCAGCTGGAGGTCAGCTGAAATGTCAAACTGTTTAATCAGTCTGTTACTGCTAGACAAGATGTGCATGTACCCATCAATACACAATGTTAATGCACTCTCTCATTCAGGTGCCCTAGCATACGCGGGTTAAATTAAGTGATCCGTTCCTAAGTCCAGGCACCATTCCAAAGGCAAAAAACCTAAATTTTAAATTCACCGTAACAGCCTACTTAAGGGCAGACCTGTGCTTCAGGCAACTTCACGTAGGTCAGCTGTAACAGGAGATCAGACTATCGACTAAAATGCGACAGAGAAGTAGAGGTATGTCATACAGGTAGGTTGTCCTTCAAGACTCATTTAGTTTACACCAGGCTGTTACAAAAAGAATCACCAGTAGAAGTTCAAATCATACATCAACTTTGCAGCTGGTGTTGAGACTGAAACAGGTTTCCCGAACTCTCCTATGCCTAACAGCACCTGTTCACCTATTCAAGTAAATAAACTCTATTTTCAAGGGCTCCCCCATTTACTTTCTGAACAGGGGACACTAGAAGCCTTAGTTTGTTATCAGACCAAAGCTGAACACTTCTGAAAATATGATCCAAAAATGTACAGGAAAAAATATACAAGAGATACAGGTCATTTCAAGAGTTTCATTAGTTGGAATTATTTCTCCTTTCAATTAAAAAAAAAAAAAAAGAGTTTATAACTATTACAAGAGAAAATAGCAATGAATGGCTTACTGGGATTAATAATTCCATTGATTCCTTTGTGCAGAGTGAACCAAAATTAATTCTTCTACTTCACACTCATATTTATGTGAATGGCACTCATCCTTTGACCTCCTGCCTAACCCCACACTGGAAATGCATTTATGCAGCACAATTCACACTTTGTTAGGTCTTATTGCAGAAAGCAAATCCTTATTCAGGCTGTAATCGGGGCATCAGTGGGAGTTCTGTCCCAGGACTATGTTTCCATGGCTGTTATGATGGCTTATTGTCTATTCTATGAACTTTTTCAAGAAATCTGACTGAACTCACTGACAAACAACCCAGTAATTTCAATAAATTCCAATATCAAAACCTGGAAGAAAGCGTTAATATTAGGCACTTCACTGGACCTCTTGAATCTCACCAACTGATGCTTTCAACAGCCCCGTAATTTCTACTGGTGATAGAGCATATATTTTAGAAAGTCATTTAATCTTGATTGAAGTGCTACAAGTGCTGGAAAATCCACTGAATCAAAAGATAAATGCCAGTGTTTAATCACTATTATTTTCTTTTAAATCTTTCATTCAACAGGATAAAACCCAATGTTTTAGAAACATTTAGAAATGATGACAAGCAAAAATTCTCAATATATGCTGTCATTTCTAAGGAAGAAAAGAATCAATGTGATAGAACAGCTCAAACTGGGTTTTCCTTCTTAAAACAAAAACACCTAATCAAGATTTTGAGATCCATTAAGCTTTAGATGAGGGTGGGAAGAAAGCTAAATAATTTTGCTCAATGGCATTCTGATGGTAGTAATGAGCAGAAACATTCATGCACCATGTAGTTTCCAAATTTAACACCTAACAGATATTTAAATTAAAAATTAGTAACTTGAGTCATGTAACTCCTCAACAGTACATGTTGCTGTACGGGAATAAGAGGAACATTTGTTGATTTACTGCTTTCTGGCTTTTGATGGTCGATAATTCTTATTTCATTATAAAAATCCTGAAACACAATGGAAAGTGAGATAAGAGCTCAAAGATCCAAGATTTTTCAGATACCTAAGGACAGACTTGCCTTTGATTTATGAAAAAAATACTACTAATGCTTGTTTAAATGAACTGGGGAGTAACTAGCTAGTAGTGTCATTTGCAAAAGCCTAGAAGTATGGGGCAGGGGGGTGGGGTGGGGTGTTGGTTGGGGGTTTTTGGGGGAGGAGGTGTCCCCCCAAATATAGGAAAAGAAATATTATTGCAATATAAAAGCAGTACCCTTAAAGAAAAATATTAGATAAAATCATTCTTTGCTTGTTAGAGCATCTAACAGATATTTCCACAAAAGATCACCTAATTTTTATTCTCTGGTTCTGTGGTTCTGTACATTACAAATGGCATTATTAAAAAAACCACACCAAAAAAACCCCACCCAAAAAAATCCAAACCATACACCTTCTTTTTGTACAGCTCTATAAGACATTGCTTCTGAAAGCAGAATTCAAATATTTAGTTTACTCACAGACAACAAACACCGAATGTTATAGTATGCGCTCTAAGCCTCTCGTCTGGAGAGCTAACCCAGCACCTCGTACTAGTTGAAGCAGAATTGCCCAGAACTGAAGTTTTAGTCTTGTAATTGCTGCAGCTCACTAAGCACCAAAAACATTTATATTCAGAAAACAGAAGACCACTTCACTGAATTTAGTTTAGGAAGGTCAATTCATATGCTGGAACCTTTATAAGTGTTCACACAATTTCCAAGATTAAGTCCAAATGTGAAGCTTGCAAATCCAACACTTCTCTAATTCACCGAAGATTCACGGGTATGACTCTTGTCAAGACACTTATCTCCAGACATACAGATACACAGAATACTGACTACAGGCACCGTGACAGTTTCTCTGCATGGGAGAGAAATAGGACAAACACTTTTATAAATAAAAAATTAGAGGCATAAATAGGAAAGATGCGGGTTTTTTTCCTTCAACAGCTCATATCACTAATGCATTGCTTCTGACCAAACCAGCGCCTAGCAGCGAAAGATACCTACACAGCTAAAACTGTGGGCATGATTTTTAACCTTTGTATTTATAGTGTAAATCTTACATAATTTGTGTCAGTACATGGGAGGGCAGAAACTGAAAGTGTGATCCTTTGCTCTTTAGGAACTCCATCTGCAACCTGTGTTAACATTTTTTACCCATTTCTGTAATGTTCTTTAAAAACTAAGTAAAAAAGCACCATATAAAGTGTAAGTTAATCAACTTATTTGTAGAACGTAGCTTTTCAAATTTGACTGTGAAGCTTTTTCAGTGGTACAGATGCCTTTTCTAAAAATTTGGAGCAAATTTAAATGTGCCACGCAATTCTGAAGTTACTTAACTAGTTGCAAACCATTACAAGAATTTGTTTATAAGACCAAAGGTGGACATTTAGGAATAGCCATTACAGGGCAGTAGCACGTAATGATATTTTCTCAGAAAACCGTCCCAGCGACACTGCAGCTCAGGCATTTTGTGAAGCAAAGGTTTATGCCTAACAGACATAAACGTTTCTTTCACAAATTCATAAAGATCCTTTCTGAAGCCACGTACACCATCAGCATCCGTCTTCTGTGGCAAGGACTTCCACAGACTAACCGTACATTGCACAAAAGTCATTTAAGTCTGCTTGCTGTCAGCAAGCCAGTTTTGTGTGATGACCACTTGACCTTGCATTAGGACAAGCAAATTGTCATTATCTACCCACCTTCTCTGGATCAGCTGAGATTTTACACACAGCGATATACGCACCTCTTTCATTATGAAGAGTCTTACTCGTTCCTTACACAGAACAAGCTCCAGAGCTTCAGTCAGCCTTTCATCCCTTTCTATGACTTTTCTAGTTCTGCCACATTCTTTTTGAGACGGGGACCAGCACTACATATGCACCAAGGAATTATGCCATGATACTGTGAGGTTCTTTTCTCTGTTCTTTTCCACACAATTCCTCAATGTTACAACTTCAACACAGAAGTTGATAAATACAGGTATTTTTTTCAGCATGGAAAGTAATGGCCTGCTAATGAAAGGTTTATTTATGCCTTCTCTGGACACAGAACCAGTGGGCAAAAGACTGTTTCCTTGGGGGGGGGGCGGGGAACAACACACAAAAAAAACCAGACAGACTGGACTTGAAGAATTAAAATTTGGTATTGTCTTGAGCATCCTGGAATGTGACCACACTTTTTCTTTTTTTCTTTTCTTTTTTTTGTGCTAAGACATAGTATGGACATTTTTCTTCCCTTTTTTTTTTTTTTTTAATATAAAAGTGTTGCATGATATTAGCCAGAATTAGAAAGAGCTAGTAACAGAAGCCACCCTGTACTTCACAGAACAAGTACAGCAGAGGCTGTATTAATAAAATATTTACCTTGCTTAACAGCTACGCTTACTGAGCTTTAAAAAAAAAAAAAAAACAAAAAAACAAACAAACAAACAAACAAACAGTAATTAGACCAGTTCCTTATCAAAACACACTTATCCCCTTCAAACAATGCATTTATTTTTATTATTATTATTATTATTATTATTATTGCTATTTACCCATCAGGCGCTTTTCAAATAATGTAGCTCATATTTAGAACTGCCAAGCGCAATGACTTAGAGTAAAATGATTCAATTCCACAAAGAAGTTTGGGCCATGGGGTTTGTTTTCTTTTTTTTTTTTCCCTAAACTTGGATCTTAACTGATGTCATCAATATTCAGCTAAGAAGATCTACTACCCTGGTAGCTTGGGATCCTCTTTCTTCAACCGTTAGACTAACATGCACTGCTATAAGGACAGTAATCAGATCTCACTGATTCCTAACCCCAGTATAATTTATAGCAGCTTCTTTTTCTACATATGAAATAGTCCAGTGTCAATCTAAGCTTCATTACTCTACAGGAATATTTCCGCCTAGTTAATGGGAACTGGACTGAAGGACTGCATTTTTCTGCAACTACGGCTGTTAATTCCGCAGATGGGTAGAATGAACCTGACCCAACCTTTAGCTGGCACCAGCACATTATTATGCTTCAAGATCATTGCACTTGACACAATGTTGCATTAACATTAGGGAGTGTTGTTTCACCACAAAAACATATTTTCACACCTCCCATGTCAAAACAACATTCTCGCATTGTAATTTATTTTAAAGGGGCTTCTTTGAGGTAATACTACAAAAACTGGACGTGACATTCACAATTAAATCAACAAAAGATGATCGTATAATATTCAGTTATTTTTAATGTACAATAAAATTAATCAGATGTCTTTTCATGTCTTTCAGTATTATCAGCATCCAGAACAACCCACTAAAGACACTGCTAGCTAGTTTTCTCATCACCACCCTCACCCTGAGCCTTTGTAATGTCTCTGCCCTGCTTCTCATGAAAAACTAAGTTTTACGTTATTTCTATATCAGCTTCTCATTATCTAAGTTTTGTTCTTCAAACACCAAAAGCAGCTCTGCAGTACAAGTGCCCATAGTGCAATTTTCAGCGCTTAAAAACCTACGTAATCACAGTCTTAAGCACCTCAAGTTAGAAGTCTACAGCTGATCACATTGTCAGTATCTTGAGCTAGTTTTTGCTACACACAAACCTGATTTTAAAATTCAAGTTATTAAAAAAGGAATTATCTTTAATTAAAAAAAGATCATTTTTATTTAACATATTGGAATGAAACTGGCAATTTTAACTGAGAGAAAAATAAAATTTTAGTAAGTCAGATGCTTGTATTAGAACATGTATAAATGGCATATTACGTATTGTAAACCAAGGTGGCAGGCATCCCATTAAAGAGACCGTCAAGAAATGCTAGGCTGGCAAACAAAGTCAGAGCTGAGGGAATCACATCCCTCATGAAAACACCACATGGGAGATCCTCTTAATTGCCCACATATAGAATGGTTTTAGATGCAAGAGTTAATAGACACAAAATATGAAATATTGTAAAATTTTATATTTGATAGGGTATTTAGTTATGCTGTTGGGTAACGACTACTAAAAGGCAAGCCTTAAAACTTCTGCCCCTTACTGAAGAACAAAGGACTTCAATTCAGCCACTTATTCTACTGCTGGTTAGACTTAAAATAACCTTGATGTCTTGGTTTCAGTGTTCATTCATTCTTAAAAACCATCAAAAGAAAAAGTATTAACCAGACAGAGCCAAAGAAGCAGCTGGCACCACCACTATGTGAAAAGAATGTTCCCCAAAAGTTCAAGCATCTACATTACTATCCATCATGGTTCCCCCTTCTAATATTTCAAAGTCATAAAAAAGTGCTAATTGCAGTCTTAAGTGAGAAAGAGGAAGTAATAGACTGCCGGAATGACAGAGGATATGGGGCCATCCAAACGTAGACAGACGTGCCTTCTGCTTCCCGGACACTGCCAATGTCACAGATTTGCTAACAGTTCGCAGAGGTCCAGAGAGAGAGAGAGAGAGAGGGAACCCGACGGCTCACAGCTCCTTACAGGCTTTACTAGGACCTCCAGATGCAGAACTAGTGTTCAGTCTTGTGGCCTCCTGAGACACAATTCCCTACCCTCAGCATTCTTGGGCGTTCTCCAGAATACGTGTTGGGATTTAAACGCTCAGTACAAAGATAAGAGGCGGGGAAATAGGATACACAACAGGGAGACAGTCAACTCTGAGTTTAGGCTTCTAGCTTCAGGTAACTAATTAAGATGATGTGCTGAAGCAGGGATCACTTGTTTCAGTCTCTCCAAATGACAGCTTTTTCCTCTCTCAACATACCCTTACTTCTTTTTCAGCTCTTTCCAAATCTGCAATAGTCTTTGGGAACTGGTTTCTCAGGGCTTAACACACTGCTTAGCCCACAGGAGAGCATGAAGGTATCTAACATGCACTATGCCCAGAACTGCACGAAGTCTGAACAGAACACATGCATGCATCAGGTACGTACAGTAGACTGTTCAGCATCAATGTAGAAAGCAAGTTTTGGAGGGTTTTTTATGCTCATTAGAAATACAGAGAAGTTTATGACTTTCCACGAAACAGGAAAAGAGGAGTTACTAATGTAAACTCTTCAGTACACATTATCTGTCATCTCAGGTAATAAACGCCTCTCAAGTAGAATCTTACATCTTCACAACTCTGGACACTCATTTAACTCTGCAGTAGTTATGTGACAACTAATGACAGACGAGTAACTCCACTCTCACAGCACAGCTATGACAGATATAGATAGCCTATTTTGAAACCGGCTAGACTGATCATAAAAGAAACCACAGCCATCAGTAGCAAAATCTTCCCAAGGTACACAGAAATCACCTAGCATTGTTCCCCGCTTTACTATTATCTCCCAGACAGCCAGGGTATTTCACGTAACTGCAGTCGCTGTTTCCAAGTACACTGTAGATCCATCCTTCACTACACCAGTGTGAGAGAGCGGGATCGAGCCTGTGTACAACATACGCACAAACTAAAACACTGGGCTCATCCAGGAGATACAGGATCTCACACACAATATATACCAGAACCTGAATTAGCCTTGTTTAGTAACCTGTTAGAAAGCACGGCATATTCCTGCTATGAAACCAACCTGGGTCTTCTGGCGATTCTGTCAAAGCAGAATATTGCTTCACCCCTTCTTTCTGTGCCCTGTCAACCTCCCTGACTTACCTAAACACTAGGATTTTGTAGCAGGGCCCCCCCTCCAGATCTTGCTGCTGCAAAATGATGTGCGTGTGTCTACGTGGAGAAAGAGTACTACTTTGCATAGCTGCAGCACAGGCACCCACATCAAAGCGCACTTACCGAAGTACTCTGCACCTTTTTAAGACGTGACTCAGAGCAGTAGTTGCACCAGAGACAGGTTATGCCTCTGGGACACCACTGTGTCTCTGAAGCTTCCTCCGTGCACTGTCCCCTCAACCCAGGCACGCAGCAAAAAGCACATTCTAGCCCACAGTCAGAGTTTAAAGTCTAAATAATAAGTCAAGATATTCCATTTGACATGTTAGTAAAACTACCAACCTGGTATTTTTCAGTCATCTAAAAACTATTACTCTATGCCCCGTTTAAGTTCTTGAACAGTTTACATTTCAAAAGAAAGGGTGTCATTGTAGAATAATACGTTAAAAATTGCCTGTAACTGCTTTGAATGTGCACTCAAAACGGGATTAGTCTTTTCAAAGAATCCGAAATTTTGGCATGGCACCCGCTTTTCATCTTGTCAGAGTGCTACTTGATGCCTATATATAACCAGCTACGTTTTTTGTTGTTGACAAAAAACGGTTTAGTGCGATGCATAAGAGACATTGAAAACCGATTTTCTTTCAGAAAGGGATCTGCAGTCCCCTGACTGCTGAAAAACTGAGGCTGGCAGGGCACTTTCAACTGAGATTTAAAACTCCCAGTACAGCTGTAACTTCCCAGATGTTTTTAAAAGCCTCTGCCAACTGTCATCCCTGCCCACTGGACCTGTACATTTCATAAATTCAGAAAGTGAGAGGATACTAATAAGTTGTACACATCCTATGAAACTCTTCACCAAATGAACCGGTTTACATCAAAACTTGAATATGGAAAGCCTCTAGAGGTTGTTAGTCCTAAACTATCACAATTTTCTTGACAACGGAAAGATTGTTCAAAATAAGTTGTTGCTCATGAGAGTTAGTTTATTGTCAAGCAGAAATTCCCCTTGCTGATATCTGCAAAACAAAATTTATTGTAAGAACTAGAAGCAATGCACTGCAGGAACTGGTGCCCTTATGCACAGTACTGAGGCTATGGAAACACATTCAGCAGGTGTAAGTCAGTGCTTTGACTTCAGTGACATTACTCCAATTTGTGCTAAGTGATAATCTGACTCACGACATTTAATATCCTTCCTGTCTAATATCCTCAGCCCCAGGAAAGAATTAAAAACACTTAGTTTGTGTCTGTCATTCCAATTCAACTATCAACCAGCAGTGAAGTGAATGAATGCTAAGACCATTGCATGACATTATAGTTACGCATTTTCACTAGGCAGAAAAGTAACTTGACATTGTTTCAGATCCTTGTAAATTGAGGTCCAGATAAATGAAACTGTGTAAAGAGCTACCATATGACCTACCCTTGTCATTCTGGAAAACACATCTGCCTTAACAAACTTGAATCAGTATGATCCAAACCAGTCATGAAAAGAGAACAACTAACATTGTGTTCTGTTTTACTTACAACTCTTATCACAGTCCTGGGAGTATGATAACAATACCTCTGTTTCTTGAATTGGTAACCAGATAGTTGCACATAAAAATATTTTAAATGTGATATATTTCTTAGAATAACAACTCTGGTTTGCTGGAGGTGACTATTCAGATGAACATCACTACAGCATAAAAACTGGAAGGACACACTGCCATAAATCGTTTCCGAATTAAGGATGAACAGCAGATCAAATGACTTCTGACAGTACATTATGAAAACAAGCTGTTGAAAAATTTTTCTTGGGTTCTTTATTTCACGGTTTCAGGTAATCCCTTGATTATTATAGTCCATTATCTTAGAAAAGAAAATGCATGTTCTTAAAAGTGTAACCGGGAGGGGGGGTGGGGGTTGGAATCTTTCCTTACATGAAAGAGCTAGGCTGTAGATTGAGATGCTATGATTTCCTCAGACCTCCCAAACAGATCCTCTGGGTTATTATTGCTTCAGAGTATCCAGAGAGCTACAAGTGCTAACACTGATGATTCACAGTTCATACTAAAGCCATTCTGCAGCATGGCCTGCAGGCAAACTGTGCAGATGGTAAGGTTGCCATTTGTCAGGTAGGAATTTAGGTGCAATTTGAACTCTGCACAGCTATAGATCTGAAAACATTTTTTTAAAGCTCCAAGGTTAGTTTCTTTCTTCCCTC